>JARDYJ010000013.1:25832056-26464556 GCA_029215755.1 Spea hammondii
CAGTTATTTTGATCTAAAATGTATCTGAGACTATAACATGTTGGGTTTTTTTTTTTTAACCCTTTAATGACAAAGCATTGTTTTCAATGGGTTTCGGGACCGCCCATTGTCCTTAAGGGGTTAAAAACAGACACTTAATTAATTTTTGGTTTTTTATGTATTTTAGTAAAGTTTGTCAGACTAAAACTCAGTCCAGAGAATTTGGATCTTCAAATGACGCCAACGTTTTCAAAGAGAAGAAACTGTAGACAGTAATGAGCCCCAGCACTGTAGACGGTAACAACCTCCAGTGTTCTATACAGTCATAACCCCCGGCACTGTATACAGTAATAACCCCCAGTGCTGTATACAGTAATAACCCCCAGTGCTGTTTACAGTAATAACCCCCAGTGCTGTATACAGTAATAACCCCCAGCGCTGTATACAGTAATATAACCCCCAGTGCTGTATACAGTAATAACCCCCAGTGCTGTATACAGTAATAACCCCCAGTGCTGTATACAGTAATAACCCCCAGTGTTGTATACAGTCATAACCCCCGGCACTGTATACAGTAATAACCCCCAGTGCTGTATACAGTAATAACCCCCAGTGCTGTATACAGTAATAACCCCCAGTGCTGTATACAGTCATAACCCCCCCAGCGCTGTATACAGTAATGTCAGTCGGTGACAAAAAACTGGTTTTATCTCATTTCGTTCCAAGAAACTCCCTTTGTCTACAGACCTGGAGGCCGCCAATAATTATCGATCATGTGATATTTTGAGCGACTTTCCTTGCTCAAACACCACACTGAGCTGATGCTTTACGGCAATGCTAATGAAGTCCGGGCCTCCATAGACTTTCATTAGTCAGTACCTTTCGGCTTAGTGATTCAGACCAAGCCACTCTATCGTTTACCACAGGCAGTATGATAAGGAATTAGGTTGCTTGTCTAGAAGATTGGGGCTCAGATAACAGAACGAAAAACTGCAACAAAGCAATATTTTTTGACACTAATAATAAACCAATGGTGGGAAGATCCCCTTAAAGTCTGCCTATTATTTACTTGACATTCTGCTAACATGACGCAACATTTTTATGCTACACAACTCCATCCCACTCCCATTTCCATAGCAAACGCCGTTTAGGTGACTTGGCCTCTTTAATAGCCCGAAAGTCTTAATTGGTTGTGCCGGAGCCAGCTGTGAACTCGGCATATATACCGTCTTTTCCACTTACTCTGCGGTAAACGTCTGCATCGATTCCCACTGACTATTACATCAGGCCCGGCTTAGAGGTCTGGAAAAACAGGTCCCAAGCCAAAACCCGCTGGCTGCCTGTGGTTGGCCAGTGGGTGGAAATACAACATTTTAATTGACTTCCTGCCATGTACTTTGTCATCCTTTTTTTTTAGCGTAATTAGCCTTTTATTTACAAACAGTCACATTCGACGCGGCTGAGAAATGTCGAAAAATAGGTGAAACGCCCCGTTCTTGTTTCTTGACGTCTGCGGAAATTCTGGCATCGTGAGTCTTCAAATGAAATCGTAATTGGACTGCGTGGTGTTGCTTATGGAGAGCTTTTCCGTTGCTTTATTCTGACTAGGTGGCATACAATAAAAAAGTCTCCGTGGCTAGTTCTCACTACTTTGTGGCATATAACCTCGTAATAGAAGGAAACGTTGCTTTATTTTTTCAGCTTGTCCAGGATGAAGAAAAACTCTGATCTCCGTTCCAGCATCTATCTGGTAGTCCACGACAAACCCATGGCTGTTCTTCGTTCTCCGGTGGTTCCCCGCAACCTTAGAAGTTCTCCATACTACCCAACGTATCCACAGGTTGTATTTCAAATGTTATCCCCCACCTACGTTTTACCTCTTCTCATATTTCTTCATGTCCTCTCATTCCTACAGTATTTTCAGATCTAAATGCTCCTTGAACACCCATCATGTCAAGGTGGTGATATGACCTCCTAGTAGGTCCAAAACATCATTTGCTTTTATAATATTCACCATAAAATGTTACACTCAGGTCATAGTTTGGGGAATCCATCATTTCTCATCCTTAACTTTCTAATTTAATATCTAAAAAAGACTCAAATTTTGAAATTGAGGATGATTTTTTTCTCCCAAATCTCTCTTTATTCTTGAATTATGATCGACATTCTCCCGCGTCAGGCCTGACAAACCCCAGACGAGAAGCGAGTTCTCTTTTTGATCTTCGGGGAGTCTACAATATGGTCTGTTAAGGAACAAATGTGGGAAGATGAGACCGGGGCAGAGCGGAGGAGAGGGGGGTCTTGTCAAGGAGATAGATGACGCTCTGGAAGGTTCAAAGGCTCTGGAGGGTTCATCCGACGATTTCCTGGTGGGGACTGAAGGACACAAAACGGGGAAGATGCCTTCAAATCTCCAGGCTTATAACATGTTTTGCAGCGCTCTACATTCTCTTACTTGTGTATATACAGCTGTTCATGAATTAGCCCCCCCCCCAAAGCTCTTAAAGGTGCTGTTCCACTTACTCTGCTGAATTTGACACTTTTGTCCCTCAACGCAGCATCAGAAATATCGTTCTTAGTACTGCTGAATATCTAAACCCGGGAAATAATTATTTCTCGCCTCCTCGTTCTTAATTTCCGCCGGGAATGTTTAATTGTCATGTGACACAAAAGCAGGCACTGATAGGTTGTGAAGCCTGAAAGAGCTTAAAACGTAATCAGTCGTTGGTCTTGTCAGAGATTCAGGGGGGGGCATATGCGTAGCTCATGCATCCTAAACTCGTGCTGGGAGGCTGTTCCACCGATCTACCACTCTTTCAGTAAAGCAAAGCTTCCTTACATTACAACTAAGTGTCAGGCCATCTAGCTTTAGATTACAACCCATTGTTCTAACATAAAACCCTAGGAACTCGACCATCGGTGGGACCAGCTTAGACCATTTGAACGTCCTGTCCACAGCAAGCGCTCGTTGTTTTTTTCCCTCCCCGGTGGCACCGCCGCGCTGTAAGATTTTGGACGCCAGCCTAAAAACCAACAGAAAAAGCTTTCAAGCTCACAGAATAACACGCGTGTGTATGGATCACCTTCTGTTTTACTGGGCGAACACGCAGCAATGTAATGCTTGTTTTACTTTTCCCCCCATAAAAAATCTCACGTTACACATGGGAAGAGGTTGGCGTCTTCCGAGCTAATTATTACGGGTTCCCCTCTACCTCTGAATTTTCCACGCAGGGTTATGGTGGCGACATATTGTCTGTAGGGTCCATAAAGAGGGTGGTGTTGAGCGTTCGTCTCACTTGTTGACAGTGTGCTTAAGGCACAAAAGGCAGAGGCAAGGAAGCCGCGGCGTGTAACAGAATAGAGCTATAAGCCCCCGACAAAGGGTTTTAGAGGTCTGTATTATGTCACTACTCAATCGGGTCGCTGCTAATAGCACTTCATTACAGAGACAGTCTCCATGCTGGGTTTGGGACCAGCTCTCTAAGTAGGTGATGTGGCTATTGCTTGGAGGAGATACTTAATCTTTCCCCTCTAGAAGCGTTATATTAACCCCTTATCCACACCATGTAAAGTTAAACCAGACCGTAAAAGTGGGACTTTCACCAAAAATAATAATCTTCAAAAAGAAGACATTTTATCTTGGCTTGTCCACCAAGCCTTTGGCAGAGATCACCCGATGTAAAAAACTAAAATGTTATCCGAATCCGTCGGAAATTGTATTAGATTGTATTAGAAGTTTCCACAAACTTCCAATAGTTCCAATAAATAATAATAATAGTTCCAATAAATAATAATAATAGTTCCAATAAACTTCCTTTCTCTGCAGACTGGAGGCCGCCGTTGTTGTCAGTCATGTGATATTTTGGGTGACTTTCACGGCTCAGTCACCACACTGAGCTGATGCTTTATGGCAATGCTAATGAAGTCCGGTCCTCCATAGAGCCCCATTAGTCAGAGTGTCCGGCTGTGTAATTGAGACTGATCCATTCTATTGTTTCCCACAGGCAGTATAATAAGGAATCAGGACTTTTGTCTAGTAGATTGAGACCGAATCTGCTTAAAGAACTTCATTAGGCAGTAAATTCCACATCTTAATTCCCCTAACTGTAAAAAAAATCCTTTCCATTGCGGAACGTTAAATCTCCTTTCTTCTAGCCCTTAAAGGATGCCCCCAGGCCATCTGCAACGCCGTGTGTATTGTTTCTTGTTCTGTTTACCACGGGACACCAACGCCTGCTGCTCTGTAGACTACGATGGCACTATATAAACCAATAAATAATGATAATAATACATATTTGAACCGAGTGGTAACCCACTTAGGAAACCAAATCGGAATCAACTTTCACAATATATCCCACTAACTTGCTTATCTTAATAATTGAGGGGTCTCTCGCATTCTTCAAGTTGAAGCCAAGCCTCAGATGTTCCCAAAGGTTTACTCATGAGCTGGTTCCATGTTGGTACCAGAATCCTAAACGACTGAATTATATGGTCCTCACTATGGATTGTATTCACTAAGCTACTTGTAAGGATAAAATGTTGAGCGGATCGCTTGCAAGCAACGGCTCGAACTTTGATGACTCTCAACGATGGCCAGAGTTAATAGCAAGAATTCTCTGGTAGCTATTGGGTCTAATGTAACCAGGAAAGAGTTGTCGCATCTACTCTAATAAAACTTTCATTGTATTGGAAAAAAAAAAAATAAACTCATTCCTTAAAGCTGATCGATTGCCACGAGCGGAATACAAATAACTCACGATGCCGAGACAAATTGCTTCGGAGATGATGAGAGCCAGCCATGCATGGTTCAGGTATGTCACGTTTTCCATATGTAGTTCTATGATTTATGAAGATCTGAGGAACACCGTTAGACCTACAGTGTGTAAATCTCCTGATTTAAGATTTGCGTTGGTTAAATAGTCACTACACGACTGCCTTTTTAGTGCTCTTAGTTAATAAATGAGGTCATCGTTCTGCTGCAGTTCTGCTGGTAAAGCCCCGAATGGAATGTTGAGACATCCACATGGTTCTGAAGGCACAGCAGCTTCCTAATATGTATCTCTCTCGTATTGTGTTCTAGAACATCTACAAGTTAATTACATATAAGTGGACGTCGGTGGTGTTACCCATGTGCTACCAATTTTACCCCAAAAAGTATGATGTTGCCTCTTCTGCCTCCACTGGTGTGTGTGTAAAAAAGCAAGAAAGAAGCCATTATTATATCAGGAGTGCAATCGTCCCACCGAAAAAACATATTAGTCATGTTTTGGGCGCATTGACCCTTTTATCACTGAGTGACCCCGGTGTGTGTTAAGGTTAAATGATCGACTGGAGACGGCAAAGAACCTTCAGGAGATACCACCAGCAAATTAAAGTCTGGCACGTTTAAGAATGAATATATATTCGGCATGTATGCGTTTGTGATTGCTTTGTATACAATGTCTCAACAGGTCTGTTTGGACAGAGACCAAAGTGTTGGGTGACAACATGACTCCATAAGCTGCTTCCACACTGATTTTCACTATGGAGTGTTGAAGGTTCTCCAGTTCTTCTCTCTAATACCTAAAATATATGGTGTCCTTGTTTAGTTCCCAGCAATGACTGCTCCTGGTAATCTTGACCATCCAGCGCTATCATTCAGTATCAGCTAACATTATTTTATGCTCACGTAGCTTGTGGCCAGACATCTCCAGCCAGTGGCCACCTCTGGGATTCACAATCAACGGAGCTTCTTCTCATAATCCTACGAAAGCCATGTGTGGCCACGTGACTTCCCAATCTATACATGCTCTTAGTTCTGCAAAAAGGAAGCGGATGGCAACTCCGTTAAGTTTTTCCTATATAAAATCAGTTGCCTTTCCAAAGTTAACTTGAAACGCGACATCTAATATTTCCTGTTCTGCTCAGCGCCTTGTGTTGTGGTGAACGAGGAAGTGCAATTTTATAGAGCAATCTTCCTGCGGCATGTACCGTGCCTGCAAAATTAACGAGGGAACTCAATATCCTGCAATGTATAGAACACCAGGACGGGGATACATTAACCATTTTATTTCCTCGGGACATTGCTTTCTTACCATTGAGAACCCCCTTCCATTAATTACTAGGGGCACTAAAAATATACCCTAACCGTATCTTTTAATAACATCATTTAAGATGGTTCATCGGTTTTAGATATTTTTCTTAACGCAGTTGGCATCCCCAGGATATCCCAAACGGGAGCTCAGCAGGCAAGTTTGGTCATTGGATGACATCACAAAGAGGGCTTGAAAAAGCGTGCAGCCTAAGAGGTTTGGGGCAAAATGATAACTTTGACCTTACAATTCTAGTGGAATTGGTCCCTGGCTTATGGAAGAGGTCCTCATCTTCTACAAGGGCCAAGAAGCCACGTGTTCCAAGTGTTTCTCATATGTTGGCCCTTCCCGGGGACATGGATCTCACTGCTGCTTCCACGCTATACACCAGGAGGGGGGCAGCCTTTCGAGACTCTGAGCTTAGACTCTGAACTTAGCCTTATTTATCTACGTGGAATAGAAGGTCATCCAGTTTGCCGTTGTGGTGGACCCGGCCATCGTAATCCCGGTTCCAGCTATAGTCTAGTCGTCCGTTTCTCCTGCTGTAAACCTTAATCAGTCGTTGGTCTCGTCTTAGATTCAGGAGCCGTATGTCTATCCCATGCATGTTTACAATCCCTTACTGTATTACCCTCTACCACTTCAGCTGGGGGGCTGATTTATATTAAAACAGTTTCATAATTTCCCCTAAAATGATTATAATCAGAGTTTTTCTTTAAGTATTATATTAGATTTGATTTTGTTAAGGGACAGAGTTAACAGTGAGTGGTTCCAGCTGCATCTTGTCGATGGTGTCTTCCAGACGTACACAAACTGCATTTTAATCCCTCATCCCGATCTGGAAATCATTATATTACGCAAGTCCAGAAGCACCATGTAAGATTTATACGCAGGTTATGGTATTTCGACAACGTACCACGGTCCTCTGAACGCTTTCAATGCATCTATAAAAATCCCTGCTCGTAACCCTATGCTAAAAAGCGCTCTTTCAATGTGGTTGTCTTAAATATATTCTGTATTTTTAATCCTTTTACGGCCGAAGGGGATTGCAAAGCAACGAGCAGCTGGCTCATTCCGACGAAAAATCGGGGAACGGGAGATTTTGGCCACAGAGTGGAAAAATGTGATGCTTAGTCATCAAACCGTGGCGCTAAAATATTATTAAGACTACCCTTATATTTGTGGGGTTTTTTTCTATTACTAAATAGAAAAAATGTATGAGGAATTAAAATATTAACTGTATATTACGTTAAAATGAAAAAAAAAATGACACCAGATTTCTTTTATTTTGTTAAAAGTTGTCACCTTCATATATTTTGCCGGGAATACGGAATTGTCATGTGACACAAAAGCAAGCAGTGATAGGTTGTTCTCATACAAACTGGAAAAAAAAAATGTTTCACCCATTTCTAAAGTATAGCAATATACAATATCTTATTTATTAGACTAGGCTGGCCTTGGGGGCATTTGCTCCGTGGGCGGCCCGAAATTGATATCCCCCCACACTAAAAACATGTCTGCTCGTACAGCATGAGAGCAGCTATAAGAACAAGCTCCAGCCAAGGTCAGGGTGTGATGTACGCTGTGTGAGGTGTGAAGTGTGGGGTTTAAGGCGTTGTTGGTAGAGTAGAGTGTGATGGAGTGCGTAGTGTAAGTGTGTGTAAGAGGTTGTGTGTATGTATAAGTGTGTGTTTGTATAAGTGTGTGTTTGTATAAGTGTGTGTATGTGTTATCATGAGCGTGTTTCTGGTGAAGAAGAGAAAAGGACAGGGGGGCCACTCACCTGTACCCCCCCCAGGGCCAGAAGGTGCCAGCCTTTCCCAGGGAACAGCAATATGTTGACCATGTAACAATAGATTTAATGTATTTCTTCTCTCCATTCTTATCCCCCCCCCTCCCCGATTTCATTTTTCACCCCCGATTTTGAATAGCATTGCTGAAAATTTTTCTAAATCCCTCAACGTGCCCACAAATGAGTGACGGCGCACTTCATAAAAAAGAAACGGTCGGAGTGCAAAGTATCCCAAATTATTTCCTACTAAAAAGAACTTTCCTACACTATGTTCTGATATTTTCTTTCTTTTTTTTTTTTTACTGCGGTGGTCACAATTTCTGTCGCAGACTAACCGTCCCGGTGCCAAAACCTTAACCCGCCACCCACGGTGCTCCGCGTACGAGTCTGGGGGCAGATTTTTTTACCCATAACGCTCTTTAAAACCTGCGTGATTTCCCGTGCATGAATAGGCTATTTGAGTATTTACTGTACAAATATACAATTTTAATATTTCAGAAGAAGGTGCGTGAACGCGGCGGGGGGGGTGGAGGGGGGCCGATTGGGGTTAAGAAGCTCGCAGCTGCACTGAAAACATGCTTAGAAATAGACTTTCAATCAACTTATCAGCAAACCGCGCTTATACGCGACACCTGCAGGGCCGATTGTTTTTAAGATGACGTTGTGCGTCACGCCCCGCTGTAAAGAGAATAGGGTCACTGTATGATCGTTCGGAGCGGATACAATGTTCTCTTCTCTGCCCTGCTTGTCATGTGACCTCATCGGCCACAACGTTTATTAAAAGGAAAAAAAAACGTTAAAAAATATGTTTAACTATCTTTCTCCCCATTCATGGCTCTCGCAAGGTGGGAGGCCCAGATATGTAACATTTCCACGATCTGATATTATCATGGGAGGAAGGGAGCTAATGGAGCAGACTCGGCCAATAAAGTGTTTAAGGAGTCCCCCAAACGTACTATTATTGCTTAAGAAGAACTGGTTCCTATCCAGGGCAGATTGAAAACACACTCACCGTCTTTCGAAAGCCAACCAGGAAAGCTAATGTAGACATTAGTCGGAACTGTTGTTATCACTCTCAATATTGCATCTTTTTTAACGCGTAAAATGTCCCGTATTGTAGAATAATGACAGCGAATGACATTATAATTTGTAACGTGAGCTCAGACGTGTTTTCCCGTAGACTTGGTGAAGGACGCGATGCAAATAAAGCATTTCTAATTTATATTGATTCATAATGGAAAGAATCATCTCCTACCAGTACGGCTGATTCTAAAGGTACTGAGTCTAAAAGTATTGGGCTATGAGCTAATGCGATATGTCCTTAGATGTGTTGTGGGGTAGACGGAGATGCCCTTGCAACCCTTGCCCTGCTGTCCCTAAAAACA
The DNA here is from genome assembly GCA_029215755.1 of Spea hammondii. Taxonomy (NCBI): domain Eukaryota; kingdom Metazoa; phylum Chordata; class Amphibia; order Anura; family Pelobatidae; genus Spea; species Spea hammondii. The sequence goes on from JARDYJ010000013.1 coordinate 25,841,284, forward strand.
AACTGCTATGAGCCATGTGGGGTATTATGGGCAGGGTGAAGGAACTTCCAAAGTTTCTGTTGTCCTGAAGGTTGTTCTATCCCTACACAATATTGGTAGCTCGTCCATTGTCTTCTCTCTCTCGGGTGAATTGGTTCAATCGACGCATTTACTACGTTTAGCCCTGAGGGTAAGTCTAGCCAAGTGGCTTAGTACTAGAGGAACATACAATACATCTGTTAGAACATGCTCAATATGCTCAATACATATCCAAGAGACATTTGCGGAAAGACAAGGTATAGGAACCCATAAAAGGTACAGAAACGTCATCATGGAGATGTCTTCCTTACACTACACGTCTGGGTGACTATATGTAGGACTGCTAGAATCAGGCCACCGAGGAGGTAATCTGAATAAAACCTCTGCCAAGTACTGGAGAAATGGGGATTGATTGTAAATACTACTGCTAAAGACTTCTTATCAGGGTCTCTCTGCCCAGAATTCCTTCAGCCTGATATATCGCGTGATTCAGGAACTGGCAGGTGAATTGGGCAACAGAAGCTACGCTTCCAAAGAGAAGAGAAGAGAATCCATCCAAGGTCCATGATTTCTCTGCTGTAAAGATGTCACATTTATGGAAATATGAAGCAATGTCTCATTAAAGTTGAGTAAGTTTACGGGAAGCATTGTTGAGGTTTTTTCTCTGCAGTTTATTAAGGTTTAAAGGATATGAGTGTTAAAAAAACATGTCAAAAGGTTGGCTTTTTCCCATTGACTAATAAGTCTATTCACCAAGCCGCAAGTTTGATAACCAAGACACGGGGAACCTTGGGCACAACGTTTACATGAACCATTTCAGCAAATTCTACGGCTTTCTTAATTTCTGCTAAATTAACAGTTTATTTCGATGGGAATACAGCTGAACCCATCATCTTCAAGAACTTCACAAGTTCAGATGGTGCCTTGAACATGACTGGGTCTGGGAAATTCTCATGGATGTCCACAGTATTATTATTAATATTATTATTAATATTATTATTATTTGTATTTGGCACCTGTCCCCCCCAAATAAAATTCCATGACAGATGGCCTATTACGACCCATTGTATAGGTCTAATATGTTGCAACCCGCCCCCCCCAAAAAAAGAATTCTGCAGAACCTATGGAAACTATTAAGCCCAAGAAAAATGTTCAATCACTGCCTTATCTCCCACTTGTCACAACTCTATGAAACCCGGTCTTTAAAACCCAGTCTTTAAAAGTAAAGCTTGTATAACCAGTGAATTATATAAAATTATATATATATATATCTATAGAGATATATATATATATATATATATATATATACAGAAAATATAGTCAAAATAATGCATTCCATAAAAATTAGCTCTGTTTCTCAGTTGGAAAATATGCGACGTGGTTACCGTCAATTCACCAAGTCGCACCAAGTGTTACCTTTACATGGTTAAAGCAGAAATCTCTCTAGATATCTCTCTGATAGTTCTCCTGTAAGGGACTGCAACTAATTACCATTTCAAAAAGCCTCGCAGACCCCCTGGACAAGGTTGTTAACTTTAATGGAGACAGCTTTAATTGCCGTTCCTCTACTTACAAGACAAAGATAACAAGTGTAGAATGCCACATCTTCTATGACATCTGATATCACTGCATAATCCAATTTTCTCCTGCTTTGCATCACCAGACATGTGATAAGAGAAATTCTTAAAGATACTGCATTTTTTTTCCCCTTGGACTTCCTCCCATTATACCGAGTTACCATATGGTCTGCATTTTTTCTCAGCATGGACTGGTAGCAATTAGGGGTGATTCAACGAACAAACGCTTAAATAGAGTTTTCTGCCAGCAAGCAACAACATCTTTCGGAATGTTTACATTTGACTTAAATTATAAGAAGGGTTTAGAAGACATGCTTTTCTTTTGCAATCCCCAAGGATAGCCATGTTGGTTTAACACAGGGCCTGGGTCCCTACAATGCTTAACCATCGTAAATCCCTTAATATTCCAGTGTAGGGTACCTGTTCTAGTCCGTAGTCATGTGGCTACCCTGTACAGCGTTCAAGATATACAATAGAAATAGATTTAGAGATACAATGGGTGTTTTTTTTATTTAAAAGATAGATATACTCTTTAGAGGTGGCCAGGCCACACCAGGTATGAGGTGACAGAGTTACGGAGTTGTCCCACTTTAATTAATGCAACAATAGTTGACTAAGTCAATTAAAAAAATAAAGTCAGGTGTTGTCAAGTCGTTTGGCTATTCAGTTAAGTCAATTGTGGTCAATGGTCGAGTTTGATAGTTGAAGCTGCTGCTGTAAGTTGGTGGTCAAGTTGACCAGTTGTAATGGAGCTCTAGGTCAACTCCAATAAGGGAGTTGATTTCTTTTTTCCAGTTGAAGCCCTTTTCCACTCAACGGGCAACAACTTATTATGCTTTTCATATGAACTTACGCAAGTTGGCAGTCAAGCTGACTTTTGTTGAGGTGAGCCTATGCAACCAACATGGCTCACCTTGACACATCTTTCTGAATAGAGCCCGTAGAGTTCAATCGACATTCTTCGTAATGCCGAGGCAGCGTAGAAAGCTCAGAACATACAGAGCATTTTGAAGTGTAACACTAAATAGAACAATAAAATAAACTCTGTAAGACTATAGATTACATATACATTCTATAGTATTCAATAATTATAGGTTCCAATGTAGGAATCCTCATTCTGGTACTGGTAGAAGAAAGATTCTTTGCTTATGTTTATGTCTTATGAAGGCCAAAAAATTCCGATCATTCACGTCCATTCCCCAAATCACACTTTGTGATCAGGACCTTCCAGTCTCTACGTGCAAAGTATTTCACTAACACATTTTTTATTCTACATACACGACAGTATCAGTCTCTATAACTTTAACTCAAATAACTTCTAGCTGTTTTCATTGGCCATTGGGGTCATTCTCAGATGGAACCTTCGAGAAGTTTGTAAGTGAAATATACAAAATATATGACAGACGGCCAAAGAACCCAAGTTATGGAGAGGCTTGGGTGCTTAAGAAAGCAGGTGTCCTTTTGACCAAAAGAGCGATGTTGAGGTTTGACACCCGACAGACCAGACAAATGTACATGGGATTATTTCTAACAATAACACTATTGATAACATCTCCTGTTGCCATGGCGCCAGCCTTATCATACTTTCGTATATGTTAATGTTTTCTCAACACTTAAGACAAATAAGGGAACTTATTTAAGTTATGTTTCAGTAAATACATTCCTGGTATACATTCTTTTGGACATGACGGCTTTGGGGAAAAATCCTAGGAACTTATTAAGTATGTTGTTAGACAAAATAACCCATTTCTGTGTCGGTACGATGGCGTGTGCGAATGTAACTGGGAAGAAGATGCTCGTAAGAAAGTGGGATCCATACCTTTGCTCATATACAATGTATCAAATAAAATATTGTTATAGACTGGCTACAGGCTGGTTACAAAGGAGACCGCTGATGTACCCAACTGGCCCATTGACACTATGGGGGACTGTGCCCAGACAGAAAAGCCAACAGCACCAAGTGTCCTTAAGAGGCAGCGTGCTGTCTTATGACATCATATCCCAAAAATTAAGCAGCCAGGATGACATCTGTAGAGGTGAGTCCTGGGGATGGATGGGAGACTTCCCTGGATCAGGCCTTAGGCAGTAACCAAGGTAAATATACCAATGGCTGCAGGCCGGTGGCTGACAACTCCACACACAGACCCAGTCCGGAGCACCTGAAGCAGTCAAAAAAGTATCATATCCCCCCACCAGCCGCACTAACACCATGAGGCGGATGCTGACATTAAAGAACGCTATGACATCATCAGTCCTGATCTGACTGGCTGTGATGGGATTGTAGATGTTCATCTTTAGCCCGATATGTTAGGTCAACCGCATCCACTTAAATTCCTTTCTAGAGTCTAATAATGACGAGAACGGAACAAAAAACCCTAAAAAAATACTTATTTTTAAGCCCCCTGTAGGAGAGCCACAATTCTTCCCGCCAAATTCCGAAAAAGAACAGGATTACATTAAGAAATATTAACAGGAAGCTGAGGCTTTGTAATGTTATAATGTATGTGGTCTCCTTTTGGTGATATAGGAGAACCAAACATTAAAAATGAGGCTGTTCTAACTATTCTATCCTATACATCAGTTTCATTTATGGTACGAGCTCATGGTAAGTATATATTTCAACGTGGGGGGTTTTCATTGTTGAAACAGCGAACCGTAGGAACGGAAACCCATTTCCTCCTGGTGCTTCCCCTCCTCACCCAAACACGTATTTAGGATTGTGGATTTAATTCTGGATTTGTTTTATGAGGGAAGTTATACACAGTCCGAAGCAGGTGACCCAGAGAAGATACATTTCTATTCATTTGCCTCATTTAATCTAAATAAAACACTGTATCCACTAAATGCCTTTGAGGCAAGAGGAGGCTATTGTAGATTTTTTTAAGGAAAAGTCCTATATCCTGTTTCTTAACTTATTACATTTATTTTTTCTGACAGTGACAGAGCGGACCTGAGGTATGTTAATTGTGGCTGTATTATTATGTTGGCAAAGTTCTGTCCGAAGAATCTGACCATGAGGTTGCATGTGACCGAACGCCAGTGGTGGTGCCATTCATTACTTTACATTTATTTATATGGCGCCAGCAGATTCCGTAGCGTCGTTCTTTATTTTGCAAGGCTAACAAAAGGATTAATCTCAAAGCTCTCATTGGGAATGGATCTCTGCTCCGTGGCCAACTACAAACCAAGCAGGTGGTGGACCTGCCTGCTTCCCCAGCATCTTCGTCGTGACTGACTTTGTGTGGCTTCTATAGGGAATATTTATATGTCCCTGCTGGGGGAGTGGCATTGGGTCCCACCCACACCCCGCCCCTTACGCATCTCCCGGGGGATAGTCCTGACTCCTTAACTCAGACACACCCCTTTCCTGCCTTCGATAAGGCGTAAGGGTGGGTAAGCTCCGCGGGGGCAACCCCGTGACAAGTTCCCAGTTAGGCCCATTAGACCATTATGTAAAAGGTGCTTAGCCATAGTATCCCCTCCGGCTGCGCCACTCATTATAAGTCTATAAAAAATAATAATATGCATTTCTAGAGTTAGTTCTTTTTCAATATGTTTTTTTTTCCAAAATAAAAGGAAAGATTTTTTTTTTTGAAGATACGGGACCTTAACCCTTAGTATGCCAGAGGGATGAGCACTGCAAAGGGTTAAAAAAAATCTTTATACTCAATACATAAATTATTCATGCCTTTTATAAAAGGAACTGGCAGAATGGTTAATGAATCTCTCCATCTCACACCTCTAGTTCTCTTAGGGGTTAAAAAATGTTTTTAAGAAAATAGATTTTATTGTTTAAATTTGTTTAAATAAAAATGCCTCTCTCTCGGCTGCTTCCTCTGTATAATTGGATTTTTTTCACAAGTAATTACATTTTCATTCAGTCTTCTGGGGATGGGGTCATTTTTTAAAAGAAAAATGGGAAATGTTCTAGGACTCTGCGAACAAATAATTTGTTCTTTTTTTTTCCTTTTTTTTCCTTTTTTTTTTTTTTTAACATCCCGGCTGTGATCTTCTTCCAGGACTGACTCCGGACAAATAGTACCAATTAATCTTTCTGATTACAAGTGTAGATTTAATTATATTAACCGTTTCTAGAATCTACCAGGTCTCTTATCTGCAAATGATTTTAAAATGGTTCCATATGAGTCAACAATATCCTTTTGCTTAAAATGTGAAGGTTGGTTTGTTTGTTGTAAGGATTGTTTTTGTTACACAACTTGCCCCAAAGAACTTTTTTGTGTGTTTATTTATTTTCCTTTATTTATTTCAGAATCTAGAGGTCTCCAATTATTTTTTTTGTTATGTTGATTTTCATGGGCAATTAAGCCTTATTGAGTAACTCGTATGGGGGTAATAGGTTGGGGCAAGTTATTCTTATTATACCCTGGATGATTTTTAGATTTAGATTAGATAAATGCTGTCAGGATACTTGTTGGGGGCATACTTGTTCAATTTGGTATCATGCACATCACACCCTAATACTAAATGGTATAAGACTTTAATGAGCTTCTACTCAAAATATCTACTCACCTCCAGTCTAAGGAAGCTGGAGACCATATGGGGTGAATGTCGAGTGGACGTCCATCCTATTTTCCAGTGTTGACACCTTAAATGTAGCTGCTTTGTGGGTCTCTAGGCTAGACTAGGAATAAACAATTGTCCCTGGCACTCTTAGGCAAGAAGATGAAAAATTCCAAGTCCAACATCAGAAGACTTTTGGGTCCATTATCATCTTAGGGCCCAGGCTCTGACCTCGATGGCAGCCCAACATGTTAATATTACCGACTTGCCCTCCACATAGACAAGAACCGACCCTCGCTTCCTCTCAAGGTAGGGACGGGGGGTGAGGACACAAGGACTGTGAGGGCCCCTCCAGTTTCTGGGCCTCATAAACCTTTAGAAATCAAACCCAGAGCCTAATGTCATACTGGAGACCTCAGATGGTCTACCTAAAGTGACATGACAACCCGACGGCATTATTGTGACTTTTAAGGCTGTAGAACCCTGAGATACCCTCATACCCAGCAAAGATTCTGAGCTCCTAGAAAAGAGGGGCATCAGGGGATGAAGAAGGGACAGAGGAACTTGGGTCCCAAAGAGCGACTGTCCCTCTTAAAGAGGGACACTTGGGAGGTATCCTTTTTTTTTATATATAAATCAATATATTCTTATGCAAACAGGCGAAATAGAAGATCATGAAAAGTATTTGAGGTCTGAGCGGTTTATTATTCCAAGCCACACAAACTGCCTCTTAACTGACAATGTCATAACTCTGTTTAACAAGCAATCAGCTAATGGTCGCTCGTCTCGTCTCTGACATTTTATTCTCCCTGTCAAAACGCTGTAAGCAGTGCAGATGCATACACTCCGGGCTCTCACTCCCCCAAAAAAACATGTTTCCCTTCAAATAAACGCTAAGATTTCTTGATACAGTCCTGGCTACCTCTCTGTGAAAGGAAGTAGCTGTCAGGAGAATAGTACTGAGCAAAGATTGAGCAATAGAATATGTGAACCAGCACTCAAGATAAACCCATGCCCAGTTTTCCCGCACAAAGAAAAATAGATCATTTTTCCTTTTCCAAACAGAATCGAGAACCAGAATATGAGGTCCTTATGTGCGATCCTCCTTTGAACAAAGCAGAGTAACAGTGCGTAGAAGGGTTCCGATGATTACGGAATGTATCCTTGCGCGGGAATGTTTGGGTAGCCCCAACCAGGATTATCGCTAACGGGTTTAGGTTTTGGGACGGAAAATGTTAATTGACATAGTAGCGACGTTTTAAGGAAAATTAGTCATGGAAGCAATTGGGGTATTTTAGTCATTAGTGCAAGTTCTTGGCTTCATTTTAGACCAATATTGCCCTATATGAGGGTATCACAGGGTTCTACAGGCTTAAAAAGTAGATGTAACGTAAGGGCATTTTACTTGACTGTGAGGGTGGTAGATAAGTGGAATAGCCTCCTAGCCGAAGTGGTAGAGGCTAACACAATGAGAAGATATAAAAATGCATGGGGTAGGCATATGGCTCCTGAATCTAAGACGAGACCAAGGACTGAAAAAGTGTCGGTTAAGTAAGCTCTGTTGCCTCTAAAGAAGGGTTGGGAGGTATAGGCTGAGTCGGGGTCTACAAGGACCTAGTTTGTTGAGTATGAATTGCTTCAAGGAGAAATCCGGTGTAATTAATCAGCGCACGAATGCCTCTCTCTCTGTCCTGTAATAAGTTTGTCTGGAAAACCTCTGGAACAAAAGGCTCTCCCAATGGACAGGCGTTTTGAAGAGTTCCATAACATTGTGGGATCTGCACGGTCCAAATTGCATATTTTGACATCTAATGTGTCCTTGCTCCCATCCTATCTGAAAAAAAGCTGGTTCTCCGCATTTTTCGTTTGGAACGCTGTGTTCTTCTGACTGTAGCTTATCACCCTGCCTGACTGTCCACTTTCAGCAAGTAATCCTGGCTCGCGGCCATCGCCTCTGGAACTGCTTTCCTTCCATAAGCATCTTATGACTCTAAACCCCTTCATTTCAGGATCTGACTTCAAATCGTAAGGCTTGAGTTTTATATTAAACAGACGCGTTCCCTTAAAAAGAATTGATGTTCTTCTATGACTCCGTTGTCATTTTATGAGCCCGTGAAGGGCCAAATGTGGTTTAGGCGTTTGGTCGAGCAAATAATACCCAAGTTAATCAATAATTTAAAGAGATCGAGTTAACGTGATACTGAATATACAGACAAGTATGCTTATTGGAATGAAAGTAAAATATAGGGTTCCATCAAACAATAAGGATGGATGTCATTGGTAAGCATTATGTTTTTAACTTCTGAAATATAAGTGACCCCATTATACTACGAGGCTAAAATTTTAGACATGGACCTCCAAGGTATGTCGTTAAGGTGCGCAGCACACTTTAACACAGTCTCTGGAGGCTGTGATCGCTCAACTTTTTTGGAGGGTAATTAATGACCATCATTGTTAAATCTTTTGAGAGTAAGAGTTAAAGCGGTGGAAATATATTTTTCACTAGGTTCCACCCAAGAAAATTGATGCATCCCACCTAAAAAAACCTCAATCATCATGGATCCATCATTATCACGTGATGGCCATCATGACGGTGTGGATGTATGATGGTCATCATGGTGGTTTGGATGTATGATGGTCGTCATGGTGGTTTGGATGTATGATGGTCATCATAGCGGCTTTGATGTATCGTGGTCATCGTTCTGCTCGGTGGACCAAGGATCATGATATAATGCTTATGGAACATCTTCATGAACATAGAACCATAATAGACTCACAACAATGAGGATCAACATTCACAATTTGATCCACAAAAGAATCATCCCAAACCATCATGATGGGTTTACCCATGAAGTTAGAAAGTCCTTTCATTGGAGTCCAATTTTGTCCTTAAGTAATCAATTTTGTTGAGCTATGCCTACCAAACTCTCCACATGATCTTGGCCCCAAATGGCCAGAATATTAGTATCAAATTATAGACTAAATTGTCCCAAAATGTGGACTAGAAAGCTTTAGGGAATACAAGGTTAATCCATGTTGGAAAGTGTGGTTCCTATCCATCTTAATTCTCTGTAACCACACGTAGACGAGGAGGTAATATTGCTTTCATAAGGCTTATAGCCAATTCTTCATTAGAAGCTGTAGATCGAAACCCTATTTATTTCACTTGGCTCAGCGAGAAGCTTCTTGGATCGCAGCCTATGATTCATTTAAGAGCTGTGGTTACAAGGCACTAAATATAGTACATTTCTTTGTTAATTATGTTGATTGCACCGTATGGTTTATATTGAATGCTTATGTTTATTGTCCCAGCAACCCCCCCATTTCATTATAGATTAATAACTAAGCGACGGCATTGAGACCACTAACTTTATAGAATCATTTTCTCTAAATTGCGTTAATGACATTGCCGGTACTTTTGGCTTTTGCATAGAACGATTGTGCGATATGTAGGGGTACATGGAGACAAATAAAGAGCCTTCCAATAGATTCTTTCCTGCTGCCTAGGAAAGCGACATTATATGGAGGTTTACAAAACAGGGCTGTGGACAGAAAAACTGCAGAGACAGCCACATAAAGAATTATGTTTCGCATTTAAGGGGAAAAAAATGCAGAACATTATACCAAAACTGCTTAGATTATGTTTAAATGCAAAAACAAAAATGATTAAACAACATTTTGATGATATATTCCCTTTTAAGTTTAAATAATGGTGTTTTGGCTAAACCTAAATAAAAAACCCAACTGACGTCAAATGGATTGTTCGTGTATCCAAATCCTGATTGATTCAATTACAGTTTAAATTTTAGCTATTGCCCGCAAAAAAAAGTGGTTTATTAAACATAACAAGAATACCTGTCTCATGCATGTTTAAATTCTCTCGCTGTATAAGCCTCTACCACGTCTGCTTGGAGGCATTTCCATTTATCTACCACTCTCTTAGTAAACAGTTTGTGCCTTATGTGTGGGGTCACCATCAGAAATTGTGGGTCCTGGTATAAAACACAGAGCCCTCTGCCCTGTCCCACCCCATGCTCCTCCCCTAGCCCTGCCCCATGCTCCTCCCCTGGCTCTGCCCCATAGCCTTACATTCTGAAAAAAAGTTGTAGGAGAGGAAGTGGGTGGGGCGTTCTCATACTAGAGAAGCAAGGGGAAGCACCACTTCTCCGGGTCCACAGGTCAATACAGGAAAACTCCGGGCTGTGGGAGCGGCACGCCCACAATGGCATGTGTCCTGTGACATCACCATGACCGCCCACTGACATCAGCAGGTCCGCCCACTGATGTCGGCTGGACCTTCCGCATCGCGCAAGGAGGGGCTCCAGATTGCCGGAGCCAGAAAGTACCCAAGTATGGGTGTTACTCAACACCGCTACCTGGAGATTCTCCGTGGTGACCCGGAAAATGGTGCTTCATCTGGAGTCTCTGAGCAAAAGCCGGAGAGTTCCCATATGTGCCCATTGCTCCCAGGCTCCAAATTCCAGAAAGGAGCCACTAGGCCCCAAAGTCTGGAAAGGTGCCAGCTGGGCTCCAAAGCCCACAAGGGCTCGGACATGGGTAGTGGGCCACAAGGTACAATGAGAGGGCTCATGGCAGATCAGGGAGGCCATTCTGCTTGCCAGGACCCAATACACAAGCACTGGTTGCACCCTCCTGATGGCAGCCCTTAATTATTTTACTTCCTGATGACATCATGCATGCATCTATTGCTTAGAAGGTATTCACAAAAATCAGAATTTAAGAGTAATTTTGTACACTAATAGGGAAAAAATGGTTCCCTCGGCTTTTCACGTATACATGGAGGTTACTCTGCTGGGACTGGAAACCTCCCAAGGTTATAATAACTTCATACATGCGGGGTTATCGCGTGTTGACAACATCCACCTGGGTACAAAGGACTCCGCGTCCAACAAAAGGAAATTATCACTTCTCGGTGGAAAGAAAAAGCTCAGGTTCAGCCAAACAAAGCAGGAGCTTTCACTTTTTTTATAGAAAGGTGAGCCCGCTGAAGACAGGTGCAGCCATTGTTACAGCCGCCTTTGAAGTTAAAAGGAACACTTCATACAAGTTTATACTAAACAGAAGAGGGGCTGATAACAGTCTAAATAAATACTTCAACCGGCCTGATTACGGACATATATTTAGAATTCTTGAGTTTGTTTATTAAAAACATCTTTATTCGGTTATTTTGTTTTGGAGCCATTCTTAATATTACGCCAGCCAGCAAACAGGAGGGGTAACTTAATGGAGGGGAACTATCATCAAGTACCGTAGTGATTCACATCATTAAAATCCTCAGGCCACGGGGAATACATATAAGTACCCCTCCTATTGTCTCAATTACCCATTTGATTGTAAGCTCATGAGCCAGGCCTTCATAATTCTTGCCAGGAACTTTGTGCTTAAAAACTTGCAGAGAAAGGGCCTTAAACTCATGTTGTATCAGTACATGTAGGGGTCTTCTTTATTAGGTATCCGCCATGTTGTACAGGTTAGACAGGGAATGACTAGGCGACCCTGGCACTTTAAGGCCAGCGGCTGCCCAATGACATATACGCAGCCGCCAATTACATCCTGTGCATAGGCAGAGGACGCACATGGCGGAACCTGTTCCGCCCCGGATCTTCAACGAAGCAGTCCCTCTCCTTTTGTCTCATTCCCCCTTCCAATAGATTGTAAGCTCATTAGGGCAGGACCAGTATCTCTTAACATGTGTTCATGTTATTGTCAGTTATGTATATTGTCAACATTATTGGTAATTAAGTATCAGAACAATGATGTCTAGTGGTAATCTATAGTTATCTATAGTTACATTGGTTGACACCTCGGCTGAATTTGAGAATGTCCGACCGTGTATCTGAGGGCCAAAATTTTAGCTGTGGTGCGGGAGGCGCACGTAGAAAAAGATCCAGTAGAACTATAAAACGGACAAAGTAATGGAAAATATATCGACAACGAGCAATGCGACATCACTTTAAGCCATAATTAGAATATTAAGTGATATTCCCTAAAAGCAGCAAAAGGGGGGGTAATATATTACATCAAAGCTGACGCACAGATAATTGTATCTTCCCGCCCGCTAAGAAAAATACTTAAGGGAGCGTATGTTCTGTTGCCATCCATCTTGCAAACAAAGGATTGCAAAACTGTGAGTATCTCCCCAGTGGTGTTCTGGGAAATGCTAACTCCTTCCAGATGTTTATTAGACAGTCAACCAAGAGCTGTCAGATTATGAATGCGTGACACTAAAGGCTTTGCTTAAGATCCGGGTGTGCTCTTGATATCAGAAGGTTACTGTTACTGTATTTTTAATGAGCTTCTTTGGCGGCAGGTTTTAAAAAGTGATGTTATCCCCATGGTTATCAATAGTCCAGTTGGAAGGAACATTCCATTGGTTGCTGCGGTGATAAGTCCACTTTTTGCTCCAGGGTTGCTACTATTGGGTTGCTCTTGTTCAATGGAACACAATTTAATGGGGGGGGGGGTAATGTATCAAGGCTCCAGACTTGGCATTCTGCCACCAAAGTAATTTAAAATATATTTCACTTGGTGTGAATCAAAAGTAAAACGTTACATCATGGGTTGCATCTCTTGTGTCAATTAACCATATGGAGAGAGGCTAAAGTGATAGGAAGACACGTTATAATGCGCTGTATCAATCACGGATCGCCTCGCTAGACATATTTGCACTCAAGCTTCTCATATGTTTGAGCAATGCACATATTTTTTCACCTTCACGGAACAAAAGGTTGCATAGCGTCACGTACCAAGCATATTTCTGATTTCCCATTTTCCTGTGAAAGTAACGGCAGTCTAACTCTAGAGGCGCAGACAATTCAGCAGAATTTCTTCCATTACTGGATCCTTTTTGTCTTCATTGTGTTTAGCAAACTCTGTAGTCAGTTCTTACCTTACATTGGTCCTTCCATCTCAAGAAAAGACATCTGAGGTCTCAGAAGCTTATGTATATCTTTTACTATGGCGTCATCTTGTATTGGACAGATATGTCGATGTCCATTCGAAGTCCATTCGAAGTCCATTTGATGTCCATTTGAGCTCACTAGGACATTTATTTGCCCTCTGTCTTTGGTGGTGTAACCGATGGGGGTTGTGTGAAGTGTTTGACTCCATAACCCAATCCAACATGTATCCGTGTGCTTCAAAAGAGGCATGTGTCTCCTTGCTCCCACACGAACCCAGTAAAAATTTTGGCTATGGAATCCCCACATCCAAAGAAGGATTTCGGCTGTGAAACCCCACATTCTAGATGGACTTTGGCTATGGAACCCTTGCATCTTAGATGGATTTGGGCTGTGAAACCCCCACATTCTAGATAGATTTGGGCTGTGGAACCCTACATCCGAGTGGATTTCCAAACTAAGGAAAGGATTTGAAATATTGACATGAAGATTAGGTGTGTAGAAGAATAACAATGTCATCCTCATGGACAAAATAGAATTTCTGGCAAATCCGGGTAGATGCAGTGATACATAAGAACCTCATAGAAGAACGCAGACACTGGGGAATCCAAGCCCTCTACATGGCTGCCATCCTCATTCGGTAGTGCCAGAATATGATGTCATAGATGGCTGTGCCGTTGTGAAAATGTAATAATTACAATATAATATTTTATGTATATACATTTTTATATATATATATATATAAAGGTAAAAAAAAAATTCTGCATCACAAACGGTTTAAATACATATGAGACCCGCAGATTTAAATAAAAATGATCTAAAACTCAGAGAAACCAGACAGCCTGTTTGTGCTTAATGAATATTTATGTTACGCTTAAGATAAGATGGGCTTCTGGTTGCAAAAAGGATCGTGGGATTGCAGCGGAGGGGGTCACGGCGAGATTCCTTAAGGAAGGGAGTACTTCCTTTTTACCTGATAAATACCGACTGTCTGTTGTTACAGGGTTTTGTTTTTTTCTTTAGAGACTCACGGCTTATTAAAATTAATTGCAAAAGTATTACGACTTAATAGAACATCCTATGAATGAATCCGTATTTATTTTAAAAAAAATTAATTATAAAAAAAAAAAAAAAAAAAAAAAAGCGGCGTTCAATCTTTACTTTTTTTTTGCAAAAATCTATTGTGTTTGCAGAAAAAATATTACGTTGTAAAAGAAAATAATAAAAAAAGATTAAGCGTAGAGCCGAGACAATGGAAAAGGTGAGGGAGGCACAGAAAAAAACTTTTTCTAGAGGCCTATGGGAAACGCAGCTGTCGGTTTTGATCACGTTTTACATTGTCCAGGGGTATCGTTGTGTGTGTGTGTGAGCCCGCGGTGATGTCATTGAAACTTTTTTGAAGATGGATTACCTCATTTGTTGTAAAGTGTCGGTGACCCCTGCCATGGAAAAAAATATTCCCTTAAAGAAAAATAGCAGCTATGTCTTGCATGGGGTGACCATTCGTCCACTTTATGGGTGACCTATCCCTGAGTAGGATGCTATTTATCCCTGGGAATTGCCCAAAAACCTTTTTTTTTAAAGACAAAAGGTAAATTACATTTAAAAATCTATTTTTTTTAATGCCATTAAAAGTATTTTCTATTCTAAAAATCCAGCTGATTTATTTTATTGAATATTCAAGTAAGATCATTGATAGTGATTTAGAAATTATTTAATTATTTTATACATTGTAAAAAATATATATTTTCTGATATATTTCTTTTTTTATGCAAACACAATGTAGGCTTCCTAATGCTTTGTCTGGAATTATAAAAATAAAGTCCCTGGATTTAATTTCTCTAAAATCTGGGCATATTAGTATTGTAACTTTTGAATTTATATATATATTTTTATATATATATGTATAGGTAAAATTGTTAGTCCCGTCTGCTATGTTTATTGGAGGTACCACAATCAGTGGATTGTAGGTCTTTAGATGGGTCGGTCGGTGACCAAACCCAAGGTGCGAGTCAAGCCTGGTTCTTAAGAGTTGGCTCCATTCAAGCGGGACTCATTAAATATTTGTAGGACCTTTGGGTGTACCTGCAGACCCAATGAAGAAAGGCAGGAGGTGTTTTAGCTCTCTTCGGATGAGGTGGGCCAAGACCCTCTTATCTAGGAGGGCCGACTGAAGAAGCCATTTGATCCAGAGCAAGTCTTTATCGTCACCAATGTTAATCTAGAACGTCGCACTGCATTGTGCATAACGCTCAAGTGTCCTGCTTTAGGAAAGAAAGTCTTGTTTTTAGGACCCAAATTCTCTTTCCTCCCTCTATAGCCCCTCTATTCTAGGAGCTATGGTGGCTATGAGGGTATAGCAGGGTTCTACAGCCCTAAAACTCCCAATAATGTGTATAGAAACAGCAGTATAAGTTACAGGATGCATACGCAGCTATAGATAGATCAGACATCAAATCAAAAGGGTCTCTTTTTGGGGTGTTTGGATAAACTACAACTCCTTGGATTGGTGAAGGATCATGGTGGTGATGCGCCAACTCTTGGAGAGCCAAAGTCTGTCTATCTAGTAAAGAGATATAACTCCTAGAAAATGATCTGCCCCACCAAAGCGCTCGATACAACAGATGCGAGGAAAATCGTTTTTCGGGTACATTTTCCAAGCATCTCTTTAAAATGAGATTGTGAAATGACTCTGGCCTGGCTGCAAGCTGACAATAACACAATAACTGGTTGTTGTTTTTTTAAACCATTCCAGCTGGAAACGGAGGGGGTATCTCACAGTATGACATCAAATTTTATATGTCCTTCAGTTTATTGGAAATTGAAAACTAAATCTTGAAGATAAATTCTCTAACAGCTACACATTGGCAGCGTTTTTTTCGACTTGTTGATGCCAATTGCAAAATAACGTAAAAATTAAGTTTTTTTTTTCACAGATCGTAATGTGGGTTTGGGAATTCTTCAGGCCTAAATTATACTGCGACTGACGCACATGTTGACATGCAATGTTCTGTCTACAAATGCGTGTTAGGGTTGTAACTTTTGTAAGATTCTTTTTCACTAGTCATTTTCCGAGTTTGTATAAAATATTTAGAGAAGTTATTAGAAAAACTGAAGTTTTGTCTTACCTTATTACATGTTTACAGGGAAAACGGAGCTCTACAAAGCCAACAAAATATAAGGCCGTCACGGCATACGATAGCTGAGAGGTCCCTTTACATTGTCATGGTGTCCCCCCCCCATATGCATTGGATCCCCCCCCTATCTATATGCCGTGCATGGGATATACTTGCCCCCAGTTAGCTATGGACGGGTGTCTTTTCGGAAGCCTGTGCTTCCATTAATTTAACTGGGAGCATTTTCCTGCTACTGATTGGCGGCTTCAAGCAGCCAATCAGTGGCGAGAATGGTTGCACAAGGGAGAAGATGGGCATTTGCAGTGGCAAGGCTGCAGCTTCTACCACAGGTAAGCATTTAAAAAAAAATAAAAAAAAAATGTATAGCACTAAAATATGCATTTTTATTTAAACTGCACCTTTAACTAAACCGATGATAGAACCTGGCTTTTTAGTCTCTCAACTACTGCAACAAAACAAGTTTAACTGCTAACCTCCAAACATGGGTACTTCTCAAATAATGTAAAAAATAGCCAGATATAGATAAACTTTATTGAAAATATTTTACCTAAAAACATTACAAAGCTTAATTTATGTAAACATTTGTGTATCATTCTGCCAATTTCTTAATGCCCCCAATTGTGCTGCTGAATAATAAACCACTATAAAAAATTCATAAAAAATTAAGGACATTTCTGCGCAATATTTTGTTCTTTAGGAATAATTTACAAAATGATCTACAATTCCCTGTCATAACCGACCCTTTGAGGTTATGATAATCGTTTTTTTTTTTTCGTTTTTTTTTTTTCTTATTTTATTTTAGTCTGCGGGATTATAATACGGCGAGATATGACCACTAATTGGTCACGAGTGATGAATCGGGGGGGTTAGAGATGTTCCTGAGGGAGCGCGGAGCGGGTGAAACACATGTGGAGCCTCTGCAGCACCTAGAATATTGACTCCTGAGTGTTGTCAGAGTCCTCTGTTATCAGGACTTCATGTCCGTCTCTGTCTGCCATTAGGCATTTAAAACGAGCCGGTGTTAACGTGATGCCCTGCTTCCTGTTAGTCTAACGCACCCTGTTCAAAGGGGAATGTGTTCGACCCCATATGTGTTCAATCACGGAGCATCTGCTTCCCATTCCAGATTTAAAGAGGGTTTACTTGTATAACCTTGTCAGGGGTGTTAATTTTACACACACTACCCAAGGTATATACATGTCATTGGGACTGTATATATATATATTCGTTAACTGGACTCTTCTCCAGGTCCGCGCGGGTGGAGGTTGCGTGGCGGAGCGTGTGAATATGGCAGGGCTATGCAAAATACACAGTTCCTTCAGTGCATCATGGGAAATAAGAGCCAAGTTGTTAAAAAATGTAAAAAAATAAATAAAATAAAAATATGAGGGTTTGAGGAAATTTCCTCATTTTGAAGTCAGGGCAAGGGATAGTTTCCAGCATGGGTAGTAAATGCAAGTAGCAGTTTTTCAGTGGAGGTGGTAGGCTGAAAGAGAAATTAATAAGAGGAGGGGGAAAAAGGTTTTGGGCTGTGCATGGCGCATTCGGTTGTTAATGTGTTGTTGCTGTCGTGATACATCTGCTATTGTATTATTGCTGTATCTGTTGTTATATTTTATCATAGTTACATTGTATCAGTGTAGCCCGATGGTAGTTGAGCCCTCACCCCTATAACCATCCCCCGTACCCCCGTGACTCTCCCAGGTGCCTACATGACCGCAGACATGTTTGCCCATTCAACCAGTAGCCACCTTCATGGTTGGTTCCTCTATCTCAGCCTTCCCCAGGTTCAAATCCGTAGGCCACAGTGATAGGACGGACGCCCGTCGCATTCAACGTCCCATTGGCTGTAGATAACAGAGATTTGTCTCCTGCACATTTACCCAACGTCAGGGTACGTTAAGGAGACCTTTCCCCGGAGCAGTATACTAACTCCAAGACCAGGAATGGATGCCCACCTGTAGTAGGCTACAAGGAAGTCAGGAGCGCCAGCCAGGGACCCCTCGGTCAGCTCCTGGTTCCCGCTAAACTGGTATTGGCATAGGAATATCCCAGAACAGAACCCCTGCCCAACAGGTTACTGCACCGTGACCAGGGGGCCAATGGGGGAAAGGGCCCGACAGTCAACCTTGACAGTGCCAATCACGTACCTAATGGTGGGCAGCCGCCAGCTGGATGTCATTTCGGGTCCTTTAGCCTTAAATTGTCAGGTCTGATCTTAATCCTTAATCCGACTCAGACCATGACACATTTAGAAGATAAACATTATTTTGTCGCTGATAATCTACTCGATTTTCATAAGGCCGCTCATTACAGTCAACAT
Source organism: Spea hammondii (assembly GCA_029215755.1). Classification (NCBI taxonomy): domain Eukaryota; kingdom Metazoa; phylum Chordata; class Amphibia; order Anura; family Pelobatidae; genus Spea; species Spea hammondii. Next base: position 25,859,780 of record JARDYJ010000013.1, read on the forward strand.
CTTACAGCTTTCAAATATGTTTTATATCCTATAAAATCATTACATCAGCTCTACAGCGTGAGAAAATAAAGCAGATCTGTCTCTTAATTTATTTCCTCAAGTCACCAAGAAAGAAAATATTTAATTTCAAAGAGTAAGTGAGCTTCTGGTACTCCTCTTAGAAAAGAGTTGATAAAACCCAATTCCCTTCCAGGTTGAGACCAAATGACAAAGAGCGAGGGAACGGACTAAATAAATAATAAAAAACCCTGAAAACACATCAGAGGTAGCAAATACATTTTTGGGCTATTTCTGCACATTAGAAGGTTATGAGAATAACGTTTCGGTTTTCAATATCTTTGTTACACAAATAGATGTAGCCATAGCTCCTAGTACCTTTTCATGGACCAGTCGCATAAGACCATAGAAATCCTTTTTTTTGGGATTATTTTTAGATTTATGATTAGGTGAAAACTATCATTGTTGACATCGTAGTGGTCCTTGGAAGTTCAGCCTCGGAAATGGATCATCTCTAGGGTACTGGTCCCAAAAGTTTAATATTAAGCCTTGATTTGAATTGGTAGTCCAGATGAGTGAAGACCTTAGTCTCGTTCCCTGTTCTCAGATCTTCGGGGCGAGTAGGATTTGTGATCGTGTAGAATGGATACGTTTCAAGGGATTTTGCTCCATAACTAAAAATGACCACATGGTCCAACTGTTTATAAGCAACGTTGGCCGAAGATTCCACCGAGTTCTATTCTGGGTACCACAGGGACAATCATTCAGTCGCCATGGTGATAACATCACTTTTGTGTCCAGCTTGGAAACCCTACAAAGAAACTAAGTCTGCGCCACAGGAAAGGGGGATCCTAATTAGTAACAAAACTGTGGCCAGAGGAGCAGCGCAGCTTAGCGGAGCAGGCCTTGACAGAGCTAGGAGGAGGGCTGGTGTTATGCCTCTAGTTTTGGGGTTGGTTGCAGGGTTTAGTAGGTGGGGCTTATCGGGTGCTATAAATGGGCGGACATTTTAGATAACGGTCACTTTTAATTTGAGCCACTTACCTGCTTTTGTCCCACCCTCCCTCCCTATATTTTTGTTTTTCTTCTGGCTTCGCTTTGTCACAGCGGCGGTGCCGGTTTTGGTTTGGTTAGGCGGGGTATAATTGGGATGTTTCGGTTAATTTGGGTTGATTGGTTGGTGGTGTTGGTTGGTATGGTAGGTTTCGAGCTGGTCTGTGGCTCAGAACCTGGGGGTGTAGGGGTGTCACGGTATGCCCCTACTGTTGGTTTGGTAAGGTATTGTACCTTAAAGGTATGGTGATGTTTATTGTTAGATCTGTTATCTTGGGGGTCATTGTCTATGTGTTTTGACAGGTGGGAATGTGTAAGGGGTTTTCATTGTTATCTTGTTTGGACAATGACTTATTGTTATGTTTTGGTATGTTTATATCATATATATATATATATTATATTTAATTCTGTGGTTATAATAAAGCTGTGGACAATATTTTTTCCAACATATATGGTGTGGTCTCAATTATTTGGTCTATGTTTGGGGGGTTTTTATCGGTTCCTTTAGCCCTAACTGGACGATGCGCCTGTCATGTATATTTATTCATAACGGAGTAATCTTGTATTACGCATTTCATCGGGATGTATCAACGACCGGAATGCAAGCAAAGTGGCCGGTTAGAAGAATGCTTCTTAAACTTAAAGAGCTCCTAGCAATGAGTCTACTTAGGCTTTTAGCTGGTGCAGCCCTGTTGTTTAACCCTATTTTAGCCACAGGACAATGTGGAACGGACCCTAAAAGAGAGGCTGTGTTCGATGTCACATTCAGGTCTCTGGAATGCAAGAAGTTAACTTTTTTAGTCGATATCGGTCATGGTCCTTAGATAGCCTGATGGAAGTCGCAGTGCACGACGAGCACGTACTACTTACCCAGTCCTGATAATCTTTCATGGAAAAAATGTAACTAAATACAGTAGAACGCTTTGCTATAAATATATAAAATTTACACATGCCCATTCTCCTGCAGGCGCCTGTTTTATTTTATTTGTGATTGAGGCGCTGAGTCTTCTCTTTCCTCGGAGAAGATCAGAACGAACTAAATCCTTCCACGGCTTATTCAAAACAAAAAATCCATCAACTTCCCAGCTGAAGTGGTCTGAAGTAACTTCCCAGGCTGAGCGTCTGTAAGATGTGCTCCCCCCCACCCACCCCTTTGACCATCGAAGAATAATAGCCCGTTTCTTGTCCTTCCAAGAGTTCGTAAACCCACCATTCATTATTGGTACCTGTCTAGCAGACCGAAAACACTTGGCGCTAAACTTCTACCTTGACAGTGATACTTGTAAGAATCCAGCTTGAAATGCACAAGACAGAGATGTTTATTGTGGGATTTATTTAAGCCAATATAACCAAGGAGTCTGGGGTATGCAGTAATTCTAACAAGCACCATAAACAAAGCACGGTTTAAACAGAAACATACATGATTTAGAGGGTTTTAAGCCCGTAGAAGAGCAAGTATCATCAAGGCTGTACTATAATAACATTCTCCCTAAGTGTCCCTTTTTAGTAAAGGACAGTCCCAAGATTTCTCTATCCTTGTTGACTCAGCCTGATGAACCAAAGTGGGCTTATTAAAAATAGTCAGGGTATTGTGAATGTAGTCACTGCTGGCAATAAGTCTTCTCCTGGTCTACCAGAAAATCTGACCACCATGTTGCAAAAGTGAGCCACCTAGTCGAGATTTAGTTTTATCTTTGTTTGATCTAGTAATATACCCACGATGTTCTGCTTCTTGGGTAAGAAGAACCCCCAAAAAACATTGTCTTGATTCCCTAAGGGCCAGAGTTGTCGGCTAAGGGGATTTAAACCACAAGCCGACTATGGAAAGCCCACAAAGATAAGGAACATAATAGAGGACATCATTCGGAGAGGCACACACATTGTGTTTTATAGGAAGTTTTATGTACTTATGGGGTGTAGGGGGTATAACGTGTAAGGTAAGCTCTGGGGTGAGGGGTAAGTATTGTATAGAATGTAAGAGTTACTAAAGATCTATTAAAGCCTACCGTGGCATAGTTCCAGGGCTTCAAAGCATATGGAGAGCTGGCAAAGTTAAATTGTCACCTTTGGGTCATCCTTCCCATCTAAACACAAAAAAAAAACATATTTCCTTCTCTCCCCCACACAGACTTTCTCCAAAACCACATTTTACGCAGTGATTTATAACACAATTATTTTGTCTACCTGTTCCTCCCTTCTTATCACCCAGGTCCCTACAAGAAGGTCTCATCTAATATTTTCCAGCTGCTTGGACCACTATCGCCGTTGCCGACTCAAAATCCATCCATCTCGTAGACATCTCTAATTTAATATTCCTGGCCTGGTGAAAACTCAAAAGAGAAAAAGATAACGTTTCCAAAACCACTTAAGATTTGCAGACGGTTTGCGAAGCTATTTTTACTTTTTGTGTTTACCCGAAAAGAGGGAAGAGTCAATGACATGTCGGGTGAAATTATATTTCATATACAACGTGCCTTAAAAGATAAAACATTCTGAATTATTTTGGCTATTCTGGCCCGTATTTGTACCGCATGCTTTGACAGGTCAGTGGAACATTTAAGATTTAGAAGATTCCAATATTTTAAAGAAGACCTGTCAGGATTACAAAATGTAGCATTTTACAGTTTTATATACTATATACAATCTATGCTATTAATATATATATATATATATATATATATATATATATATGTGTGTGTATTAATATATATATGTGTTAGAAACAGTGGCAGCCTAGGGCGGCAGGTCTAGGAAGGGATCCTAATCACCTTTGTAGCGGCACTAGTTAGTAATGGTCCAGTCCATTAAGGGGTCCAGTCCTCCATAGTTTCCTTCCAAATCGCGCTTACTGTAAAAGTGGAGAACTGAAATATGATGTCATACCTTGACGCCCCCTAGAAGTGGCAGGAGGCGCTGCCATAGGTTAGGCCTACGATTAAAAATTAAATAAATAAATAATAATAATTAAAAAAAAATATATATATATATACCACTAGAGCAGTCATCTAAACTTCATGTCCCGGGATCTGCATGAATACAAGTTATCTCTGTCCTGTTAAGTTGCTGATTGTTGGTGATTGGTCCAGGCAGCCTTAATAAGAGTGGAAGAGAAGAACTGCAGGTGAGGATATCGATTCGTTTGGTCCTTTTTTTTGCCACGGATTTCCGCTTCTCTGGGAAAAAAAATCAGTCCAAGACCATCAAAACATTTATTAAACTGATTGAAAAAAGCTAAACTTAACTATAGATCATTTAATAAATAATTTAGTTGCACTGAAAATTGTGAACAGTTGTCCCAGATTATATCTAGTAAGATTCCCAAAAATATATTTTTTTTTTTCCAGGGACTAATTTATAAACATTTTAAAAGAAGAAGGCACAACATAGTTCATCTTTATATATGATGAAACTGTAAAAATAAATAAATATAAAATATTTAAATAAAAATATAAAAAAAAATAAAAAAATAATAATAATAAAAAATAAATAAATATATATATATATATATATATATATATATATATATATATATATACAGTATATATTACATTGTCACTAACCCTGCTTGGCACCCTGGATCAAAACCCCAAGGACAAGATCAGTACATGTCAATTGTTGATTTAGAACTTCCAGATAAAACATTTATGGGTGGTCTGATTAATGTTTATGTGTAAAGGGTCACATTTAACTAATATAGTCAAAATAAGATGCTTTAATGTTTGCAGAGACGAGGAAGATCCAGTGTATACATCCTATTCTTATGACAATAAATTGTTAAAAATGTGTTTAATTTCATTCTACACAAATTTTACGATGAAGTATTTAGTGGAACCTCAAAATAAATAAACCGTAAATCAAAGGCTGTGTTGGTGTTGTGCGTGTGTTCTAACTCGGAGTTTGTAAAAATAAGGATAAGAAACAATAAATATTATCTGATAAGAGGCTGTTTTCTTGCATCGTTATTTTTATTACAAAAGTATGTGTTTGCTTTAAAAATATATATATACCCTTTGGGTTAAATGACTAGAAGAGTTAATATCAAGGGCAAACGGGTCATGGCAACCGCAATTTGTAAAATTAAAAAGAGCCACAAAAAAGCATTTTATTTTAGTTGGTGGGGCAAATTTTAAGGGATCAAAGGAAGCTGTGTCGCTATAGAGGGACTTTTGCCAAAGTGGGCGTGGTTAGAGGTGGGGCTAGGAGGTGGGGCTTTACCAACATTTTTTGGTGATTTTGGGACCAAATGGTAGCTGTTTATTATTATTATTATTATTATTATTTTGACGTGTGAGGTGTTGGGCTTCAATCCTAAAATGGTAAAACTGTGAGGTAAAAATTGTAAAAATGTGTATGACCACATTAACCACGGGGTCCACGGAAGGAGCCAAATGTTCAAACAGAAGGGGAGACCACCAAGGTCTTCAAGGAGAGATAGGAACCAGAAGGCCAACTCATCTGCCCCACCAAAATGTTGAGTCTTCTAAGACCCGACTACACTGTGGCAATTTTCAGTGCATGCAGTACCCTTGACATTAAATAAATTTTTAATCAAAAGTAGTGAAAATAATGGGGATGCAAATTAATTTATAAACCCATTCCATGCTTTTTCGATACAGATTATCGGGGCTTTTAGGGCTGTAGAACCCTGCGATCCCCTCATACCCAGCAAACATTCTGACCTCCTAGAAAAGAGGGGCATCAAGGAAAGAAAGAGACACACATTGATATGAGTCCAAAAGAGAGACTGTCCTTTCTAAACAGAGACACTTGGGTGCTGTGTTAAGGTCTTAGATGCAAAACAACTACTCCCAAAATAGAGTTACCGTCACCAAAGGCATCATCTCAAATGTTAAACTTTGGATGTTTTGTACAGAAGACGTTGGTCTCTTGTGGCTCATGCCTGGCTCTATTACTTTGTTTGCATTATTGGGAGTAACAACAAGGAAAGTACATTCAACATGTTCTTCAGGTCTCTCTGATTATAATAAAACTCTCTACTCCCACAAAAGAACGTAATCCCCAGACAAAAATAGACACAAAAAAACTCCTCTCCCTCACATTTGATGTGCCGTTTCCCAGGGGAAAATGTAAATCCATGAACTTATTACTAATGTTTCCTGTCGTTGACATTGGAGCCAGTAGATATTTCACTGGAGAGAGAGAGAGGGGAGAGAAGGAAGGGGTCATACGTAATGACTGCAGGCTGGTTTCAATCCTCCTCTCACTTTTTTAAAGTGGCGAGTTTCCATCTTCACACTGAGCGAGGCTTAAATAAAACACGATTTAACCTCAGCCAAACTTCTTTCCAATGTTTACCTTTGATTCAGGGGTTAATACGCTCCGCAGCCAAATCCCATCACCGTACACCAATGACAATGACTCGCAAGCCATTTGCTTCAGTCATCAGAAGGGATCCATCAGTCCCACTCAACGTGAAAGAAGAAAGACTCAATTCTAGCTACAATTAGTAATGGGTTCCACCACGTATTTGGCTATTGCGCAATGTATTATTTAAGTTGTAGACTTTCCACTCCTCTCCATTCGAAGGCAAATTAGTTTTCTTCAACCATTTAAAAGATGTCTGCTTCATCAGAGGCAACGTTCTGACTTCCAAAATGTCCTCCAAAAAAACCAATGCGTCAAGGTTTTGGCAGACATCTTTCAAATCTAAGCAGCCCAGGTCAGCTCATATGACACCCGTAGGGTAGACTATATGAAAAATAAACCTATGCATTTTTTGGGAAGATTAAGAAGATTCCATTGTCACAGTGTAGCTCAATCTACTAAGGTTCTCTCAAAGATTTCCTTGATCTTGATATTATGATATACCATTATGATATAATGATTACCATTAGATATCTTGGAGGATTCTAGTAGACATGCTCTCTGGCTTATTAGGTCAACCATCAAGAAGGATCTTGAAGGAAACGAGGGGGACTTCTGTATTAATTGGAATACTAAAAGAATTGCTAATAAACTTTTTTCCAACCCATGCAGTAATAGGACAGAGCAAGCATTTCATGAGGTTCATCAAATACCCCAAGATCCAGTACTCAGGTGTTTTTGTGAAGCTCCCATTGGCGTTGTAGGGCCCAGCCAACCACAACATAAGACTGTAAATTATATGTGATTCTTCTAATGGGATAACTTTTTGGGAGAGAACTAATGACTCTTTTACCTCTGAATAATGACATCACAGCAGTGACATGGAATGATGACACCAAGAGTAAATAGTCCACAATCCCCTATCTCCCCAATTTATTACATGATGATAAAAAGAAGAGTAATAAACCGTATTAAAAGACAACGAACAGCATAAAATATTTCACAATGGGGTCAAAAAAAATAAAGTTAGGACTTCCCTTGGAAGCATAAGACCTTTGGCACGTATGTATAAAACCATTATTAATGATTTTATCAATCAATCTCACGGAATAAAAATTCCTGCAGATAGAATTGGCCTTTCTTCCTCAAAGTTTCCGCAGCTACGTTCTGAATAAGTAATGTTTGTCTAACTAATAAAGCGCAGTGCACTTATATGTTAATGTGTGACTAGATTGTAAGCTCACAAGACCAGAGCCCTCTTCTACTTTTGTTATTGCGCGTGGTTTTAAATGTATCCTATCCTCTGGTAGCCAAAAACATACAAAAGCTACCCAAAACAGTCACGGAAAAACAACACAATTCACAATAAGGAATTAAACGCTCTTTGGAATTGGTCTCTTTAGGCAGGCAGGTAAACAATATGCAGGCAAAATATTGCCCTAAAACTGGCAATATTTATTATTATTAATAATTTCTCAATTAATCGCAATTATATACTAATGGCTGTCACTTCTTGGAATTAACCCTACGAAGGATATCCGATCCGATCTCCTGAGTTTTATTTTAAAAAAGTGCCAAATGACAAACAAATCTAATCACATTATTTATCTATATCTATCCTATTATATACTAATCATATAAGTCTGATGTAGCTATAACAAACTGTTTCTATGGAATACCCAAACCCTTGTCTCATTTGAATGATTTCCCAAAATAATCATGTCATGTCACACAAAACCAGGCACTGATAGGCTGTTGCCATAGAACCAGAAGAAAAAAAAACAAAGGATTTGGTGTTTTTATGTGATTTCCTCCAGAGGATAGAGTAAAATGACGGTTCTGCTATGGTTTATTTGCTTAACATACAAGAGGGTGCAATGAATGCTTTGTCCGAGTGAAACAGCGTCATTAATAATCAACCCTATTCCAGAGCAACGCGACTCGGCAAAGAAAGGTGTGTTAGTAGCGTCGCCACGAGTCCCGCACCCACGCTTCCATTCACACACGCTTCCGAAAATCACCCGAGCGGCTTCCTGCTCATTTCGGAGTATAAGCACCGGCCGGGATTTGTGAATTAGTAAGTGTCTTATTATCACCTAGGTGCCAAACCGTTGCCAGCCATTTAAATGCTTGCAAATGAGTGATTCCTGCCTGTTTGCTCTCCGTCAGCACCTTTATATTAACTACAAACTGCTCAGCTATTGCTCCCACGTTTCCTATGTCAAGTGGGCTTTAACCCCTTTTCAGCCAGAACAACCGTCCACTTATTAAAGGAAATGTAAATGAATTATCGGATTGTTGGCCGAGATCCTGTGCGATACATGCTTCCTACCCGGCAATTTTATCCCGTTTCATACAAAAAACCAAATTGTACAAAAAACTGTATTTTAGTCTACAGCGGTAGGAAATGATTAAAATCTGAACATTGATGATCTGATACCTGCACCATGGCTTGGCTTAATAGAAGTTAAGCTTTGGGATTTATAACAAATGTTGCGATACGTAAAACTTCACTTGCGACTTAATAATATCTAACCCATTGTACCGCGCTGTGGAACATGATGGCGCCATATAAACCAATAAATCATAATAATAAGACGGAATTATCAACATTGATACATACAGAATTTTTTTCCCCATTCTTCCGCCTATAAGAAGAAATCCTCCCACCGGTAAATTTAAAAACCTAATTATTTAAAATATGAATCTGCTTTACAAAAATTGTTTCATTGTAATAGTATATTATAAAAAATAATTAATAGTATATTATAAAAAAAAATTGTGTAATTATCAGATTCATAAAATGTTTCCTAACAGCGTTACTATGTAACGGTGTTTAAAAGATGAAATCATTGATTAAATGCCAGGATTTATAATATAATTAGGGATAACAGTTATCATCAATTATTTAGAAAGCTCATATGATTGGTTCAATATTTTAACAAGTAATAGTTTCCGGTATTATTTTAAAAGAAGTAACGTTATATATCGGTGATAGGTTCACTTTAAGAGCTACTCTCTGACCACGGGGTATGTAATAAGTATAACCCAACCACATACTTATAGATTCCGGCTGTCGGTCTTATGATACTTTGCCAGCTAAGCCACGAGAGATATGTCCCTTTCACGTCAAGAAAAACACTGAGATGTTACATACAGCTTCATCCAGATGATGGTTGATGGTAAGAGATATCTAATGATATCCTTTGACAGCCCCCTTCTTTCTGCCTGGGAAATGCTTGAAGGAGTCAAACTCCAGCAGGGAAGAAGGATCTGCCAAATGGGCCAATTGTTCTTGATTATCTGCTGGCTTTCGCTTTGCACCGATGAGCCACAAATATGGAGGGGATTTTAGGAACCATAAGATGTAGATGCCATGTAACCCTTGCTCCTTTTAGCGCAAACTTTATGGATGTAATCATTGTAAGGAAGCTTTCAAGCATTCTCGTTTTAGATATTCTGTTTCTCCTTCCTTTGCCGACATTTTAATCCATCCATTAATGGACTAATTAATCCGTCCATCGATTAATCAAATAGAATTTGATTCTAGAGACTAAACCCTACTTTCATGGCGGGATTCCCAAACGTAGTCCATTGAGCCGTACGTTCTGCTTTGAAGGTGTCTTAAGTGTTTTTCATGTATTAGGACGTTGGAACACCGTGACTTTGGGTTCTACTTAATCTGATGACGCTTCCTCAGGACCAGATAAGAAATCCAATAAGCCTCAGCCAAGGTAGCCAAACGGGTCTCGGACTTTTACGCCTATTCCGTGATTTAGGAGAATGTTCACAGTGAGGTTCTAAACTCACAGGAGGCCTTCAACATTGACATTTGTCGATTTCAGCTTTATATCTAGGCTTTTCTCGATATTAAGACTAATTAGCTGAATTATTGTAATGTGAATATCACTATTATTTTTTGTGGGATAATGGGTTTTCTGTCTTCTGAAACGGCACCTAACACAGACCTTAGAAGACCTCTGTATCAATTCCTTAATTGTTGGTCTTCTGATGGTCTGAAGCTTTGGTAGATTTTCCTATAACTCGGAACTAGGAAGTTAAAGAACTACTAATTCCAAAGAAAACACACTTTATCAACACAGCATTCAACAAACTGGCCAGAAAAGGACAAAAGGAATGAGGTTTTCTAATCCTGATCTATTCAAGTGATACATTTTTTTTTTTCAGTTGATGGACAGTATATCATAAAGATTAAATGTGGGTGATCCCAACTTTTATTTGACAGCCATAGAAGAAGCCACTTTTGGTGGTCAGTTGTGTCTCCAAGTGGTGGAAAAGGTCATATCTTACTTGTATAAATAGTTTTGAGACTCTATGCTAAAATTCTGGATTTAGAGGCCTCTAATTAAGAACTACTGGCTTGTGACCACCAGCCTGCTCAGGGCAATAGGTAGAGGACAAACTCAGCCTCACACCTCCCCATGAAGTGCTGTAAGGGCAATTATTTCTGCTCTTCACATTGGGTACCGGCCACCCCCAACAGTCCAAACAGCCAAATTCCTCTAGGTGTTGACCTGTTCTGAATCAATTAGCACCTTTCTGGTGTACGTAAACATCCCTGCTCATCCCAGACTTTGATTCCTGTCTGGCATCCCAGAGGGGGGTGTTTATTTGGAGCTTAAATAAGTGTAGCCAGGTGGTCATAATGTGTCAGTAACTGCTCCTGCGGGGACAAGATGCGAAGCAGATCTGCACTCGCTGAGATGAAAGGCTTGGATTCTAATGACGTAACTGTGTATAGTACCTAGACTCGCCACAACCCTTCGTGGGTTATCGGGCATCGCTACCCTATAGATGCAATGAAATGATGTAGCTGATTTGCCCTATAGAAACACAGAAACATAAACATTGACGGCGGATCAGACCCATTTGGCCCGTCTAGTCCGTTCATTTTTCCTGCTATAAAGACTCAAACCTTGATCAGTCGTTGGTCTTGTCTTTGATTCCCGAGCCATATGTCGGTCTCATGCATGTTTAAATGCCTTCACCCTGTTCACCACTTCTGCTGGGAGGCTATTCCATTTATCTACCACCCTCTTGTGGGCTGATCAGTGCTTCGTAGAATTGTTTACCACGCCTAATTTACATTTGGGGACAGATCTTGCATTAAGCAGATATATCCCCAAAGGACATACCCACTCAGATCTGACTATTATCACTTTGCTCAAAGCTCTTGGTTACCTTTAAAATGAAAAGAAAAAAAAAAACTATAATATATTTGCTGCAAACTTTTGCTATTTAAAAAAAGAAAGGTTTCAAGCATTTTTTAATTGGAATTTTTTTATTATCATTTTTTAGTGATTTATTCCCTTGCAATTTAATAATAAAATGCCCCTTTAGTTCCAGTGTGTCTTAACAATCATTTGCATGTTTCACAATTTGTACACCTCTACAGCATATGGTGGTGCTATATAAACACCAGCGCAGAGATCTTTACTTTCCTCATTGAATAAAAACTACATTTTTGGGTATTTGGGACTAATCGACATAGATTTTGTTTCTAAGACGCACAAAAAAACAAGTAAATCTACTCCAGTTGCCCCACATGACTACAGCTCTTATTATTATATAAATCTGTTTTTAATCCAAGGGGTACAGAGAGAGAAAAAACCCCGTTATTTCAAGTTTTAGGTCCGAGTACGATTAAATAAAATATTTAACCCCACGTGGGCCACTGAAACGAGCAAAACTTTGGGATGAAAGCTGGAGACCCCGCAGTGGCTACTCAACGTTGGGGAGACTTACTGGATCTTGGAGATGAAGCCAAGGAACATGAGAAGAACTGATTTGCTGAGATCTCCAAGTGCACTTAAGACTCAAGATATCTGTGACACGGAATCCCAAAGTGTTTTTCTAAGTAATGATAGGAATAGCACTAAGACAAAGTTCTAAACAGAACCCTTCATTGTGTGGTGGGTCACTGAAGTACGTCTGATCTACGATAGGATCTCAACTTCATAGACGCCGCAAAGGATGTTACAAATTGGTATGGAATTAGAGATGACGGTTATGGTACAAATGTTTCCTTCACGTTATGGCGTTCTGTTCACTGTAGAGGCAATGTGTGGTCAGCGATCGGAAGTTGTCGAGTTATGCCAATTTTTCGGCTTTCATGTTGCACATGTGAGCAGGTGGAACAGCTGAACGGCAGGCTGACTCCCGTCGTGGTCTTCAGCTGTCCTCTACAACTGGTCGAGCCACTTGAGTGAAGAAGAAGAAGAAGAAAAAAAAAAGAGAAACATCCAAAGAAGCTGTTTCCAGCACAACATCGAGTCTCGGCGTTCCAGAGGGAGCGCACTTCACGTTACTCGCCTCTTGTCACTCGGTGCACGAGACGGCAGGTGAAAATTCTGAGCGATTTCATAGAGGCTCAGTTTCAAGAGGCTCCGAGGAATAGCATATGAGGTTTCACCGACGTGAGATTTCTCCAAGTACATTTCGCTTAGTACATTTCCTAAGAAAAACTGGAAAAACCCAAATCCGGACATTTAAGAAATTGAGTGTTTTTTGACAAGTGTCACAAAGCATCGAGAGGTGGACATTTTGCCAAAGTGTCATCGAGTGCGCATATTTTTCTTAGCTCTTGTCTCTAATCAGTGCGCCAAAAACTAATTTTATTAAAAGTATTAGCATTTATTACTAGTATTATTATTTATTGTTCTAAATAGCGCCGTGGGGGTACGAGCGTCACGTGGAGACCCCAAGAACAATTTGGGGGGTTTTATTGTAGCAGAATATGTCAAATCAGTATAAAATCCCGTCACTGGCTCAGGATAATGTGAGTGGTAGCTTACAGCAGCAGAGGTGACACAGGACCAGGCTGCTGCCTGGGCTTGTATGGGTGTTGGGAAAATCTCCCCTTTGGTCGGCTGGGTATGATGGGAATGTCCGAAGTTACCCATCACTCCTAAAGATGCTTCCGTTATATATCTGTATAAATGAAATGGTTATTAACGGCCGCTGGGAGAATAAGCAGATATATTTTAATAACATGTGGGGGGGCATATATAATGGTAATAGAGATGACAGGTGCAAGGAAAACTCTCCATTTTTTGACAGGGGTGTGAGGATCCTGCCTCCGCTCTCACACTTGGCTGTGTGTGGCGCAAATGGCACTTGCTCTGAGTAAAAACATTCGTTAAGTGTGAACACTTGATTTAACAAAGGACAGCTGGATGCATTTTTGAGCTGCGTTAAGAGTCAGTAAAATAGCCCCTGCGCTCCGTATCGCAGACTTTGTGGCACCAGGTCTACGGACGTCATCCGCTTCTGCACCGTTCACAAGCCCCCTGATGGTCGGAACGCCCGCAGAACAAAACCTTTCATTCCTGAGAGCCCACCGAGAGATTTCCCCGAAAAACCACAAAATCTGCCGTAAGAACAGCAAAATCATAAAGTTCTCTCCGTCAATTCACTTGCTGAGAAGCGCCCCGGACCGGCTTTTCTAACGTACTCATATTTAAAGAATGTACAAAGGGTTAAAAACACCGGGAAAGCATTTGTGGAACTGGAGTGGGGGGGGGGGGGGGACATGAGGCTGTCAGTTAGTGTTTTTTGGGGTATTTCCCAGGTTATTAGAGCAAAGAGATCAGTCCATAAAACTGAATTATTGAACCAACATATATATATATATATATATATATATATATAAGGAATAACGATAGGAGATAATTTAAACTGACAATAACATTAAGACAGCTTAATATACTGGGAGAGAAGGAGAAGAGAGCCCTCGTCTTGTGAGCTAACAATCTATTGTATCCTGAATCTTTTAAAGTAAGGTGGGCTGTAAACAATTCTCCTCAGGGGACCAATCAGAAGAAGGATGTCATATGGAAGGGGGCGGCCATGCTTATTCCTGGGCGCCAGATCACCCTCTTCCTCCAACAACGAGCTAAGCTTGACCCCCAACTTAAATCTGACTCAAAACCCTCTGCTCCTAGGGCCCCGCGGCCTGGACTTTGGGGCCACCATGTCTGTAATACAATGAATTCATCCATAATTTACAAGAAACCAGGTGCTTGCAAAACGTCCTAAACTTTATGAAGACTACCTGGCTGTTAAACGGGATGACCACGTCGGCCATTTTTTTTCTGTGTCACACATATATTACACATTACTGGGGAGCTCGTATGAAGTTCTGCCCCCTTCAGCTTAAATACCCCACATACTGCAGGGAAGGAACATGTGTAATGTATAAGTGTCTAAAAAGGTTAACCCTGTAAAAACAAACACAACAGTTTTGTATGATTCAGAGACAGTTGTCGCTTGTAGAGTGTGTTCGCCGGTCGTCGGCCCGGCAGCGGTGGGAATTCCATAGTTACTCAGCAGGATACGATGAAGACGAGCGGGCCGCACGATTACTTTGTAATAAACCACAGCTTGTAGGAAACCGAGCGGCCAAACGAGACTGAAAGGAGAAAGAAAAAAAAGATAAAAGCCAACAGGGGAATGTTAAGTGCCGTCAGACAATGGCGAGGAGCAGGTTTACACAGGTAATAAAAATAACACGTTACACACCTACTGCCTGCAAGGTGCAAGATTTCCATTACCCGAGCCTGCTCACAGCTGAGATGGTAACGCAGCACCTCGGGTGTTAAACGGAGTGAGATCTGCACACGCTCGCCTTCCCGTTTACCTGTGAATTGGGAGCGGGTTTCCTGCCAAACGGAAGGCGATTTACCGGACGGATACAATAGACGGGGGCGAGCGAGGGCATGAATGAGTTAATGAAATTAACGCATATATATATGTGTATATGGGCTACATATGGGCGCTATGGACGCCAAGGACAGGAGAAGTACCACTCGTTGTACAGCGCTACGGAATATGACGGCGCTATTTAGAACAATAAATGATAATACTAATAATAAATGCTAATACTTTTAATAAAATACTTTGTGTTTTCCATCATTTATTAACGGCTGGATGCAGAAAAAAATATTATGCACTTTGGCAAGAGTTATAAATTTCAGGGGAGATCCGGAGTCAAGTTGCCTGCCAACGTTCCCGCTTTGCACGGTACAGTCCTGATTTGCCTCTCTATCTCTAGATTCAGGAGCCGTATGCCTATCCCGTGCCTGATTCAATTTCCTTACTGTATTAACCTCTACCACTTTTGCTGGGAGGCTGTTCTATTGATTTACCACTTTTGGTTTTTTTTCTACCGCCTGACCCTAAAATAGACATTTTTGTTATTCTGTTTCATCGGATCCACTCCACATCAGCTTAATAAGTCCTCTTAGCGTTGACTCATAAGGCTGGATGTGAGGAAATGACTAATTACGTTCGAATGACTTACTCACCGTCCCCAGACCTGTTCAGGAATGAGCTGGCTGTTCTAGACAGAATTCATTAACCAAATCCAGATCAAGGGACACCGATCACCTGTCGTATTTGTTTTGTTAGTTTTTTTTGGGGGGGGGGGTTCCCGAAAATGAAAAAACTAAAAGCAAATTATCCTGACTTTTTAATATTTTACCCAGAATATCTCTGTTAATCGTTAACCCTTTGACTGTCTGTGTTCTGGGCGTGAAGTAGTATTACCTATATAGGGGGGTCCCAAACCATGAGGGACCCTCGCACCTACTTTCTGGAGCAGGAGACAGTTTAATGTTCTGTCCTCAAAGTGGAAAAAAAAGTTGGTTTTTTTTCTCCCCTTCTGTTTAACTTTAAAAAAAATAATATTTAAAATATATATATATTTTCATTTAAAGCTATTAAAATTGAGTAAATTCATTAAAAAAAAGCACTAAAAGGGAGAGTTGTGGTTTTTAACTCCCTCGCTTCACTTAGGACCAACACAGACAGGTTTCTCCAGCAAGAAGGGTTGACTTGGCCCTGTATAATGTATAATTCAATGGTTGAGGAGACTGAAGAAATCTTGCTGGTTTAACTATACATTATACAGGGCTGGACAAGCTCTTCCTGTAAAAGAAGTTCACTGGGGGGCATCTTTATAATGTATAGTGACATCGAGAAGCTCCTGCAAACTCTCCGTTTAGTGAATAAACCCCATTAAGCCAGGCGGCTTGAAAGAATATCATGATACATTTTACAGGGCTTTGTTTCTGGCATGCAACGTGTTAAAATATATAAAACAGCAGACAATCCTTACTTCTATCTGCTATAAAATTAAAACCCGCGTATAAATGTATTCTGCGCAGTTTTATGTGAGGCTCTGTGACACGGTGACCGGTACAGGCACTTAGTGACATCATATGTATGGTAATAATTCACAGCGTTAAAAAAAAAAGTGGTCTCTTTCAAAAAATAGATATTTTACAGTTTACAAATTATAATGCGCTAAATAAACAGCATAGAATGGGAGCAGACAACTCCCTGTTCGCAGGAACTGAATTATTATTCCTCCCCATGACTTCTTCTATTCAGTAAAGTCACTACTACTTCTTTGGCAGCAGATGATTACTTCTGGGCGCCTTAGGATTCCAGGAGAGGGAATCCATTGTTAATCAAGTTTGGCCACAGCTGCCCCTATGATGTCATAAAGTCTCTTACTTTTAAACCAACCAATTAAAGAGCTTAGAAAAACAAAAAAATAGTTTTAATGAATTACGGTAATTTAATGACATAAAAGGTCGTGAAGATGAAAGAATGCGTGAGACTATACGAGCTTCACTTGGGTAGCATTCCTGCGATATTGTGAGTATGGTATTTATCAACATCCCAAATACTCTCACTGGGATTCCCGTCGTGATAAATCTGTATTGATTTCTTTTTTATTTCAGTCCCATGCTGGTTCTCAGAAGAGGAGGACTGATAAATAGATACCGGTATCCTTCGGAGAAAATCAAAATGAAATGAAGGTCACCTTTACCCCTTAGTAAGACAAACGACCCCAATATTCCAAACGCTAATCCCCCCCCCCCGGAGAGTTTGCGACTCTCGAGACGTGATCTTGTCTTTAATACGGAATTTAGTACATGGTATTATTTCGCTTTAGAAGTTTGCGTTCCTGATCTAAAAATGTGCCGTCGAACGGCCTCAGATATGTTTGAGAAAACCGTTAGCAGCAGCATTTTGTCCCGGATTGGCTGCTTTTCAAATTGAGGCCGATCTCACTAAAAAGAGTCCAAATATTAGATGAAACTCGCAAAGATACTCTGTATCAACACAGTGAGTGGGTCTGTATTGTAGCGCTCTAACTTGTAACCTTGTCCAACCACGAGAGACACAACTCTGTATTCATTGTCGTCTTGTCTTCTGCAAACCTCCCCAGCTTTTCTATGTTCACCAACCAGCCCAGTTACTATACACCACCTAACCAGCGATTTTCTTAGCTAATGCACTCAATAGACAAGGGCTCATCTGCTTAGATCTATCCTAGCAGGCTATATGACTTGGTCTTCATAAAAGGCCATCTTCTAAATTCCAGAACTGGAACTACAATTGATCCTCATCTGCTGGTTCCCCTTCGCTCAGTCCTAGCAGTCTATGTTACGTCATCTTCATGAAGATCATCTTCTGAATTCCAGAAATGGAGTTCAAACAATTGATCCATCGTGCTCTCCACACACGCGGCTCATCTGCTGGTAGCCCTTAGCTCTGTCCCAGCAGTCTATGTGACTTCTTCTTTGCCTGGTCTCTATCTATAGAAACATATGCATTAGCTTTGAATATAAAGGATATATTCAGGTTATACAGTTGAATGGAGGGTGGTCAAAAATCCCACCAAACCATACCTAGATGCCTTCTGCTGCACCCTAAAAAGTGCAAATAAGTGACTATAACTATAGCTTGTCTAATTAAAACCCTTGTGAAAACCGGAGAGCTACCTGTGCTCAGAAATTCATGTTCTACGTCACCATACACATGTACGCATCATACTTCATCCCAAACATCTGCTCGGCTTCAGCTAATTTTGACATCTGCTGTCACCGTTCATTGAGGGGGACATTTAGACTCCAGATTGGTCTCATCCACTTGAAAGGTCGAGAGAAAATGAGTTGCACAATGGAGTCAAGGATATGATTTCCAGTGAAGAGGTCAGTTAAGGTGACCAGACTGTTTGTTTCTTTCTTCTTCTGCGTAGGCAGAAGGGGTTAAAATACCCAGTCTCCTGACATAAGGCGCACACATGGTGAGATCTCATCGTTTTTTTTGTTTGAGAATCGTGAGGGTAAACCAGAATCCTCCGTTTTATTTCATTTAGTGTCATGTGATATGAGGGGTCGGTGACCCCTTTAATGAGAATCAGAAAATAGCTGTCATTTTGCCATCTTCCCGCTTGGGCTTTCGACACGAAGAGCCGCTATTGGGACAGATCTACTTTGAAGTGCATGGTGTTTCACCCCTGGCAAAGATAAATTAGGGGCAATCTATTGTATTCAGCATTTTGGGGAATGCTCTGTTCTGTCCAAAACGAAATAACGAATGGAGAACAAAGCCTGATAAAGCGAAATAAACGTTGTTCTGTAATAAGTAGCAGCTGTTGACATATTGCCCCCTGGAAACGCAAGGTGACGGTTAATCAGACGTATAAGTACATGTTTCATACCCTTTGGGTATATGTATGAATAAGACAATGCGGGTGAAGGAACATTATTAATAAATTATCCATGAGGTCATCTGTACTCCACCTCCGTGTCACGTTTGTTAACTTGATGAGGTCAGAATATAAAGATGAGCAAATCCAGATTATCAGAGCCTCTGGAGTTTTGAGGATACGCGTCGATCGGGGCCGCGGCCAAACAGAGTTAATGTTAATCGTCCTCCGAAATTTGCCAGCTCTTACAACATGGATGTCAAAAAGGGCAAGGAACTTTCCTAAGAGATGAGTTATTCCGGGGTCAACGTGTCATCAGTTGGCAGGAGTTTCCAGCAAATCAGTGGAAAAGGTGAAGCAATGTTGCACAGCCTATAGAGATTTCAGGGAAGACGGGGGCCACTTGCGGGGCCCCATCTGTTCTAAAGTCCTCCAGCCCTGGTAATGTTAGTGGGGGGGGGTTAAATGAATGCAATCTACGGTATTAATACGTTTGCACTTAATATCATAGTATGGTTTCCCAGACTGCACCTGTCCTCCTTTTCCGATTGCTCGTTTTTTTTTTTTAATATAGGAATCTGGAAAGGAAAAAGAATGTTCAGAGTGATCTCCACCTCAACGCTCTAAACGAAGTCACTAAGCAGCCATTGAGAGGAAAGCGGGTTAGAGATTCGGATCTCCCGTTGATTGCCCACTAGGACTTTTGTAACCTTCATTGCCGAGCTATCACCTGTATGCTGCATACATCATCACGGCATGTTAAACACAGGTTATTCCTCTCCGTTTATATGTCTGCGTTAGAAGGATCCTCTGTTTTCCTGCCAAACCGCTTTAGACAGCATAGTATCTAACCTCATTAAAATATTTATAGGGAAATATTAAAATCCATTCTGGCAAAAGATGAGCGGATTGAAAACAATTAATTCGTTTATGGCAGCTGAAAGTGAATGGCTTCGACCATTAGCCCTTCGTTTTAAAATGTTTTCTTAAGATTAACATTCCTATATTTAATCCTTTGGGACGGAGGAGAGCTGGGTCTGTTTTGTTAGAGTCTACAAAAAAAAAAAAAAAAGATGAGAAATAGACAGCCGCCCCGATGCTCCTTCTGCGGTAGACTGCATCTCCCAACATCCAGGCACGGGCGATGAGACTTGTAGTGTGTAGAAGATCTTCCTTATTTCAGAAATTTTTTTTTTTTCTTCCAGGAAATAGTTAAATTAGCTGTTGTTTAAGTGATCCCCTGCTGTCTCGGAAAAAAAGAAATGTTGAATTTATTGCGAAAATCTTAAAAGAAAGATGAGCTCGTTCTGCTCACCGCAGCTTACGCCGCATTTCATAGAATCCCCCCCCCCCCTACTTCTCTAAGACGGGACACTTAAAATTGATACAGTAAGTGAGATGTTCGCTCACTTAAAATCTCGGTATGTTATTCATAACGGAGACAAGGAGAAGCCGCTTGGAAAGAAGGTATTTAAACAGCGAAACAAACTTGTTCTTGGGTTTCCGCGAGTCTTTTTGAGCTTAAGTCCCTACAGGGACAGGAAGTCCCTCAGCAGACAGAATGTCTGCACAGTCATGATGCTTGGCAGGAATCGTAATGCTTTTTTTTTCTACAAGCCACCATAGAGCCAGAAGAAGAAGAAAAAAAAGAAAGAATCCACAACAAAGAGAAGGACAGAGAATGCAGAACTCAGGGAAAAAAAATATATAAAGGAGGAGGGGGATACGTCGTCGGCCGTCTTACTCCCACTCGCTCACTTCAGTTTCTGCAAGTCAGCAAAAAGTGGTATTGTTAAAAAAAAAAAATAATAATAAAGTCTGAAAAACAATTCATATACTGCATCTAATTTCTTATTATCTAAAGTATTTGGGGTTTGGGGGCAATGTGTAAAAGTCCATGTGTTTGCTTTAATGGATAGGTTGTAGCAAACTAAGGGTCTTCTTCTGGACCAGCGTTCCTCTTATGTGTCCGTGTGATTGTTGGATTTAATTCCGTTTTATTGTAATAGCGCCGAGCCCAGACTAGCCGTCGGGAGCAACTGGCACATTTCCGGTGGGCTGGTGGCCAATAGGGCCGCATACTTAGCTGCGAGAGCATATAAACGTGACATGCGACCGAGTAGATGTAGCCGGCCTAGTGCGAGGACCTCTTAGTCATCCCCAGTAGTGCTACAGAACCAGCTGGAACTCTTAATACAATGTAACAATAATAAGAGCTTTGGTGCATCCTCTCTTGGAGTAAACCAACCGAAGCTCTCATAGAACCGACCCAATTTGGTTGAAGCCGTAGGAACTGAATGTATCCATTCTACATTCCACTTTGTTTAAGTATCTCCGAAGTAATAGCGCAAGTTTAAGGTAGTTTCGATAGATGGGTTTAGTTATGCTAAAAGCTGGGGATGTGACAGTCCTCCTAAGGATGTCTGCTAGCTTTGAATAGATGTTCCTGCATGAGCGCTTTAACTAGACTATTAATCCCATCACATTTTAGCACATTGCTATTAACGCACAACCTCCAAGTTGAGGACCTGTCACCTTCACGCATCTTCGCTTTGTATAAAGTGCTCACAATACAATAACTTGTATCAAACGGGTCCTTGGATAAAATCTTACCTCGATCTTGGCCAAAAAAATCTTTTTTTTTTTATTATACTTTTATCATTGGTGTCTAATCTTTGGGCAGAGGACCAGGGGGTGGCCTCCGGCGAATGGTTTCCATTTCTTATTTGTACGTCGTGTAGTAAATTAAAGTGCATCTTGAGGTCATAAAGGAGTCTTCATTCTGCAAAAAAGATTGGGGAACCCTGTTCCAGGGTAAACATCATGAATTGATGAACTCAAGGAGATGTACATTTTTATTCTATGCATCTCGTATCACCTTTTTTGTTTTAGTCTGAGTTGTTGACATTTTTCTGGATGACGATATACATCATTTATTAGTGTCTGGAATATCTAGACTCTTCTACTTGGCTTAAACTATACGTAACACAGCTATACGAACCAGAAATCTATTCTCGCAACTCATTAAGAACTTTATATATTATAACTGTAGCCATAAACAGTACTCATCCTACTGCGTTTAACATCTCAACGCCATTGATTCGATTTATTCGGCTATGAACCTTATGGCAGGCTTTACCTTCTTTGTGAATCATGGCCGTAGGGGTCTCAACTTTTAAAAGCCCCCCTTTTAAAAGGCACTGGCTGCGGGTAACACGGAGAGTGTAGAGATCTTCCAATCAAATGATATCTCACACCCTCTTCCTGCATGCTGTTTGATCCAGCAGGAAGTGACATCACATCCACTTCCTACATCTCATTTTGTTCCAAAAAAAACCCTTTATCTGCAGACCTGGAGGCCGCCATTGTTGTCGGTCATGTGATATTTTGGGGGCCTTTCCCACTCAAACACCACATTGAGCTCATGCTTTACGGCCATGCTAATGAAGTTTGTACCTCCATAGACTTTTATTAGTCAGGGTGTCCAGCTGGATGATTAAGACTGAGCCATTCTATTGTTTCCCAAAGGCAGTATGACAAGGAGTCGGGGGGGGTTTGTCTAGTAGTTTGGGATAAAATAACAAAGCAAGAACTCATCCAAATGGCTAATATGCAGCTGCTTTAAAACATCATATTGGCGAGTGTTTTTCTTTAACAAAGTTAAGTTTCCTGCCAGAATTCCAAAAATCCATATTATGTTTAAACCCTAACAAAGTTTTAAAGAGAGCGTATATGTTATACACATCTCACACAAGCATTACATACACCATGCACATATGTTATAAACATAGGAAGAGTGGAACAGTTTTCAAGTGGTCACTTAACATATGGAGTGTCTGTCCAGAAAATCACTACGTTTAAGAACGTTTAAGAAGAAAAACAAACACGTTAGTTCTTATCCATTTACCTTACAGAGGGACGATAGCCGGTTATTTAATATCCTTTAAAACTAGGTAACGATTTATAAGAAACGAATGTTTTTCAGCTAGATTTCATACAAGAGGCAATAAAAAAAATCTCAATTTACAATCTGTATTAAAGGAGAATTTGCCAAAATATGTTGTGCCCCCCCCCCCCAGCCCGCCAACTCAGCACTCACCCCCGCACAGAAATAATGCTTCCATATGAGGGGAAAGTCTCCCAGTTCTTTGGAGATTTTTATTGTTGTAGGATCTTGTAAAATGTTTCCTTTCCATCCCATCGGACTCCTAGCGAGCCTTAAAAAAAAAAAAAGTTCAATAATTAGATTACAGAGCTGGCTCGGGAAAGGCATATATTTCGAAATAATATATGGTTCTCTGGAACAATGAAGATAAAATTCACAAACAGGAAATAAATGAATAAGCAACGATAAATTAACGGGGACACCGTCTATTAAATAACTGCGTAAGCATGAAATTTGGAGGAAACCGTCCAATGCGATCCAATAAGATTGAAAGTCTGTTTTTCCGCTTTATTGTATTAAGTACTTGCCAGTAAGAAAGGGATAAAGCATGGTATACTGGCAGTCCATTGGTTCTGAGAATGAAATGGTTAATTGGAGTGTTATTGCATTGGCGTATTGGAGTTTTCTTCTTGAGTGTGAGCATCTTGACTCTGGAACCATTTTTGGCTCATTCTATTTTTGCTCATATTCATCATCATCTCACCTCCTCAATGAATGTTCTAACGGGAGTTTTTTTTTTCCCCCACAGCCTCCTGAAAGCTACCCAAATTTTTTGGGAGGATTTTTATTTTATTTTTTTATTTTTTTTTAGCATATTTATATTTCAGATTTCCAGAAAACTCCTACTGGTGTTGGCCATGATCAATGGACATTTGACAAGAAGCGTAAATGGAATTATCATACTTTACCAAGATTCTGGCGAGTGCTCCAAGCTGCGGTTCCTTGTGGTTTAGGATCTTGGGTAAGACTTTTGGCCAGCTACCTTTGTTAACTCTTTATCTTAAGACCCAATTGTATTGGGTTTAGTGGTCCATATTTGATGACACCTGAGTCTTAAGGTTTTCCACAAACTATTTTGGTAAGGATAGTTCTAACCATCCCTTGGGTAGATGTTCTTCTTGGACTAACATGGACTTTATGTCAGCAGCACAATACAGCCACTGGAATTTTGCGTTAGGGGCTGGTTTGTTTGTCAGGTTTTTTGCCAGATAGTCTTCTTTTAATCTTGTTTCCCACTTTTGTTTTATGATTTTGAGTTAATATCGTTGGTTGCTTACCTGCTATTCTAATATCTCTATTAATATGAAGTCTTCTTCATAAAAAGTCCTGTTTGGATTAATGGCCACAAAGCATAGGAGTTGAGCACATTTTTTAGGAAAGCCACGGACCTGAAAGCCATACCACTTGAAGGAACCGGAAACTATGAGTAGGACCTGAGAGTTTGAAGGAAACTCAAGGTCACAACTTTCATGAGGTCCAACAACAATGATCATCGTGTTCCCTTGGTATAAGCAGAGAAGAATATGCCTTTGAGAAGAATACTTCACTATCCAGCTGTTCCGTCCTTTAGTAACAAAACCTGTTGAAATAGTAAAAAAAATCACCAAAAACCGCGCAGCCAGTAGCATCACTGGAATTTAACGTTTTTTACCTAATGTGACGGTTTATTTTTCTGTAGCGTAAACTGTATACTCTATAGTTTATACATTTTTAGCCACTCTTTTTTTCCTTGGCAGACAAAGTGCTACACCTCTATTGGATCGTCGGAAATTATTTTTGAAAGGGCGCCAGTGTATCGCTGGAGAAGGACCACACCAAATTCCAAGGATTAGGAGTTACCAAGTCCCAGTAAACGCTTCATCACGACATTCACTAAGACTTACTGTATTTTACCGAGACCTCATTACTCATAACTGGTTGGGCTAATACACGAGGACACATTCTGTAACAGATGTTCTTCAAGATCAGAACATCAATCCTTACGGGCGATCGTATCGTAGACGCGGACAATCCTTCGGAGACCTATCGATGAGCCTGGTTTGGTTATGCACTGTCCGGGGCTTAAGTTAACCAATCTGTGTTGGCTGTGTGGGCCCCGTTGTGGGAATTTATGGGTGTTAAAGTATGTATTTGCCAGTCTGCATGAGCTAACGTCTGCCGAGATAGACAGGGCCCGTGGAGAATTAAGTAGGTGTTGAAAATTAAGCGTTTATTTAAAGAGGTTTACATTCGCAAAACCCAAACGCCGAGCTTGATTTTAAGCTTGAAACCTGTTTTTCCACCGGCTCCCCTCACAGCACACATTTCCAAAATGTTTATCTGTTTATATATAAAAGCCTCAGAATGTGCGTTCCTGCTGTTTTTATATACGCTTACAGAATTGTGCTGAGCCATTTGTAATGGACGCGTCGAAAGATAATAGAAGAACATTGAACAGCCTGTTTATAGTAAAAATGCCGAGGTCCAATTTACATATTTTTAATAAATTTTTAACACTTGTTCCTACTGTAATTTCCTTGACACTGAATAACTTTTTTCTATGTTTAAAAATTCCTTTGTAGCTAAAGCCTAGAAAACTAAGCTGATTACCACAATCACTGCTCTGGATATCCGCCGGCGCATGCTAACTTCTGTCATAATAATAGCCTAATAGAATTACCAAAATATATACAATATGTATATCTCTGTTGTGGTTGCCATCCCATCCCTACAGATATGACGGTTAATGCTGTTAATGTTTTTGGCCCAAATCCCCTACGAGAAACTATACATAGCGGAGGAACTGTTTTTTGGTACATTGTATCTTGTCAATCACTAGGTCTGTTTCGGGAGAGAAGACCTCTGAGGTCTTCAAAGCTTCTGGACCTTCTATGGACCTTCTACGCGTCAACCATTAACAATTCGCTTGGCAAACGTCCGTGAGGCAGAGCCGTCTCACCACGTCGTACACAATGGATTTTCTGCTGCCCGTGAACAATTTCCAAGCTAATTTTAAAAAATAGTGCCTGTTCCGCCTTCAATCATGAGGTCCAATTAATCCCTATTTTTTTTTCTCCTCTCTAATGGAGCCGTTCTTTCTTCGGTTGCAGACCTTGACAGGCTACCTGCTGCAGCCTATTTCTCGTAGGTAAAGGCTCTCATTAGTCGCTGACATCATCTACCATAAAGTGCACGAGTATGTCAAACGAAGCCGTTATTGGGAGGACGTCGCGTGTAATGGCCTGTCTCTCCAGATTAAGGAGAGCAGCCCTTTGGAAACACTTCAGGCAGGTGTGTCGACCTCACCCCATGGGTTGGGTTAATCATTCACTAGTCAGCCCCTCTGGGCTAGAATTTAGAACACTTGTGCTGAATTCTATCAGACATTCTAGATGTTCTGCTCTTCAAAGGGACGTATCTAAATTATTTGGGTGGCATTCACTACATGTCTCTCCTCCGTATGACAGGACGGCACATAGGAGTCTTTGTTCCGAGACCGAGTGATCTTGTTAAACTATCCGAGTTGTTTATTAGGGAAGCCTCTGCTTAGAACAAGACTAATTATTTTTTGAACCTGATTTTTTTGTATTAGGAATATATTTTACGTGGCAATAAAAAGTGAATCTCTTATATTGAGTATAATATGTTTTTTTTAAGACGTCTGTAAAGCCTTTAGAAGTTAAGCATTCCAAATAAAGGCGAAAGAGAGAAGTTGGTGGCCTGTCCGTATAACCAAAAAGTAGACGTGACTAAAAGAGATATATATGCCTAGGGGCTCTCAGGGTTTGCCACGAGTCTTGGGGGGAATGTGCAGATTCTCCAGGTCTTTCCTATTCTGGCTTAATGATATCCGAGCGCCTCATTTAGTGCTTTTCCAACTGCTACATCACAGCTGAAATCCCTGGTTGTAAACAGTCGAAGTCACTCGATTAGATTTACCTCCAGACAAGATAACGTTTTCAGAAGGACCATTTGGTGGCCACCATTAGTCACCGCAATAGAATCTTTACGATGAGCTCTTAGAAGGTTAATATATGGAAAGTCTCAGGCTCGGTTCAATCAGAAGCTTCCCGGGTATGACAATGTGTGTCGTTTTCGACATTTGAGGAACTGTCTACGGAAATCCATCAAGTGGGATCAATGTACGGAGCAAAACAGTCATTAAATGAGACCAAGAGGAATTAGGTGGGGCCTGGTTATAAGGCATCTCTCGGCATTCTACAACGGAATGGGACGTGCATAACCGTGATACGGCCAGGCTCGTACTGATTGACTCATGGTGTGTAGCTTCGATCCGGTGGGGTCTGGCCAAGCAGACACCTGTTGAGATGCAGACGCGGGGCAGTCTCATTCTTGGTGTGGCTGCAGCTTTAGTCTAGGTTTTCTTTGTACAGTCACTTGTCGGGAGACTGAATTACAAAGGAATGTTCACCTGCTTCCCCGGGTCGGAAATATGCACCTTGAATGTAGGAGGGAGTGATTGTGAGTCAGTTTTAGCATGCCGAGTCCTGTTATCTCAGGAGCATGGTGTGGGGGGGGGGGGCTCAGCTGTATTATACTGTGATTTTTTACCCCCCCCCGGGCTATGTCGAGGCACATTCTAGGAGGAAGAATGCGGTTCTCTGATTAACAGGGAGCAAGTCGGTCGTGTGCTTTAAAGTGATTGTTGCTAAGTTTTGTTGGACGCTTTGCCCGAGGCATCCGTTCTGCACCTGCTTGTTGGGAGTTTTCTAAGCTCTGCCCAAACCGTGTTCTTACCTGTCTATTGTGCAAGCAATTTTTGTTTTGATTGGCCTGTCTTCTGTATTTTCTTCTTGCTAAGGACAATAGAGGACATTGATAGCCATCATTCTTTAAGATGACCCATTGTCGAAGCATGACTGTGATTAACTACATCATTGCAACATACTCGGGATAATTAACTCCTTACTAGAGTTCAGTCGATGGCGCACATCCTGTGTTCACAAACCGACGGGCAGGACAGATCTGCATAGAACAATAAAATGCATGTAGTGTATTAAGGTGGCTAAGATTACATTAACATCTGGAAGCCCACCACCTAGTTCTCCAGAGTGACCATATTGGATAGAAGCTGGAAAAAAATGTCTATTACTCAACGGATTTTTTTTTTAACCGACGTGTACCGTTTCCGCTTTAAGTTACTTAAATGAACGGTGACACTGAGCAGATTTAAGTTACGCAGGAAAGACCATCATGCCCATTGCCTGGCCTGATTTAATACAGAAATCCCACGAGCATAAAACACAGTAGCGAGGTGTCTATTAACTGGGCAAAATACCATACTAAACATGCACGGGATAGACATACGGCTCCTGAATCTGAGACGAGACCAACGGCTGATTAAGGTTTGAGTCTTTACAGCAGGAGAAACGGGCGACCAGACGGGGGCCGAATGGGGCCGATCCGCCTGCAAATTCTATGTTTATAATAAAAAGTTAAAATAATGTTAAAACACATTTTTGGTGCAGATGCAGCTCGCGGCATTAAATATAGTTAATAGTGGACGCAGGTGCAATATTTTCTACTGCTACATTAAAAAAAAACAAGTTGGCAGGGGGTTAGCTCAATATGTATGTGGATTGTTAGTCTTTTTGGCAGTGGTGGTGGGGGGGTTAAAATTGGTGCTTATAAAATACTTGTCCTGTCTGGCTCTGTTGCAATTACTTACAATTTAAAATCTACTCAGGCATTTAAAATTGCCAAGAAAAATACAGGCTGTTCAGCAGCCAAGAGATAGGAAAATGTCACATTTTGATTAACGTTAAATAAAAAAAAAAATCTGATGCCGTTAAAACACTTCACCAAAAGCATGCTTCGTTTTCTTTTGGCGTTTTAATTAATGTATTAATTAATTTCTGAATTTATACAATTTATTTATTAACCTGAAGAGCTTACAGTCTTCAGAATTGAAAAGCTGAAATTGTTTTGTTTTTTTAATGCTGGCAGGAATTTTTTTTTTTTTTAAATAACTGTCTAATGCAGGAACAGGATTCTATGACATCATGCCTGCAACAGGAAGTCAATTTGTGTGTGAATTTAAAGGCTAACAGAATCTGCAAATCAGCAAATGTATCTGAACATTAGTTTTAAAAAAAAAAAAAGAAGAAGAAGAAGAATTTATTCTCTAGTTACAGCCCAGGGGCAATTTTGTCCCAGAGCTCCTTAGGCAAACTATTTTAAATCTGAATCAATTACATTTAATTTTTGTTTAATTTATTTCAAAAAATTGAAAATAATTCTAAATAGTCACATAGAGTTTGAAGGCATGCATGTTAAAATTCCCTCGCCGTATTAACCTCTACCACTTCTGCTGGGAGGCTGATTCACTTATGTACGACCCTCTTATGAAAAGTAAAAATGGTTAGCTTTTGAGGCAATATATTTGTTCTTAAATGTACTAGCCAAAACAGATTTGCAATAGATGATATTTTAATGAAAACCAACTTTAGGTCACTCCTATCGTCAGCCCTGATGAATGTACAACTGTAATATTTTCCTAATAGATTTTGTAATTATATTTATCCATCTGCGATGTCAAAAAAAACCCTAATTTTTTATCTGATGAGCAACATTAGAACTAGACACAAATCTTTGTGTAAAGAAATGCCTCATTTGTTCCTTTGCCTATTGGGATATTAAAGAAAACAGATTTTTCAATAAAATTGAATTTAACCAATTCTAATGGAAAATAATTTGGCAGTCATTTTTGAAAATGATGAAGAGTGTGGGGGGGGGGGAGTACAAAAAAATTCCTGACTATAATACTAGAAATAAAGATTATATTTTATTTTCCATAAATTACTAATAATTAAAAATAGAAAAAGAACAAACCAAAAAAAAAACAAAACGATTCATAGTAACACAACCAACAACATACTCTATCATGTAAAATGAGGAGGTGGGTCGCCCAAGGATCCGCTGCTCAATGCGCTGGTTACAAAGGAGATCTTCCCAACCGGCCCATTTAAATCATGGTGGATTGTGCCGAGCTGGCACAGCCTCCATTGGACGCATTAAAAGGTAATATGTACCTTTAAGACAAAGAGCTCCAGGATATGACATCATAATCTAGCGCGGAGGCCGCGGAGAGGACGATTCCTGTTTTCCTGTTATTATTATTATTAGGATCTGCTACAATGTTTCTTGTTATTGATTGGAAACAATGCTACCTGCGGGGTCGGATCTACCTCTACCGCCCCCCCCCCCAAAAAATCCCCGATAGAGAGAGAGAATCAAAGAGACGGATCGTTATCAGAAAGCAAGCACAGATCAGAGATCCAGCATTCCGTCAGATCAGGGCTTCTCAAAGACGATTGTTCCTCCCGCCCCCCTCTTCAACAATGCAAATATTAACCCTTTAACGAGGCCGGCCCAACATTGCCAAGCGAGATATTTGAGATAATAGATGTATAGCCAGGGGGCCTAGCTTTCCATTATTCCACCTGTAGTGACTTTCGGACACGATTAAGAATTATGGCGCGGTGGGGGGGGGGTAAATGTTCCGCTTGCGCTCTGGATACGGCATGAATTTCTTATAACATGTAAAAAAAAATAGAGGATACACTAATGGGATATTAATGGGGAAAAAATACATTATTGGACCCTCGCTCTAGACCACCAATGGTCACACGACGATATTCCATCACCATCTGCCTAGAAATGTATAAACAAAAAATAGGGGGCATAAATAATATTCTACCATGGGGCCCCCGCTGCTTAACTACAACTGTACAGCGCTGCGGAATATGGTGGCGCTATATGAAACAATAAATAATAATCTGGGAGACCCGTCAGAATGTTTTTGGTTTTTTTGATCCCTTGCACTAAGCCCTGACTCCTCTATTAATAATATTTTAATAGCGCTGAACGGGTTGGCAGATATTTATCGCTTCGATTCGCTTCGATTCGCTTCGACGGGGAACGTTCTATCCGAACATCGTCCTGTTTTGGTCTCCTGCGGGGTTTAAAAGGTGAGTCACCTGTTACTGAAAGGAGGAAGCCTCGGGCGCTCCCCGCTGGATAAAGCACGCCCTCGACCCACGGATTCCAGACGCCGAATACTGACAGGTCTGACACGTCAAATCATCTGAGACGTTTCTTCAGCTCCTACACATTCACGTTGTGTGGCACGGGGTTAGTCGACACCCAAGGAAATAAATCATTGGTTGTGCGCACGAGCCTTGCACGGGTGCAGCCATCAGACGTATCTTCATGGTAGACGTATCTTCATGGTAGACGTATCTTCATGGCAGATGTATCTTCATGGCAGATGTATCTTCATGGTAGACGTATCTTCATGGTAGACGTATCTTCATGGTAGACGTATCTTCACGGTAGACGTATCTTCATGGCAGATGTATCTTCATGGTAGACGTATCTTCATGGTAGACGTATCTTCATGGCAGATGTATCTTCATGGTAGACGTATCTTCATGGTAGACGTATCTTCATGGAAGACGTATCTTCATGGCAGAGGTATCTTCATGGTAGACGTATCTTCATGGTAGACGTATCTTCATGGAAGACGTATCTTCATGGTAGACGTATCTTCATGGAAGACGTATCTTCATGGTAGACGTATCTTCATGGAAGACGTATCTTCATGGAAGACGTATCTTCATGGTAGACGTATCTTCATGGCAGACGTATCTTCATGGCAGACGTATCTTCACGGCAGACATATCTTCATCGCGCTCATCCCGCTAACTGGGGACACGAGCCCCAAATGTCCAGATCCTGACTCTGGACCCCGGTCACTGCTATCCATGGTCCCCGTAGGCATCTCAACGCTTCGCACTGCTTATAATAATGTGTGATATTCAATATTCATATACAATATTCAGGTTCTCCGCTATCCTAGAGTCATCTAGATCCCACGGCTCACCCCCACCCTTTCATTCTGCGTAATTCTCCACCAATTACGAAGTCATTATGGTTATGACCACGTGATCAGCCAATTAAAAACCAGCTCATTTACATACACAAGAATATATTATCTCATATATAATATGAATGCCAAAGTATCATTCTTTGCCAATTATATAGTTTCCTAGACGGCCGAATAAAAAGCTAATGCAAAATTAGTCTTTCTTATTATCCATTCTAGTTCTTGGCAGAATTTACATTAACATTAATGCCGATAAATTGTTAGCTCATAAGACCAGGGCCCTCTTCTCCTTCGTCGTTCTTAATTGTCAGATATTTTCCCTTATTGTAACAGCGCTACGGAATCTGTTGGTGCTATATATATATATATATATATATATATATATATATATATATATATATATATTAGGGGCGTCTTTGACACTTGATAACCTTGACTATTCCGAATTCCCTGCAGGTTGGGCAAATCTCGATCCCCGATCAGTGCCAGGATCAGACTTGCCCGATGAGCTATGTCATTAACAGAAAACGCATCTCGCAGGCAAAGGTTTGGAGCTCCAAGGTGCGGCTGCCTTGAGGTCTCGCTACTCATTCACCTGTGAAGATGCTTAGTATCAGCATCTCCCGGGGTCAGATCAGCCGGAATGAGTGGCGTACGGGAATCCAGACAATGAAAGGGGGGAAGAATTTTGAGATTAAAAGGATAAAAGCGAGCGAGTGGATATACGGGAAGCCTTATTTACAATGCGGGAGGGAGCTTGTTTACTCATTACTAAAAGAGAGGTTACAGAGGTGCATCTGACTCCATCCTGCATGTCAAAGCCTATCGTTTTATGAAGAACTGATGACTTCATTCATCTGCCTTAGGCATTCAAATCCCGCCACAAAAAAAAAAAAATGACTATTTTTAAAGTGTAGTTGATACCTTGAATCGCTTCTAGGCAGTGTAAGTGTTAAAAATAGGATATTTTTGCATGTAGACCTGGAAGATCTATTTTTTTTAATTATTTAATATAAAATGTATTTGTTTGTATTATATTTTTTTTTTTGCGGCTGCTGTCTCGTAGTCTGAGGTCAGGATTAAATAATAATAATAATAATAATAATAAAAAATCCCGGGGAGACAAATGCTCTGGAAGGCTCTTCCCGAAAGCCCAGCTGCCAACCTTCAGCAGAGCAGGTTTTCGGGGTCTCCTTACATGAGCACAGGTGGATTATTCATGAGCACAGGTGGATCTGTCAGAACATGGAGACATTGATTGATTCACATTTGCTCGTGAAAGAAGATCCTGGAAATGTATTAAAGAGGAATCCCCCGCAGTTATAGTTTTTACCCCATAATATAATGGTTTTTAGGCAGCTGCATTATAGCCATTTGTATAAAGTCTCGTTCTGTTATCTGAGCCAAATCTACTGCTTGTTGAAACAACAGAATGACTCAGTCTTAATCCCCCAGTTGGACACTCTGACTTACGACTTTAGCATTGCCGTAAAGCATCTCAGTGACTGACAGCAATAGCTGGGGGTTATATTACTGTATACAGCGATGGGGGGTATATTACTGTATACAGCGCTGGGGGTTATATTACTGTATACAGTGCTGGGGGTTATATTACTGTATACAGCGCTGGGGGATATATTACTGTATACAGCGATGGGGGGTATATTACTGTATACAGCGCTGGGGGTTATATTACTGTATACAGTGCTGGGGGTTATATTACTGTATACAGCGCTGGGGGTTATATTACTGTATACAGTGCTGGGGGTTATATTACTGTATACAGCGCTGGGGGTTATATTACTGTATACAGTGCTGGGGGTTATATTACTGTATACAGCGCTGGGGGTTATATTACTGTATACAGCGCTGGGGGTTATATTACTGTATACAGCGCTGGGGGTTATATTACTGTATACAGCGATGGGGTTTATTACTGTATACAGCGCTGGGGGTTATATTACTGTATACAGCGCTGGGGGTTATATTACTGTATACAGCGATGGGGTTTATTACTGTATACAGTGCTGGGGGGTTATATTACTGTATACAGTGCTGGGGGGTTATATTACTGTATACAGCGCTGGGGGTTATTACTGTATACAGCGCTGGGGGTTATATTACTGTATTCAGAGCTGGGGGTTATATTACTGTATACAGCGCTGGGGGTTATATTACTGTATACAGCGCAGGGGGGTTATATTACTGTATACAGCCCTGGGGGGTTATATTACTGTATACAGTGCGGGGGGTTATATTACTGTATACAGTGCGGGGGGTTATATTACTGTATACAGCGCTGGGGGGTTATATTACTGTATACAGTGCGGGGGGTTATATTACTGTATACAGCGCTGGGGGTTATATTACTGTATACAGCTCTGGGGGATTATTAATGTATACAGTGCTGGGGGTTATATTACTGTATACAGCGCTGGGGGTTATATTACTGTATACATCGCTGGGGGTTATATTACTGTATACAGCTCTGGGGGGTTATATTACTGTATTCAGAGCTGGGGAGTCATTACTGTATACAGTGCAGGGGGGTTATATTACTGTATACAGCGCTGGGGTTATATTACTGTATACAGCGCGGGGGTTATATTACTGTATACAGCTCTGGGGGTTATATTACTGTATACATCGCTGGGGGTTATATTACTGTATACAGCGCGGGGGGTTATATTACTGTATACAGCGCGGGGGGTTATATTACTGTATACAGCTCTGGGGGGTTATATTACTGTATTCAGAGCTGGGGGTTATATTACTGTATACAGCGCAGGGGGGTTATATTACTGTATACAGTGCAGGGGGGTTATATTACTGTATACAGCGCTGGGGTTATATTACTGTATACAGCGCGGGGGGTTATATTACTGTATACAGCTCTGGGGGGTTATTAATGTATACAGTGCCGGGGGTTATTACTGTATACAGCTCTGGGGGTTATTACTGTATACAGCGCTGGGGGTTATTACTGTATACAGCTCTGGGGGTTATTACTGTATACAGCACTGGGGGGTTATTACTGTATACAGCTCTGGGGGTTATTACTGTATACAGCGCTGGGGGGTTATTACTGTATACAGCGCTGGGGGGTTATTACTGTATACAGCGCTGGGGGGTTATTAATGTATACAGTGCTGGGGGTTATATTACTGTATACAGTGCTGGGGGGATATATTACTGTATACAGCGCGGGGGGTTATATTACTGTATACAGCGCTGGGGGTTATTACTGTATACAGCTCTGGGGGTTATTACTGTATACAGCGCTGGGGGGTTATTACTGTATACAGCGCTGGGGGGTTATTACTGTATACAGTATTATTGAATAATTTGAATATTTTGATTCTATTTCCATTTTTTACTTTCCCATAATTGTAGTCGCACTATGAAATCTGCTGGAACTCTCTAAATAAAATAAAATGTCACTTAATCAGGACTGTCCTATGGAAAACGGGACAGTTGGGAGGTTATAAAATAGCGGTAAATAAATACTCTGTAAATTGGGGTTAAACCAATAAAATCCTTAGGTTTGGACATACTTGTGCCCAAATGTAACAGTCCTAATGACAAACAATGTGTACGGCGCGTGTCCTCGTGGCGATGAATTTCGGGATGGGAATGGAAGGCTCTTAACTGTGAAATTTGAGGCTTTTGTGGCAGATAACGATCCCATGATCCGCAAAACCCATAAACGAAGATAACGAGGACGCGGCTCGCAGGCGTGCGTACTAAAACTCAAACACTGATCCCGTGAGAGCAACCGGTCGCTGACAAGATCTGTATATTGCATCACGAAACACCCTAATACAGGATGTGAGTGCCCCACATCAAACAGGTTATCAGCACGAAAATCCAAATCCAATGTTTTCTAAATACAAATAAATTAGAATAACGAAAGCAAAAAACCCCATCATACGCCGCCGGAGAACCGGAGAAAAAAACCCAGTAATAATATAAATAATAATATAAATATTGTGGTTATTCATTTAAAAATATTAATGATTTTTTATAAACAATACACGGACCTGGCCCACTGATTGGCTGCTCCGCAAAACATTAACTGCACTCTCTAGCACCCTAAGCAAATACATCTGTCATTTAAGTCAGTTTCTATGGCAACAACCTATCAGTGCTTGTGTTTGTGTGTCACATGACAATTAAGTGTTCCCAGCAAAATGTATAAATGGGGCGATGATTAAGGAATCGTTTTAGGGAAAAAAAATCTGGGCAGGTTGCACTTGGCAGAGGTTTTTGATATAATAATTTTGAAGATGTTTTCAAGAGAAGTAAGAATTTTTTAAAACTTTTTTCTAATATTCTCGGAAAATGTATCGAGAGACCAGGATCGAGCTACAGCCTTCCAGCCTGATTCCTTCAGCGCGTACCCAACGCCACCCAGAACCTTCCAAACATCTGGATCATTCTCGTTGTCACGTTGGTTAGTTTGCCAGGCTGGATCCCTGGGACTTGCAACTGAGAATATCCAAGAAAAATGTTAACTTCTTGATAAATCTATTCGATCAATTAGCCTTTTAAACTTGGATCAGCGAACACAACGTGCCATTGGAACACAGGAGTGATGGGAGTGATAAAGGGCCATTGGAACACAGGAGCGATGGGAGTGATAAAGGGCCATTGGAACCCAGGAGTGATGGGAGTGATAAAGGGCCATTGGAACCCAGGAGTGATGGGAGTGATAAAGGGCCATTGGTACACAGGAGTGATGGGAGCGATAAAGGGCCATTGGAACACAGGAGTCATGGGAGTGATAAAGGGCCATTGGAAGACAGGAGTGATGGGAGTGATAAAGGGCCATTGGAAGACAGGAGCGATGGGAGTGATAAAGGGCCATTGGAACCCAGGAGTGATGGGAGTGATAAAGGGCCATTGGAACCCAGGAGTGATGGGAGTGATAAAGGGCCATTGGAACCCAGGAGTGATGGGAGTGATAAAGGGCCATTGGAACACAGGAGTCATGGGAGTGATAAAGGGCCATTGGAAGACAGGAGTGATGGGAGTGATAAAGGGCCATTGGAACACAGGAGTGATGGGAGTGATAAAGGGCCATTGGAACACAGGAGTGATGGGAGTGATAAAGGAGTGATGGGAGTGATAAAGGGCCATTGGAAGACAGGAGTGATGGGAGTGATAAAGGGCCATTGGAAGACAGGAGTGATGGGAGTGATAAAGGGCCATTGGAACACAGGAGTGATGGGAGTGATAAAGGGCCATTGGAACACAGGAGTGATGGGAGTGATAAAGGGCCATTGGAACACAGGAGTGATGGGAGTGATAAAGGGCCATTAGAACACAGGAGTGTGGGAGTGATAAAGGGCCATTGGAACACAGGAGTGATGGGAGTGATAAAGGAGTGATGGGAGTGATAAAGGGCCATTGGAAGACAGGAGTGATGGGAGTGATAAAGGGCCATTGGAAGACAGGAGTGATGGGAGTGATAAAGGGCCATTGGAACCCAGGAGTGATGGGAGTGATAAAGGGCCATTGGAACACAGGAGTGATGGGAAAGATAAAGGGCCATTGGAACACAGGAGTGATGGGAGTGATAAAGGGCTTCTGTAAATCTCTGTTTACAATACATACGATGGGACCCAATATGTCCACATGCTAAAAACGAGTCTAATTCAGCTTAAATGGTAGGTGAAAGAATCCAATCCCATTCAGTTAATTTACCCGTATGCCAGAACTGATACCAGCCAACGCGCCTCTATTAATACCCTCCAGTGAATTAACGTTTGCATGTACATTTCAGCCAACGGTAACCCCTGCCAGGGTAAACTCATTACCTTCCGCCATTGTGCCAAATTCTACTCCACACACGTCAACCCCGTTCCGGAGAAATCCCTAATGAGATCGAGAACAGGTGCATAAATGTGACATTTCTATTTATTTATTTTTTAATTTGTCGATCCCATTTGATTTTTATTTTTTTTTTAAATCAGGAAAGTTATAATTTTCTCTTTTTTTTTTTTTTTATACTAATAAAGCAAATCGTCCACTGGATAAAAAAATATTATATTTATCAAATCAGCATAAAAATCACCTGTGCGTTTAACTTTTTAAAAGCTTGTCTCCTGTGTTATAGAAAGCAGTAGTACACAAAATTTACAATAAAAAAATAGAGATTTTTGTGTATTTTGTGTATTATTTTTTTTCTTTCCACTAAACGCACAATTTTATTTCATTGACAATATATTGAATCATAATAATGGCACCCAAAAAAATAATTCTAAGACCACAGTTGGCACAATCAGCTCTGGCATCTCTAAAGGCCACCCCAGATGGTCTTCATTTCATCTCCCATAATACATCTGTTGTTCCATCGCATAATTAAAATAAGCATTGGCGAGAGTGAGCGTAATTAGCCTCAACAAAGCTTTATTTACAGTAGAAAATGGGTAATCCTTCCCAAAGCCTCCGTTCATTTGATTTCATTTATTTTAGTTGTTCTTCTGTTGCAGTTCCAAAGTCATGTCTACGCGCCTAAAGGTTCCGGGCTCCTTGTCTCTTGTTCGCGTGTCAGACAAAGAAAGAGTTTGGCTTTGCTGCTCGTCAAATCGGTCAATGGTTTCCTTATAGAAAGAAATAACATTCGATTTCTCAGTTATCAAACACAGTTGGTTGGAATAAGCAATTTTTCAGTACATAGTTTGCTCCTCGTGGGATGAAGGAGGAGAAGTGGACCATTATCTAGGGATGGGGTTAGCGGCAATAGACTTGGAAGGGTCCGGGGGGTGCCGAAACTGTGTAGGCCGGTCCAGACCGGACATCTGGCACATCGGTGGGCCACCAGCCAACAGTGCTCCATACTCACCCAATCTTCCACTCCAGAGGCAGATCAGGTGCGGCAATGTGGCCGATCTCATGCCACGTGAGCATAGAAACAGGCCTCTCCTATCCAGCCGGCAGAACTTGGCATTTGACGGCCGCTGGCCTTAAAGGAGCATGTCGTCCCAAGTTCGGCCCTCTGCAGAGGCAGTCACCAATCTCCCTGTCCAGAGATCAAACATAGAGACCCGTTTTTAACCCCTTAAGGACAATGGGCGGTCCCTAAACCCATTGAAAACAATGCATTTTGAGCCCGTACATATACGGGCTTTGTCATTAAGGGGTTAATAACGTTTCCAAGTGTCTATACCAGAGATTGGTAACAGTTTCAGTATGGAAGCCACGTTGCAAATGTTAATGAGTTATTGACGGCCATACATTTGCGTAATTCTACTTTGATACATATTTCTAACAGGATACAAAAAAACCAAAATTGACCAAAAAAATATAATTAAAGTAACATTGGGTAAACATCTCGATTCCTTACATTTCCCAGGGTCCGGTGGAATAATAATCTGCCCGGTCAACATATACCCATCCTACTGAAATCCGTATCATATGACTCCATACTGTTCTAGATTTTCTTGAGATTCAAGAAAATTTGTATTACGTTTTTCATAGAAAAGTAAAAAATACAACCGACCACACGTGAATAAATGACCTTACTACCTTTTTCGGAACAAATTTGACTTATTGTCTTGTTTTTCTGATATTAAATGATTTATTTTGCCAGGCAGGAGAGGCGTTCTGTCTATTTCCTGTAACCTGGAGTGTGAATAACACCTTTACACAGCCCGGCTCTCTGTAGGGGCTAGTTAAACGCTTGTACGTTCAACAGGAATGCTTTTAAATCTCGCACGGAGCACTTATAAAGCCTTCATTATGAGAGCCATGTTAAAACATTTCATATAAATAGCTGTACAAACAGTCAAAACTATTGGAGCATTTTACCTTAAAATAAGTGACCGGTAAATGGAATTTAGGCCAAAGAAAACCCTCTAAATGAATGCTTCATAGAAAACGTTCTAGAGTTTGATGGGTGGATGAGTAGATTTTGTAAAGATGTTTTGTAAACTATGCTTCGATGACATCACAAATTTATTTCTATACGCTCTCATACTTCCAAACGCTACCTCTCGTAGAACTCTCAGACAAAATGGGATATCTAGGTGATTAATTAAATATAAATACATAGTTTAGTACTGTGTTCTAGGTAACCCAACCTTTTAATCTTGGTCCACAAGACCAGCCACCCTCCCTTCCTCTATGTAGATGCCTATATGCGATATTACCATCAACTTGGCTCTCTTATTGGTCATCGGGATTGCTGGGCAACCAATGAGAGAGCAGAACCAACACATGCCTTAAATGGAGAAGACCGAGAGCCGGGTTCTTGATCAGTGGGTTATGTACGTGCTAACTTCCCTAAACATTCCATTCAATCCTCAAAAGCCGGAGGGAGGCACAATTATCCGTCCTAAAGGTACAGTGTGCTTATTTTGCCCGGATCCTCACACTTATCTGAGCAAAAAAAAGGATTGAAACTATTCATTAAGGGATTGGCTAGCGTCCCTACTAATTAGTGCAGAGTGCCACTACAGGCAGCAACTTGTTAATATCTTAAGAATTTATGGTATGATCCAGTTCTCAGGTTCTCGGGTGTCAACTTGAATGAAATGCCCAATAAACATTATAAAGTTTTAGAAGGACTGAATAGGTAATAATTTATTTAAGGCAGATATTACACAGGTGTATTGCACCTAGACAGATTATATCTAGAGTTCCTTTTGTTGGCTAAACCCTCTAAATGAATTGACACTACACTGGGTGAGTTTACAAAAACCCGAGCTTTAGATACTGTATTATGGTATTTAAACCGTATTTACAGTCGGGAGCAGCTTAAGTAGCCCATGGTTGCCCTAAATCCCCCAAAATGTACCCAAATTGTGATGTCCAAGTTTGATGTAGATGTTCACCAAGTTAAACAGGGAACTTCTATGACATTCATTGACCTCAATAGGAGGTGTCCAAAGATCCAAAGATGAAGTTGAGTTCCCCGCTTGGGTTTGCCTGAGACAGTTTTCATATACCTGATACCTCTGTGTTTTTTTGACAAGAATTACCACAATTTGGCCCAAACTCTGATTTCTGTCCCAGTTCCCAACAGGGAGGTTTTCCAAATCGTATGCAATTTCCCAGCATAAATTCTCAAATCCAGTGTATGCTTTCAGCATCTGTGTACCTGAGGACAGGTGACAATGTTAATAGCACAGGAGGGTCTGACAGAAAGATGGAGGCATTGATCCACCTGTGCTCATGTAACGATATTCTAAAACAAAGCTAAACAAATAAAGACATCACTTCTGGGGGGTCCTTATTCCAAGGCTGAGAAGTTATGGTAAGATTAGTTTGTTTGGTTTCTAAACACCTACCACAATACAAGCGGGGCTTGGAAATCCAACCAAGGTCCAACTACGAATCAGTCCTAACAGCCATCCAAATATTTAAGTAGAAAACAGAAAATAATGACTGCCTTGGTAAGCGAGGACTTTGAGGTCCCCATATCAGTTTAGTAATAGAGGGTCCTTAAACCTTTCAGGACGATCACTATACATTAACATTATGTATGATGGATTTGAGCTTCTGAAAGGAGGAACCCATCACACACCGCCTATGTTCCCTCAATAATACAGGAAAATGGCTCCTGAATCTAAGACGAGACCAAGGACTGATTAAGGTTTGGGTCTTTACAGTAGGAACAACGGGCAGATTAGATGGGGCCGAACGGGCCTGATCTGCTATCAAAATCTATGCTTGAAAGAAAATTCTTGCAATAGGCTTTCAGGAGGTCTACGTGGCACCATCATATTTGGGTGTTTTTTTCTAAATGGAATACATGGGGGGGGGCACCTGGTTCTTGAACAGATTGACCACTGATAGACATCATCCGTGCTGTGATTCTGATCAGAGTATCAATATACACGGCGACAATGCGGCTTCCTTACAAGAGACAGCAGTTTATCAGCAGAGGTAACCGGAGTAGGAGACCTCGAGCCGATATTCCATAGAGGTCCATGTGCTATACCTTTACCGTCAACAAAGTACACCCGACAGGTTGTGGAAGCATTAACCTCTGCTCTCAAAAGAAAAACCCCATCAAAGAGAAGTCGTTCCTCCTTCAAATACCTCCTTGTGTGCCTCCTGCTCAGTCTGACACACATGAACAGTTAGCACCAGTTTGATATCTTTCCCAGTTAATCTACTCACTGACCAGTATGGACCTAAAACAGGATAGATAGATACTGTTCGCTCTGATGGCAAAAGGTATCAGTCTCCTCGCCCATATGGTTTGTCAATTCTCTAGCTTTTTGGTTTTTTTTTCTCCAGCAAGGTAATGTTTCCTTTCGGGAAACTCTAATAAGGTAAGGGTGGAGACCATTCAGAGCAAGACGTTCTTCATTATCTATTCCCACCGACATAGCCTGTAGGGGCAATCTGTGATGCTCATATACAGCTACGTAATCCAACTCCTGTTAATTACCCGCATTAAAAGATTTTAAAAATCGCAACATTTCAGGCACAGATGTTACTGCGCTTCTTAAGACCAGCACCCTTTAAACTCCTTAGGCTAAAAAAAATCCATAATTAGCCCCCCTCCTCTTTTTTTTTGGGGGGGGGGAGTAAGACAAATTTCCCAATCCCAAGTGTTTTCCAAATTTTAATGAATTAGGAAATCTTCATTTTATGTGTATTTAGAAATTTTATTCTGAACACAGGTAGGCAACATTTTTCAAGCAAAAACATAAAAAGTAATACATAGATAGATATATAGTTTATTATGTGTGTTATAAAGTATAATGTTACGCATTTTAGGCTATTTAGTTAGTTATGATACATTGTATTTTTTACAAAAATATGTCTGGTCATATGTTTTATACATTTATGATAAAACATATGAAGGCTGATATTTACATTTTTATATCTTATTTTATACTTCTGTTTGAATCTCTTTTTGTATCTTACAATGAGGGCTGGCTCTCATAGCTTTGGGCACCTAATGGTTAAGCATGTTAAAAACAAGTATTATTACATTGCACTATGCAACATTTGCAACATGACTGGATTCTTTGTGTTCTTCTTTTTGGACAACTTGTTTCGGATGAGACTGGATAGAATACAGTGAGTGCATTGTCTACTAAATGTGTTGTTGGGTACTTTTGCTTATTCTTGCCCCGGAGGAGGGTATAGATCATATTTAGATTGGTGGAAAAATACCAGGCCAAGAGAGATGGGGATAATAGGCTAAAAATAAGGAGGAAATATTTGATGGAATACCAACTAGTGGGTCTGTTTCTGAACCCTAAAACCCAGGATCCCCCCGGATTGGGGGCCGATTTCAATCTGTCCCTCTGTATAAGTGACATGCAGTCCACAAGCCCAACACACAGACCTCCACTGATTTTATAGTTCAATGGGGTCTCCCCAACCCACCCATGCGCCCTACTGCCCACGAAAGCTGGTCAGTGGGGCATCTACGTGGGACAGCAAAAATCACGACTGCCCCACTAAAACCAGGCCTCTTAGGAGGTATGACAAATATCTTTACATGTATGTATTTATACAGTATATATATATATATATATCACACATGTGATTTTACAGAAACGAATATAAAAGTAACTGGGGGTTTTGTGTGCTGTCTAGGATTGCTCCATGGGCTCTTTCCTTATGCCTTCTAATAAAGCACGTAGCTGTGGGCTGTCCGGCAGTGCCGGGCCGGTGTCTACGCTGTCCCGAAGCACTAAACAATTAGGTAATTCGGAATGACCTAATGCATCCTCCGCACCTCACGCGGCCTGAGCTCCCAGCTGCTTTCTGCCCCGGCTCACACTCAGAGGAGTCAGGCTTTCAATGCGATAGAAATGTCCTAAGGCAGGAAATAGGTAACATCTGTCAGCGGAATTCCCAGCACCTGCTTCCTGACACCGCCGACTCGCTATTGTAGAGCGCCGTCAAATCCTTTCTGCACGAGAGCAGCCTGCGGGGCGCTGAAATGGTTAAAATGGACCTGCCATTCAAAGACGTTTACACTAATGCCTGGATTTATATATATACACACACTACTTTTGGAGTCACTTAGAAATGTCCTTGTTTTTAACAAAGAAAAGCATATTTTGTCCATTAAAATAACATTAAATGGATCAGAAATCCAGCGCATACGGGGTTAATGTTGTAAATGACTATTGTAGCCAGAAACGGCTGGTTTTTAATGGAATCTCTTCATAGGCGTACAGAGGCGCTT
The DNA here is from genome assembly GCA_029215755.1 of Spea hammondii. Classification (NCBI taxonomy): domain Eukaryota; kingdom Metazoa; phylum Chordata; class Amphibia; order Anura; family Pelobatidae; genus Spea; species Spea hammondii. The sequence goes on from JARDYJ010000013.1 coordinate 25,903,677, forward strand.
TATCACTCCCATCACTCCTGTTTTCCAATGGCCCTTTATCACTCCCATCACTCCTGTGTTCCTGTGGCCCTTTATCACTCCCATCACTCCTGCGTTCCAATGGCCCTTTATCACTCCCATCACTCCTGCACTCCAATGGCCCTTTATTACTCCCATTACTCTTGTGTTCTAATGGCCCTTTATCACTCCCATCACTCCTGTGTTCCAATGACCCTTTATCACTCCCATCACTCCTGCGTTCCAATGGCCCTTTATCATTCCCATCACTCCTGCACTCCAATGGCCCTTTATTACTACCATCACTCTTGCGTTCCAATGACCCTTTATCACTCCCATCACTCTTGCGTTCCAATGGCCCTTTATCACTCCCATCACTCTTGCGTTCCAATGGCCCTTTATCACTCCCATCACTCTTGTGTTCCAATGGCCCTTTATCACTCCCATCACTCTTGCGTTCCAATGGCCCTTTATCACTCCCATCACTCCTGCGTTCCAATGGCCCTTTATCACTCCCATCTCTCCAATGGTCCTTTATCACTCCCATCACTCCTGCGTTCCAATGGCCCTTTATCACTCCCATCACTCCTGCGTTCCAATGGCCCTTTATCGCTCCCATCACTCCTGTGTTCCAATGGCACGTTGTGTTCGCTGATCCAAGTTTAAGTTTAAAAGGCTAATTAATGGCTAGAAAACCCTTTTGCAAATTATGTTACAGCCAGAAATTTCCTCGTTTTCCATGAAGGCTGTTGATACTATACACATAAAAGATCAAGACATTTGGCAACTATAAAACCGCACAGGTTACCCCACAAGAGACTAACGTTGTAAACTCTGGGTGACTATATATTTATATAATATGTTAATATATATATATATATATATACTGCCACTCAGAATTCTATCATATCACTAAGGAGGTGATAACTGTTTGTGAATTGCCGTGTATTCAGTCAGAACAGAGGAGTGACTTCCATGTTTATATTACACATAAAAAGCAGCGTTATCACGAAACGTGTTTAACACTAACCAGCGTCACGGACCGCTGTTACATGTTTACACTGAGTCAATCAGATCAGGCATTCTGGATTACTTCTGGGCATCTGGCATAAAAGAATGGATTTTCCTTAAATGTGTTTATGACATGGAAAAAAAATCCTATAAACTGCTAAAAGCTACAGTTTAAAAAAAAATAAATGTATTAGCTGCCAATAAATTATACTCCAAGAAAAGATACTAATTTAATAAAATACATTTATTCTACAATTCCTATACTAATAGCTGGATAAACGTTCAGCCCCCTAGTGGAACCTCTCGGAACTGCAACAAATCTTTATATATTTGTATATAATGTATGTAAGTTTATCAATTTACAGAGTAAATACTCATATAGCAAATAAAAATTTGTAATTTATTTATAGCATTAAAGGAGTCCCTCTGAAATAGAAAACTGGAGTGATTTAAGGTGGAATTTTAAATATATTGAAGGTAAACCTTCCATATAGATCAATACAATGTTTCACGTTGACAAATACGGAATCACTAGATCTTGAAATCATTATTTCAAATATGATCTATAAACTCAAATGAGTTCCAAAGTTCTATTTGTAGATGCAGGGCTTTCTGTGATAATAATGGGGCCCTAGGTAAGCCTCTCTTAGTGGCCCCCAATGCCCCTCCAACCCAAATATATCATTATCAAAAAGGAATCGGTAGCGGGAAGGTTAGAGCTAGCGGCTGCATAGGCGTCTTCTTCAGGTGCCCAAGGAGCAGCTGCCACAGGTCCCTAGTGTGAGCCCCTTTGCCCCCCCATAAATGATAGACCAACATACTTGGTGCTTCACAATTCTGTGGTTTTATTAAGAAGTTGGGAAAGGCGACCAGAATAAATTACAACAAAGATTTGTTGCTGTAAATTTGTACGGCGCCGCGGAACATGTTGGCGTTACACACGCAGTATGAAAGAGGGCTATAGCAGTGACGGCAACTCTTGTATTGCCCCTGGTGTGTCTCTCGGCCTTTAGCAGGTACGAGGCGGAGAATGGAGTCTAGCAGGTGTAAAAGATGTGCCCCCGGGCTGCGTTGCCAACTTAAAGCCAGGGTAATTTATCCTCGGAGGTAGAAACAATGCTATTAGGGAGGAGAAGGAGTGTAGGTATAAACAGGACGCGCTCAAAAGAAGAAAAACAGGTTATAGGATTTGCCTTTAAAGGCTCCCTGAGGACTGGATTTTAGATGAGCCTCCAAGGGTAGAAAAGCAGATAATACCCCGCCAAGAGTCACAGCAGGTAGGGTGAAGCTTTGTAGTTGATGGTATTTGGGTGGTGGTGATATAGAGTCTGGGGTAAAATTATATTTATCAAGGGGTCAGAGATAACTTGTAGCCAGAAAAGGAAGCTTCCGATACACATCTTTTTATCTAAAATCTGGGGAGATCCAAAATAATATCGATCCTGGAATACAGCATCGTAAATATTACAGTAATACTTCTGAATTAAAGAATTAAGCAGGAATTATACCCAGAAGTGCCATCGATAACGGGTGGGAGATCAATTAACGATTGATCACCTCCAAAACAAGACGCTCCGGTCATTCATTTAACATACTTCTGCTTGACTTTTGAAATGAAGCTTTATCTTTCCTAAAAATGACTGATTTGGCTCTGCTAATGTATTATTGGGGTGAAATAATGATAGCTGCCTTCACCAGAGACAAGCCATAGACGCTGGTCTAGAAGATCTAAATAAAAGTCATATTATAAAACTAAAATCAAGCATTTTATATAAAATTTTAAGCATAGAGTCTCCTGGCAGATGAGACCCATTCTGCCCCATCTAGCCTGCCATCAGTCATGATGTCGCCTCAAATTGAGGAGCCATATGCCTATCCCATGCGTGTTGAAATTTTCTGATTGTATAAGTCTCTACCACTTCTGCTGGGAGGCTGTCCTACTTATCTACCAACCTCTCAGTTAAGTAAAACATCCTTAGGTAGCCAAATGGCACAAATAACTAATCCTAGAAGCTTAAACCCCCCGTTTTCTCTCTCGGCTTTGGGGTAAAAGCCCTAGTGGCTCCGAACCCCATTGGATCCTGGAAGGAACGTCTCATCATGGAAATGCTGAGTTCCTACCAAGTCCAGCTTGAAGGAATTGACTCAAAATCAGAAGCATCTCAAGATCCCATCTTCCGTAGCTGTCAAACCCCACGAGGTGGACTGGCGATTTTTGGGGGTTCCTCCTTGAAAATCATCACCTTGGTGGATGACATTTGGCCAACTGGGACCTTGGTGAAGCTAAACATCTCATGAGAGTAACGTGTTAGAACCCACAGCTACCTAATCTAAAAAAAATAAAACATATAAAAGAACATTAAACAGCCAGATATTCTTTTTCCGTGCTAGATTTATCGGGACCGATCTGGTCCAAGGCGGTTTGGACAAGATGATGACAATTTAATGGCGTCCTCAACAAATTTGATATAGAAACAGAACAGGGACCTTGAGCGCTGAGCTAATTTTCCTAACTCCGTAAGTATAAGGAGAGGTAATGTGGAACGCCGAAGACTTCTGCGCTTCTAGAAATCGCTGTAATACGGGATCAAGGTTCTCCCCGGGCTGTTCTGTGAAGGAACTATTTACTGCGAATTAGATCAAGAGCCGCGGGATAATTTGTGGCGCCATGTACGAGGCAACCCCTGCCATCATCCTCGGAGGAAGGAGACAAACGCTGTGAAACGCATTTGTGATTTCAGTTACGTGGTCTGGCGTTGGAAAGACCGCTTTTTTTTTTATGGATTTCACTAAATAAATTTGAAATGACTTTTTTTCAGACGTTTTTGCCAACTCCGGAGATTTCAGGCAGCCACCCAGCCTGGGCTAAGTATCCAGCGAGGAAGGAGACATATTGGGATACGGCAATTGTGGCAGGGGGCAGGAGTGAGGGGGGGGAGGGGGTTGGACATATAGGGCTCTGTATACTAAGCTGTGCTTTCTTTCGGGGGGGGGGGAAAGGTAAAAATTACTTAAAATCCGGGGAGAGTATAAATAATGTGCAGCGGCACTTACGTTACTTAGTGATCTTCAGATTATAGAGATCATTTATTGATGATGATGACGAAATATTAAGGTTTTTTTATCTACATTATCATTTTGTTATTACTTTATTCTATCTGTTAAATGTAGAAATATTTGTACTAAAAAGGCATTTTTTTTTTACTAAAAAAGTATCAAATAAGGATTCAATGTTACCCACTCTGTGCTTTCACAGGCTCCCTAAACCACAGCTTATCTGGAAGGGACTTTAAAACCCCCCCCCCCCCAGGGCTTTTTAGACCTCTTTCGTTATATAGCCGAAGGTTCCTTTTTGTAACAAATCGGTGTCTTCCGGCAGTGAAGAGGTTACACTGTGCGCAGAAGTCTCCGGAGTCCCAGTGTTCTTTGGGCAGCGCGGTTTGGGGCTCCAGCCGATGAGATACCCAGATGAGGTGTTACATTGTGAAACGCCGCGTCTTCATGGCTCTTTTAGGATGCGCCGGCCGCGTGGGACCTCTCCTGGCCGGGACGCGCTGACATTGATGTAACAGCTGGAAGTTTCTTTTATGAAGTACTTGGACTTCGGAGATTGGAAACCTTCTCCTTTTGTTCATTCAGGCGAGAAAATCCCTGTAGAATCTTAGCTCTGGAACCTCAGTAACCCTTTTGTCGGGGAGAGCCTCCAAAAATGATAGGTTTGTAGGACGGCACGACTTCTAACCCTATCGTTAACCTTATCGGTGACAAAAGGGGGGGTAGGATTTTGTAATTCCCTGGCATGAAAAGGGTTAAAAGTTAAAACATTGACCGATTACTGTTGGTCAATATAGTACAAACCATACTGCACATTAAGGGGCAAGAGCGACTCTACTCTGCCTATGCCCCCCCCCTTCTTGGATAATAACCCCCCCAAAAAGTTTCCATGGATGACCAATGGCGATCCAAAGGTTGGGTTCCAGGAACAGAGGATGTTTCGCTCCATAAAACATATATTTCTGGTAACTCTATGGTAATAAAAGCAAGTATTCCACCAAACAACATAGGGACTCAATGATCCTACAAAGACGTGAAAGGTGGATCATGATGGCCTATCTAAGACCGTTCTGGGTTTATTATATTGATTTATACGGAATCCATATATTTAAAGGATAATGCAAACATATTCTATGGGGGGGGCAGGAGGAAGAGGCACATATTCCGGATTAATTAAATGGTTACGCTGTAGAATGAATGGATTCCTTCACTGTCAGACAGCCCTAGAGGTAAATACCCCCTCTACATCATAATCACCCCTCACCCCAGGAGTGATGGAAACAACAAACAGGAGCGTTCCAATTACGCAGCGGACAGACAGCGAGGGCTGTTATTGATGAAGGGCAGATAATGCCCTAGGGTCCTCTCTGGCCCTAAATATATGACCTCGTGCAATAAGGGCCCAGCATGGCCGTTAGGCTCACCCACAATTATTCCCATTGTACGTCCTTCCCGAGGCTGTTCTCTGACAAGGCTGAATGGCTATAGTTTCGGGGCATGTAGGGGTACTAATTGTACAGGGTGGGTATTCCACCTACTTTGCTGAATTTAACACTTTTTTTGTATATAAATGCAGCATGAGAAACATCATTCTTATTTATTTGTCTTAAATAATTCTTTCATTATGTAATGAGAAACATTGACACATTGTGACCGTAAAAAGGTTCTTAAATGTTTAGATGGTTTCCTTTTTTTGTTTTTTTTTAAATAGGGTTAAAAAATAGAATGACAGATCGGCTGAGGTTTATGTGATTTGTATCCTAAAGAGCGCAGGTCGCTTTTTTTATCTCAGTGGAACCGCACCTTTAAATCATTCGCTCAAGTTTCAAAAAAAAAGCTGTTTTCTTTTTATCTAAATGAAATGTATTAGGCGCCAGAAATGTTGTAGTCAAATCAGTCTTAGAGACGGATGGAGGATGTTTAGTGCCTAGGGTACCTTAAATGCAATCCCATTCCCTGCTAGAACACAGGTGCTTTATCCAGATGTTCATTCACTTTGGCTACTCTCTTGAAGTCCTATCGGGACCTTCCCTTGTTAAATGCTCCCTGATGACCTCCTTAAGAACCACAGCTTACACCGGTGAACGTGGAGCTCTTGGGCCATGGTGGACTACCAAGATCATCATCCTGAAGACATGGGAGGACTAGATTATTATTATTATTAATTTATTGTTTTTTATAGCACCGTCATATTCTGTAACGCTGTACAATGGAGCCGCATGGGTCCGATCTGCCGGCAGATTCTATATTTTTGGGGTAGAAAAACCCTGGTATTTCCTCCTATATATATATATATAATTTTAATTATAGGCTGGCCTTTCCCTACAGGCTGGAACAGAACAATAAAATGAATAAGAACAAGAAACAAATTTAAAGTATTATTTCCTCCCATAAATATTTTAAGTCTATTTGCACTGCCGTGCAGCTGGAAAAAATTAATGCATAATTTCCTGCTTATTTTTTTTTTCCCCCTTCACTTATTTTTTGAAAAAAAATTTAACTCGTGGTTTTTTTTTAAAAAAAAAATACTAAAAAAAAAAAATGATAATTTTCCCTGTAATTTTATTTTAAAGTGAACTGGGTGGCCCTTGTAAACCAGGCATGTATATTTTACAAACAAATCTGTTAATTTTAGCATTTTCTGTCCAGAAACATTATTATTCTTTTTTTTTTTAAATCCCAACTAAGCACTTAGCAAAACACCTGTTAGCTTTGTGATTTATTGCCTCTGTTCAGCTGAAACCGAAATATTCTGCACATTTCTCGATTGAAACCCGGCTCTGTGTTTTTTCTAAATATTTAGAGCATCTGTTTCCTGCCTGAAGCTACTTATAATCCTGGATCACCCTGCTGTGTATTAACCTGGAAAACATTCACAAAGGCGAAACAAGTGGGTCAAACATGCGCCCTTTGTGTTTTTGTCGGATGATATTTTCGTATAGTTTGTAAATGCTTCCATCGCTTCCTGCTTTGGATCATACCATGTTAACCAGTTCATCAATAGAGCGGAACCCTCTACCCAGGGCTGGCCCATGACAAAATGCCACCTGGGGCGAAGTTTAAAATGACGCCCCCCCCCATTATCTACCCTTCCTCTCCCTCCCAGCCGCCCCCCATTATCTATCCTTCCACTCCTCCACTTGTACTTAGTCCTGTGGCGAGTCTCCCTGCTCGGTCTCGGTGCCGGCTTGTAATGCTGAGCGCCGGAAATGACATCATCTTCCAGCACTCAGCATTAAAAGCCGGCACCGAGACCGAGCTAGAGGGCTCGCAGAGGAGAGAGAGAGGGGCGCCGAGCGGGTACTGACAACTTGGTAAGCGAAAACCACTCGGCGCCCCTCTCTCTCTCTTCCGCTTTTGCCATTGTCGGCCCGGCCCGGCCCTGCCTCTACCAGGTAGCCCGAGGCACGTAGAGTGACATGTCTACGGTGGACAACCAAACGCCTCTTTAGAACTGTCGGAACACAAAGTTCTATGTCCTTCTTTAGAAGCTCGTTGGAATCCTATTAGAACTAAAGAGGGTTGGCCCCAGTCCTACTCCATCGCCTCCCTTAGTTGTCCAGTAATTTGGACGTTCCGTTTGAACATAAATGTCTCAATTGTTACTTTTATTGTAATACTACCTTGGCGAAATGTTGAAGGACCTCAATATACAATTTGATGACTTCTTCGGTTTTTTTTGGTGGACAAGGATCTTGCTCTTTGTACAAATTTTCTCCAAACCGCATGTGATATGCAATATATGAAATAAAATAAAGTGTCAAGACAAAGAGGCGGGAGATGGGTTAAAAAACAAACAAACCATGAGATCTGAGATGTAGCCTCTCGGTCTCTATATTATGGAGAGAGAGATGGTTGGAATAGGGGTTTATAACCGTGAACAAGAGTCACGAGGGTAACCGTTTAACCTCAAGCTGTGACTTTTTAGTGGATTACAGATAATGCCAAAAAATGTGGTTATGTTTACTATTTCCTTAGATCTAATGTGATGAACCATATAGGGAGGCAGAAAAAAAGGCGGTGGCTGAGCAGTAAGCGAGGTGACGTATATAACGCATTCTTTTCTCATTCTGGATATTCATTTGGATGGATTGTCTACCGCCTTACATGTTTTCAATGGAATTCTTCATTCTGTTACCCAAGATTGACCTGTGCTAGATGAGCATATAACATCGGTTGAATTTTTGCCCCTGCTGCCCCAGGCTAACTGCAGGACAGAGGTCCAATTTATTGTATGTTAATGACTTGTGGTTATTTACCCCATGCTTAGCCACCTTTAGAGTATGTCGTGACCTCCTGCAGTGTCTGTGTGGAAGGGAGATGATTCCCTTGGTTTCTCCATAAAAACCGGGTTGGGAAGTAGTAATTTTCACTTACAGATGAGTGAAAAAAGCCCCCATGGCTGCAGGAGCTTTCTCACAAGCCATGAGCATGGCCACCACCCCATGATAACTTAGCTTCCTAACATCAAGTGTGGTAGGCACTGATCATCCATGAAAGAGGAGGAGCTGGGGAATTCTACGTGTCATCCCTGTGACATCATATCAAGACGAGTGACAACACACATGCTTGGCTATACTAAAAAAGATGCTCTCTCATGTGATTCACAAGAGTTTATTCACTTAATGGCTTATTAGGGAAGAATGGAACAAGACAACAGGTCCAACTGTCTACTGTGAGACCACCTTTTATCTGCTTCTGTACCCTAGCTTTAATATTATAGAATACCTTGTATCTTGCATCACAGATATAAGATAATGGATCCATTGAGTCACCGGTATCCTGACTCAATGGCCATGTGGATGCCAGGGCAAAACACTATAATGTGTCCCAAATTCCAACAGTAAAATTCTGTTCCTCCAGTAAAAAAAAGGTCCACTTGTTTGGAAGTCATTCTGTCGAACCATATTTCTATTATATTTGTGAAGTGGAGCTTAAGTGACTTAATATTTAACTGCAGGTGCCTGTCGCCAGAGCAAATAAAAACCATTTCCAACGTGGATTACGGATCACTCAGAAATGGCGCTTTAGTGTTTTTGGGTCGGATGCTCTGTACTTTTTTGGATTACGACCGAACTATTTTTTTTTCTAGAACTATTCTCTTTTTTTCTTAATTCTGGGAATCTGTATGTCTTGTGATTCACAGGTCCTGATCCTTTGCTACGTTACTCGATCCCTAGAGACGGACATGTCCGCAGCTGTTCCTCACAATTAAGAATGGCCAAAATTTGTTTAGGAAATACTGAGCACCTGTTAGCTTTACTTAAGGAATCTGTGCTTGAAGAAAGCGTCTTGTGTCCAAGGCAACTTACCCCCTTCTTACTTTGGCTGAGCGTGGCATTTCTTAGCGCTCTAGCGCACGAAGGGTTAACTGAATTATGAAGCTCTTAAAATAAAACCTTTTTTTTTTTTATCCGCCAGCCAGAAATAGCTGCTGCTGAATGAGGGAAGAACAGCGGAATATTTTCCCATCAAATTTCATTCACATCGAAAAAGAAGAAAGGCGCCGATTGTCTTCTGATACTTTACATTATCCGGAACGTAGGACTAAAGGAAAGAAGAAATTTTCACAATATGAAACAATCCACAATATATCCTTCTGCTCTACAAACATAGAAATATAGAATCTGCCAGCAGGTCAGACCCCTTCGGCCCGTCTCACCTGCCTGGTTTACAGTGAGGGCTGTAAAGCTCTGAAATACACCGCCCAGAAAAGGAAGTAATTTCCCTAGAAAACTAGACAAAACCGCACAAGAAACATTTTAGACTCCCATGGATGAAGGGGGCCCGGAAGTCGTCAAAGTTCTACGACAATATGCTTTACATAGGCCATACATTAATATTTTAAGGTTTTCTCCTTTAAGTTAAAATAAAAGGAATTTTTAGTCTGCCGTCGTTGTCATTGTCTTGTGAAGATCACACATGTGCAAGTTATACATACCAAGCAGAAAAACCTGTGTGGAATGTATGTTCTGGTGCCTTTGAACTTGAGTCATTGCTAGGTTTAAAGAAAGGAAAAAATCTGGTTCCACTTTACGGTGGCCTCTTGCTGGACGTGAAGCAGACGTGCGCCTCTCACCGATATTCTTGTTAAATGCAAAAACGCGGTTATATGACCTACACACACACACACCAACACATACACACACACCAACACATACACACACACACACACCAACACACACACCAACACATACACACACTTACACGTACACACACCAACACATACACACACTTACACATACACACCCACACATACACACACTTACACACACATACACACACTTACACACACACACACATACACACACTTACACATACACACACCCACACATACACACACTTACACACACCCACACATACTGTAAGGCACCTACCTTAAGTAGCTCCCGGCCGTCCTCTTCTCCTCCCCGGCAGAAACGCCGGCACCGCAGACTGGAGCTGGAAGCAGCCGCTCGCGCACGCGGCCGCTTCATGAATATTCATGAAGCAGACCGCCGGCTGGATTCCGCTGCGTCGCTATGGCGACGCAGGACGCGATCACGTCCCGGACGTCGGGGAACGCCCCCCCGGGCTATTTAAACCTCGAGCACAGTATCCTCAGTGCTCAGTTATACTGGTTCTGTCCGTGTTACGTGAGCTTCCCCCGTATCCTGTATTCATATATATCTTGTTCCTGTTCTCCCGGTATCCGACCCTGGTCTGCTAAACGGCTTCCTGTATTTCTCTGGTTTCCTGATCCTGGCTCTCCCTGCTACTACGTGTACCTCTGGCATCCTGACCTTGGCTCTCCAACCCGACTACGTGTACCTCTGGCATCCTGACCTTGGCTATTCGACCCGACTACGTGTACCTCTGGCGTCCCGACCCTGGTCTTCTAAACGGTTGCCCTCTGACCACTCGTGCTTACAGCTACACCACCAAGTGCCCTGTTATCCTCTCCAGGCCCCTTGCGTGTGTTCTGTTCTTGAGCAAGTGTGTTCCAGTCCTGCATATCGGATTCCTTCTGGTAAGACAAACCTTACAGAATAACTGAGCCACGACATGGAATCCGCAGGAATTTCTGATGCTCTTGCAGCCATCGCTGGACAGATTACTGCACTTACTCGCTCCTTCCAGGACCTCCAAGCCAGCCATGCGCATATGCAGCACCAGCTTCATGAACTGCAAACTAACCCCCCTGGCTCTGGGGCACCATCTCCTGCTCCCGCTCCGCTTCCACCAATGGAGGGGCCCTCTGCTGCTGCTGCTACTCCTGAACCCAAGGCTATTCTTCCCGAGCGCTTCTCAGGAGACAGAGCCAGTTATCGTACCTTCATGACGTCCTGCCAAATCCTGTTCTCTCTCCAACCCAGAACCTACGCCTCTGATCATGTGAAGGTACGAACTGTGATTTCTTTATTATCAGGGGAACCACAGATCTGGGCTCACCATCTACTGCGCACCAATAATCCAGTCCTGAACTCATGGACCGAGTTCAGTCACGCTATGGACACTTTATTTGACGATCCTTTTCGCACTACCTCTGCACATGCTGCCATACGTGCTTTACGACAAGGGAAGAGGCCAGTAGAGGAATACGTGACCGAATTCCGAAGCTTGGCTATGGAAAGCAAGTGGAACGAACCAGCACTGTTAGATCAGTTCCGTCTGGGTTTGGCCGAAGGATTGAAGGATGAACTGGCTCGCGTGGGCATTCCTGATTCCTTAGAAGACCTCATACACCTGGTCATACAGCTTGACCGCAGATTTCGGGAGAGACGCCTGGAACGCGCAGCTTCAGCCATTCCTACCCCGAGACGCCACTTCCCTCCTACGGTTCATACTGCTCCTACGGTTCCTACCGGTCCTCCTCTCCAGTTTCCAGCGATCATGCCTCCTCCAGAAGAACCTATGCAGATCGGAGTGGCACGTGGCCCACTATCAGAAGCCGAGAAGGCCCGTCGTCGGAGGAACAATCTGTGTCTATACTGTGGTGAACCTGGACATCTGATATCTACCTGTCCGCGACGCCCTCCCAGGGGTAAGCCTGCACCTGATAAAGCTTGCCTAAGTTCCTTCCCTAAGGACGGTTCTCCTCACCTGTACATCTCCTTGTTTTTACAGTGGACCAATAATTCTACCACCGTTTCTGCTATCATCGACTCGGGAGCCAGCAGTTGCTTCATGGACCAGGACTTTGCCAAACAACTGCATATACCAACTTCAATTAAGCCAGCTCCCATACATATACAAGTGGTCGACGGGTCCCCCCTGTCTACTGGACCCGTTACACACGAAACATCACCACTTCATGCTCTATTGGGGAATAATCATACGGAATACTTGAACTTTGACCTTATTCCGTCACCCATGTTTCCAGTAATTCTTGGCCTACCCTGGCTAAGACTCCATAATCCTACAATTGATTGGTCCAAGGGGACCATCTCCTTCCAATCCCTGTTTTGCCGCAATCAATGCCGGACAGACCACCCTACACTTCTATTGCTTCCTGATTGTTCGCCTCCTCCTCCTGATCCACGTATTCCTAAACAATATGCAGAGTTCCGTGATGTTTTCGAGAAGAAGGGAGCTGATACACTTCCTCCCCAAAGGACTTATGACTGTCCCATTGATCTCCTCCCTGGCGCTCCCATCCCATTCGGCAGGATATTTCCATTATCCGAACCTGAATTACAGCACCTTAAGGATTATATCCAAGAAAATATAGCTAAAGGGTTCATCAGACCTTCCACTTCTCCAGCAGGCGCAGGAATCTTTTTTGTAGAAAAGAAAGATGGGAGTCTGCGACCATGTGTAGACTATCGGGAACTAAATAAGATCACCATTAAAAACAGATATCCGTTACCTCTTATTCCTGAACTCCTGGATCGACTCAAAACTGCGCGGATCTTTTCCAAGATTGATCTCCGAGGGGCTTATAATTTGGTCCGCATACGTAAAGGAGATGAGTGGAAGACCGCTTTCCGAAGTCGATATGGACATTTCGAATATCTTGTCATGCCCTTTGGGCTCTGCAATGCCCCTGCTACCTTCCAACATTTTGTAAATGACGTCTTTCGGGACTATCTGGATGTCTTTATGGTGGTCTATCTGGACGATATTCTCATATTCTCGTCAAACCTATCTGATCACCGCGACCAGGTCAAAATGGTTCTCGACCGTCTACGCACACATCACCTTTATGCTAAGCTGGAAAAATGCCAATTTGAAGCTGATCAGGTAGAATTCCTGGGATTCATCATTTCGCCTGGAAACCTACAGATGGATCCTAAAAAGGTGTCAGCTATCTTGGAGTGGCCAGTACCTTCTGATAAAAAAGGGGTCCAACGTTTTATTGGCTTTGCTAACTATTATCGCAAATTCATTAGAAACTTCTCTCATGTTATCGCGCCCATCACCAAGTTGACTCGTCAATACTCCCGTTTTGCCTGGACACTAGAAGCACAGAATGCGTTCGACGCTCTCAAACAACACTTCACCACTGCTCCCATCCTTATTCAACCCATGGTGGCGGAACCGTTCCATTTGGAGGTGGATGCTTCGGATCTAGCGGTAGGAGCAGTTCTGTCCCAACGACATGGGGAGAAACAAAATTTGCATCCTGTGGCCTACTACTCGCGTAAACTCACCCCGGCCGAGATGAACTATAGTGTGGGGGACAGAGAACTACTGGCCATCAAACAGGCTCTGGATACCTGGCGTCATCTGCTAGAAGGGACTCAACATCCAGTAACGGTATATACTGACCACCGGAACCTGGAGTATCTTCGCTCCGCACGGCGTCTATGCTCCAGACAGGCTCGGTGGGCTCTCTTTTTCACGAGATTTAACCTTCATATTACGTATCGCCCTGGATCCCGTAATACCAAAGCAGACGCCTTGTCTCGGTTACCTACTGTATCGAGTTGTCCCGAGACTCAACCGGATACTATTCTTCCTTCCAGCCTCTTCCTCACACACCAACCATCTCTCATGGACTTCATTCGCTCCTTATCCCGCAGAGCCGTAGTTCCGAGAACTAATCCTCCGGTTCATCGTACCCGAAACTTATTATACTACCGGGATAAGATATTTGTACCGACCCCGGCCCGTTTAAAGGTTCTACAAGCATGCCATGATTCTCTCCTCTCCGGACATGGGGGCATTAAGAAGACTACAGACCTCGTTCGACGTCAATTCTGGTGGCCTTCGCTAGACCAAGATGTGACCTCGTTTGTCCGTTCATGTACTACCTGCGCTCGTACCAAGACCCTCCGTAGAAAACCAACGGGCCTTCTCCGCCCATTACCTATTCCTTCGGTTCCCTGGTCTAAAATTTCTATGGACTTTATTGTCGATCTACCACCCTCCAAGAAACATGACACAATCATGGTGGTGATCGATAGATTCACCAAAATGGCACATTTTATTCCCACAATTGGCATTCCTTCCGCTTCCATCACAGCCACCTTGTTCCTGGACACAGTGTTCCGGCTTCATGGATTACCACGAACTATCACTTCAGACCGTGGAGTGCAATTCACATCTCGTTTCTGGAAGGTGTTCTGCCGCAAGCTGCACATTCGTCCCACTTTGTCCACGGCCTTTCATCCGCAAACCAACGGTCAGACCGAACGTTTAAATCAAATATTAGAGCATTACTTAAGATGTTACACCACGCACCTTCAGAATGATTGGCTCCAATTTCTCCCTTCCGCAGAATTCACCTATAATAATCAAACACAGCGATCTATAAAGATGTCTCCATTCTTCGCAAACTATGGTTACCATCCTATCATGATTCCAGGTCTGCCAACCGAACCTACGATTCCCGGGATCTCGGATCGAGTCACCGTGCTAACAAGACAATTTCAAGTCCTGAAGCAAAACTTAATCAAGGCCAGAAAGGCCTACAAATCATATGCAGATCGCCACCGTTCCAGTCCCCCTACTTACCATTGTGGCGACAAAGTCTGGCTGTCCACAAGTCATTTGCGCCTACAGATTCCTTCCAAGAAACTGGGACCTAAGTTCATTGGCCCATACACTATCACGAAAATCATCAACCCAGTGACAGTGCAATTGAAACTTCCCTCTAGCTGTCGGATTCATCCGGTTTTCCATGTATCGCTGGTCAAACCTTGGGTGGCCAACCCTTTTCCTAACCGGGTACCTCCTCCTCCTGCACCAGTGGTCATCGACGGGATTGAAGAATACGTGGTACAAAAAGTGGTAGATTCCAGGATCCGTCGAGGGCATCTAGAATACCTTATACAATGGAAAGGATATAGCCCAGAAGAAAGGACCTGGGAACCGGCAAGTCAAGTTCATGCTCCATTATGTGTTCAAAAGTTTCATAAACTACATCCTCTCAAGCCAGGCCATCCTCGCCCCCGGAGGTTGCGTCTTGCGGGGGGGATCCTGTAAGGCACCTACCTTAAGTAGCTCCCGGCCGTCCTCTTCTCCTCCCCGGCAGAAACGCCGGCACCGCAGACTGGAGCTGGAAGCAGCCGCTCGCGCACGCGGCCGCTTCATGAATATTCATGAAGCGGACCGCCGGCTGGATTCCGCTGCGTCGCTATGGCGACGCAGGACGCGATCACGTCCCGGACGTTGGGGAACGCCCCCCCGGGCTATTTAAACCTCGAGCACAGTATCCTCAGTGCTCAGTTATACTGGTTCTGTCCGTGTTACGTGAGCTTCCCCCGTATCCTGTATTCATATATATCTTGTTCCTGTTCTCCCGGTATCCGACCCTGGTCTGCTAAACGGCTTCCTGTATTTCTCTGGTTTCCTGATCCTGGCTCTCCCTGCTACTACGTGTACCTCTGGCATCCTGACCTTGGCTCTCCAACCCGACTACGTGTACCTCTGGCATCCTGACCTTGGCTATTCGACCCGACTACGTGTACCTCTGGCGTCCCGACCCTGGTCTTCTAAACGGTTGCCCTCTGACCACTCGTGCTTACAGCTACACCACCAAGTGCCCTGTTATCCTCTCCAGGCCCCTTGCGTGTGTTCTGTTCTTGAGCAAGTGTGTTCCAGTCCTGCATATCGGATTCCTTCTGGTAAGACAAACCTTACACATACAAACACTTACACACACACATATACACACATACACACACTTACACCCACACATACACGCACTCACGCATATACACACCAACACATACACACACTTACACATACACACCCACACATACACACACCCACACATACACACACTTACACACACACACCCACACATACAAACACTTACACACACACACATATACACATATACACACACTTACACCCACACATACACGCACTCACGCATATACACACATATACACCCACACATACACACACTTACACACACACACCCACACACATACACACACTTACACACACACACATAAAACAATAAAATTAATAAGAACAAGAAACAAATTTAAAGTATTATTTCCTCCCATAAATATTATTTCCTCCCGTCATACACACCCCCACACATACACACACCTACACATACATGGCCAGCATGGATGACATCAGAATATTATGTCACACCACCTGATGGTTTGTGAGAACTCACTTTGGAAGAGATGAAAGACACCTATGTAGATTCCTAACACAGAGAGTAAATACAGTAGGTCAAAAGAAATCTCCTTTCAGAGAGAGTTTAATAGCAGATTAATTCCACTAAAATGAAAACATAGGCAAAAGATGAATTTCCATCAGAAACTTGGAATTTCAAATTTGAGGACTTCCAGGAAATTCATCTAGTAATCTGCGAACACATACATACTTTTACAGCAAACAAAACACATTTCTACTTGAAATAATCCAACGTATGGATCAAAATGTATGGATCAAAATGTACGGATCAAACCTCTTCCCTGTCAGAAACCAGACTGCGCTCGGTGAACTCTGGGAGTAACAGATGTATCAAAGACAAAGGATATGAGGATCGCGTGTTATTTAACTCTCGTTTTCACACATTTTCCGCGTCACCTAATATTTTACCTTCTCTCGGCTCACCCCCGTCATACTTTCTCTGGAACATTTCTGTCAAATGAACCCTTCTGACAGCTACTTTGTTACATTTGGAAATGTTAAAGATGGCCGTGTTAGATACAGGAAGATGTGTTAATTCTCCCACATTTGGTGTGATTTATACAGTTGAGCATAAAATGTTACAGACAGAGAACTGAAGAGAAAAATGAATGAAAACACTGAATATTATCTTTGCTAAAAGTCCATCAATTCCAGGTTTGGCTGCATTCCTATACTTTGGAGTCTTTAGTTTCCCATTTTTGTATTGGGAAAACATAGAAAAAGATGTAAAGTTATGTAAGTATTCGGGATCCGAGGCCTTTTTCTTCAGATGGAATCATTACCTTTTTACCTTAAATGTCTCGGTTTCACATGGACAAAAATTTAAGCGCTCCAGCAAGTAAACTAAGAGAAATTTCCAGGCACAAATGTGTAAATTTTGCTAGGTATTGCCATGTCGGGGGGTTAATTGTACTCCTGTGTGATGTTCAAGATGAAAATGACAAATATGGCCGCCGGGTCTACCTGATTGCTTCTCCATGCCAGCAACGCTCTGCTGTGGATGAATTCTATGGTTTGCTGAGCCGAGAGTCGCAGAAAATATACGTGGCCTCCGGGCCTGGGCTGGAAAGCACAAGGCGGCCCGGCCACTTTAAGGCCAGCAGCCTCAAAATGATGGAAGTGCGGCCGACGGCTGCATACGAGGGGGCGCACGATACATTTTTATGCTCACGCAGGCTGCAGCTGTGGCACTGATGTTTGCCAGTGGCATACTAAACATTTGCCTAGTGTGCCAGATGGCTAGTCCGTGCCTGGTTGTCCCCTATGTGGGTGTGCACCTGAAACAAGCCAGACTGCTTAATTCAATACGGCTGCTACTACACACATCAAAACGCAATTAACAGAAGTATAATCCTAATCCATGAGTACTGAAATGTGAAGAACATAATATATTTATATATATATTTACCAATATTCAACTTTTTTGTAGAGATTTTTTTACGTGTTTTTTTTTTCTGTATCATTTTTTTCTGTTAACGCACACGTTCCGCAAAACACACCCACAATACTCGTTTGCTGATTTATATATTTTTTTGCTGCTGGAAGTATTAAAGTGTTAAAGAGAGATTTCATCTGGAATATAACACACAAGCAAATAAAAAAACAAAAAAAATAGAAAATGAAATCGCGGGAACTAAAAACATAAAAAATGATTGCCTTGAATGCACACGGCATTTCCTGCTGACTTCGCAAGCGTGCAATAACAATACCCTGATCCCCGTTCCAAAGGTGTTCTGTTCTGGATCTTTGCGTTATAGGAGGTGACTGGGATCGCGTGCTTTGAGAGCGCGGCTGGAAGTTTGCAGCTTTAAGACCTGGTGCTGTAAGCATGGCCGCCACGTCCTGTTTATATCCCGTCAGAAGCCTGCATCAGGAGGAATTCCTGCCAAGAACAGGAGAGATCGGAATTCCTACAGGAAACAGAAATTGTAACTATTTAGAGAGAGGACTATTGCCCGGCGGGATCAGAGAGTATAGGGTTTTGTTTTTTTTTGTGGCTTCCTTTTGAAAATAAGGCACCTCATTGATCTACTATGAGGAGTGATTTACTATGGGCCATGTGTGTCATGCTTTAGATGATATGTTCTGCATTTGTCCATCATTACAGGACAGCGCAGGTGGACAAAAAAAAAGACCTGATTCTAGAATGATTGCTTACGGTAAAAAAAAAACCTTCCAAATTCTGGCAGAAATCCAGATTTTGATAGTAGTAGGAATCGTCCTGCGGAATTTGGGTCACTTTTCCGTAACGTGTTTACGTGGCCATTTTGCAATGATTGACGGTGACTCAGGTACCACCGCTCCGGATTCTCTACTTTGAGAGGTGACCGATCTAGATCGATCTGTTACTTATTGATTACTTATATCTTTAGCCAAGGGACGGTCACTAATGATGGAGGTTATTATAATTTGCTTGGTAATTAGTAGTACGTGGTAACCTATTCTTGTAATGGCCAGAAGGGTGAATCCAGAAACCTCATGGGGCTTCTCCAGAAAACGTAATTTAGATATCTTCCATGTATACAAACCTTTATTTTATCCTCAGCAAGCTACGTAGGCAGGAAATTCTTTAAACCCCATTTATTTTTGTCGGTAACAACGCAACAATCCAATACCCCTGGCACAGAACTCAACCCAAAGGGACACCCTGGCTGGATCGGACGCATTGTGTAACATACCTGCAACGTGTTCGCGGTGACTAAACTCTTAAATCTGCAGGAATTTTTTGTTGGATGATTCTTCTTTACCACCAAGTTTCACAACAATGGAACTTCTAGGCTTGCAAAGTTCCTTCTGACAAAAGCAGATAGCGTGATGAGCTCTGAAACAGGGGCTGCTGAATAGAATGTGCGGACCCCTGCATTGGGAATGATGCGGCTCATAAAAGGTCCTAGACCTCCTGGGAAAATGATCCCATTCCAAAAAAAATATCATTCTGTATTAGGTATACCTCACCAAGAGACTATTCTCCCAAAAGGACACAACAGCCATGATATATAATGGAGGGGAAGCCCAATGAACATAATTCTGGGTTATTAAGTGGTTGCCGATGTCTTATGAGGCTTGTGGGGTTATCAAGTTCCATCCATGGAATGCCTCTTACTGCCTGCACATGTGCAACACGTTGTCCCATTTAAGCTTTACACATACACAGTGCTCTCAGAGTCAGGACGCTGGTGGGTAAAGCCACAACAAAGAGGATATGGCTTCTCTTAAATTCATGACACGCTTCTTCTACTTCGTTGGACTTGCTTGAGATATTTACATATCTTCTACTTGATATGGCAGTTTTCATCCTTTCCAACGTGCACCCGATTAGTTAATTCTTAGGAGTTTCAGAGAGTGAGAGAAGACAGGAGGTGGTGGGGGGGAAGGTCCTGACTATTAAGTTACCGGCACATTTCCTTGAAGTCGTGGCAGCTCCGTTACTGAAGGCAGCAGGAACTGAATGATACGTGTCTGGTTAAGATGGATAAAAGAAAAACATATCACGTTGAGCACTGATACAAAATAACCTTTCATCTTTTCTACAAGATACACTCAAGCTTTGAACCTCTACTCATTTTTTATTTTTTTTTACTATTTATTTGGAATTTAGAATATTTTAAAAAATATTTACTTGGTTTTTTTTTACTTCCTTTTAAAAGCAGCCAATAGTATGCATAGCCCAATATCAGCTTATCCGGGAAAAGATGTGTCCACCCGCCATGTGAACGTTCAGATGTGTAACTTAGTATAATTAATGAATATTTAGCAGAAACAAAAGGTTCAGACGTGCGGTGATAGTGTCTATATCCTTGACACACACTTTAAGCGTTTGATTCATAGTTTGTTCATTAAGGTCGGAAAATTCATGCTCTGGTTTGTTTTGGGGCACTAATACCCTAGGCCATACCTTAAAACCTTGACCTAGAGTCATCAGAACGTTAGATGTTTCATCAGGGTTCTAGGTAGGCAACTACATTCTTAGAGGAACATAGCTATTCACATGCTATATGGTACAACACTAAATAATGTATAACGGGTTTCACTCCAATTACAGAGTTAACGGCTCATAAAAATAAGGCTATTGATGCAGTAGGCTTGGGTGACCCATCATGCTTCGGGCTCAATATCTGGTTCAGCTTGGGTCATCACAATGGAGGACTCTGGAACCCTGCTTCCCGAAACAATCATTACTTAAGAAAAGCAGAGAATTTGTGGCACATGGAGAATTTTTATTTTTTTTTAGAGAAAAGAGCGTTCTCTACAAGTCTGGAATTATAGAACACAACAATCCGTTCAGAACGCAAAATGAAACAGTACATTTTTCACGATAGTTTGCCCTTTAAACTGATCGTTGATGACTAACAGGAGGTTCACCAGCCTCGGTGTGTATTAGAACACTCGGATTACAAGCCTGGCAATCTGTATCCACTAATCTACAGACGATAAACCACGGTATTTTCAAATCCTGTACACACAGTGATTAATTGTACCAACCGGCAATGAAAGGATGTTAGCTTAATGCATAGGCTACCAAAACGACGTTAAATATCTATCGGGCTCTGCTGTTTGAAACACACAAGAAGTGAGCGTACGATAAACAATCCTGATTATACCTCAAAGGAG
Organism: Spea hammondii; assembly: GCA_029215755.1. NCBI lineage: Eukaryota > Metazoa > Chordata > Amphibia > Anura > Pelobatidae > Spea > Spea hammondii. The sequence goes on from JARDYJ010000013.1 coordinate 25,924,932, forward strand.
CCCGAATGGTGGAGTCGATGGAAACATCAGAGGTTTGCGCCATGAAGAGAAGATTAAACAGTAAGATGGAGCTCCAGCTTTGTGGGGCAGGAAAAGATCATCAAGCTCAATTATTAAAATTGAAGCCTATAGCAATTTCTCATTGCACAGACCAAAGTAACCTTGATCATGTTGAAAGCATTCCGTACGAGTAATTCTTCCCCATTATAAAGACTCAAACGCCAGCATTTTCCACGCTCAATGCCATGCTTAGAATTTACTTTTTTTTTTTGGTTAAATGGTAGGGTTTCTTGTGTTCCTGGACCCAATACTTGGAAATCTTTAAGGAGATGCAACCAATGCTTGTACGGATTCCTAAATCAAGAAACCTAGAACGTACAAAGAGGGTTCTTGGTTTCCTTGGGCTGGGGAAATGCTGTGTGTGGTCATTCCATATAAATTATTGAGATTACAAAATGCTGAAAAAGGGATATTAAATACATTTTGCTTTTATTCTGAAAGACAACCAAAGAATTCATTAGAACTGCAAAAAAAAGTAGAAACATTTTAGGCTTTAATAAACCAGGGCATTTGGTATAGAGTAATTGGTCAGTTGCAACGTATATAGATATCGAGGGTAATATGACTCTTGGCTACGCATGTTCAACAATAAAATAATAATCAGAAAAGCATCCAAATAACATCAATTTGCAGCAGTCATAATATAAGCCAATATTGTGGCTTTCCAGCTGAACAGATGGTTTCAGGATATGCAAAATCGGTAAATGAGTTGATTAGATCCTGTGAGAGATATTTATTTGCAGATTAGATCATATGGATCTTTCAGTCACCACATTTGTTTTTCAGTAATAAATGTATATTTTTAGATATCTCCTGGACTCCAACCAAACATGATCTCCTGTCGGGTTCTTGGCACACAAGGAATGCTTAAAATAATCCAATCTTTTGTTACATATTTTTGTAATTTAGATTTTTTTTTTTTTTTGCAAGATGTTTGTATTTCGTGGAGTGAAAGGCTTGTTGTGGCTACTGTGTCTTCTATAGTTGAACGTCTCCTTGGAGCCTTTTAGTCAATGTTCGTCCAACAAGAAAAAAAAGGAGATTTGGGGACCTCTGTAGTTTCTTCCTCGGACAGAAAGATCGATTCTATTTGATGAAGGTACGTTTGAGGTCTTGAATGATTACGTGACTTGGGTCAATAAAATGTATCAGCTTTAAGTAACGACTCTGTCTTCTCTAGACCTAATATGGTTCTATTCAAATGCCTATCTTCTTCTAAGCTGAATAATTCTAGCCCCTTGGCCACTTTTTCCGCCTAAAAGGAACTTAAAACATCTCACTATTGATGGTGGTGAACCTACCAGCCGAGAATCCGGAGTCACCTGGGTGGGATGGAGCTGATGCAAGACTTGTGCTACTACCTACTACTGCCTTCAATAATTCTGTACCTTATCAAATTACATTGACCGGGGGAAAATCTGATTGCTTGTGGAGTCAAGAAGGATTTTATTTTTACCTCTTCGGGGTAATATTTGAGAAAAGTCTCATTGTGTTATGTTTTTTGCCTATTTCTGGATCAACAGAGTTGGGTTCTTGGAATGGTTGAGCTTGATGGACTTTCCATCTTTTTTTGACCTGAGTAACTATGCAGTTCTTGTCAGAACTTGAGCACATGTCTCAAGGAGTATCTGTACCGTCTAGACCAGACCTGGGCAAAGCACGGCCCGCGGGCCACATCCGGCCCGCTGAATAGCTCGGACCGGCCCGCAAAGAGTGTCCTGGTGACTCACCAATGAGTCCGGTGTCCCCCCCCCGCCCCGGTCACTTACCTTAAACTCCTGTGTTGGAAGCGTTTGTCTCGGGTGCCGGCATATGACGTCAGACGCCGGCGATCAGCAGTGAAGCGCCGGCACCCGAGACAAACGCCTCACGCTTCCAACACAGGAGTTTAAGGTAAGTGACCGGGGCGGGGGGGGAGATCCTGAGAAGGGGGGGTTAGGGAGTTAGAGGGGAGATACTGAGAAGGGGGGTTAGGGAGTTAGAGGGGAGATACTGAGAAGGGGGGGTTAGGGAGTTAGAGGGGAGATACTGAGAAGGGGGGTTAGGGAGGGAGGTCTTACTGTGTTTGTGTGTCTTACTGTGTTTGTGTGTGTGTGTCTTACTGTGTGTGTGTGTCTTACTGTGTGTGTGTGTATCTTACTGTGTCTGTGTGTGTCTTACTGTGTCTGTGTGTGTCTCACTGTGTCTGTGTGTGTCTTACTGTGTCTGTGTGTGTCTCACTGTGTCTGTGTGTGTCTCACTGTGTCTGTGTGTGTCTTACTGTGTCTGTGTGTGTCTTACTGTGTCTGTGTGTGTCTTACTGTGTCTGCGTGTGTCTTACTGTGTCTGTGTGTGTCTCACTGTGTCTGTGTGTGTCTTACTGCGTGTGTCTTACTGTGTTCATAGCTTATTCAGTTATTGTAATAAATATTTTAGCCCATTTTTTAGCTCAAAATATTTTTTCCTTTTTTTTCTCCTCTAAAATCTAGGTGCGTCTTATCAGCAGGTGCGTCTTATAGAGCGAAAAATACGGTATGCACTCCGAAGCCTTGTTCATTTTGTTCACTTCTGTGCTGTGCTAATAGTTATTCAGGCCTTACTTATTCAAGCACCTCTACCAATGACGTAGGCTTGAATAACTTTATTAAACAGCACATAAGTTAACAAAATGGACAAGGCTTCGGAGTTTGTAGTTTGTAGAGGTCTGGCCCTCTAAAACCATTCCAATTTCTCATGTGGCCCCATGGGAAAATTAATTGCCCACCCCTGGTCTAGACACTCTGTGTGACAATCAGTACCACAGACGGACTTTGCTTTGATACAAAGTGTCAACCAATCGCGGATACGCACTATTCTGCTTTTTGACGTTGTTCACATTGTTTCTCACCTGCGCATGAGAGCTGTTTTGACTAGCCGGTCATAGGGATTTCTGCGTTGACATGCTTTGATTTCAATGGAAACCACCTGAAATAGTGATGTAATGTATAGAGGTTCTACTTTACTGAAAGGGTGGTAGATAAGTGGTATAACCTCCAAGCAGAAGTGGTAGATGTTAATACCGTGAAGGAATTATGTGTGGGATAAGCATATGGTGCCTGAATCAAGGACTGAGACCAAGGAGTCTTTACAGAAAGAATAACGGGCAGAATAAATGGGCCAAATGGGTCTTATCTACTGTCAAATTCTATGGTTCCTTGTTGGTCTCTTATTACAAGAAGTGGAAATGTCTTCTAGTTATGGGAAAACCATAAAAAAAAATCTAAATCAAAAAATAAAGAAAACAAAAACACATGCTAAAATCAATTTTTTCATGTTTGCCCCGACACGACCCTTCCAAACCTTTGTGAACAAAAGCAGCAGCTTGAAGAAGGTCTTAGTTAAGTTTTCCTTTGACAGGAAGCAGTCTGAGGTGGTATATTTATACTTTTCAGTCAATCAGTACACAGGCCGCTCAGCTGAGAATATACCAGGCCAGGCCAGGCCGCCGAAGAGATTGTCAAAACAATTGCTTTAATGATCTTTCGCAGGAAAGGAACACGTAATTAGCCTAAGAAACGTGGAAAAGCTGACGGGGCAACCCACTGAAAGATACCGCCGCGCCAGCAGGTCTGTCCTAAAACACAATTAGCCCATTTACAGGCTGACAGACGGATACCGGATTTTGTGTACAACTCCGGGATTACTTCACAAATTCTGAAGTCGAGACAAAATTCCTGTTATTCTCACCAATATGATTAATTCTGTGCCTTGTTGCACCATGAGGCTTCTATTGTTGTAGACTACAACACCCTCGGTCATGCCTGGACTGGCATACAAGGGGCCGGTGGGCCGGTGGGCGACATCCCTCCATCCTTACCCAGTCAAACAATCCACGTTTGTGTCTCCGAACCCCGTTTCCTCCATCCCTATGCATGTGTTTGTTCCTCTTGGCAAAATAAAAAATAAAAAAATCACACAGATGGAGACGTTACCTGAAAACAAATCGTAAAAAAATGAAAAAATAGGGCCGTGTTTTAAAGCTGCGTCCGACAGATTTTAATTATAAAGAAGGGTTTCAGAAGCAGCCGGGATTTCCAAGGTTCCTCGATGCAGTCCAACCATTTCATCATCATCATCATCCGTAAAAAGGGCTAAATTAGCGGTCACCGCGTACGAAAGCTCACTCGCTATCTTAAAACGTCTAAAATAAACAGGAAATGTGAGATTTCCAAAAAGTCTCGGTCAGACAGACCTGTCTTCTTGAACGCGGTGAGTAAAGATGAGTCTCAGATGCTCGTGTGTGTAGGGTTTGAGATAGCAGCGCTGTAATTACGTGCTAATCTTCTCAGCGAAGGACACAGCAGTCATATTACAAAATGATTTCTGATGTGCAACAAAAAAGCCAAAAGCAACGATAAATCCACATTTCTTTATGAAAGGATTTTTACGTTAGGAGCAGTCAAACAATGGTTACTGTGTCTTAACCGCTTATCTTTGGCTGGCTACGCAACTATCTCACTTTTTTATGGAAATATCACTTCCATAAAGTTTGTGACAAGGCAGAAAAGATCTACTTACACCAACCGTAAAAATGCTTTCCTAGATAAGGCATACAAGAGTCATAGGATTAGACCATCCGAGGAACTAGAATCTTGAGGCAATAGGATTTCTGATTTAGGCGTTAATCATATGTAAGATTCATTGTGAACGGGCTGGGACTGGGCACGAGGTAGGGCGTCTAAACTGGGATTAAGACAGTTGATAGCTACATTGTCCAATATCTTCTTGTGTAGACACAAATTTGATATGAGGTGTCTTCAGATCCAAGGTCCTATATAACCAAAACACTGTGGGGTTATAAACATAGAACTTGATGGTTGATTAGAACCACTTGGACCACTTGGTCTGCCCATTGTCTACCTGATGAAAAACATCAAACCTTAGTAGGTCCTTTGGCTGGTCTTATATTCAGGATAACGTTATGGCTTCCCCATTGATGTTTGAGATCCCCCACCCTAATAAACTAACATTCCAAATTAGAACTATGATGTAATTGGAACGGTTTATATTTAAATTATAGTCTATAGTAAGACTTTTTGGGGATCCCGCAACAAGATTTTGTTGGCCACCGTTACACGTGAAGGTGCTAAGAACTATTCTGTTTTCTCTAAATAATATAATAATAATAATAATCTAAGTAATTCCCACCCAAACTTCAATAACCCAACAGCACGCTCGTAAATAACCAATTCTCATGAATCTCAGCAGGCTACCAAGGTAAAATAAAATCAATGTTTCAATCCATAAATCATCAAAAGAAAACACGCTCGTCAAAGGCAGATCTTCCAAAAAAAAACTTTTTTAACTGACAGGATTAGCACTAGAAGTTCTACACTTAATTAAATGAAACACTGACCACAGTTTCAGGAGTCTCTCTCTCTGGAAAGGAAAAGTTTGCATCATTGAGGTAATACAGACCCCCTGCTTGGCCCTTTAAGGTTTTTTCCCCCTGCGTCTTGCTGCAAGGGTTGGTAATTTGAACATCACAGAAAGCAGGAATGAAAAGACACTTTTATAGGGGTGAATTGCTCACTTGTGTTCTTGTGCTGGGGGCACTATGGAACCCCACTGTCTTTCTCTTTACAAACCGGGAATACCTATAATTTTTGGTTTACGCTCTTGGGAGCCACCAAAGAAAAGGCCAATTCATGATGGAAGAGCTTTGTTAAAAGTGAATATGCGAACTCTTTTCCAAGACGTGTAGGATAACTGTCCAAACATTGTGAAATAACGCAAGCACTTTGTTAATAAAATTCCCTAAAATTATTCACTAACCCAAAGCCAAAATATCCAGAGAAATATGTTTAAAAAAAAATAGCTTTCTTGAAAACCTTGGATCTTAGACCTAACCTCTCTCTCTTTGTATGATGAAGTCCTAGGACAATGGTGAAGACCCCAACATCGTTATAAACCGCCAACATGAGCATTGGGCAAATGGAAAATAAGTTGGCGTACAATGAAATATTACATATAATTATATTTTATAATGGATTCAAGAGCTTACAATCCAAAGAGAAGTATAGTATAGGTCGGATATTATCTTGAAAGCAGATTGTGACAATTCCCTGGATATCCATCATACTTAGCTAGCAGATTGCCCCCCCCAGTAATAGAGGTCCTGTCAAAGGTAAGAACAGGAAGTCGATCATCAACAGGAAGTTAGGTCTATTGGAAGATTCTAGAACGCCCTTGTAATCAGCACACTCACAGTATGGAGCTCTGGATTTTTCCAGTACAATCTCCATATTATTTCTAATAAGCGGAGTGTCAGGAGATGACATCATGTCCCTGGACGTAGTCGCTGGTGACACTGCTCCATGGCAAGAAAAGTTAGAATTATATTTTTGGAGACAGAAAACTCTTGAGTCTCAAGCTGTGGAACCCAACCACAGAATAACTCAAGAGTTTTTCCCCCTCTCAAGCTCCCGCATTTTACTTCATCAACAAGTGGTCTTCAAGGTCTTCTTCTCAGGATTTTAGGGGGGAACCGAATGTCCGGCTGTCATTTTCCTGCATAAATTAAAGCCAGTCCTGTTTCCAAGGGAATGACTTGACTTTCATGAGGATTAATTCCTAAATAAAAGAGTTCTCTTGTGAAACTTCCAATAACATGAGTTACAGATGAAGACACGATTGACTTTACCGCCATACTCTGTATGGAATCTTAACTCAATTAGAATACAGAAAGAATAGAAAACACATATGAGACGGCTTTAATTGCTTGAGTATTCTAAATACTCTTTTGCCCAATTAACTAACAACATTCTACATCATTAGGACTAGAATTCGGCCCGGACTGGCCATCTGGCCTTAAAGTGCCAGGGCTCCTTAGTCCGTCCCTAACCAGAATGACCAAAATAAAATGTAATTATTTAATGAATTGGTTTGATGGTCAAATAGAATTTAAAACTCCCTAAAAAAACAAATGTTTTCAAATACAATTGTCTACTTCGGTTGGTTTTAGAAGAACAATGACAGGTGATGAAATGCAGGATGGGTGATACTTTGTCAGCTGTCTAAATGTTTGAGGAGTGCACACAAGACACCTGTTGTATCGAAATAAGATTGTCCAAGTTGGTAAAAATCAATTAAACCCTGTTGTTAAGGGGGAGGGGCATCAATAAAAGTTACTAGTTTCTATGACATCTACAACTCTTTAACAGAAATTGATCATCAGAAGAATTTGCCCCAGATTTCATACTGTAGGGACCCCAATGTAAAAGAAGAGCTTACAATCTGTTGGGCGTGTGTATTTAAAGGCGCTGTCCCAATTACTCTGCCGAATTTAACATTATTGTAACTAAATGAAGCAATCGAAGCATCGTGTCTTGTATTAATGAATGTCCAAACCCCTTCCCCGAAATCATTATTTGACCAATTTTGCTTTGTTTATATGCTTTTTCTGGGAACACTTAACTGTCATGTGACACAAAAGAAGGTTGTTGTAGAAACTGAAAATACTTCTTAAATCTTTCTGTGTTGTGCCAAGAATTAAACTTTCAAAGAGGTGAAATAATATTGAAATCGTTATAAAAGTATTAAATTAGTAGTAGAGTAATAAAGTTTAGGATGTGCTGATGATACCTATAAATACTTTGTATCTGTCAGATCTGCTTTAAAAGTTTGTTGAGTAACTGAAATATAATAGATTGCAAGCCCTCGACACTATATGCTAAAAGAATAGACTTATCTAGTCTTGAAAGCTTGCAATCTATTATACTTCAGTTAGCCAACAAAGGTATCATCTTCACCAAATCAAGAGTTGATTGTAAGCTCCTAAGAGCAGGACCCTCTTTTTTTTTTTATTGATTTTTAAATTGTCTGTTAAATATTGTCATTGTCCCCTACTGTAACAGCGCTACGGAGCCTGGGGGCGCTATATAAATAAACGTAATGCAATTGTGTGGCTTTTACGTGAAGAAGGAGTTAAGTCGGAAGAACAGACTCTTAGATTTCCTGTCTCTACATCTCAGTGTGGGGTACTTTTTTTTTCTTTTCTCACTTTTACCAGTCCAGCTGATGGTGTTAGAGATCTGGTGAACATATGTGAGTCTTTGTGTTATGTCATAAAGAAGTACACATTGTTGCAACAGAAGGATGAGATGAGTCTCTGTTGTTCTGCCAGCCTGGAAATTGCATGTGTTTGAGGGATGCACTCATTCTCTGCATGCCGGAGTTCTTCCAAGAATCAATTCTGATTATTTACAGACTGCAACTGAATTCAAAGAGCCATATATATATAACTTAATAGTCAATTTAGTCCACATTTCTACGATTTCTACAATTGCTAGATTTTGCTATATAAATATATAACGTATAATATGTCTCATTATGTCATAAAACAAAATTATATCTCTATGTGTGTAGATTTAGAGGTTCATTATCTCCAGATATCCAAGTGAGACCAAAGACTGAATGAAATATAAGGTAGACTAAATTGACTATTAAGTTATATATACGGCTATTTAAATAAATCGATAATAATACATTATATTATATGACGCTACGAGGGTTATGGTGCCAAGTTTAGAAGGCATTCAATATAGTTTTGTTATCACCGCGGTAACATTTGAAATATTCATACTGAGTATGAAATAAATAAAGGACAATAAAGTTGTCACTCTTTATATTATTATTCTAATTATTATAATTATTATAATTATTATTATATTACTAAATCTTCTATTAAAATCTTAAATGCATCTGGTAGCTATGTGCATATTGGGGATAGGTATTATTTTGTATTATTTTGATGGAACGTTATCTTTTACTTCCGCTACTGTTCTTTTGAGAAGCCGCACGGAACTTCCTCCTCTAAGGGGCATTAAAGACGTTCCAAGGAATAGCGAACAGCGCCACCACACATGTAGAGGCCAGTGGTGGTACTACAAGCGATTTCATGCCTGGCCATTCTTGAACCTTTAACGTTCTTAAGTTAAAGGTGTGGTAAACACTTGTTTGATTTAGAAAGAAGCGCTTCACGCAATATATATTAATCACAAGAGGTAATACTCCCCATTCAAATAAATCACCATTTGTGGCATTGAATTCAGTAGATTTCAATTGTTCACCGTGAGTTTGAAGGCAGAGATAATGCATTAGCTACGCACCTCTAATAAAAATATTGCCAAAATCCCAGGGACTAACTAAATTCTTACCAGATGTTTCGTGGTCATGATAGAATAGGCGATACGGCATGTTCCAGCGTTGCTTGCGGAAGATGTAACAAGGTTAGGTGAATAAGTGGGCAGATCTTCGGAAGAAGGGTTTGGTTGCAAACCCAAAAGGGGAAAGTTGAATTAGTCTTGTAAGGGATACCTAATAAACCTCTACTCCCAGGACACCAGTTCTCTTTTACATCTAATCCCAAATAAAAAATATAATGAAGATACGATGTAACACTGCCTCTTTTGTGTAATGATAATATCGAAGGGGTACTATACTGTTTCTTGTCTATTAACTTAAATAAAATCAATTCTAGAGCCATTCAGCTAATAAATGTCGAATCATAGATCTGAAGAGTCAAGGGCATAAAATAATATTGTATGGTCAAAAGAAAGTTAACTAAAGAAAGAAAGCGCCCCCCAAAAAAGTGTAAATATAAAAATATATATAATTTATTAATACATTATAAATAAAAAGAAACAAACATATATTAAAAATACATACAAAACAGAAAAAAACATACAATAATAAACAAAACAAAAATGTATATATATATTAGGGTTAATAAGCCCAAAGAATAAATGATAAAAATAAAAACAATCAATTCAGCAAGAAATAAAATATAATATAAAACTCACTATTGGGCAAGTTATGCCTGGCCAGGCTGGCGCGAAAAGAAAGGGTTAACACATTGTATAAATGTGTAGTTCTAAGTTGTATCAGTGTAGTTCTAAGTACTTATGGCTACTATGTTGTCCGCGGTCTTGTATGTTCAGCTTTGATTGGTATCTCTGTTCCTATTTACAATATACACCTTGTAGATCCTTTAAATGCCCCTGTGTTCCAAGTAGAATGAAGAAAGGGTTAAAGACTAGTTACTATAGGGGTATGGAGTCTCCAAATACTCACAGCTAAATCTGATGCTGGCTTAAAATAGACCTTTTTTGGGATCGGCCGGAAAACGCACTTTTCTTATACACGTTCTAGATCGTACAAAAATCTCGTGGTCCATACCTGTGGACTTCCATTTCAGAACATTTGGTTACATTTCTTGGGTCTTCATTATCGTGAATCTGTATTATTTTTTTTTTGTACAATCTAAAGTTCTCTTGGAATTTAAACCAACTGCCGGTTACTGGATTAGAAAAACTTTTTTGGATGAGTAAAATAATCCTATCCGGAAATCCAATCTGGATGACTAGTCTGGGAACAGCGTGAGCTGAAGTTGTGAAAATTCCCACATCAATTTTAATTCACTGAGAAATCAAATAAAAATTTTTTTTTAAAAAACGATCACGGCATTAAGGAGTTAAAACTGGGGTGTTTTCCCAAATTATGACTTGTTAATAAATGGTTCATTTTGAGAAAGCGATGATGAAATTGTTGAATGTCACAGAACATGATGTAATGTGTTCTCCACTTATTCCTCCTTAAGGAATTTAACCTCCGAATAACGCGTGTGTGCCGTTAACAAATTTCATTAAAATGTTAAAATCCATGATTTTTTAGGGGTTATGGGGAAAAAAAAAAACCCCCTAAGCACTACTAACTAACTGAAATATTTTATGAGATTTCACATTCATACCATAAGTTTTTAATTACAAATAAAAAGTGGGCGTTAAAAATATGGAGAATTGTGATCAATTTTTAAATAGTGTTTTTTGTGTTTCCCCTTTTTTTTTTTTTTGTTTGCACGCCTCCTCTCGAAAACTTGTAAGCTCCTGTCTGCTTTAATACTAACAAAAACAGACAATTAGGGACAAACTCGCTACATTTCCAGGACCGTTAATGAGATCTCCAAATGTGTTTAAGACTCCAATCTCAAAGTTCTCGGCTCAGAACAGTGAAAACAGCCAGGGTACTTTTAATCATTTCCAGATTTCTGTGGGAGGTCAGGGCCCTGGGGTAGCTCCCTATGTCAGTTTCATAAACAGTATGATTTTTCCAGATGGTTTGTGGCTCCAGACTGGCTAGCAGGTTGATTGGGCCAGACCGAAATAACAACAGGTGGAGAACAGACTACGGACACGGTGACGCTATCTTTATTTTCCATCTATTCCCCAAATGATTTTGAGAAAACAATTAACTCTCAAGTCCGTACAGAAGAGAACATAAGTGTACCTTGACAATATTAAACTCCATAAAAATTGCCCTTTGCCAAAATAGACTCAACAAGTCATTATGTGCCGTAATACCGAGAATTTCCTTATGTGGCAAGAGTTTAAATAACACTTTATGGGATGTGTTTGACTCCTTCTCCTTGTTCTTATTGTCAGCATTGTTTCCTAAAACGTTGGGTAATAAATTCACCCAGCGCTCTCGTGTAATATACCCAAGATCAGACTCGATAACACTAATGTCTATTTTAAAAAATTAGATTTATTGGCATTTGGGGTCTGCTTTGTAATATTTAAGCATTATTGATGTATTTGTAAAGCAACAGTGCATTAATTTTAACGTCTAGAAATTTTTTTTTTCCCCAAAGCATATTTTTTTTTATTAATGCCTTTTTTTATTTATTTTTTAATATTTTTTTTTTTACACTTTATTTTTTTTTTAATTTTAACTTTTGAAAAAAAATGTTATTTTAATTTGTGTTTTAAATCCATGCTTTCCTTCCAGAATCTGTTACGATCCTCTAAAAAGATATAAAGTTAATGATCGGCAGGAATAGCCCTGGATGCGTGGTTAATTTTTGTGTGTGTGTGTGTCTCAGTGATGTCATTCTTGTTTAATATCTTATAAAATTTTAATTTGGTGTTTCAGTTTAATCTATCAAAATTAGTCGGCCGCAGAAACATCCATATAAGGAGAATTCAATTGTGTACAAGTGTCAAACGGCTCACAATACCACAAACCATTCCATCATGCACATGCCAACTTGTCCCACGAGACAGTCACTTTAGCCAGCGGTTTGCGTGAAAGAAATATTTCCCTGACTGCTATCAAAACCTCCGAAAATACAGGCCTAATAGACAAAAAAAAAAAAAATTCTTCTTCTGCGATGCTTGCGAAATACTTTTATTATTGCTACAGTAAACTTTATGGTGAAATATCCTATTTTTAAAATAAGAATTAACTCATTCTCCACGATTGAGAACATTCATTGTTTTATTCCATTTTTCGTTCGGAAATTCTGCACGCCGCTCAGTGCCTGGAAATTGTTACTTTTTACAGGTCTGTGGGAAGAACAGACGTTTTCTTGGAATTTCTAGAATAATGGAAATCAGAATTAATCACTACTGACACATTTTCTGTACATTCGAGTTGCTTTATGTCATTTTTTAGAATTTTTATATATATATATATTAGTTAATTTGCTCCTGCCTGTTGGTAAGATTAACAGTAACTAATTTTCAACACATTTCTGATTAAGATTGATTATGTTATTATGATTTTAATGGAAATTTGCTCTGCTGTCATTTCATTTACAACAGTAAATGTGGATTTGTCACCTGCTGGGGATTTTTCACCGGATCTCTGAGTCTGTGTACAATCCGAGGCAAATTGTCCTCCAATTTCATGTTCCTTGTGAAGACCAAAAGGTTGGATGGGAGGATATTTTTTGGCCAGCTCAAGTTTGGGTCAAGATTCCAGTTGGGCCCAAGCAGTTTGAGATAAACAGCAGAGATATTTATATTGACAAGTAAGAAACCGTAGCCCATATGATCAAATGCTTCCTTCTTCCCAGTTCTCTGCACTGTTCAGCTCCTCATGGGCGGAGACTATAGTTGGCTTACTGCCTTCCTAATGGCAGAACCAGACTAATAGACAACAGAAAATATAAACTTCTTGTTTAACTCACTTTGGAAAAAAAATAGTAGATGTTTAGCTAATTAAATATTGTAATTCTTCATCATTTAAGACAATCACAATTAAGGGTTCTCAGAAGATTTATGTGTGTGTGTTTTAGCTGCCCAAGAAATGGTTAGAAATTTCCTTCTTGTGCTGCCAGCGTGTTGTGTTCAACCATCACCATACAACTTACTATAGTTTAATCTTTGTTCAAAATGTTCCTTGCCATTGATTAAAACATTCCATTGCAGAAAAAAGGTCTGTCTCTGCAGAATATCTGCATACACTGTAATTAGAATTCTGCTGTGTTTTTTCTTTTCTTTTTTGTTCTAACCTAGAAAATACATGGTTACTAAAAATATAAATGGAATGACATCAAAGACATCATCTTATGGTTTTTTTCTGATGCTGACCACAATCTGAAAGCTGAGTATAAGACATTTAAATGATTAATATTCTGTAAGAAATTACATTTTATATTTGCTATGTGTAGGTCATTGTTCTTTAGATACTAAATATATAACTACGGTGGACTAGGTTTCACCTTTGTGAATAGCCAAAAGTGACGATTCTTCTGTGAACTATCATTTTCATTATGATACCCAAAACTGGATTCTCCTGACACCTTGCAAACATACCTGGGAAGTCCCAGTGTAGGCTATCGGAGCGCTTCCTCTTCTGGTGGAGTGGCTTCTCATGGAGTCAGAGCTAGCCGCGCAAGAGTCTGGGCTAGCCCAAGATAAAAGGGAGGGGAAGTGGGCTCCCAGAAGAAAGTGGAGACTCCAGGTTAAACCCAGGTATTATTAATTATAACTGTGCAAACTGGTGTAAGCCCAACATCTGGCTTGGCTCAGATGGGTGCAAGCTGGAGCCAAACCAACTCTATCTCCTCTTCTTCTGTAAGTATGTGCTCTTGTGCGCTAAGGTGGGTCCGGGTTGACTAGAACATCAACCATAACGATGGACGCAAACTGATACATTGTCTTCTGTCCCCCCAGACTGGGACCATCCTGCTACCACAATAAGTTTTCAGGGGACACCACTGGAGGTTATCTCTAAAATGTCATCCCTGGGCAAGGTTTGGAAAGCGGACCTAACACCAGAGCCACCAATGGATTATTTTTTTGTTCTGTTTCAACAAATTGCCACTCTTTAAACTTTCATCAGGATCATATGTTATGCGTAACCCCAATATCCCCAGGTATAGTAATAATGAAAAAATGAAATTGCATTATGGTACACTGCTTGTAATGAAATCCATATAAAAGACTTTTAATGAGTCGGAATGCCCGATAACCATCGTACGGAACTGACTGCATAGTACTTTTTTGTTTCGCAAGAATATGTTTTCATGTAGATCTCATACTTTTTGATGAATACATTCTTAGAATCAAGCCCTCCAACTGGCAGAGTTTGCAAATTCATAATCCAAACTCACCCCCCAAAAAAATCTCTGGGCTTTCTCTCTCTCTCTCTCTCTCTTTACAAATAAAAGATCTATTGAAAGACCTAAAAGCTACTGCCAAAAAAAATCTAAAACCTTTGCTTTTAGAGGTAAAAAAAAAAAAGCCAAAAAACAGACTGTGTTCCGATCAGGAACATTTTCATTTCAGTAAAATATTAGAAGAAAAGCAAAAACATACAAAAAAGATAAACATATGAAGTGTGTTTGTTGTGACAAAGGACTACATGGAAGTACCATACATCGAATGGTACCTACACAACAAAATAAGTCAGTAATAGATTCCCTTTAATGTTTAAATCAAAGTCCAGCTTTTTATCTAATGGTGCCTGGGGCAAGCTTCCCCCCTATGGACTCCCCCAGCCCAATGGTACCTGAATGAGAGATGGAGGTAGGTGCAGCTGCTGGCACCAATCTTCCTTGTTTGCGGTCTTCGTGCCGCCTGATGCTATGAGCAGAATATGACATCATACCCCAGGACTCTCGAGCAGAATATGACATCATACCCCAGCACTCTCGAGCAGAATGTGTCATCATACCCCAGAACTCTTGAGCAGAATATGACATCATACCCCAGCACTCTTCAGCAGGTTATGGGAAAGCCGCAAGGAAACGTTAGAGGTAAGCTGCCGACGGCAGCACATGCAGAACATGCACCTCTAATCTATGGTCGTTGTTGAGGGAGGAAATAATGTGGCAAACAAGAAAGACAATATTAACTCCCGCCACGTTTCACCGGACGATTGACGCCAGATCGCCCCTGCTTTATCAAACAATTTTACAGAGGCCATCATTGTTAAACTAGAAGGGAAAGCAGAGCAGCATTTCTAGTTATGGGTTACAGCATGTCTTCTCCATCTTTCCACCCATCTCAACCTACTTTGTCTTCCTCGGATGGTGTAGGCCCTTCAGGAACGCATGGACACAAGGCAGTTACTCAGTGCTACTCAATGTGTTACTCAATGTGATGTAACTTGAGATCAGGTCTATAAATTGCTTGGATGCAAAATGAGTATTGCATTGTAAATATTTAACTACAACACTATACTTACTATGCTATCTTGTTAAATTCCCCCGGTTCCCGCAGAGTACCGTTTCTTTAGACTTGATGGTTATGTAGCAGATACCCCATCATACAACCTAATTAAAATACACAATTCCTTATTTTGTTGACCTTCTTTGAAACTGGACAGGGCAGTGCTTGTCTTTGGACAAGTGTTCTGCGCTAACTCAACCGTCGGCTCCGCGTTGCAGAAGAAGAGGACCCCGAGGTCTCGTTCTTTTAAAGAAGATACTAAGCAGATCTCGTTGAAACAGACCTATGGGCAATAGGGACTCTTATCCAAAGCAGAGAAAGACAAAAGAGAAAAAAAAATAATAATAATACAAAAGAAAGCTGGCAGGAAGTGGATTTCCTGTAACATCTTACTGAGTCAGGCTCACACGGCGGTCAGAGAGGAATTGACAACAGGGTGCACCTGGTCACAATTAAGCATTTAATAAGAAAGGGATCAGAGGCCACCTAAAACTAATTTCATTGACCCCTCTTTTTTCAAACCGAGCTTTCACAGGGCGTGCTATTTCAGACTTCAGATTTCTGCTGTGGATTAATCACGAACGTATGCTGTCATTGTGCGGGGATCTGAGTTTCGAGCGGATAACCTTAGCGATGAGAGATTGATTAAGTTAATTTCACGTAGAAGAAAATGACTCGAAGCATCTAAGTGCGTCGAGCTTCCTCTGCTGTGTATTGACGTGATTGCTCTTTCAATCCTTCGAGTGAATTGGGAATTGTTTTTATTGGAAGGAACCCAGAGGGTGACATCAATACGCAGAACACAATCTCGCAGAATAAGTGGGAAATAAAAATAATCCTACAATTTGGCGGCGATTTCGCCCAGCAATCTACAATGTGGACCATTGTGCGCGCCTGGTGAAGACCATACAAACATGAGGCCTTTATCACAATTGAATATTGTAGCCATAAGGCATAACGTGTTAGGTGCCCGGACTGGGGCAACTTTGTTGGGGGACAGGATTATGGTGGGTTTGGGGTGTGGTAAGAGGAACGCAGGAACCCCCATCTACGTTATCTGTCTGGCCAACTTGGTCTTAGCTTTGTCAAGAGGTGGCCATAGAAGCTGAGATTTCATGGCATGGGTTGGTCAGAGAAGATCTGAGGATCTCCCACCCATTATCAGAAAGACAATACACAGAAAACAGGACTGTCCCACATAAAATGGGACAGTTGGAAGGTATATTAACGCCTGTGCATTCAAGAGAACTCATCGCGCACAGATAATAGACTAAGTCCTGTATAGCAACTGAAACATAAATAAAGAACTATATATCACCCAGCAATCAATGGAATGGTGAAACTCAATCAAAGCATTCCACTGGTTGCTATGGTGACATGACCACGATGTGCAAACGCAATCAGTTTGTGAATTAAGACATTATCATACACCAGGAGCCAGACGGGCTTTGTGAGAGGCGCCTTTAACGCCAATACCAAAAAATGTAATGTTTCAAGAGTTAAATAATGAGAACAATGGAATTTACCCCTGGACTGGGACCGTTAACTCATAATAAGCCAGAGTGAATGCAAGCGATTTGAGAAGAGGAAGTATATCTTAAATGCGGTTTTAACAGAAATCCATGAGTTTAAAACCCCATCGCCGATGATACCGTCCTCCGGGAACGGCAATTACATACAATTTTGTTACATGATTAAAAAGCAAACGTTTCCTGTTTCGCTGCTAAAACAAATAGAAATGGCTGAGAAAAAAAAAATGGAAAGGTTTTGAAGTGGGAACCATTTAGATTAAACAATTCCGGAGTAAACGATAAAAAAAAAAAAAAAAGACGCAGCGTGTGGAAGGTCTTTTTGTGATGTTTATATACAAATATTTTGTGTGTGACGGGACATTTTTATTTTTTCGAGGCTACTGTCCCTTTAAGAGAGACCTCTTTTTTTTTTTTTTTTTTATGGATTTTGAGCCATGGCAAGGAAATATTTAAACCTGCAATTGCAGCCGGGTGTCAGTCTTGTTAGGGTGTAAACCAGAATACTGTCATTTTGACCACAGAACATTTTCCCACATGTCAGAAATAAGCCATCGAAGGGCATTTCCTGGACACTGTAGGAGTTGAGTCATCCCGCCTGTATCTCAGCAGGACCATGAACAGGAAATTCCATCCCACAGTTCTTTCTTCTTTTTCTTTTTTTTTCTTCCCTTTTTTTTCCCGAACCATTTAACCCGTTGGGATAAAACTCGTTGTGAACGAATAACGTCCGGCATCTCCTGGCAACATCCCCCAACTTGGTGGACCCATCCTCATCTTGGATCCCCATCCCACCACCCATGGTCACCCCTAACTTCCTGGTCTATCTAGAGACGCTCGACATAATAGCCAGGGGAGGAAAAGCTCTCGACGTTTCATATTATAACGTAATATTTACATTATTTAGGAAAGCGACGGATTAGGTCGTTTCATGGACTTATTCTAAATTTGGTAAGGAGAGGACGAGAACGGGGTCAAGATTCTATCAATTAACAATGAGCGCCGTGGCCCCCAGAGAGCTTTATCCCTCCGACGCTCCAGGATCGCGCGCCGTTGGAACGGGCAAAGAAAACAGAAAGTAATCTAAAGTTTTGAGGTGGCTGCGACGCAACTGCATCTGGTTTAAGAGAATTTCCCACAATCATGGCTTCGATTGTCTGCCTTCTAAAAGAAGTCCTTTCTTTGTGAGGCTGCTCGGGTTCTTTATAGCGAGAGCTCCGCTGGAACAATAATAGTGATATTGTTTGTTGCCTCTGTTGGCTGTTTTACAGAGACCTGCTCCGGAGAGAGAGAGAGAGAGAGAGAGAGAGGTGACCAGGGATGCCTTTTGGCCACATGTGTTTATACAAGGAAATGCATGTGGGTTCATAGTGGCGCCTGGTGTCAGCAGCTCTTCTCTGTGTTCCTGACCCCTTATAGAACTGCTTTTTTGCTTCTGGGTAATTTTACTGCAATCCAGATGTGCGCTGGCTCCAGAGTGGCTGGTGAGTCTCGCTGAACTGGCATCTCGGAGAACATCAATCCGTGGGGTAAAATGGCACGGTGGTTGTTTGAAAAAAAGGGGGGGAAAAAAAAGAAAAGAGAAAAAAAAAATCCTGTAATGCTTCTCAGTAACACATCATGATTTACTCAGCCTCTTATTTGACAGCGTGTTTTTATCAAACGCTCGTGCTAAAGCGTTTCCAGGGATTTAAAAAAGTAACCTTTTGATTTTTTTTTTCCCTTCCCCAAAAGTTCCTGTTTCTATAATTTTTTATTTTTTTTTAAGCCGGGATAAGAGCAGTTTTGTATAGGAATAAGAGGAGCGAATAATCTAACTGGACAAAGGAAAATGATAATTCGTTTACCGGTAACTCAAGGGTTAAGTTAGCATGTATGGCGTGTGCGTGAGTTTTGCTGACAAAAGTCTTTTTTTTTTTTAACGGGGTATGTTTGATTCGGATGAGCTTGACATGTGGCTGATACCTACAGTAAGGGTGCTGTTGGGCATCTTGCCCTTCAGGACTCACTATCACCCCCTCCTGGTGAGCCGGGCCAAACAGGGACTAAATAAAAAAAAAAATATGATTTCTATTTAAAAAAAATACAAGTATAGAGTTAGAGCTTGGTGTGTTACAAACTTTCCACACAATTGTAGGAGATTAAAGAGATGATAAAGAGCAATTTTTATTATTATTAACCTTTATATATGAATGCGAACATGTTCTGCAGTTTGGTTTCCATGGGAGTGTTATAGTGGATGCACAGAAAGTGTACATAAGTATACTTCCTGCTTTCACTTCCTGGTTTCAGTAGAGGCAACAAGGGGAGGAGTTACATGAGACAGAATTATCATTTTTTAACTTAAGTAACTAAAGAATGAAAGGACCGATTTGCAGGCAGTAAAATGCATTAACAAAAAATATAAAAAATAACCATTTTGGAGATGACGAGGTTAATATATATGCCATTTTCGTAGACATTAATACCCGAAACAGTCCTACACCCCCCAAAACAAATTAAGGGGAATATCCTCTCGACTGCAAAATGAAATGAAACTGGGTCAAAATCTCACGCTACCTCCTTCGCTCCATGGTTTAAGTAAATAAATCTCGTCTTGAAAGAGAAAAAAATAAAGAAATCCGGGGTCGCTGCGGCTATTTTGGTACCGGCCGCCGGTCTGCCGTACTCCCAAGCTGCGGCTGTCTAATCTATGACTTAGTAGTTGGATGCGACAGAGCTAAAGCTATCATGGTCCTGATTTATTAGCACCTATGGGACCGTATACTGTATTATTCCAACACATGAGTCCCATAACCTTCAGAAACTTAGGGGGCAATTTAACTGATTTGTGGGGACATATTAAATGGACAATATACTTTTAAAGTTGGCCAGGAATGTTCTTTTTCCTTTCACATGCCAGTGCGATCCATTCGCTTTAACCCCTTGCAGTAAGTTTAAAGAGGAACATTCAACCAATTTTCTTTATTTCAAAAATATTGCGCTGTTACCTTTTTTTTTTTTAAACAGTTCTGTTTTTTGTTTTTTTACATAATATAATGTTTTCAGGCAGCTGCGTGTTGGCCGTTTGTATGAGTTCCCAATCTACTAGACAAACTGCCTGTGGGAAACGATAGAATGGCTCAGTCTTAATCACCTAGTTGGACACTCTGACTGATGGAGGTAATTGCCGTAAAGCATCCCACCACTTCACCCCATGCTCCACCACTGCTCTGCCCCTTGCTTGCAATGGGGCCACCAGACTCCGTTCAAGAGAAACAGGCCACCAGGCCCCAAAGTCCAGAAGGGGAACATCAGACCCCACTCCCAGGAAAGGCACAATCTGGGCCCCCTGCTTGCCCGGGCCCCATACACGGGTTTTACCCCCTGATGGCTATTCTCCATTTGTATCTTTGGAGCTTTAGACCAAGGAACACCAAACAGTATCTCTTTGGAAACAATGAAATTGTAACCCATGTTGGATGCCATCAGACCAACTAAAGAATTAGTGATCGCAGTTACCAAAATTAACTTATCTCTTGGGTACTCAACGGGTTAAGTCCGACAACTCAAAAAAAGTCAACAAAAGTGGTGTCACAGGTCCACAACAACATAAATCCTTCACTTCACATGGTCAGTACATCCTGTGCCCACACGGCAGACAGCGTTCTGCTATCTCTATCCCTGAAATATCCCCCGGGCTGCTTCCTGGCTCACGTCCTCCTTTTGTTAATGAGTTTCCAGATTTTCCTTTTGTTATTTGATTAACATTTTTCCTTTAACCCCTTTTTTTGCGATGAACTGATTAGATGCCCCCAGACTTCCTTTGGGGGTTTGCCACCTGCGACATACAGTCACGGCTTGACTAGGGCCACCATATTGGCCAATTAATAGTGGATATTAAGTGCTACAGGACGGCCTTTTGGCAACGTGGATGAAGAATTCATAGACGGGCATAATTATGTTCATTGTACATGGCAAAAGAGGAAATATATGAGAACAAGAGGTCATAATCCAAAACTAGAGGCGTCGGGGGCTTAGTGCAGTCGAGCAGGACTTGCCCACCACTTGCGTGCGTCTGTACGCGCTTAAACAAGGACCTCAATGCCAACATACTTCGGCTTGGGCCCTTCCGCTGCTCACGATATGGGTCAAGGTAACCCATGCTCAACCGGTTAGAGTATAATCATGGTGGAAGCTCTACTATTGTAAAGTGGAAGACATTTCTTCTCTATGTGACTCTCAGCGAAGGGATTTCAGTTGCTCTATGTGCTAATCAATAGGCTGAAATTGTAGCCTGGAAATGCCGTTTGCCCCCCCCATGGATGTGTTAATGTATGATAGGATTGTATTGCTCAATTCTCCATTATCTATTCCTTAATCTATCTGTTTTTTATCTGGGTGTTTGGCAGGCGCCTTGATGCCTATTTAATTATCTGAGTTGGAGTAATTCTGATCTCATTTGACCATTTTCTGCCAAATCTGAGGGCCAAAGAACTTTTTGCTTGTTTTTTTTTGTTTGTTTTTTTAACACTCCATGATGTCATTTAGTTATAACCTAACGAGTCATGGAAATGTAGCACAAAGGAGTTTATAAGATGCAGTGACTTATTAAAGGCACTCTTTAATGCATAGTCCCTTTAAATTTGTATAGCGTCTCTCTTGTTGCCCTTGCCCCTTTCCTCACCCCCCCCCCTTGCTATTTGTCATGTATGAGATGTTTTTGGCAAAACACCTGCCATATGATGTACTTACAGCAGGTCCGCTCCAGTACTGGCTCAGAGAGTGGGAAAAAAGGAAGGTAGCAGCGCACATCAATTAAGATAGACAATGTTCAGAGCCACCTGCCATGCGCATGAACAGAAAGTGCTGCGAATAACTTCAATGGCGGCACGTTCCTCCCACTGATTGGCTGCTCCATCAGCCAATCAGTGGCGCAGAACGTCAGACCACTGAGGAGGTGTTCTTGTGCAGCTCAGGAACTGCAGCTTCTCCTGAAGGTAAGTAATTTCCTTTTTTTTGTGTAAAGAATCCATATTAGTGTATATCATTACGTATATTATTTGTCAAGGACGCTGCCCCTGGACACCGGAGTGACCCTTTGATATAGCGAGCCTGTATTAAACGTTGACATTTTAACCAATTAGGTGATCCAGTTGCTATACCCTGTCGCCTTATTTCTGGTAGGAAAGATGTCAGCCCGTGGCAACAATGTCACTATTTAGAGTTCATTAAAGCAGGGTGCTTGGGCTGAATTGTACAGATGACAAATCGTGTCCTTGTTTTCTTGTGTGTCTGCCGACTCCTGCTGGTGCTAAAGTCCTAACACCTCCGTCCCTGGGTCATCCAGGTCAGAGAACAGATGGGAGATAAACACGTAATGGATGGACCAATGGCTTAAAAAACTAGGCTGATGCGGGGAGAATGAGTTCTAGACCTGCTGCTAACAATCTCTTACCTGACGTGCGCCCCCTTGTGATGGGTTCTATAGTCCATCAATATCAGCCCCTGCCCAGTGATGGTATGTTATATATTATAGGCAATATTGGCTATGATTTATTGGTAATTTACGTTATTCCCTTCCAAATGATGTTATTGTTTTCTCATATCAAATGTATATTTTGCAAAAAAAGCCATTTAATAATTAAAAATAAATAAATACGTTTTTTTATATCATCTGAGTTGAGTCATTAATCCAGTAGTTTGCCTAAGAGAAATATTGAAATTTAATTCCTATATGAAACTGATTACTGAAACTGGCATTAGAAAAAATAATATTACTGTATTTCAGTATTATTACTGGTGTTTTTTAGTCAGTTTTTATTTTTTTGCTTTACTTATTAAAATTTATTTTTTTTGTTTTTCACAAACTTTCACAAAAATCCTTAGCAATGACATATTTGTATTTATACGAAAAAGCATTACGGCATTTTATTTGACATTTTTTGGGAATTTTTTGGGCAATTTTGTAAAAAAAAAATAATAAATAAACAAACAAAAAAAAATAAACAGTTCTGGCATATGCTTTTTAACTGTGACATTAGAGACTCTTTCTTCATGCACGTTTCTAATCAAAGTTCAACAATGGTTCATTCTTTTTGGTCACAAGGGGGTCAGACCCGCTGTGAAGGCGTTGATGCATAGTGACCTCAGACGCCTTATCTTTCGCCGACCTGAACAGGGGCATCCACTGTTCCAGTTGTGACCTCTGGCTGGCATCTCCTCAGAAGATCTTGCTAGCCTCCAGAGCACGGTGCTAGCCTGTTAACCTTCCAGTATTGCACATGCTGACAGACAAGAGGGGTAATTAGGAATCTGTTCAACCACCCACTTCAGTATGTTCATAGCTTCCATGTCTTTTTTTTGGTGTAGGCAAGCTTGTCAAGACCCATTAAATTCCAAGGTCCATCTATGATGTGAAGGAGATACATATTCTTCTTTGGAATGGAACAGGTAAAGGGAAACGTCACAGTGGAGGCAACTCTGGAAGTCAAGAGACTCGGGGAACCCATGCTGTCCACCCAAAGACCATTTAATGGCCGTCAATATATATGGTTGGACCTGAAACTCAAAGATAAGCATATGTCATCAAAAATGTCATTTTACCAAATTCTCCCCATAATAGTCATAAAATGTGCTTTTTTCAGAGTCATCTATCCCTGGGATAGCTGGGGGACATTAAAACAAGAATTGTAGACTCTAACGATGACGTACAGGTAGTGAGAACTGAGAACTTTGGAATTAAAGAGAACTAATATAATATTGATGGGTTTCCATGGCAACTTATAGAACTATAATGGAGGAACATTAGAACTGTCCAGGTTACGAGCTTGGGAGAAGTTGGAGGCCTCTTAGAATGAGCGGCTGGGTATTGACGCACATTATAGGTGTGAATGAACGGATTGTATGAAAGTCAGGCAGCGATACAGAGTCTGTAAGTGAGTGACGGACTGAACCGAGGGTATCAGAGGTAACCAAGTACGGTGCTGATGGATTTAGTAAAATAAATAAACCCAAGGTAAAGTAATTAAGGTTGAGTGCAGCCTGTGATGAATTCCTCTACGGGGCTTAAACGGTTAAATAAACTATGATATCAGTTTTATCTGCTCTCAATGAAAAAAAACCCAAACGTTCTGCGTCGATATATTTTTCAAAGTTCGTTAAAAAAAAAATATATATATATATATATACAATTTTTGGGAACAAAAAAAATGCCTCGAAATGGTAGGTTCATATTTTTGGATAGTAAAACGAGCAGAAATGACTATAAGGCCCATCTACGGTCAGGAGGGAGAACGATCTATTGGGAATTAATTCAATTATTTATTTATTAATGATGTCACATCACTGAAGCAGGCAAATATATTCCAGTCCCGAGATTCTATGAGATAATTGGTTCCGAGTGCACACCTGGAGATTAGTCTTCCAAATTAGAACCTTTTGCAGCTAATGGGAAACACAACTGATTCCATCTGGGAGCGACCGCAAAGCTGTTTCCCAATCTCAGGCTTCGGTAACTTGCACAGACTGTGACATGTGCAGTGTCCACCACTTTCCACCACTTTCCAAATGGTCTATATATATATTATCCAGGCCACAAATAAAAAAATAAAAAATATATATATATATATATAAAAAAATACCCAAGAAACCCATGGTTTTGAAGGCAATCAGCTTGTATGTAAGCTACTTATTTCATCCAATAATTTGTCCACTCATCTCCTAGTAGAGAGAACACAGCCTACGCTGTTCCGTTGCGTCCCTGTACGTCTTAGATTTATATAGATACGAATATTTTTTTATTTATATTATGTTGGCAAGGTGTTTACGAGAAGAGGACCGAGCCAGAATTATGACCTCGTTTGTCGGCGGTAAAAAGCCTGAGGACCTTTTTCTGTTTTTCCAAGATATCTTGTAGATGGACCTCCATAACTCAAGATCTGCCCTACGAGGGGGGGGAAAGAAGGGAACAGTGGAGCGATTATGCTTCTGGCCCGTGGGAGGCACGGACCCCTCGCAACCAATAAGCTTCCCCAGAGCCACTAATGCTGCATCATTAAAAAAGCATTTGATGGAGAAAGAAAAAACAGAATTGCCATGTGGAATATTTAAGGAATCCCTAAACCAACACAGGGCTCGTCTTACACAGAGACTAGCTGTCTACTGAACATTAGCAAATGGAAACTTTTTTTTCTAGGTGCCTAGAGGAATTTAGAAATGGCTGCAGTCTCTCTCTCGCTTTTATAGCTCACTTTTTTTTTTTTAACGCTGGTTTGGGGTGGTTTTCATAAAAGACATTTCTGTCCTTTAATTCGGTGTAAGGTCTTTGACCTTTACACCATCACCGCAGGAGACCAGAAGCCTGTCTCTCCAAGAAAGCAGACCTTGCGTGGAGTTTAGGTTCAGCGCACCGAATGGGTCACGGTGGGGGGGGCATAATCCATTCTCCACTGGGTGGTTTTATTGACACGTCTCCAAAAAAAACAAAAAAAACAGACATATTTCAATCAGAAAACACCAATTCCTTATGTTTCTTCAATTCCAGAAAATCCTATCCTACCCTGGACGATAGGGGGTCGCAGGGTGGGGGGGGGCAATACTTTTGTTATTTTAAGTTTAGCGTTAAGTGCTAACCTATACGTCGGTTGCGCAATAAGTGGACAGAAGCCACATCAAACGCAGATGTGCTGGGAGTGTTTCTCGGTACTTTTTATCCAGTTAAATCATGGCTTTTTACTAATATATACGTTGGACATCGTCTTACGACGGCGAGAAAATCAGCAAATTGAACTTGGATAGCGGATTTTCTGCTTCACCCCAAAAAAGGTATCCTGTTAATGAAGGAGTAGTTCCTCCCTTGATACCCCAATTCATATGGGGTGAATGGGTTATTAAACCTCGGCCCTCCCCGCTCTCGTCCAATATATACTGTCCGCGTCGAAGATAGTAGAATTGACTTCTGTAACTTCCAATGATCCTAAAGTGGGGGTGGGGAGAAAAAAGGACCCTATTCAGTAAAATAACCCCAGAGGTTGCACCTGCTGGCCCTCCGATACAGTTCTTGTGAATTCCTCTTTTCATTCTATGACTTTTTGTATATGTTGTAATGAATGGCTGGGGGTTTTGAAAGACAACTTGGCACCTCAACCTTTTAGCTAGGGGTTAACTACTTGGGTAAGCTCAGGTATCAGTGAATACCTGGATTCTGTCAGCTACCCATTGTACAGCGCTACAGAATAGGATGGCGCTATATAAAACAATAAATAATAATAACTCATCAGAACCTGAAGCAGGTGACACGTCTCTAATTTTTCCCTTTCTTCGACCAGGGCTGACCTTAGTATATTATAAACCCCCGCATTCATAAAAATTTCAGGTTTAATCAAATAAATCATATTTTACAAGCAAAACAGTCACCATCACAGCTTTTAGAAAATCTCAATATATTCATGTTTCACCTTGTAAGCTGAATTTAACACTTTTATAGCTAAATGTACCATTAGAAACCTGATTTTTAATCGGTGAGTTTATATTAGAGGCGAAATGGTGGAGCGGGATGAGTCAGGTCATGGTTGAGCAAAACGTTAGGCTCAATTTCTGCATTATCATTATGTATCGTTATATAATTGTAATAATTAATAATTATTTATCATTATTAATTATTGTGATTTATAATTTGGACCTTCAGAAAGAAAAGGTGAGGAGTGCCCGGTCTACAGAGTTTACAATCTAGAAGCAACGCTGGTTACACAGTGGAGGAAGGGAATATTCTGCCTCTATAGACATCGCTCGGAGGAGCACATGTTTTGAACTAAGTTGCTCGTGGTTTTAATTCAAGGTCATTGCCTGAAGATCGAAGCCCATTATTCACCCCTGTAGACTAGTGAATCCAGATGAAAAGAGGGATGCTTTGGCATCGGGGGGGTTATCATTCAAAGCAGAAATTCCCTCCCGCTGTAGGGTATAATGATGCTAAGTATTCCCATTTGTGCAAACGATTCCCAAATGCTTCAGAATATAACTGACCCTGATATTCAATGCGGGTAGCGGGTGACGCGATAAAAGGTGACGGCGCGCTGGGGTGAGTTCCCAGGAGAGCAGATGCTGCCCCTGCAATATGGGGGGTATAAAGCGTTAAAGCGCTGTAGCAAATCACTGCAGGGGCAGTATCATATTTACCTTGGGAGAAGCCTTAAGCCTGACCCAGCCCATCGCTCCTAGTGGCCCCTCCGTTGGCCGACAACCTCGATGCGGAGCACTGGGATATGACATCAAAGGCTGTATAGTGTAAATGGGCCAGTTGGGGAGATCATTGACCCATTGAGCAGCGGCACACTGGGGGCCTGATTGCCATACCTGGGAACTTTCTGACTACCTGGAGCCCCAGCAGGGGAGGACTGCTCAGTCGGCCTAGTTGGCCGGAATACATCGTTGGCAAGGGGTACAGGTGCATTTGTCTTTCTTGAGTGTGTGGCGCGTCACTAACACAGCTATAGCAATTGCGCGGAAGAATAAAGATGGCTACTTCTGTCCAGCAATGATATCGCGTCTGCGCCCATAAATGTCATGCATTCTGCCATTTTCTTGAGTCTTAAACTAATCTGAAAACGACAATAAAGCCCTGGAGTCACTATTAGCATGTCGGTGCCTTTCACCAGCAGGAATCATAAGAAAAAATTATCAGAGGGTAATTATTGTATGGTTTAATATGACATCATATATGACACACTCCTCCTAAATGACATTCATTAGGACCCATGTGCCCCTCTTTACTCCCCTGAAGCCCCAATAATGTGTATATAATATTACACATTCTGCCCCACTACCTATTTACAACCGTCAATGTTGTGTAATATTTTGACTTATTTATACTTTTTTTCCCCCAAGAACACTTAATTGTCAGATGACGGCACTGATAGGTTGTTGGCATAGAAACTAAAAGAAATCTACGTATCAGTATTGTTTTGGGTTTGTTTTTTTTACGATTAAACCTTCAAAGAAAAGGGGGGGGGGAGGGCCTGATCTTCTAAGTTGTATTCGGTTAATATTCTGGAATATGTTCAATTTCAGAACATAAGGCCAGATGGCCCCCTATCCGTGGCTCTTATTATTAGCTTATCAATGAAGGGCTACATGAATGAGATATTTGGTGGATGTTAGAAGACAATAAACTCTTTAGCACCAAATTTTAACGCCTTGATGGCTACACACACCTACAGCCTCTCACCGCCCTTTCGCTGGCTGAGCCGCTGCCATGGATGATCAGTAGAAGACTTGTTTGCCAGTTGACCATAGAGGCAAAACAAAAAGGCAGAAATAATTCTTAGAGCTCTTCTGCTTTTCCAAGAAACAAACGTATTATCTCTTGGGCACGTAGTCAGCCACGTGCCATAACATGGGACCTGGGAGAGATTTTTGGGGGTAATAAATCTGGTGCTGTGTCTTATCTATCCAGTGAAGGTCCACCTGGGGTTTTAGCTGCCTAGAATAACAGGATGACTCCAGGGACAGTCAGGAATTTTAAAAACACAGTAGGGGAGAGACCAAAGTGTGCCTTATCTGCTGTCATCTCAAACGTATCTGTGAATCTGCCTAACAAACAAATGCATGTAGGTTGCCAACATGGAGGTGGCTTAAATCCCACCGCAATCCACCTTTTGTTTAGAATAATACACCAGGGCAAAAGGCCTTTCCCCTCTATAAATCAAGTGTAGCCGCTGACATTGTTTATTTATTCTATCCCCTGCCTCTCTTCCTTGCGCCGTATTTTTTTTTAGCATATATTAGTTCTATGGGATCTTAATTTGCAATGCAAAGCCCCGAAGTAACATAAGGAGAAGGGGGGGGGGAATCACTGAGGGATAGTGTGAAAAACGGCAGGTCTGTCCCGAAAATAGCAAGTCTTACATTTTTGTTAGCTGATTTGCCCTATCCCTTATATCAGTAGGGGTTAAACACAGAGAGACGGGGGTCCCGCAAGTATTTATATTTAAACGTTTAATGTACACTGGATGCATTTTATTGCATGCAAATCAAGACATTTGTTTTTATTGGACTTTTTTCCCTCCTCCCACCTGCTTCTACTCACACAGGAAGCATACTTAAGTATGCCAGCCACATGTGTCCATTAGAACATGCCAGCTTAACATAGATGCGAGTTGAGCTCCCATGTGAGTTGAGGTTGTGGGTAGAAGTACGTAAGTAACTTTACTGCTCCAAAAGTTCTTATTTATTGCATTAATATTTATTATCACCAATAAAATGAATGAATTCACCTATTTGTGGTAGTCCACCAGCGAGGAGAACATTGCGTTATATTTTGTGGCTGGTATTTTTCCTGTTATCATTTAAAAATCGTAATTCTGGAACAGCGGTATCCAAGACATGCATATGAAGGAAACAACCTTCAAACCTATCGGTTTCTTTAATGGATTTCGTCTGGCGGGGGGGGGGGGTTGAAAAGAATTCATTACCCTCAATCCTGCAGTCACCAAACTACAAAACCAAATGGAACTTGAGCAGCCCTTTTCTTATATTAATATTCAGAATATTCATGGATTGGATGGACAAAGCAGCCATAACATTAAGGCATATGGGTACAGAAGGAGAAGAGGGTCCTGAACCTGTGAGCTTACAATCTATTAGGAGATTGAGGGGAAGGAGAGGGGACTCCTTGAGTGAGCCTGGTTTTATTTTAGAGGGTAAGGTCAAGAATGTCAATATCCTTCTGGAGCTGGGGTCTTCATGGGTTACACCAATGACAGTAGCAGCTCATCAATCCCCCTTGTCTATGTTCTTGCCCTCCCCTGATCTCCGCAGGAGAGGACTTTGCGCCGCAGAAAAAGCTAATCAGCACAGAGGGGTACAAGATTACCAGGAATGAGGCGGATTTAAAAGAAGTCGCTTCAAAAATAAACCTGCGATCAATTAGAGATAATTCCGGATTCACACAGGAGAAATGCCGAGCTGTGTCGGAAGAATGCTAAAAGCCCTCGTTGGCGTAGAAACCTGGTAACTTACGTTCAAACTTATAGAACTCCAGGAGTTTGCAAGATCTAAGATTTGCTGTAATCGGCACCAGATTGCATTTAACCCTTTGGCTTTCCGAGTTGCTTCTGGCATCCCCTGGACAGGTTTCATTACATTATGGGCAAACACTGACATATTCGCTGATTTCCTTTCAAAACTTAGCGACGGAGCTTCGTTCTGAAATCCAGAAAATAGATACTTTCCAGACGATATCATAACAAAGTGTCCATTTATTACCCATACAGCGCGCCATGACCTTTTGTGGTTAAATACAGAATCAGAAATATTATTCCTAGAGCTGCCAGTAGCAACACAAAAAAAAGCCACCCCCTGCAAGATCTATGGTAGGACCCCCAAGCTCCTCCCACACACACAGTAACATACATACACACACTAACACACATTAACATACTAACATTCACATACTTACACACAGTAATATACTTACATTTACACATACACACATACTCACACACATTAACATACTAACATTCACACACATACATACACACAGTAACATACACACACTAACACACAATAACATACTAACATTCACATACTTACACACCGTAATATACTTACATTTACACAAACATACACACATAATCACACACATTAACATACTAACATTCACACACAAACATACACACAGTAACATACACACACCAACACACACTCACATACTAACATTCACATACTTACACACACAGCAACATACTTACAGTAACATACTAACATTTACTCAAACATACTTACACACATCCTCACACAGTAACATACTAACATTCACACACATACATATACACAGTAACATACTTACATATACATACTTACTTAGTATAACATACACTCATACTAACACACACACAGTAACATACTCACATGCACAATAACATACTTACATACTTACACACACAGTAACATACTTACAACCATGCTAACACACTTACTCAAACACACACTCAACCCCACACCCTCCTACTTTCTAGAAATAATTCTTTAACCGCGTAATATTTTGACCCATTCTCGTTTTTTTCCCCAAGGAAAATATAAGTGTCATGTGACACAAAAGGAGGCTCTGATAGGTTGTTGCAGAACATCCTCTAAAAATAATAAAAACGACAGACCCGCCAAGGTTTATTTGCTTTGTGTACTAGATGCAATTACTCTTTTGTCTAAGTGGACGGGCGATTTTAATTAACCCCTTCCTTTGTGGAAGATAATAAACTCGCTTCCCTGATGGGCACAGGCTGCTTAACGACGCTCATTGAGTGCGGCCCATCCACCCAAAGTAGCGACCCAACCTCATGCTGGCCTTATGTTTATCATGAGACGTATAAAAACAACCGAAACTAGAAAGATTTCAAGCAATTAGTAAACTGATGAATGTTACCCGGCGAGGCCATTGTTACGAAACTCTGTCCACAAACAAAGTACGAAGTATTGTTCGAAAAACAGACGAGACTTACTAGAAAAAGAGCGCTTTACACTTAGCCAATGAAGCCAAAGACCCTAAGTAACAGGACCCAATTACCTTTAACCCTTTGAGGTGGGAACATTATATCGCACAATCTCTTGTTCCCTTAAAGGCCCAAAGCCTACTGTTATCTTATGCCGCTCTTCAGCTTGTTCTTTGTTGGCCATACCGGGGAAGCTTCTGGGCCTAACCCAGAGTCTTCGAGTGAAGCACCCCCTCCCCAGGTCTCCGGGTCACTCTCCCCTCTCTCCAGGTCTAGGGGGCGGTGTTTAGCCACACCCACCTCTCGCCTATTTCCCCCCCTAACTCCTGTCCCTGCCCCTCACACCACAAGCCCTGCCCCCTCCTGAAGCCACTCCTTCATAAGAGGGAGAGCTCCTGGTTGCCAGCTCTAGAATGTTCCTAGGTACGACATTGGCCCAAAAAAGGCTGTAATGGTCGACTCTGAGACCAATGTGGCTTTAAGCCTCTGAAATGGTTGCCATGGATATGAGGAATAGTTCGGACCCACAGGCATCTCCAAAATAACTGACCAGTTCGTTCTTACCCTCTCTCTTTACTTAGAGTTCAGCTTCTGGGGACACAGAGGTGGCATTTATCACAGATTACGTTAATTGTGTTAATTACATTAATTTAACATATTCCTCTTCCTTCTTTCTTCCCCTCTTTCTTCTGCCATAACGATCACATATTATTATTTAACAGATATAAATTATAATTATTAGTAGCCGTAGAATTATATTATAAATTCTCATATTTAATACTGTTATAAATTCCAGGTTTTTACTTAGAATATCTTGAAATACGGCAAGAAAGAGAAAAATTAAAGAAAAATTCAAAAATAAAAGCACAGAGCAAAGAAAAATAATATCTCCGACGACTTTTATTGGGTTTATTTATCTTTTTAGCGGCTGACGACAGACGGTTTTAACACATGACAGTTCTATGGGGGTGTAATCTAATAAGGCAAATAAATTCCATTGTCAGATGAGGGACTCTGTCTACCTCCACTCAGTCAACTTACCCTCAGACCGATCCATCAGCCGTGTTTATTATACCGCGCTACGAGCGGATTCTTCATAATCCTGCAGGAAATATCCCGCCGATACTTTAAACATAGTCTTTGGTACCTAATAGAAAGCTGGGTCAATTAGGTCTTCCCATGGAGAGCTTTTTGTGCTCTAAAATCGGCGTAACTCGGTTCTACAACTGGCGCAGGACTCCGGTGAGAGAAAGAAGTATGGTGTTTGCTTGGGGATCGCACATTTACACTGATTAAACTTGTAATGTTAACAAGTGATTACAAAATGAGATTACACGGCGTGTTTACATAGCAACTAATATCTCAGTAGGCCAATGTTTGTCACTCCAGGTCCAGGAGAGATGGTTGGAATGATGTCCAAAGAGGGTCTTATAAGGCCCTAGTCTACCCCTTACCCCACTACTAAACTTAATAAATAAATATAATGGTCTCAACTACAGGATCTTCACATAGTCTCAGCTTCAGACCACTGGTGGAAGAAGCAACAGGGACCATGGTCATCAACCATCATCAACCAAAATGTCACAGGGCTTTTTTCAACAAATGCTCTTCAAGCAATACCATCCATCTAGCTGACGCCGTCCCACCATGGGTCTCGCCAACAGTAGCTGTATCTCCATAGTCTGCTCTCACCCAAGATCACAATGGAGTGACCCACCACCACCACCACCACCACCAAGCATATGACAAATGGTCCAGCAATGGACGGGGGATTATTCTTTTACCGGGAGCTGGTGGTTCAAGGTATTTCCTACCATAAATACCTCAAGGAAGACAAGGCCACAAAGAAGAGAAGGGAAGGCGAGGAGACACAATAGGTTGATTCCACTCAAGAAACATTTAGCGTACCCAGAAGCTTAACTAATATTACGACCATTCTAATATTCTTTGATGTCAGAAGCGTACGTTAACATAGGCAAGCTGTGTTACCCCTTCCATACAATAGGAACGGAGTTAGCCAAAATCGAAATTAAACTGCAAGCTCTTCTGTCCAGGGCATATATAAATTGTATACACTGTCCAGTATTTTATAGAAATCGCTGACCAGTTTCTCAACAACCTAAATAAGCAACTCCTATAGCCTGGGAGTTAAAAGGCACAACCACATCTACCCCCCACCCCATATGGTCCCATCTCTAATCCCCCCCCCTTCAAACGATCTGATTTCAGTGCGGCGTAGAGCACAATTAAAATAATTTGTCTTTGCGCATGTTTATATATCGCTGCTAATGGTAAATTCACTTGCCCGAGTCCACCACCACCCCCCTTCTCCTCTTGAAGCCCCCCTTCCGACCTAAATGATCTGCTAACACAAATAATCATATGGCGCGAGACCACAGTTCTCTGGCGCCACCGAGCAGAGCCGAGAGATGTGTTTGTGGAACTGAAGCTAGCAGGTGGCAGCCGGAGCCTGACCCGCGCAGGATATCCCGGCTCAGTGCATAGAATATGGATGCTCTCTGCGGAAACTAGCAATGCACAGAGGATCGTGGGAAGCAGGAACGGCTCATCCAAGGGCAGAACGTCTACGAGGTTTATATTATTGCTCACACACCGAATGGCCCTTTCGGTTGGAAGCCGATCAGGCAGCTGAGCAACATCTGTTTGCAAACTTTAGAAGAAAGTACAAGCCGGTGGGGTCCAGAGATTTTTTTTTTTTTTTTTAATTTTTTTTAAGTATCGTGGAAGGAATTCTGTTTTGGCAATCGCCTTATCTTGGATCTGTCCGGGTTCCAGATCTCTAGAGAAGTCGACTTCCTCAAGAAGTGGAAGTTTGCAGCGTGCGACGGTAGAAATAAATCCACCCCCCCCCCTTTCTCAAAAACCAGGGAGAGAGAAAAGTAGCAGAGTGTTCTCAGTTTGGGGATGGTAGATAAATGGAACAGCCTCCCTGCAGAAGCGGTAGAGGCTAATACAGTGAGGGAATTTAAACATGCATGGGATAGGCAGGAAGAATGGGCAGATTAGACGGGCCGAACAGGGCTGATGTGCCCGCCGGGGCTATATGGGAACCCCTGCTCTTCCAAAAATGATACTTTATAGGTAACATTGTCTAAGATCATTCGGACAATGGTAGCTTTTGTATATAAATTTATTTACGTATATATTTTGTGTATAATAAAGCATATATATATATATATATATATATATATATAGTAAAAGGTTGAGATGGAGCTTAATTGCCTTTTTTTCATCATCATTATTATTACTACCACTTCTGCTGGAAGGCTGTTCAACTTATCTACCACCCTCGCAGTAAAGGGGAGACTATGGTGGTGGTTTGAAACAAAGTGCCCCATTCTGTATGTGTATTGGCAGGGAAGAGGCCACTGTGCATGCAAACGGAATTTAATAACATTTAAGGAAGTCCAGAAGTCCAGTATCGGAACCGGAGAAATCCCTTTTCTCCAAATAGTACTGGAGTGATTGCGCTTCCACTAAGCGCAGGTATCTGGCGCCATCTAATGGTCACTTATTCTAACTGCACAATAAACTGGATTTATTGGGCACAGTCTAATTTAAACATATCAACCATGGGAGGGAGGGGATGATGGAATCTATTGTTTTGATAAAAATAATAGAAAACATTATTTGGCTCATATTCTGAGTTACCGGAACGGAAAATAAATGTGACCAGGTAACATTTCCACAGCACTATCCCTAAGGGGCAAACAAATAATAAGCATCACTGCGCATTGGTTTATTAATTGATAATCGGTGATATCTCTACCCCTTCATGGTAGGATTGGAGAGTCCCTTCCCCGTATAGACACTACATACTGGAAGTGTTTATGCTTCCATTCACAAAACGCAATGCGTAATGGTTTGACATATAGGCTTACAGCGCCATCTAATGGTCACACATGGTAACTGCAGCCTCAGTCAGGTATATGGCAACTAGTAGCATTCTAAGTTGAGATGGTAGCATGGACATTTGATGGGTTTCATATTTTATAATAAAAGTAGTTCAATGGTTGTTATGGTGATAGGACCACTTTCTTACTTGATCAGAAACCTTCTTCAGTTTGTTACACTATCCAGACAGGCTTACAGGGGAAAGCCAGGAAGGTGATGATCTCCAGAAGTTGCAGCACAACTTCTTGGATGTCTTTCCGTTCGGAAGCAGCTAAAGAGAGGGATAATCTCAGTAGAATGTTTTGAGATTGGCTGAATCAGTAACAAACACCCTAAACTCTGTATTCCGATGTCATTTAAATCTCCATACTTATATTGTACTGTACTATCCCAGAGAATAATATCCAAATTCTAAATCATCCGCAGTCCTTCTCCGGGTGACTCATGGATCTTCTGTAAATTGTAAAAACGGCCTACCTGGCTGATACAAGCAAGTCAAAACAGTTGACTTACGATGCTCCATTCTTTGCCGCAGTGTTTGCCATTACAAGCCTTGAAGTCCCAGACAGTACACCTTGGCCAGCCGAGGTCAATGGAAAAATATGGTGTCCTTTCCTTGACTTGCATCACTCTCTGATCAACACAATGTAGTTACCCCTCTATAGAACATGTAATGCGATAATCATTCACATACAGTATATCCTCTTGACAACTCTCATCATAGCAGAATTTTCAAGGTTTTCATCCTGGAACACGTGTCACAATCCTTGGGCGCTGGTCCTGATTCATGAAGAGCATCCACCCAAGAAATTGGATATATAACAGTGGCAGCCTCGTACAAGCTTGAATGTTGGCACAAAACATCTGTTCTTCTGCTCAAACCTTAGGCAGGTGTCAAGAGCCCTGCAAAAGTTTGCAAAACCGCAGACCAGTGGAAAAACGATGGCATGGCACCCTTTTACACAAGACTCGATGAGGAGCAGCACACCATGATGCCGGTGCTGCTCCTCATGTACGTAAATTGGCGACATTAGCCAGACATGCCACATGCTCCCTGGTCAACAGCATTATGGACTTCTTTGGGAAAGACACAGGAACGGTCATTCATTACCTTACTGAACAACGTAATCTCCAAACCTAATTCGAATATCATCGATCTCCACCAGTCTGTCCATAAGGTCATCATTTTGGGGTCCACCAGTGCAGCTCATGATGTGCAGCGACTAAGACGTCAGTGGCTTTCCACCATCTGCTTCTACAATGAGCCAATTTAAAGTAGTTTAAATGCACCTTAAATGCATGTATGACAAAGGCCGGACTTCACTTCAGCTCATTGCTACAGAATAAAGTTCAAAGGCGAGTGGGACGTTTGTTGGGTTACCCTACTGTTTTCTTAATTGATGTAGTTTATTGCCAAATTCCTGACTCCTCCTGTCTGGTTACCTTTGTGTTAACTAGTATCTTGCTGGGTTCCACTTGTCTAACTTTCATCCATGATCATTTATACACCCATGAGTTGCTCCACTTTTCTCTGTCCTGCACGTATAGTGTAATTAAGCAATATAACTCCTGATGTTTCATTTTGTTCTATCGCATCTCCTTCCTCTAATGGAAGAGGAGTTCTGACTTTTTGGGGGTTGATATACCGAGCGCTCTCTTCCCAGAGATCCTGAACAAGCCTCCACTCAGCGGCCAGAGGTTTCTCCCGGGCTCTGGGACCTCTTGCATCTATTTTCCAAGTTCCCTTCTGGTTCTGTATTGTAACCATATCTTTTGCACGTAGAACCTGCAAGGTTGCTTGTAGATTTGCTTCTGGCAGCATGGAACCGTTAGAAGATCCCGTGGAGCACTGGCAGAAAAAAGGGGCACTGATAGGTGCCGCAAAACCGCAAAAAGGTTCGGTGGAGAGGTAGCCAATGGCAACTGTGTAGGTACGCTTTTATTAGAGACAATATAAAGCTGGGGCAAAAACCACAAAAAGCCGTCCTTAGTCACATCTTCAGTCCAACTCTACCAGATTCTCAGTCTAAACCCATTACACGAAATGTTAATCAGTATCCTGCGAGAAACAATGCCGACTTTCCTTCTTCTAGGCAGCCGTTTATAAACACTAGACGTGACAGTAAACACACTTCAGATACTCCCCGATTATCTTTCATAAATCTAGAACATCCGGTTGCTGAACCCGGAACCTGCCCTCTTGTTACGCCACCCATTTCCCCGCTCTCAACCTTAGCCTGTTCTACAGTCTGAGACTAAACAAAGCTAAGGAGACTTGATCCATACACGTAAAGAATTTCAACATACACTATCCCTCCTAAAAACGACTCTCACTGAAGCCTGGTTTTCCATAAAAACTATTGTTCTTGAAGGTTCCGACAGTTTTTGGAAAGGACTGTGTACGATATACCTGTAGAAAAATATGAAGGTAGCAACACAATGTAATTTGAAACAAGGTCTGAAATGGAAGAAAACCAGACAGCTGTAAAGCTGTAAACAAAAAAAATGTAAAGACAAGAATGCTGTACATCTTAATGACCAATATTTACATTTGAGATCC
The DNA here is from genome assembly GCA_029215755.1 of Spea hammondii. NCBI lineage: Eukaryota > Metazoa > Chordata > Amphibia > Anura > Pelobatidae > Spea > Spea hammondii. The sequence continues at coordinate 25,962,940 of JARDYJ010000013.1, forward strand.
AACAAATTCAATTTGGTTTTTTTTTCCCCTCCCACAAAAGACAGATTTTTGCATAAATTAATGGAAAAATTCTAGGAAAAAATAAAAATGATTTCATGTACATTGAAACAATAAACAAATGGGTAATTTTGATGTAAACTTTTTATTTTTAACTTAATTTCAAAATGGGAAAAAAAAAAAGTTCACGGTTTCTCCTCCAAACAACGTTATGTAAACGTGGAATCCAATCAGCAGAAGTTCGACTCCTCTAATAATCTTGGCCAGATTGTTCGAATAACCTTAACATATATCTGTCGTCCGTGTTGTGGTTTTTTCTGTACTCTCTTGAAACAAAATAAGAAATATTTCTGGAATTTGGCGCATCTGGAGGATTCTTTTTTGTGTAAGAACTGTAGATACACAGTATATGTACAGAGATTATTAGAGAGAACATTGTAGACGTTTGCTGATTTTTTTGATACTTTAAAACATATATTGCATTGCTGTAGTGTATAAATAAACCAAAAAAATACATAGAGAGACAATATGAAATTACACAGGTAAATCATTAAAAAAATGGTTAAAAAAAATGCAATAATACTTCCAAAATTATTTTCTTTATAGTCTCTTCTCCAAAGAACACAAGTCCAGCCTCCGAGTCATTTATAGAATGTGATCCACAGAAAGATTGTTCTTGTCGAGGGGGGGGGGGGGGAGAAGAAGAGGAAACATTCCAGAGAAACAATTCGACTAACAAAATGAGGGCAGACCCCAGTCACGCGGTTAACGAAACCCTCAAGACATTGACCTTCAGCGTTCTTCATTTCTCTAAGCAGATGCATAACTGTCATTTTCCAGCAGCAAAAATTATACTAGTACTAAATACCTAAAACAGACTTTTCTTACATAAAAATGTCTTTCAATCGTGACAATGTAGATTACATTTTTTTTTTACACAAAGGGGATAAAAAAAAAAAAAAAAAAAAAACACCATGCATTGTTAATTGTCGCATGGAGCTAAACAGAATTTTTGAAATGTTTTATTGCACTGCTAATTCATTTCACAAACAGGAACATATATAATATATATAATTTTAATACTGATTTCTAACCATGTACCCGTTTGAAAGGGGGAGGGGAATAATAATAAAAAAAGCAAAAACCTTGGATGATATCCTGTAATTCAAATTACTTTTATCCAGCATTACTGAAATAAAAAAATTCTGGAAAATAAGTTATTGCTATTTTTGGAAATTATTTTTTTTCATGACATAATTAGGGTGCTACATTAACGAACTAAATTGCCAGAATATTCTTTTTTTTTTTTTTAAACATTTTAAATAGATTCAGTTTTTACCTTAGCAATATCAAGAATTACACAAACCCAAAAAGGTCTAATTCAGATTGTAACACTCCACATATCCATCACAAGACACCACAGCTGTGATAAAGGTTGGAAAACACTGACAAGCATCTACACCGTACCCTATGCCAAGAAATTTAATTTAAAAGCAAAATCATAAAAAAAAAAAAGTGACAATTAAAATCCAAATATCTGCGAATAGGATTAAAGAGTATGGCGGCGAGGTGCCTAAAGTATAGAATCCTTAGTACTAGAGGCCAATCGAATTGCTGCATAGCTTTAAAATGACCCAACATCACGGGGCATCAAGGCTCTTTACAACGATAAAGTCGTGTTTTGTTTAAAAGAAGCAAACTCTGAAAACGTCACTTTTCGGCATTTACCTCCAATACCCTGTCCTTACCAGAAAAGGCCTCGGAGGAACGGAAACCCTTTCTGGTTACAGTAACGATAAAACTAAATTAAAAACTCCTTGGCGGTCTCCTTAAAGAACACATCTCTGGTTGTTTTGCTCATTCAGCATTTATGGGAAAATTAAGTCGAATTTAGACGGGGAAATGCGTTATATCTATGATTGCGTACAATTCCCATCTCTTCTAGTGTACCGAGGATCCGTTTAGAAGACCAGGCTCGTGGAATACTTTAACATTTTAGAGGGGTCAAATTCTAAAGGTTATATAGAGAGCGTCACCAATAAAATTGTATTGTCCGACCTTTTTGGTCCAATAAAGGACTTAAGTATTTAGACTTAGCTTTCCAAATCTCTAGCCCTACCCTTATTAAGAATACGAAAAAGCATTTAAGTAAATCATTACTTACGGCATGCGAATACTTGAATAGCATAGGGTCGAGGAACTACGTCAATAGCTCAATACACAAACAGCCACTTTGAGCAGAAGGCGACTACTGTATGCGTTATAACGTGACATATTTAATATAGAGACCCTCTGGCAAGGACATTCGGATTCAATAGTCCCTAAAACAATTTTAATCATAAAACGTGATACAGAAGTGGTCTGGTTCTAACAAATCGGCAAAGGCAATAAAAAAAAAAATATATATACAACGTCCCCTGCTACTTGTTCCTCGGTGAAAAATGATATTTTGATAAAATCTGGGCTATATAAACACCGATATAGTAAAATCAAGACTTTTGTAACATTATAGAAAAACTATTTTATATTCTGCGATAGAGCTAGTCTACGCCGTCTATTCCAAATGGCGTATATATTTTAAGAGGTTTTTTCTCCCCCCCCGTACATAGGCCATTTACGTGAATTTCTTTTTTTTTTTTTTTTTTTATAAGATTGTAGACACTTTTATAAAACGATTTAAACGCAATTTCTCTTTTTATTATATTGAGACAATATTGAGAAATACATATGTTCCTGAATGTTGCATGAACAGTAAAAATGAGGTATATCAAAGGAAAAAAAAAAACTGTACACACATTTAGAAAAAAAATCATCTCTATTGTAAAGTAACTGTTAATTTAAAGCTATTGCCGAAAAAAAAACAAAACGTAAATCGGTGAACTAATTGAATATAGCCCATAGGCGTGACCTAGTTTGAAGATATGAATAAGGGCGAACGCGACTCTTTCCCTGTTAAAATTAACACTTCAAAATCCTTATGTGTCCTCAGCTCCGAAGCCTTTTTCCTGAGTCCTAGAGTTTGTATGCCAGTTTTTTTTCTTTTTATTATTATTATTTACATTTTTTTTTTTCATTTTTCTTTTTTTTTTTTTCTTCACCGTAATGGGTATTTTAGTCTATTCCCCACCCTCAATTTCTTAATCAAAATTGCGATTGCTAAATATATCCCACAAAATTAAATGGTTTTGGCTAATCCTGCCCCACCCACCCAATTACTAACTACTTTTGATTAAAATTAGATACAAGATGAACTATCACAAACACATGTTTTATAAGCAAAAGAAGAAGAAAAAAAAAGTTTGCATTGACAGGGCATAGGTTACATAATTCTTATTACGATTGTGTAGAAACATTCTATTGGCAGTGTTCTCAAAATAAAAAATACACCATGGTTTTTTTTTTTTTAAAAGGCTTCTTCTAGCCTGGTTCAAGCTCAAAGCCTCACCTGAAACTTTGACTACTTGAAGTCTTGACTCTTGCGCTACCTGCTTCAACTACTTCAGATAGCAAATTAGAGTAACCTGAGAATTCTGGCGTTGAAGTCCTCAACCTGTGATCCACTCCTCCATCAGCGGTAGTGTTAAATGATATTGGCACCCTGTTACCAGACTTGAACTGAGAACCAAATGCCTGTGCAAAGTTCTCGATCTGGCAGGTAGCTCGTGGTCTGTTGTCCTTCTGCTCTTCCAGCGCATTGGACAGCTCCTGCGTTTGCAGGTGAAAGCCCGACGCGGAATCCAGGTTCTTCTGTTGATCTTTCTGCCCGTTCAATTCCTGAGATGAAATCTGGTAGCTGGAGGAGGAATCTAAGGTTTTCTGAGGGTCAATTTGGTCAGCCAACTCTTGGGATGGAGTCAACTGCTGATGAGTTGACTCCAAGGACAACGAAAAGCCAGACTGGGGTCCCACCACCATACCAAAGTGTGACTTGGGCATAGAGGAAGGCAATACTGAATTTAAAGGTTGATTGAATCCACACTCGAGAGGAGATGTAGTGTATATATGCTTATCAGAGAACAAAGAAGGGTTAGCGAGAGATGAAGACAGACTTACAAACTGTAAACTCGGTCCCAGTGGGAAAGTACTTGTATGGCTTGTTCTTTCCAAAGCTTGCTGTAGATATTTGGAGTACTCCTGAAACATGTTGGTCTTGTCATTGGACGTAGATTGAGAGTCTGAGCAGACGTTTTCCTCCTGTACCAGATCGCCGCCGCCTCCCGTCGCATGCATATCTACGTGGTGCTCGGAAATGTTAAAAGGGACATCTGGGTGCACTACCGATTTGTGGGTGTAGTGATCCAATATACTCTGGAGGACCTCATCAGGAATCACAGATTTGTCCTGACAGTTCTTTATGTCAACATTCAGAGACTGAGAATCTATAAGAGTCAGTGGGTTCTCCCCATCCATAACACTGGACACCGCAGAATGAATGACAGACTGTTGTGTCACCATGTGCCCTACATTCACAGCATAGGCACTGTTACTGTTATTAGCCTGCAAATATCTTCGTTTCTTCAGGAACTGCATGGCATCATCGTAATTGCTACTAGTATGCCCCTTGTTAACCCCACTTTGAAGAAGGTTCATGGTGTCAACACTGGAGCTTCCGACCATATCAAGAGGGCTATTGGCCTTCTCAGAAAGTTTTTGGATTGCCATGTTGGACTGAGGCTCCAGGGAGAGATCGTTTTTCTCTGCATTTTTCCGGTTTACTTTCTTAAAAACCAGTTTTGGCACCTTGGCGTTTAAGTCATCCATACCGGCGCCAGGTGAGCCACTACTGGAAGACACAATGGGAAGGTCCACTGAGTAATTCTGAATGTTGAGATTGGGTGCCATTTGTGCCTCGTTGAGTTTGTTCCCAGGCTTCTGGTCCTTATGTGCCAAGCCATTTCTGGACTTGCCCTTTTTCCGCCCAGAAAAATTTCCCTGAGATAAGTCAAAATTACCCGACATACTATCCAAATTAGGGTTTGATGACCCAGGCTCCATAGATCCTTTATTGATAGTTTCACCACATGTTCTTTTGTGCTTCAACAGTCTATCTGTTCTTGAAAAGAACTGTACAAGGGAAATAAATAAAAAAAAAAAAAAAAAAATCAGATTATAAAACACTTAGAAGAGCCATTACGAATGAATGAAGCGTTGATAATGTTCCAGTTACAAGGATGTAAACAGCTGATTGAGATAGGTAGACAATGGACGAATGAGGGCAGGATTGTATGCGTATGAATGGAATATCTTCAGATGATATTTGCATATCACAAGACTACAGATGATATCAGATATGGGGCATTTATTGTGTGAACCATTACTTGCCCCAGTAAATGACAGCAGCGGAAATAAATGTATTCGAGGTGCATTTTACCTGCTGACATGTATCACATTTATATGGCTTTTCTCCGCTGTGTGTCCTCTTGTGCCGCTCCATATGGTACTTCTGTATAAACTTCATGTTGCACTGATCACAGTTAAAAGGCTTCTCCCCTGTGATATGATTGACAACGTACAGATGAGCAGTACTTACTGGACTAAACAAGGCTATGTGAACTTCACACGGACCAAAACTACGGCAGTGATTAAAAAAGGAAACTGAAGTACTGTGATCCAATATGAATGGTGCCGCTAAAACATATTTTACACGTATACAGAGGGGTGCTCAAAATACCGTTTCCTCGAAAGTAAGGACTTCTGGACAGAAAATGGCTCAATTTATTGATCACAAAACCATGCATTTCCAGCAACACATTTTAGGAACGCGAGCTGCATAAGTGCTTTGCCACGTCTTTAAAATGTTATTTAGTGTTCTGACAGTTTATTCCATATACAAGCGGTAGAAAAGAGTAACCTTTAGTATACTATGGTCATGCATATCGTCTGTCCTTTATACAGTCATAATGATCAAACCACTACGCACCACTGTGGATCTTCTCATGTCGTTGCAGCAAATACTTCTGAATGAAGCTCATGTTGCACTGACTGCACTGGAAAGGTCTTTCACCTGATGATAAAAAAAAAGTTTTCAAGTTAAGATTAAAGTTGCAGAGTTTATTGAAGCTGCCCTTACTGGGTACCAAAAATACGCACACTCTGTAAAAAGGCATGGGTCCGTGTACATTATTATTATTCAGCAGCTGCAAAGGTGCCAACTTTGTAAAGTGATGATGCCGCCGGTGTTCATGGCACAGCTGGCAAGACCAGCGCTTGTCTCAAGAAAAATTTAAAAGGAAACCGTCTATAAGCTTACAATCTGTTTTGCCATCAGCTTTGCCGTTTTGGGTATCAGCTTAAAACAAATTGTACTTAAGGAAAGTGATCTATGGCACATCGACTTTCTCCTTACCTTATCCTTACAAAGGCTGCAAGAACCCATGACTAGCCACAGCTTATCAGAGGAACTGTGCAGATCCTGAGGACAGAAGCCAAGATGGCTGCCCCCACAGCATGCACATAAAGGGGGGATTGGGTTCAAATACACAGCCTTGCTGAATTAACCAATGCCTCGGTTTATTCAGGTACTTTAGATGGGGACATACCTGTATGAATGAGCACATGCCTGTATGAATGAGCACATACCTGTATGAATGAGCACATACCTGTATGAATGAGCACATGTCTGCGCAGATGATAGGAGCTCCTAAAAGCAGCACTGCAGTGTTCACATATATGAGGTTTCTGATTTGGAGATAAATTAGCAGCTTCACAATCACCACCTAAAGACTAAAGAGGAAACGTAAGGTGAGCCACATATACTGTATTATAGAGTAATCTCATATAGAGTCTGCAACCCATAACAGAATGCTAATAGCAGCATCCTTTTATTACGCCAACAGCCACCTTACGGCAACTGGTCAGCAACGATATGGTTCGGTCACCCCGGATAGGTCAGTGCCGGACTAATATCAGTGACACTTTTGGACGCACTTCACCCGAAAAAAAAGGACATTTTTGCCATGTGTGTGTTCACAATGGAAAGTGCCCTCATCAGACACTATTTATTTACGCCATGTTAGGTCGCACATAACCAGCATGGCCGGACCCTGAAACACATTTACTCACTTCCACAAACATTTCACTGCCAATTCCTGAAAAAGCATGCGCTAAGATTTTTTTTTTATTGAGCTTTTGATTTTTTGTTTGTTTTCTAACCAAAAATTAAAATAGTAATAAAGGAAATCATATGGCGCAGCAGATCACAGGAACATACTGCAACTGATCAGATTATTCTAAAGGATAAGATATAACACGCCGGTAGTGCAGTCATAATGGATGCATTGGGACTTGGAAATCATGGCGGCATGGAATATATTTAAAGATTAAAATGTGACTAGGGTTCATCTGTGGGAAAGACTAATAAATAAAGTTTAGGGCTCAAAATAAAGCTCTTACTTTAGAAGAGTCACTCCGCCTGCGTTTGGATTTGGCTTCCTGAGCGTCTGAGTTTGGCCGCCTGGTCTTCTTTGTGGATGGACTCTCTTTTGGGTCGCAGCCATTTCTGTCAGTCCTTATTAAGAGCTGTCAGGAGATATTTGGAGGATTAGGTTTAAAATATGACTTCTTGATATAATCAGCACTATTTAGAAGAGGTGGGTGCTCGAAATGACATCTCATCACAAAGTTAATAACATGACATCAGATCCCTTGTGCTATTAAGCAAACAGAGCTGACATGTTGGCTCGGGAAGTATCTATGAACAAATAACTGCGCCCTCAGCCTACTTTTCACTTATTACCCGCACCGCTGGACCCACCAGTTTAGAAGACAACCAACACCAATGTCTGCCAAGCACATGCCCTACAGAGGAGATACGGGGTTTGGCAACTCTCTGGCCCCTGAGGAGATAAGGGGAGTAGGACGTAGGTGGCTTCCAGTAGCGTTCATTACTTGGGTCCCACAAACAAAAAAGGCAGCTACCAGTGAAGGCTCGGGTTCCTGTTGGAAGCCATATGAAGAACACAGCTAAATGTTCTTGACCAGGCCACGCCACAAAGGCTTCCATGAGAGCCGAGCGCCCATAAACTTTTGGAATTTCAAGGCCCAATAATTTGTGTCTATCCAAAGATAGACATGTGCATAGTACACAGACCTCGGCTCGCCTTGCATTGAGGAGACACTCCAGCCATCATACGTTTTCTCCCCCTATTGCATACGGGTGGACGGATTCAGCAGGACCCCCTTATCCATCTGCCCTCGTTAAGCAATGTGCAGGAGAGGTGTTCAGCCGGCACCCCTAACCAGCATTTATTTCAACGGGGAACCAGCGCACACGGCTCTGGAATCGCGACGGCGGCTTACGCGGGAATTTTAGAGCTGCTTCTGTGGGCCGAGAATAACCCCCCCCATATTGCTTATCGCTGGGCAGTTCCTTCAGAAGGTCACAAATACCATAAAGACTAGGAAACGGTTTAAATACAAGATGGCAATGTGAACAACCTGGCTGACGATAACAGGCAGATCGTATATGAACACTAAAGAAGAGAAAGAATGAGGGAGTGGGGTGGCAGAGGAGGTGATCGCTGCCCTTTCACACACATAAAAAAGAATCATTTTAGAGGTTTTTCATATATGAAAAAGGAAGGCAGCAGATACGGTGGTGGGAAAGCAGCGTTCATAGACAAGGCAATAATAAAAGAAGTGGGGAAAGCACAAAGCGTGTAAAGGACATCCATGAGATCATCTGTGATCATCTGTGAATGAAGCGTGAGATTAGCGGGAGAAGAGAGGCATATATATATATATATATATATATATATATATATATATATATATATATATATATATATATATATATACACACATATATATAGGGCTATAACGTAGGGCAATAAGGGGTATCAGCTGAGCTGGAAGAGGTTTTTTCTATCAGCAGAACTGCGCTCAGATATTCCACCCTGTGGCTACCTCGTGACAGCTTACCTGGCAGGAGTGCGGGTCTCACACGCACATTCACACACGTGCGCACACACACATTCAGACACACTGCCTATACTTTCCATCTGAAATAACCCCTCCTTTGCCAGTGGCAGAAAGTCTGCTATACTGGGTGCCAGATCCAAAGGGAGGGAAGGTGCCTGGCAGTCTCGCAGTCTTTAATAAGCAGGTTAATACTAGCAAACCAGATAGATCAGTGGCGTCTGGTATGAGGAGCGAATGGGTCCCTTTTAGACAGCTGCCACCTTGCCCACTGCTGACAAATCAAATCCATTACCCATCACTGAAGCCATTTGTCTCATTGAGGGTTCCAGCTGTTTTGCTCTGTTAGAGAGGATAGAAAAATTAAATTGCTAGAAAAGTGAATAAGCAGGAGAGTTGACACTGAGGCTCACAGATTGCTGAAGTGAGATTTAAGCGAGGGTTGGCAAAAAAACATAAGAAAAATATACCATTTATTATGGTTTATTAGGGCAGCGGATTAAGTGTCACGGAGGCTACTATAGGTACTATATGCTGTAGTGTGATAGAGCACGTTAAGGGGTCATTGTTTGGGGTCTTGTGACATTTGGTTATCACTTAGAGGAGCCTCTAGTAGGAAGGTAAGGATTTTGAGGGAAGCCGACTTCCAGAATGCTGGCGGCCTCTCGCTAAACAGCACTATCCGAATAGATTGGCCCCATTCGGCCCCCGTTTCTCCTGCTGTAAAGACTCAAACCTCAATCAGTCGTTGGTCTCGTCTTAGATTCAGGAGCCGTAGGTCTATCCCATGGTGTCTAATTGGGATGGGCATTCCTATGTTTAAAGGAGGCATCCGGACGGGGTGAGGCATATACACGAACATGACATACGGATAAGTTACGCGTGTCTCACTATTCACACGTATTTGCTCGTGCATTAACATCACCGTGTGATCTTCTTCATACAGAGCCAACCATTTCTGCTGCGCTTCTTACAGATCATACATTCAAAGGGTCTGACCGGGACAGGCCCCATACAATAGGTAGAAGGGACTCGGCGCACAAGCTTACGCTCCATAACAATGCGCTCTTACAGATGTTACCGAGCGAAGTTTTAGGATTTCTTCTGAAAGGGAAGCTGGTTAGATCACGGCCTTCCTTAACCTCCTGCTTTTGTAAGCGAAATCAAATGAGTGTGTGTGTGTGTGTGTGTGTGTGTATAGCACAATAAAATATGATGCTTTAATGTGTCAATCGTCTTTGTACAACGAACTTCACTAGGAGATGTAAAGACATCTTCTGAGTCACAAAAGGGAAAAGCCTGATATAGTGAGCAGGATGGGAGAAGCATAAAACATGTACACTACATGCGATATATATATATATATATATATATATATATATATATATATATAGATATCTTTTTTTTTTTTACACACTCAATTTGTTTTACTGATTCTCAGATTTATAAGAGAAAAATGCATTGCTGCCTTAGAATGTGTGGGTATTCACGCGAGGCTAACGGTGCGTCAGCGTGTGCTCGCGTATCCACAAACGCATCATCACGCTAAGCAAAAAACAAAAACAAAACAAAAAAACCCCCAAAATATTATACACGGTTCAATAGCAAGAACCTAACATTGAAGAATCCCATTGAAATACCGATAGAGGAAGGACGCACACCACAGAGGAGCGATGATCGTGTTACAAATGTGTCTGGTGATCTCAGACATCAAATAGAGTCAAGACCCCCTTATAGAAAGGCAAGATGGCTGCCAAAAGCCCCATTTTTGTCAGGTTTTTACTAATTGTTGACATCTAAAGCATGTTATTAAAGTCTACATATTTTAAGCCCTCTTTATCGTATACAGCTGAGCACACACACGTCATATTTATATACACACAAACATATATACACACACACACACATTAAGCAAGCAACAATAGGAATGGATTGTGAATGGGACCACAAAGGTCACAATAAGCCTCAGCATGTGTGTGAAGACATCTCGCCTGCTTTGTTGAGGATTTATTTTGTATCCATATCTTTGGAAGGGTGGCATGGCAGCAGATCAGGCATTATACATCCATACCTTTTATTTGCATGGGATTTTTAGTTAAATTGATATTTTTCCCCCAAAATAGTGATCTTTGGCGATTTCTCAGCAAACCTGCACAATCAGCTATTGGCATGGCTTTCAGCACAATAGAAGACAATGGGACCGGGGGGTCTGCGTGGGGTCCGTCCAATGATCACACTCTATAGAATTTGGAGACGGTCTAGAAGTAAAGGATCTGGCTCTGGCTCTACAGCGATCACTAGATTGTGAGCTCTGCAGGCGAGGTCCTCCTCACCTTTTGTTTCTGTTGAGTCCAGATTGTTATGGGACACACTGCGTATGCATTGTTTACACATTGTACAGCGCGACGGAATAAGATGGCGCTATATAGATCAACAAATAAAAGGCACATGGGCAGAGATTTCCCCTTCCGTTGCCACTATGTTGGACCGACAGGCTAGATTCCCCCCAAAAAAATGAAACCCCGGTAAACCTCACCTCTCTATTGAGGCCCAGCTCAGGGATGAGACCCTGGCTTCCCACCGTCACCTCCACGATCTCGGGCGGTCTGTCCCCGTAAAACCGGTACTGTTCGTGTTCCCCCATTTTCTCTTGCTTGATACCGGTTAGGCTGTGGAGGAAGTCTCCCGGGTGCGGCGGGGAGCCGGGCTCTTTCTTGAGGATCATGTCTCCAGGCCCAGGCAGAGGCGGCGGCGGCGGCATCAAATCGGAGCCTAAACGGGCGAAGGTGGTGACCGGCGGTAGGTGGCTGAACATAATCATACTAGGCGGGAAGGTGGGCTCCATGACTAGTCCCGGAGCCTCCGTGAGCTGGGAACCGACAGAGACCAAAAGAGAGCCACTTGAGGTAGCTCGAGCCAACCGAGGCCGTTACCACACACCGGGGACTGAGGCCAAGCAGGTCTTTACATGCTTGCACATCTTCACAATTCGCCTCCTTCCTCCCCCAAACCCGCTATAGATCCCCGGGGACACTCGGTGAGGGAAAATACCGGCATTGACCGCAGGCCTAAAGCAGAAACACGACGCCCGAACGGTCCACAATAGAAGCGGTCGGAGATTGCAAATGCGCAGGCGCCGCGGCCTCTGTTCGCCCTACTACGCATGCGTGAGAGTCTGGATCCTCACAACGCAGGTGCAGGACGCTTGGGTCTTCACTGCACATGCTCGCCGATTGGTTCACGCTGATGTCCACTACGCATGCGCTCGTGTTTGTGAACAGTTCCTACTTAATTGACCAGATGGCAGTAGAGAGCAAACATATGCAATGCGTGTGACTCTCCTGCTGCCCATAATAACATCATTTATACCAATATTATATATACAATAAAAGACAAATTATATATTATTATTACTATTATATAGCACCAACAATTTCCACAGCACTCCTTACAGTCCATACATTCAAAAGGTCGGACAAAACTAGAACCTGACAGACTGAGACGAACCGGAAAAGAGGGCCTTGCGCGTAAGCTTACAATCTATATATATTATATATATATATGTATGTATAGTGGTAAAGATTAAACATTGGAAATCCCATGGGAAAAAAATCTCCTTGAACACAAAGCCCAATGCTGGATACAATATTAACCCCCAACGCTGTATACAATAATAACCTTCAGTGTTGCATACAGTAATAACCCCCAGCTATTGCGTTTTGAAGGTGTTGGTTGGAATGGGGGTGTTTGAGCTGCGGTGGCTTGAAATTTACATCCATCTCAAAAGGAATTGAGCCGTCCCACTCAATAATCTTCATAGGAAGCCCCGGCGCGGCAGACACGAAACCAGCAAAATGACAGACTGCGTGGAGGGACAGGCTGTCAAACTGGGGACAAGGTTGGCACTGGGAAGGTGTTTTGGGGACAACGTTGGCACTGGGAAGCTGTTTTTGGGACAAGGTTGGCACTGGGAAGCTGTTTTGGGGACAAGGTTGGCACTGGGAAGCTGTTTTGGGGACAAGGTTGGCACTGGGAAGCTGTTTTGGGGACAAGGTTGGCACTGGGAAGCTGTTTTGGGGACAAGGTTGGCACTGGGAAGCTGTTTTTTGGAACAAAGTCGGCCCTGGGACCCTGCTTTTTGAAAATAGGTTGGCCATGGGATGAAAGATTATATTTAGTATTTACTGTATTGTTAATATATTTACTCCTAATATATATTATTAGGGGGTGTTTTGGTGAAACAATTATTTAATTCACCTTTCTCACTTATTCCAGGACATACATTTCATATACAAGGCAACTGATTTACTTATACATTATACAGGGCCGGCTCGCGGATTTAACTATACTTTATAGAGGGCCGGCTCACAGATATTTAACGATACATTATACAGGTCCGGCTCCGGGTTTTGCCTATAGATTATTCAGGGCTGGCTCACAGATTTACCTATACATTATACAGGGGCTGGCTCACAAATTTTTATCTATACATTATACAGGGCCAGCTCACGGATTTACCTATACATTACACAAGGCTGGCTCACAGATTTACTACATAATACAGGGCCAACTCACAGATTAACCTATACATAATATATGGCCGGCTCACTGATTTTATTAAACAGATAAACAGGGCTGGTGGAACAGGACTTTTAAGATGAAGTGGGGTTTTTTTACACAAGATCAAATGCAAAGCAGAGCCTCAGATGGGAAACATAGCCCCGGAAATGCACCAAGGTAAGAGGTACAATGCCTCTGTAGACTGGTGGGCCTACGGGATGAGATGGCCACAGGAGACATCCCATTCTACTGAGGGACAGACATTAAAGAGGTGGCCAGATCGGTCATCGAGGACACACCGCTGTACCCAGATCATCTCAGCCCTGAGACCAAAGACCTTATAGAGACGACGCTGTGCAAGAAACCCTCCAGGAGGCTGAAAGAAGCTCCCAATATCCGCTTCCTTGAGGTGGGAAGAGTAGTTCCCCCGTTCTTCTTCCTCCCACCATCTCCGGAGAGTTTTTTGCTGACATTGTCACAGGAGGAACCGTTTTCACCTTCTTCTGAGGTTCCAGGAGTCCCCTTTGGGTCACGAGATCAGAATCTGTTCCGTGGGTTCTCTTTCTCTAGCACCCAAAGGGCGAGTTCAAGATCTTCTCATGGACATCATCAGGAACCATTTGCTTTCAACCTGCTGTGGGAGAACATACAGTTTGGAATCCCACTGCCGCAGCTGGTCTGTACGGTGTCACCAGACACCCGCGTCAGCGGCACCAGATCCAGCAAACGCTGACAACTTAAATAAACTAAAAAAACATCCAATTTTTGGTGTCCTTGGTAACAAATGGTTTATTCAGATTCCGTTGCAGGATGAGAGGGGAGGTATTTGTTTGTAGTAATAGGAATAGACAGTCTGGGTCTATGTGGTAATATCTCTATAGAGAACCATTGCTTGAGTCCCCCCCCATTGACATCTGTGTTAAAGCTCCACAGAAGCAATGCCAAGCGGTATGTTTCAGTAGGGAGGATACAGCCAGTTAATGCCCAGAAATATAATGTTTCTGAATGCAAGAATGCATTGAAATCGCTTGTTTTTTGGTTGAAAACCCTTGAAAGAGGGTGGTAGATAAGTGGAAAAGCCTCCCAATGCTGAGTTTAAATAAATAAAGCAAGATTTAGTAAAAGGAGAGGTTTATTATGTAGAAATTGACATTTTATTACAAAAATGCTTGGCGTATGTCAGTACTAGGTGAGGTGCAGTTATGAAAGGCTTTTACAAGGCGAGCGGACACCTGCCAGTTATGGGGCAAAGAGACCTAATCCACCGGCTGACTACGGGTAGGACTCCTATGACAGTCGCTTTGGACCACAGCAGACTTAGGCAAAGGTGCCGATGCCCCGAACTCCCCTCCTTTGTGAATGACCAACTCTAACACAAATGGCACTAGTAGATATTGGTTGGAGCTTACCACAGTGCACCCCAAAAATTATATATATAGTGTTGTATTTACCTTCAGCAGCCATGCCTGCTGCCCTCTGCGCTCTGATGTCCGTACTTCTTGGGCGTTGTGATATGATGTCATATCTCGGCGCCCCACTTATAAAGGAAGTGCGGAGCGGAACCTTTAAATGGGCAGGTTGGGGAGATTGTTGATCTCTCTTTTAACCGGCTCATTTATTTGTGGAGTTTCAGGGAGCCCTGTCATGCTGCAGGGGGGCTAATTCCCTCTAGGCCAGAATATGTCACTATATATATATATTCTACGGTTCAAGAGTTTGGGGTCACTGAGCTGTTTTCATGGAAAACAAGGACATTTCTGTCTGTAAAATAATTGCAAAAGAGTTTTCTAACCAACAATTAGCCTCTTAAACTAAAAATTGGATCAGCAAAAACAACGTGCTATTGGAACCCAGGAGTGATGGGAGTGATAAAGGGCCATTGGAACACAGGAGTGATGGGAGTAATAAAGGGCCATTGGAACACAAGAGTGATGGGAGTGATAAAGGGCCATTGGAAGACAGGAGTGATGGGAGTGATAAAGGGCCATTGGAACACAGGAGTGATGGGAGTGATAAAGGACCATTGGAACACAGGAGTGATGGGTGTGATAAAGGGCCATTGGAACACAGGAGTGATGGGAGTGATAAAGTACGCCTATGAAGATATTCCATTAAAAATCAGCCGTTTCCAGCTACAATAGTCATTTACAACATTAACCCCATCAGTGCTGGATTTCGGATCCATTTCATGTTGTCTTACTGGACAAAATTTGCTTTTCTTTCAAAAACAAGGACATCTCTAAGTGACCCCAAACTTTTGAGGGTAATGTGTATATATATATATATATATATATATATATATTTTTATATATATATATATATATATATATGGCCCATTTGTGATGATACAACTGATGTCCAGCAGCTCCTAAATCATGACTTATTAAAGTTGCAATACAAAGTATATTTTGTTAAAATAAAATAAACTATAAATAGTTTGTGTGTATTACAAAAGCAACAAAAAAATAAAAATGTTAAAAGACAGACAGAGGTTAACTTAGGCCAATAATTACTCAAGATGGCAGAATCTACGTAGCTAGAAGTAAAACTCAACATGCAATACAATTATAAAGTAGAAGTCATTAGAACATCACAGAAGTTTCACCTGGCATGACGGATAAATCGACATTGATTGTCATTATGCCATTAAGTATAATAAATTCACAAAAAACGTCACTCGCTTAGAATGAGGATAGTAGGGACAGGAGCTTAATCTCAGAGAATCAGGAGAGTTTCTCTGAATATATACATGCGATCCAATTATCTGAAATGTTCCTTCTTTACAAAAAAAACCAAAGGCCATTAAATTGTAGATTGCTCTTGCAAGAAATTGTCAGCTCCTGGGATCACTCGCTCGGGCTCAGCGGCTAAGGCGGCTTCCCTTAGGACGGTCATGTGCTCCTCGGCGGCAGACATTGATTGGTCGATCCAGTCCATCCCGACGGTCAAGTGACAAGCGTTTTTGGTCACCAGCACAAGATGACTGACGGAGAGAAGGAGGGCAGTGGTTCTGAAAAACAAATTTTACAGAACTGATGTAATTAAACCCGCAAATCGATCAAAAAACTGTGCTCTTCGATCTAAAGGTTTGAAGGGACTATTCTACCCAATGAAAGCTGAGTCCTGCATTACAGGGGGGTAGAATAGCGCCTCGATTTGTTAGAATGTCTTCTAAATAACTCCAATAAACTAATTTTCTTCAAAGAGCCATAGAAAGAATTCATCTTTTCCGTTATTGAGCATCTTTTGATATTGGGGCCGATACGAGGTACGGGGGGTAAAATACACACCTAGCATCAAGCAGTTTAGGATCCAGAGGAGGATACATGGAACGGACCACATCATCAACTCTGTAATCAAAACAGATAACGGTAAAGGTAACTTTCAATTTATAATTCATATAATTCATATGGGCTTCTCACATTTATCTCATAAAATCAGACGAAATAACTCTCTGGGTGGGACCCGGAGTCTCCGGGTGAAGCTCTGCTTGCCTGGGTCTCCAAGTCAATTTATTTTTTCCTTTGACAAGGAAGTTGTGTTTGGCCACGCCCACTTCCTGCCTACTTCCCGCCCACTCCCCCACACAGCAATAAATCTCATTTGTTCTGGAGGTAAACAAAGAAACGCATGTTAGACGCCATCATCAGGACACATAGGGTAATGCACTTAGTGCAGCCGGAGAACATATGGAGTATGTAATATTATGGTAGATGTGGTTTTTTGTTTTTGCTTTTTTTTTATTAAAACTGCTTAAAGTTTGTTAAATATGCTTCTCTATCACTTGCCAAAGAAAATGGCTTACCTTGGACTGATTCTCTTTGCAACAATAATAATGTCGCTTAGGCTTGATGAGGATTTCATCTTGGCGCCAGATCCCATGGTCATAGCGACCAGCTTCTCCGTCAGGGTATGGCATATCTGGAAAAAAAAACATTTAGAATCATAGCATTTATATTTTTATCAATATATTCTCTATTTATAGATTCCAACCTGCCCCCAATATGTAGAAGTCGGTCTGGTACCTGACAGGGGTGTAATGCCAGCAGCTGCCTAATTACTTAGGATTTTCGGGCATATCCAGCCAAAAAAGGCAAGTTTGGGTCGCTGATGGACAGCGGCCCACCTGGTATTTGCCTGATGTGCCAGATAGCCAGTCCGGGCCTGGATATGGGTCAACTAAGTTGCTTCTTGCCTGTTGTGTTGTTTGGTCTAGTAGGACATTGGGGTCTATTCGCTAAACTGTGAGTTTATACCAACTTTTATTTTAACTTGCATGTCCTTGCCTGGAACTCGTACAAGTCAAAGTTGCCTGGATTCTCAAACAGCTCTTACTTCAGTGAATATGTGCATGCAACCTAAGTCGAGTCAGGCCAGTCGAGTTCTCCTGTAATTCAAGCACTCGACTTCTTAGTGAACAGACCACTGCGTGACTAAAATCCCTATCATCCAAGTCATATAAATGAGAGACTTATTTCGACCAAAGCATTCCTACCTTTAGAATGGAGATGCAGTGTGAGACCAGCCCCCTAATGAAATAAAACATAAATGGTAAGAAATAACAAAATTCTGTAAGAAATATAACTATTTGTATCCAAATATATATATATATTTGGGTACAAATAGTTATATTTCTTACAATGATTGCATTGAAATATACAAAAAACTTTCTGATTTTTATAGATTGTAAGATTGTAAGCTCTTTTGAACAGGACCCTCCTCATCTGTTGTCTTTCTAAGTCAAATTGTTGTTATACTACTTTTTATGTCCTGTCTACCCATTGTACAGCGCTACGGACTATGATGGCACTATATAAATCAATAAATAATAATGCTTAATATATTTAGTTTAATTAGGGCATGTGCCATTTTTAGTATTATTTATGTATTTCTAGATGATCTTTTCATGCAGTGACTTATGTTAAGTTCTATAAATAGCAATAAATGTGACTAATTCAGGAAAAAAGATTTTTAATACAATTAATTTGGCCATGTTTGATTTTTTTTTTATAGTATTTGATTATATATCTCCGAAAGATTCCATAGTAAAAGTAATCAGAAACTTTTCACCTGTAGCTGTTGATGGACTACAATTCCTATCATGCCTTTCCAGGCTATATACCCTGATATAGAGAAACTGCCGATGGTCTTTGGCGCCACCTTGTGGTCAGAATACTCAGTGCAACGTTAAACCCAGCAGAAGCAGAGCTATGCTACAAAGCGAGAGCGTGATGTTTAACTGTACTAAGAGGGTGGTAGATAAGTGGAACAGCCTCCCGGGAATCACACATAATAAATAACACAAAAACAGAAAGAAAATATCTGATAAATTACGAGGCATCTTCAATCCAATCTTCATCTTCGAGGATTGCCTCTATCTGAGGGTTTGTGATGACGACATCATCCAGCTCCAACTCCGATGGCTCAGACTGAGTTTCCATCGCTCCAATTAAATCCACTGTCGGCCTTCAAAATAAAAATCAGAATCTTCTTCGAATGTTCGTGCTCAGTTTATATGTAAGAAATACTGTATATATATATATATATTACATTTACTAAAATTCTTAGGGTTTGGACTAAAATCTGTTGTGGGGTGGTGGGGCAGCTTGGTACGGATGATCAGGTTCCTTCCCATAACAAAGCAGGGTGAGCCAGGACCGGACTGGGGAAATGCGGTTCTGATGAGCTCTTTGGGACAGAGGTAGAGTTCGGCGGGATAGAGTGGACTGCCCGGCACAAAGCGAGACAGTTGGGAGGTATGGTATATTTAGGCCCCACTTACTTGTTGTTATAATGTGTAAGTAGGTTCTTCGTACGGCAGTATCGCTGTCTGCAGACCACAACCAGAGCCACAAAAGAAGCTAAAAATATGGTGGCCAGGACACCGATAGCCACAATGACCACAGTCTCCATTTCTCTAGCGGGCGATCAGGCGGTTCACGGGCAGTAAAGGGAGATCATCTGAAAATAAGGACGTTCGGGAATTAGGAAACTCACGTAAAAGTAACAGGTTTATTAACATGAGGGAATCATCCTCCTATAAGAATACGGTATATCACATCATCCCGTAATCTCCACATCAAATAATCCTTTAGCATTTCAATTGTTTAATAAAACGCTCCCATGTTCTTCATATAAACACGATGCTAAAGGCTGGAAATATCCCTCTATCCATCTATTTCTCTATCCATCTATCATCTATCTATCTATTTATCTTTCATTCTATCTATGTATCTATCCTTCTTTCTATCTATCTATCTATTAGTATTTACATCTGTGTGTTTATGGTAAATTATATGCTGTTATATAAACATAACGGATGCTTACATGTACATCTGTATATATGCATATCTCATGCGGTAATATGTATACATTATGTATCAACATTTTAAGCATTTTCATTTATAAATATATATGTTATCCAAAAGTATCCGCTACTCTTCAAAGGTCACGGAGCTGTTTTCATGGAAAACAAGGACATTTCTGGCTGTAACATAATTGCAAAAGGGTTTTGTAACCATTAATTAGCCTTTTAAACGTAAACTTGGATCAGCGACGTGCCATTGGAAGACAGGAGTGATGGGAGTGATAAAGGGCCATTGGAAGACAGGAGTGATGGGAGTGATAAAGGGCCGTTGGAAGACAGGGGTGATGGAAGTGATAAAGGGCCGTTGGAAGACAGGAGTGATGGGAGTGATAAAGGGCCATTGGAACACAGGAGTGATGGGAGTGATAAAAGGCCTCTGAATGCCTATGAAGAGATTCCATTAAAAATCATCAGTTTCCAGATACAGTAGTCATTTACAACATTAACCCCGTCTGCGCTGGATTTCTGATCCATTTCATGTTACTAAGTGGACAACTATTTGCTGTTATTTCAAAAACAAGGACATTTGTAAGTGACCCCAAACTTTTGAACTGTAACTCGTATAACAATAAATACATAATAATGACATTCATTTGAATCGACGACGTGTATGAATGTCTTTCTCAGTAACCAATCCGGTTATCTTTAAGGTGGAATTTATCTTTAAACTTCAGATGGTTCCGGGGACGTTCGGAGATGAAATAGGATTTATTATTTGCTCTTATTCACGATAAAATAAATGTAAATGTTCTTACCTAGAATTAGACATGGAGGTTGAGTTTGCTCGGCAATCACTTCCGCGTAGGCCTGCTGGAGACGTGGGTAAACAATTCTTACCTTGCGTTTGTCTTTTCCCAAATCATTAACAGACTTCTAATATGGGGCGTTCGCTGCAATGCAGCTGAACCGTTTGGCCCCTGCGTTTACAGCCCCTTTAATATTATATTTCTGCTAATACTGGAAACACACAATACGGCAACATCTAAATATTTTTTTCGGGGGGGGGATGTCCTTTTTTTTTTTTAGGAAATTCATAATTTTTACAATTTCAGTTATTTAAACTAGAGGGTCGGAGGCTTAGATGTAACATAATGAAGTTTTACTTTACTGAGAAGGTGGTAGATAAGTGGAACAGCCTCCCAGCAGAAGTGGTAGAAGGTAATACAGTGCATGGGATTAGGCATACGGCTGCTGAATCTAAGACGAGACCAATGATCAGTGATTGAGACGGGCAGAATAGACGGGGGCCGAACGGGGCCGATCTGCTGGCAAAGTCTATGTTTCTATGCCATCCATTCAGGTAAATCCCGATGACATAATGAATGCCGAGAACCGACACACCTTAAGGGCGACCCAACCTTAGTTAAAACATAATCCAGGGAAACCGGTTTTGCCACATTAATTTCCCCAGTATAAATAATACCGTCCATTATTAAGCTCTGAATTTCCAAATTCTTAATTGTGACAACATGAAATCAGATCTTTGGGATGGATCCTTTTTGTGTTCCTTCTATCAGATCTCCTTGGAGTCCCCATTAGTGATTCTCTTTAAATGATCCCCCCCCCCTTAAAATACAGCACTTTCTATCACCTAAATGTAACAATTAGGTATAAATATATATAAACAACATAAAATGTTTATAAATAAAGTTATGTAAATAAAAACACATCTTTATTCAACGTAAAAGCTAGCAACAGATCACAAAGTCACATAAAAGCTTTGGTAAAGCCACACCCACACCAAAGCCACACCCCTAAACAGTGTCTTTGGCTATTCCAAATATTGACTTGCACCCCCCCCAACATTTAAGGTGTTCGAATGGGGACCCCCTGTGTCAAGGGGCGTGAAAATGGGAAACACTGCCCCAGAGGGCGGGGCAACAGGTGTGGCCTAAAAAGCCACTTTGTGACACTAGTGCAGTGAGGTGGCGGGTGGGGGCTGCAGCGGAGGTCTTAATTGCGTTATTCACCTCCCTGGGCCGGTCGGGGGTGATCAGAGGATCTCTCCAACCCTCCCCACAAAAGAGGGGCAGTGGGGCAGCTACTGGGGACGCCGGGGGCAGTTCCCCAAAAACAAGGACTGTCCTGCAAAAAAAAAACCAGGCCTGTAGGGAGGTATGGAACTGAGAGTGCATGTGTAGGGTTGTTTAAGTCCTAAATCTTGTCTCGAGTCATGTGATGTCGCTGACGTCGACGAGCCAATGAGACGATCGGGCACATTCACTCATTTTATGCACTCATATATTTCAGGGTAACCACTTGTGTTTTAATTATTTTTTTTATTCTGGGAAGTTTTTTGTATTTTGTTTTATTTCTCAGCGGAATATATTTAACAAAAATCTGTTTAGGTTCTTGGCAACAACCAGCAGAAATCTTAAGCGGGTAATAGGATTAACATTCCCGTGGGATTTTTCCCTAATGAAGGCAATTTAAGGAGAAAAAATGACTATTATCAGACCAGCGTACTGCGTGTATACTGTATACTTCCCAAAATGGGGGTTACGAAATAGAAGGACATTTTACTTTACTTTTGAAAGGGTGGTGGGTACATGGAATGGTCTACCAGCAAAAGTGGTAGAGATTAATACAGTAAGGGGGTTTAAACAGGTAGAGATGGGCCGAAAGGGGCCGATCTGCTGGCAGATTCACTGCTTCTATCCAATATGTGTATAGAAAAAGCAAATAATTTTTTCAAAACGACACAAGACTAGTAAATCCAAATAAAAGTGACCGTTTATGTAATAGGAGGAGTTATATGGACTAAGGGGAGGAGTTATAGGGAGGGTTTATATGGAGTAAGGGGAGGAGTTATAGGGAGGGGTTATATGGAGTAATGGGGGGGTTATAGGGAGGGGTTATATGGAGTAATGGGAGGGGTTATAGGGAGGGTTTATATGGAGTAATGGGAGGAGTTATAGGGAGGGGTTATATGGAGTAATGGGAGGAGTTATAGGGAGGGTTTATATGTAAGGAAAGGATATAATGAATATCTGTCGTTGATATAGGTTATAGGGAGGTGAATCCTCTGTCTCAGATTATAATACGGGGAAGTTTGGGCAGAAATACACATTTTTAATACGTGTAACTGTAATTTAGAGTTTTCTTCTTGGGTAAAATGAAGGTGAAGCAGCATCGCATGGACTCGCACACATCCAGCCTTCCCATTGTGCAGCCAGAACGTCCCTTTTCCAGTTAACCTTCCACCCTCCCCCTATAAACAAAGTAGGCTGTGAGATTTCAGCACGTTTAATAAATTCTATGTCTTTTCTCTTCTTTCAGTAATAAGAGAGGTAGAATCGTCTAATAAAACCGGTTTTATTCCGTTACGTTACACACACGGACTCGCAAAAAAACGGTAAAAGTCCAGAGCTTACCTTTTTGTTCTCTCTCTCCTCCATTCCCACATTCCTGTCTTTATCTGGGACTGGGAGTTGGAAACGCATTCCATTCTGACAGATTACGGAGTCTGGAGCCCTGCTGCATTATGGGATTAGTGTGTTCTGAACCGCAATTTAGATAAACTATTTTTTTATTTTTTTTTATTTATTTTTTCTTTGTAAAATCTAAACTCAGTATATTATAATTTTATGCATTTATTGATAGGTTTGATAACTATATTATGAACAATATGTAGGAAAAAAATGCTAAAATTGTATTCTCATTTTAAACAGTTTCACTGCACTGACTATGGGGTGTAGAGCTTTAAGAGGGGCTCCATAGAATAGTAGGGGTCACAGTTAAGGGTTAAAACCTAGTTTTATCTCATTTAGTTCTAATAAAGAGCATTTATCTGCAGACCTGGAGGCCGCCATTGTTGTCAGTCATGTGATATTTAAGTTGCATTTCCTGACTCAAACCCCACACTGAGCTGATGCTTTATGGCGATGCTAATGAAGTCCGTCCTTCCATAGACTTTCATTACCACACAGGTCTATTTACTAAACTGCAAGTGCTAGAGTTACTTCAATGCTAAACTACATTACTGTAACACAATGCTAGCCCATATGGCACTTTGAAGGGTCAATTGTTCCTATGGCAACAACAGCCGTAAAGCGTGACTGTGTTATCTGTGTTGCTGGAGTATAGAATGTCGGAATGCTTACAGTTAATACCACACATTAAATAAACACGACACATATCATGTATTTTATTTATGTTTAATAACTTGGAGTTTTATATCGATGACAATTTGCGTTCCTCTAAGTACGGTTAGATTATTTATTTAATTATTTAATATATCATTGCATTGTTTTCGGTCATCAGCATCCAGCCGTAAAATTGCTTAAATCTTTTCCTTCACAGTTTTTTTCCCAATCGCTCCTAAAAAAAAAAGAAGGAAAAAAATAACTTTAAATTAAATTTCTTTTAAATGCAGCACTTTAAAGTTGTAGTTTTTTGCCCCATAATATAATGTTTATTCAAAATATTTTGCCATTAGAATGAATTTCACAAAAATAATAATAATAACAATAAATTCTATATAATACAACATAATGTCAACAAACAACTAACGGAATCACTGTAAATTCCTCGTAACATCAAAAGAGAAATCTGATCAAATTTATTTAAAGGTTTGTGTTTTTAATTGCAAATTTACCCACCAAGCTGACAATCCATTGGGGTCCGACACAATCCGTTCGAGGCATTTTATATCGTCTTCAATATCAGCGTCCAATAATTCTAAAAGTAGACGATATATGACAATAACAGTACACGATGAAAAAAAGATAGCCAATGTATTAATCTATACATTACTGCAACATAAAGAAAGGTCACCAACTAGGTCACCTGCTTCTTATAATCAGTATAAAACTTGATGATGTCATTTGTGAAATTGGTTATGACCTCATCAGCTAAGCACAAGGGGATACACCGTTTGTGCGCATGGTAAAGGTGTCCTATACTTTTGTATCTGAACGCTGCCATCGCCTCTTCTGTGATAGATCAAATTATCTTCCCGTCACAAATGTTTCCATTATCTCCCCCATTATGAAATCCCCCTCCAAATGAAGAAAGCCCATTATTACTTGTACAATCTAATCCACACAAGTTCTTGCGTCCCGCGGTCTCCCCATCATAGCACCACCAGTAGCTGTTGATCTGGAAGACACCGTACTCCGAACGACTCACGTGAAGTGATGTATCGTATCGACTAATATAGTATGCCATGCATGTGTCTGTAGATGAAGACAGAGCAGGGACGCATGGTTAACAGAACCAGAGAGAAACATGAACGAAAAGATATAAAAAAAAAAAAAAACATAGAAAACTATTTTTGTGCCTCAACCCTTCTCTCAAGAACCCAAGCCCTTCCCATCATTAATCTCCCATATGAACTTCTACCATATCTCCTATTTGGCTTCCATCAAGCTTTTTTGCCAACTCATGTCTTCTTCTCCAAATCTCTTAGGATGTCCGTGATGCAGAACAAATTACCAAATACAAATATCTAGACATGGAGTGACATTGAGTAACCATTTGGCTTTGGAACTGTATGTTGGCCACGGCACACCTGCCACATTAATTTTAATAAAATGGTGTTATTATTAACGTATAAAAGCTGGACTAGAAGTCAACAAAAAAAAGGCCAAGTGAGTGTCTGAGTTGGTTTGGGGTGAAAGATTTTATATGATTTTATATGATTTTATATGATTCCCTTAACAGGGATCTCAAAGTAAAAAGTATTCTTCATCTGAAAAAAGACTCGAGAAGATAGATCTTTTCGGTAAAGGGTTTACTGAAACTACCTTAAACATCCCCAGTCTGTGGTCAGTGCAGACGGATTCCTATTTAGTTTACCCCCTCTGTCTCTAGCTGGGTGGTAAGTCTGCCAGGTGAAGCGGGCCTGAGCATTTCTAACTGAAACCACCGTCTCTATCAACAGCACTGTCCAGCTCACAAGGGATTCAGCCAGCGGCGACCCTGGCCACAAAGCTGACTACATTCAGACTGCCGAGCTAAGAAGATCCTGGTTTATGTCACATTTCCTTTATCAACTTTATAAATGTTTTAAGTATTTGTATTGGGGGGGGAGGGGGAGCGGAAAGAAATGTAACACATTAAATTGAGTAAAAAAAAACAAACAAAAAAAACATAGAAAACACTTACAGTCTTCCACGGTGTAGCCTTTCACTGTCAGATTGGCCTCCCTCAGTTTATTCACCAACGCACACCTATCCATTGACCACGTTTGGGTGGCCAAGGTAAGAAGCACAAGCATCAAGCGGACGATCATTGTTCCGATACTGAATGAACCGGGTTGTTCCTCGTCTGGTTTTGTAGGCAACGATGAATCATACGGAATGCGAAAATAAGAAAACTACCTACGTCATAATAAAAATAATAGGTGGAGCGATGGATGGAATTCTTGGGATTGAGAAATAATTGCTGTAGCCATCAAACAAACTTAAGGAAGTATTATTTTTAACGTTCAAATCAATGTAACTTCACGTCTTTGTTCTTGTTATTATATATATAGTATATAGTATATATATGTGACATATTCGTAATCGCCGTGCTAGTTCAGTGTAAAAAAAGTGACCTCACGGCCATATCCACGCATGACATCATCAACAAACTGTGCTAATTAACCAGCCATACAACCCACCACATGCCACCCCCCCCCCCGAACTCCTCAAAATTCTGAATTGGAAACCATTTGCCAAGGATCACATTTATTGGTATAAGGAAAGCACGGGCAGAGAAGTCAATTGAAACACAATTTATCTATTTTCAGTTTTTTTAGCAGGTTCCCAGTTAACATCCAACGGAAAAACTGCTTAAGTCTTTTCCTTTACAGGAAACTTCCCAAGGAACCCTGGAAAAGAAAACATAAAGACAAAATAAAGAGAATGGAACAATACGGAAAAGCTAACAGTGGAATTATAAGAGGTTCGATGGGTTTCCTATTAGCCACCCTCGTAAGTTGTTGTTCCAATAAACTCCCTTTATCTCCAGACCTGGAGGCAGCCATTGTTGTCGGTCATGTGATATTTTGGGAGCCTTTCCTACTCAAACACCACACTGAGCTGCTGCTTCACGGCAACGCTAATGAAGTTGGTCCATTGACTTTCATTAGTCAGGGTCTCCAACTGGGTGATTAAGACTGAGCCACTCTAGTGTTTACTAGAGGCAGTGTGATAAGGAGTCAGGGCTAATACTTTTTTTAATGGGTAAGCGGCACCTACCAAGATTCCAGTCCTTTGGGTTCTCTTACAATCCTATTAAGACATCTTATGTCATTTGTGACGTCTTTATCCAACAGATCTAACAAAGAAATAAAACACATAACAATTCGTTACTCCATATATTGACTTGTCACTGTTTTCTTAGATTCTTAGACTTGTCAGATGTTCTTCATAAACACCCGATGGGTCATAAAGTGTGAGGATCACCAGAATAATAAAAGTGGCCCTAATTATCTATGGTCCATTTGTTGGGAGCTCCTAGGGTTAGTGAGAACTCCTTAGAACTTTTTTTATTTACAGTCTTTTGGGTCCATTCACTAAAAAGTCGAGTGATAAGCGTTTTTTACTGTCCATGCTGTCCCCATCCCAACGGGCAGGAGATGGACATCATGGAGTATTTCTCATGTTTCAACCCCCCCCCCGATGCCACTGAGAACAGGATGGGAGTGTAAGTGGGCTCTATACCCCCCAAAACATAATTATTTTATATTCCCCCCACTTCACTGCAGATGGGGCTGGGGAAGGGAGGTGATTTTCAGCTCTTTTTTATGTAATATACATGAGCAGGGGACTCGCACGCCACCTGTCACGTATTACCTGAGCAGCGCATTCCGCATATGTTCTTGCGTCCGATAGTCTTTCCGTCAGTACACCACCAGAAGCTGTTGATCTGGAAGATGCCATACTCCGTACGGCTAGTATGCATCGATGTGTCGTAGCCACTAGCATAGTGGGCCAAGCATAAATCTACAGGTGGAAAAATATAAAACAGTTCAAGGGAAAACAGAAAAAAAAACAATAAATGTGCAATAAACAGCTGTTTCGCAATATCTCGAGAATTTAATTTCCTGAAAAAAACTCTGATACTCTAATTTTAGATTATGGTCTCGTGTTCTAACATTTCTCTTCCTTTGAAATAAACTCCCCTTCTGTACTTTTTTAAAAACCCTTTAAGAATTTAAATATTCCTATTATATCTCTTCTCTGTCTTCTTTCCTCCAATCTCTACATATTGGGGTCTCCAGAACTATACCCAATCCTCTAGGTGAGGTCTGACCAGAGATCTGTAAAGTTCCTGCTATTTATGCCACTTGCCATACACCCCAGCACCCTGCAACGCCTTTTCCGACACTTTGTTGCATTGCCTGCTTACCTTTAAGTCCTCCGAAATACCGGTAATTACTCGCAAGTCCCTCTATTCTTATGGATCCTGTACCTTAATGTATCTGTCAGTCTGCTCTACTAAACAGATGATCTCAATATGCATTTGCCATGCATGGTCTGGGGCAAGAGGGAGAGAAACTGCAATCAACAGATGGATTGCAGAATTAAGGCTAACAAGGCTTGTTATAGGGCTGTGAATAACTATGTAGAAAAGTAGAAATATAATAAAAGCAACAATAGAGGGAAAAAGGTAAAAAAAGGTCCAAAATGAAGACTGTAAAAATTATAGAGAGAATACAAAAAAATCTGGATTTTGGAGCTGAATAGAATCAAAGACATCAGCCAGAAATAACAAATTCACACAAAGACTTACAATCTTCTAATTTGTAATTTTTGATGCCGATAACACCCCCTTCTTTCAGCTTCTGAGCCAACGCACACTTGTCGATAACCCAGCAGTTTCCCGCTGGTGCCAGCAGAAGAAGAAGAAGAAGAAGAAAGAAGCCCTTCATTGCTGCTATTCTGCTAGCCAAAGGTTCATCGACTGTGTTCTGCTTTGTCAGAAACCCTAATATAGCAAGCAGAAGTAACCAAACAGACATTGCCCCTATTGATGAAAAAAAAAAACCAGAGCAATGAACTTTTTATTTTGCAATATCTCTGGCCATGATGTCAGGATCCCAAAATAATTTGTACCCTTTTTTTATGAGAAGGAAATAAAATGCCGAGAAATGCTAATCACCACGACCAATTTATTTTAGGACCAACAAGGTCAAAACATTGTGGCCTTCTGCCTAAATGAGACAAACAAAATGAAAACATTGTTGCAGGGTCTCTAGATGTCTCTGTACAGAATAAAAGCTGTAGGATGACATCATAGTACAGAACAGAGTGATGATTGTTGAACAGAAGACCAGTCTTGCATTGGTGGCCAAGCTTGAGGTTCAGTTCTAGCCCATTTCTATATAATGGGTTCCCCGTCTCTACCGAATTTGTATATCGCGTAGTCGTATTTTCATTTCATCCTTTATCTCATTACAGGCAATGGGTGCTCCAAATAATCAGAAATAGATACCCTCTCCCTGTAGAGGAATTTAAACAAAAGCCTGAGATTAAACAGCAAAATTGCAGTTAAATTTCAACATAGAAAAATGTAATATTATGCATCTGGATAAAAAAATGACAAGAATTTGAATTATAAATTGAATGTTGGCTTATATGGGATATCCAGACCTGGAAACTTTCTAAGCTCCGGCTACCCTTGCTGGGTTGGAGGTCCCGCTGCTGCAGGTGGGCGGTCCTGCTGTTGTTGGTGGGCAGTCCTGCTTGCTTCAGTGGGCGGTCCACTGATGTTGCCGAAGTGGGTGGGGAGTGGGGCGTGCCACAACTCCACTCACGCGACCCAGAGAAGCAGCCGTTCACCCGGAGAGTTCCCAGCTATGGGGGATATCTACTAAGGAGAACCTGGTTATAGACTTTCCACCTGTCTTCCCATATTTAATTGGCAAGACTTAATCTTGAATATGCAGGACAACTATGGAAACCAGTTCATAAAAACTAGACACATCATGGAGGCATTTTTTTCAATGTAAGGGGAAGAAGTTTTTCTACAGTCGGGG
This sequence comes from Spea hammondii, assembly GCA_029215755.1. NCBI lineage: Eukaryota > Metazoa > Chordata > Amphibia > Anura > Pelobatidae > Spea > Spea hammondii. Next base: position 25,992,750 of record JARDYJ010000013.1, read on the forward strand.
CAGTTAAGCTGTGGAATGCACTGCCAAGTGAAGTGGTTTTAGCAGTTTCAATTAATAAAAATGGTTGGGTGCCTGGCTAGTTAGTACAGGGTTAAAACAATTTAACTTCAGCATAGTTAAAGATCCAGGGGAAAAAAAATAATTTTCTTGGGTGTTGAGAGTGATTTTTGTGTTTTTTTTCTTGGGGTAATGTCGGCTAAAGGACTTGGAATTTGAGAGGGCTAAACCTGATGGACTTTGTTCTTTTTTAACTCATGTAACTATATAACTAATATTATGACTGGTTAACCCTTTCTTCAACCCAGAGGCAGTAACTTGGAAAGGACCCTGGGTAAGAGAACACATCGAAATAGCTAATATGCAGCCGCATGAAAACATATACCAGTATATATATATATATATATACATATATATATAGTTCTACTTTAACAGTCAGCTCTCCAATAAATGTCCTATTACATCACTGAAGATATAGCCAGCCTCAACTACGCGCTTAACTGGTTCCATGGTGTAATGGTTAGCACTCTGGACTTTGAATCCAGCGATCCGAGTTCAAATCTCGGTGGAACCTCATCGTTTTATAGGGATTAATGAATTTATTATTTTTTTGACAAAATAAATTAAGATCATTAGCTAACGTTTCATACAGCGAGCTTTGCCTGTAAATCACACAGTAACATTGCATAACAACTGTGATAAGTCAGATCAAAGTGTTGTAACGTTACCTACAGCTCATTGGCTGCGGCAGATGCCAATCTACGATGTCGCACGTTTTTATTGGTGGACGCTGGGTAAGCCCACCATCCTTCTCAAACAGTGGCGATGAGGGCTTTTCGGGGTGCATTGCGCTTCTAGACGGGGTAATAGACGGTTTCCGGGCGCACAATATGCTGAATCACCTCACGGACCATCGCATTAACCACATATCCCGTTCCCGTGAATGCTGGTAATACAGAGACGCTGAACTACAACTCCCGGCATGCATTGCGGTAGTAACGTGATCCCCAATTGGCTGGGTGGTGCAGATTGTGCTGAGAGCTTCCTCGAAATTTGCCGCCAAAGGCTTCCCCATCTTTATTTTGCCCCCCAGCATTTGCTTCATTATCACAGGGCCCTTCACAGCTTTCAAAATAGTGGTTTTTTAATAATTTGCAAGGTAAATGTTTCATTTTATTCCTTTATTCCCCATACACAATGTTAGCTAAATAACTCTGAAATTACTCCCTATTTTCTGCTGTGTATACAATAATTGCTATTACCTTTTTTATATTTAATACAATTATTGAAATCTTATGGAATTAAATTAGTGGTTTAGTAGTTTTTAAGTCGTATCCATGGTTACTGGTCATTTGTATGTGTCTTATGTTTCTTAATGTAAATTCCGAATGATCAAAAAGAGAGATTATTTTTAACTCTGCGTCCCAATGGTCCTTTATCACTCCCATCACTCCTGCGTCCCAATGGCCCTTTATCACTCCCATCACTCCTGTGTTCCAATGGCCCTTTATCACTCCCATCACTCCTGTGTTCCAATGGCACGTTGTATTCCCTGATCCAAGTTAAAGTTTAACAGGCTAATTGGTCGTTAGAAACCCCTGCAATTAGGTTACAGCCAGAAATGTCCTTGTTTTCCATGAAAACAGCCCAGTGACCCCAAGCTTTTGAACAGTAGTGGATGTCATCTGTAATATGACCATACAACCACTTGTAATGATGTCATTTTGACCTACATGGGGCTGACCTTTTTCAACACAAGACGCTAGAAAATAAGTCGCAGCTTTTGACGGGACGCGTAAGCAGCTGCTACCAGATTAGCAAGGACTTGGTTAATATCAGGGTATCAGGATTTAGCCCCAGAAGTCTGATTTAAAGGAGCGATTAGCAAGAGGGATTCTGTAATCCGAAAACTTCTAGAAAAAAAACCCAAACAGATCCTTCTGCATTATCAGCCCCCTCTACCCAGTTGATTATTATTATTATTATTATTTTCATTATTATTATCATTATTTATTGTTTATAAGAAATTCATATTTTGACAGCAAAAATAATTTGGTAGGTTGGAGGAAATTAAGTGTGAAATAAATGTTTGTCGCAATTCAAATGCTGTGTGGTTGACAACTTGAATTTCTCACTTTGATTTAATTTTAAAATAGGATGCATTTAATTTAATATAAAAATTACAGTGGTTCTCCAATGTTTTTTTTGTATGGCTGGAGTGATGACCACTAAAATATGTTTTCAACTAGAGCGGTTACTTCTACCAACCGCTAGAGATCAGTTCAATGTAGAAGTCGTCTTGTCTTCTATCCTGAATCTCAGACAAGACCAAGAAACGACTATGGTTTGCGTCTTTACAGCAGGGAAAAACTGGCAGGGGCCGAATGGGGCCGATCCGCTGTCTCATATGATTTCTACGTTCCTACTGGTATGTCGTCACGTGTTTATTTTATTGTTAAATTGTATATTGTTGATTTTATTATTTTTGAGGGGGGGGCATTCTGTATTTTCTGTATTTTTTTGTAACAATGTTACAGAATCTGCCGGCGCTCTAAAAAATGTAATTCTGCACAATTTACACACACAATGAAAACATTCTAAAGCCATTTAGAAACATTTTTTTCACATTAGCTTTAAATACATGATGCCTTTATAAATGGCCGATAAAAACATATAAAAGACACATTAACACTTTACACTATATTTAATATTAGGATACATTTTAGAACCATATTGACTATTTGAAAGAGGAATGAGATTATAGTTTTGTGACGTCGCTCTATGAATTATCTGATCATTGTCAGCATAAACAGCATCCCCCCTTCTCTTTAAAGGGGTTTTTGTCCTCTGGAACGCCTTTTAATAGGGGGTCCTCTGTTGCTAGAGATTCCACATAGGTTTTCATTTCCAGGGCCGATCTGGAAACCTACAGAAACATATACATATTACTAATCACAATCTATAATCCAAACCAAACAGAAGGGAAACGTACAGAACCTGTTATTTTATAACAACGATGAGTTCGATAATGTTTATTCTAAGCCTTTGATTTATAAATCTTCCAGTTTTATTACATTTTAATCCCTTGTTTTCTTTCCAGGCGTTAAAAAAAAAAAAAAAAAAAAAATGCCCGCCACGGTTACATTCTTCATAGTCTTGAATCTGTTTATATTTTGCCCTTCGAGGATCAGCAGCCATTATATGAAGCAATAAGAAGGACTCTCTCTATAGGGAAATGCGTTTTGTATTTTGTTTACTGTTCTTTTAGAAGATATGAATTTTCTCAAATTTGTGTTTTTAGGAGATTTGTAGTTTTTTTATTTTTTTCACAGCTGGCTCTGTGGTTTAGTATACATTTGGCATTTAGGTTCTGGTTGACCCACCTGTCCGTGAAATGTACTTATTGGGGCTCTTTTATGAGAATCATTGAAAAACTGATTAGACCAGGGGTAACCAACTGGTCGCCATCAGCTGTTCCTCGTCTACAATGTATTACAGTCAAAGGAAAGAGCACCGGCAGATTCCGTGGCGCTGTTACGAAAGGGAAGTGAAACGTTAAAATTGACAATAGAATGCATTGTGAATTATGGAAGTCGAAAGCACAGCTCTCCTTCCACCACAGCTGCCTACTTCTACTTTTTGAATAAAGCCCTTTTGGTTTAGGGAATAAAACAATACGATGAATTACCCTGACCAATTACATTGGGGGGGAAAAACAAATTAATGACCAACAACAAAGAAGTAACGTGGAACCATCAGATAGTCTTGATACATTACCAGGACTCTCTCTGTCTTTATCTCCTTCCTTAACTGTTCGATCTCCATCTTCAGCACATCCTTCTCTGTCATGTCCTGAGCCATCTCACAGTAAGTGTCCTACGTATTATGTAGGCACTCTTTGTGTGATTTCCCCAATGGAGGGTTTGTAGGATGCTCCAGGAGAAAAAGTTTGATGTTGTGTCAAGAATTCCTGAAGATCACGTGAAGTTGAAGGCTCTGACGTGCAGGAGATCCAGTATCAAGTGTGGAAAGATCAAAAAGAGACTCGGGTAATCTTCAAGATTTTAGATGCTTGGTGGAGGGGTCCGGAATAATTTTCAATGGATATCAGAAATTGGATTTAGGATTTTTTAAAGGCTATACCTGAATCTCCACAAATTGATAGAGTTTATACATACATATATTGCTCCGCAGGAGAACAGGAGATGTTCTGTAGGAGATGCTCTTGGCCAGCTCAGTCTGCTCTAATGTCTGATTCCTCCCACGATCCACAAGACCACAGATGGAGGATCCCTCTTTAATCCTAATCTGATAAAGGTCTTAATGTCTAGCCTGCTTACAGCTCAACAGGAATATACAGTATACGGAGTGATTTAACATCAAATACATAACATTGTGTCGGACACATGGCCCCTTTAACAACAAATGTTATATATGGGCACTTATACTTTTTTTTTTTATGCTGTCTGAACTACGTCTTGGGTCTCCTCCACAGGGAATGTTGTTGCCTGCATGTTCTAAGTGTTTTTTTACTGTAAATGCACATGTATTTTTTTTAGTGGTTCTCTTAAATAAATTGGATATTATGTAATTAATGTACAATATTAAATATTTAGATTCCCATATTCTGGAGGTCTACCGATCTGTGAATCTTTCGTAAACCTAATTGGAAATCATATATATATATATATATAATTTATTATACATACATACGTTTATACAGTCTATGGACGTTTTCTAGAATTGGCTAAAATTTAGCACAATTGAGAACCATTAAAGGGAAGAACGCAAATTAAAAATGTCAGGGGCTTCTAGCTGTACTAGGTACATGAAATGATCGGTTTAATTCCATCTACTCAACAAAAGTATGATTGAGTCATACGGACTAATGAGAAGTGAAAGCAAAAATCCTGCTTCCTTCCCCAGGCAGTACTGCAGTCGTTTAGCTGTTGGACACACAATTCTGATATATCACAGCCACAAAGAAAAATAATTACAGAACACGAATGTGTACATTTACATCAAAAAGTAAGATTTGCATAAAGTGATCCAAAGAAACTGTCGACATGTTTCACTTCATCTTTTTGATTATTTTCACTCAATAAAACCAAGACAGGGTATACATCAACAATCACTGCTTAGTAGAACCTTGTGATACCCTCATACCCAGCTAACACTCTGAGGAACATTGGGGCAGGAAAGAGGTATAGAGGGATTTGGGTCCCAAAGAGGGAATCTTAAACATGGATACTCCGGAGGTATGTGATTGGCTGCCAATCCCTTTGTTCCTCCTTGGCATTTACTAATGTTGTGAAGTATGCCACACAGCTAGAAGCCCAAACAGAGGTGACCTGATTAGTGACGGATTCCGGCCAAAGCCAACTAGGTCTAGGCCGGCAAGTCCAGGTGGTGGCAGCCCTTCTGCTGCATAACATGGAGACATTCTCCTCCCTGGGCCACCAGGCTACATGTAGCACAACTGCGCCATGTGATGGCTAAAGTGGAGATCACTGATCTCCCCAAACCAGCCCACTGACACTATGGAGAGCTGCGCTACCTCAGCAGTAAGGGAGCTGGTGGCACTGCCCTGGGTCATGGGATGGTTAATCCGGCACTGGGCCTGATACATTCTATAGAAGATTTCCACTCTGAAAATCCTTACAAACATAACTTTTACAACGCAGAGCCACTTCAAATAACATATATCCAATGCACACAATCTACTATCATAACTATCAAGTCATTCAGCAATTAAGTAAATCTAGAAAAGCGTCCAGTTGACGCTGAGTGTTCAGCATTGCCGGGAACCAACTACAGTCGTTGATTAAAATACTCTGCAGACTGTGATTTTACTGAAACTGGCAGGTTTACACCATAAAATATGTTTGATTGAACTTTACAATGTTTCTGGCACAATCAGGTGATTAACGAACATAATTAGGTAAGCCAAGCATTCAGTGTAAATTGATGGCCCCCTAGTGGCTGATACACGGTAGTGCAAGAAGTTAATTCCATCTGTAGCATTTCTTATTGTTCGCTAACAGCGTGTATGGCAGCCCTGTGAGAATATTTCAAAAATTACAAAAAAGAAAATTCTTTGGTGTTTAAATTTGTCTCGATACAAAGAGTGCTTTTCGTTGTAGGTTCAAAACAACTTTTACCTCCAATAGATTGTGAGCTGTCAAGAATAGGGCATGCCTTCTCCTTCTGTTCTTAATGTATGGTAATGTTATTTTTAAGTTGTAAAATTTTAAATAACACCACTGCAGAATCTGTTGGCGCTATATAATGTGTGTGTGTATATATATATGTGTGTGTATATGGTGTGCTAGATGGCCACTCTGGGAATGCCTAAGTGGAACAGCACCTTTTAACTTCCACTTGTGATCGCTAAGGTGGAAGCCACACAGTGTCATATGTCATTAGTGTTGTAACGTGTTCTCGGTATGTATGGGATGTTAATAAATGTCAGAATTTGCGTATTGCGCAATAAACCGAGACGAGTGAGACCTCTACTTGCATTACCCGTAGCGGTGACGTTTCTGCGTGAGCGCCTCTCTTCTCAGCACTTTCTGTGGTTTATGCTGAGGAAGTTTCTCAGAGCCGCAGACACTCTCTCAAACGCAGTGACACGGTCTGTATGAGCTGCAGCATCATGTCTAACGGGGCAAAGCAAGCTGAAGAGGTCTCTACGATGGACCGGAGCCCAAAAGGCCACTACAGAGACATCGCTGAGGCAACACAGACCCTGAGAGACGGCCACCATAACCTGCAGAGGATCGCGGACTACTGTGAGAAAAACTACACGGAGGTGAGAGTGCTCTACAGCGACAGAAAGGGAACTGAAAGAGAGAGGACTGGGAAATATTTTCTTGGAGGAACACTCCAGACATTATATGCATTCGATAGCCGAGAGCTCTCTCTAAATTTCCGTGGTGTCCTTGCAAGTGTATGGAGGGATTCTGCAGGATCACCCCCAAAGGCATTTGCCCCTTTACCCACCCTCCGCTATTTGCCTGTAATGTTGAACTACAAAAGGGGTATTCTGCTGCAGCTGTGGAGCTGCAGCTTCACCTTCAGGGTCAAGGGTGAAATCTGGAATCCTTGGTGAAACTCCAGCTGGCATGTAATATAGAAAATACATTGATTATTATTATTATTAGTGTGATTAATAAAGTAAAATTGATAGGAATTGTTTAAAGGGGGGGTTCTTCTCTTGTGATACTCGCAAGGTGCTGGTAGAATACATTTAAACCTCTGCTCCTTTGGAAGCTTCCATGGTTTGAAAGCCGCTTTCTTTGTAGGCTGCTGACAAGCAGAAGGCTCTGCAGGACACCATGTCCCTAGTGACCCAGACGCTGGCCAGTGTGGCTTGCCAGGTGGAGGTGGCTGCCCGCCACGTGGCCTACGTGTTGGAGGAGCAGAGCCAGACCCTGGTGCAACACGAGATGCGAATCCGCCTTATCTCCCAGGTTAGTCTCCTAGTCGACTGAGCTCAGAAAATATTACATAGAACGCATTCACCTCTTTATCCTACCCTCCACCCATAATTGTATTAAGAAAGCACGGTCCTTCCCAATAACAAGGCAGTGACAGCAGTGCCATGGTCCATCGAGCATGGAATTTGGAAGGATGGATGTGGAAAAGCCGATGGATGTTATGGCAGGTGACATAGAGGCAAGGGGATAAGAGAGAGAGTATGTGTGAGTGGCAGGTGGCTTAAAATAGAAGATAGATCATGCCCTAAGCCTTTACGGTGAATGGGTCATTATACCGGGAGAAGAAGTCGTATCATTGAACCGTGCTATGTGTGGCTAACTTGAGTCATGGATGGACTAGTATGTATTGTGGTGCTTGGATGGACCAGTCATTGGGGGTGAATGGCTGACTCTCGTCATGGAAAAAACCCATAAGGATAAAATCTCATTTTATTATAGAACCTTTGATCTTGGCAAAGATTTTGTGATGGAACTGAACTATTGTGTTAATATTTACAATTTGTATGGTTCCCACCATGGATGAGTCATACTTAAAACAACGGCTTTCTGGAATTCTTAAATATGCGTTTTAATCAAACTTCTCATTTTTACGATCGTTTTTATAAGACACCAGCTGTTCCGTGAGAACGTTAGTACTGCAGATTTGTTCAAGTAAAATTTATTGTCATCACGTAAAACTGCTTTTTTTTTCCCCTCAATACGCGTGTTGTTTTTCTAGCTTGTAGATATTCACACAGAAAGGGTTTCCCGTCACCACATTGGGACTTTGACGACAAGGAAGAGAACGAAACATCCTCAGAAAATCCAAAGTGAGGAGAAACCGGGTCGACCGACTTCCTATACCCGAGTGCCTATTAATTTCACAAGTCTCGACCATGTGGGTCGCGGGGTGACGGTAAGGATTTTCTGGATTATAGATCACATGATGGAAATCTCTGTATCGTTAAACTCAAGGTTACACGTATTTGTATGGATGGAGAACCTCTAGTGTGCAAGCTACATGCTCCTGAAAACGTTGGTCCTGGCCGAGCCTTTTGAAGAAAGGTGGGATGAAAAGCTGAGGAGAGGAGTGTGAGAGTTGACCTAGCTTGAGCTATTCACTAAGGGGTTTCGAGCGCCGACTCGGTTTGTCTCACGGAAGGGAACACACCATGGTCCCCCGTTCCCTCAGATGCCAACAATGCCTATTGACGAACTAGTCTGATTTTCCGCTGACTTCCGCAACTCCCACGAATGGAGCTCTCTGAAAACTCTGGCGCCAATCGAAACCACAAAGGGAAAACTGAAGCTGAGTGAAAAGGAGAAGTAGGTACTGAAGACAGAAATAGGATCGTCAGAATAGAGACCCCAAAAATTCCCCGTTTTCAGCATCACTGATGCCACATAATAGCGGTGATATTTTGTACTCAGCTGTTCTTCAATACGGAAGCTCTAGGTTTCCAGTAAATACACTATCAGCATGCCAAAACCAGCGGACCCTGAGACGCTTGCAATTTTAACCTTTTAATAGCCCACCCTAACGATTCTATGTAGTAACTCAATACTCAATACCAGAGCTCATTTAAGATCAGCTGAGGTTTGGTAAAGATCCAAGATGGCTGCCTACAGTTAGCTGGCTTTCCCGCCACTTCCTGTAAACCTGACTGCAAGATGACACCAAATACAAACAATATACGCAACAAAGGTTAATGGCAAACATAGCGAGAAAGGAAATTGTTAGATAATTCTCGATCTGCCACATAATGCCACTGATCTTGGCTTCCATGAGATCAAAGTTATCTTCGCAACAATTATACCGATTGACCAACAAAAAAACACAATCTTTTATTGAGTGGATATTTTGTTTTTTGTTATTCTGTGGAGTATTTTTTTTATTTATTTTTTGGCAACACAGAAAACCAATAGTTTTTTTTTTTTCTTTAAACGTAGTTCATATAATCCAAAAAACTTGTGAAAACAGTAGAATTTCTTCTCGATTTCCGCAGGATTCGGATTCCCAGTTCTCGAGAACCGGAACCATGTCCCGCAAGGTTAGCGTGAAATCTCAGACACAGGGCGGCGGTTTAGGGTGAGTTCTTTCTGTTTTGAGCTGCTTTTTTTGGAAATCCATTATATATATATATATATATATATATATATATATATATATCTCAAAAATCCAGGGTTCCTTTGGAAAATTGATTTATATTTTTTTTCCCTTTTGTATAGGAGAAATTCTCGATTAAAAGATCCTATTCTTCCTCCTGTGCTTCCTGAGGGGAAGTTTCCTCTACAATCAAGAGCACAGTAAGTCTCTCCTTATACATATAAAGATGATACACGAGAACAGTTTAACCCATAAAACGCCTCCTTCATATATAATAAGGAGCGACCCTGACGCGTTTCCCCTGTTGGCGCAGCATAATGTATCGTTTAATGTATCGAAGATCTAAGCATGCATTATTTAGAGCCAACGTGGCCCTTCTTTCTAGAGAGAGAGCTGAGCTGTAAATATGCAAAAAAATTAATCATTGGGATGAAAGTTTCTTACGTGCGGCCTACAGCGGGCCGAATAAAAGTGCCTGATTTCCACGTTTGTTAAATGGTTTCTCCGCAGGTTTCCAGACACGCCGTCTCCGGTATCGCCTCATCCTAACGGCACAATATGCGACTTCACTCTTCCTCCTCCACCTTCATCCGTTCATCAGGATTCAGAGCGCCCGACAGCTGAGATGAACCACTTGGCAATAAGGAATGAGTACCAATACGGTGTGTTTAGAGTGTAATATTTTACTCCAGATACAGCCAACACTCAAACTCACACTCATGAAAAGCTAGGAATAGTCATCCGTATCGTGTATCTTGACCTATGTGGGGATTCTTTCTTTTACTTGTAACCTAAACCAGTCATTTAGCTACTTGTTTGACATCTAGTAGGAGAAGTCGGAGCCCTGTGTGTTCTCTTCCTTACACCTACTTATTATACCTGGGAACATCCCAGGGAAGGCTACCCGGAGCTCTCCCTCTTGTGTCTGTGAGTGGCCTTCAGTCTTAAGAAGGCATGGAGGGTAGGCATTGCTAAACACTGCTTCCCTGCCTGTAGAATGAAGAAAGTGGCCCAGAAACCCGAGGAAGCAAACCTTCACCCAGATACTTCAGGTCATCCTCTGCACTCTATAAGTTAAACCAAGCTTTTCCTGGTTCTAATGATTTGCTTTCTTTGTCTTTTCTCTTTGTATTGTCTCCTCCAGACGCTGACCTCTCTGACTACCCTTCTACAACAGAGCCCAGTAACCTGCCTCCCCCTGTCGGTTACGAAATATATGACTTACCCTGGTTTCCCAGTTCCATGGAGGAAGGTATGACCCCCGTGTGTTCTGCGTGGAGTGGTGATAGATGGAGAGGACTGGAACCATCGAAGTCTATATAGTACAATGGCTATACATGCCATGTTACTGTTTATCCAAACAAGCTATTCATTCCTACCATTGTTGTGTCCATCAGGCAGAGTATTCCATGTGGCTCTAACAAATTGATTAGAATCACAAATCACCTCTTAAAATTATTTTTTGTTTTCCTTGCTGAATGGCGTGATATGATATGGGTTCGATATGTAATTATTAGGAGATAATTTACTGGATGGGTTTTCAGGCAGCTGTATCTTAGTAATTTGTATGAGTTCTCACTCTGTTATCTGAGTCCAATCTAATAGACGAACCCCCGACTCCTTATCATACTGCCTGTGGGAAATAATAGACTGGCTTGGTCTTAATCACCCAGCGGGACACTCTGACTAATTAAAGTCTATGGAGGAACAGACTTCACTATCATTACCATAAAGATTAGCTGTGGCTACTGAAAATATCATACAGCTGATAACAATGGTGGCCTGCGGGTCTTCAGATAAAGGGATGTTTCTGGAAACAAAGGTGATAAAACCGGGCTTTTGTCAGTGCCGACCGACATTCCTCTATACAGCCCTGGGGTTAATGAAATTGTTAATAGGATGTCTTTTCTGTGCCTGGAAACTTTTATAAGGCTTTTTAGTATTTTTTCTTTTTTTCTACAGAAAACGGTATTTCATTGCAGGAGTTTGGTGACTCACTCCCTCCCCCACCTCCACCTCCAGATTATGAAATAAGCAAAGACATTTGGCCACAAGAAAGAGGTTTGTCTGTAATGAGCTAATAAGGTTTTAATAGTGACCGGTGGGGGCCTTCCCAAGTCTATAGGACAATAACTAAAACAACAATAGAGTAAGAGTAAGCATTTTGACTTTTCTCCCAACAACCAATCAAACGCCCACCAAAATTTCTGAGTAGGCTGCTAAATGAACTTTATTTTTTCTTAGTTACAATGTATTCTGATGAAACGTTATTTACATTTTAACACACATGACATTTAACTGGGAACACTCTGGGGTTGACCCGGAGTCTCTGGTTGAAGAGCTGCTTCCCTGGGTCTCCGGGTCACTGTTTTTCCTCTGTAACTAGATTTTCTGGTAGTTGTAATTGGCAGTTGTCATCATTCATTTCTGTAGATCCATATAGATCACAGATTATGCTACATAAATACAATATATTAATGCAATTATTACCACCATCTATTAATATCTATTAGGTTCATATGTTTAACATACGGTAACATATGTTTGCAATAAAGTGAAATTGCTGATTAAATACTGGTTTGCTTGGCTTCCTGGTTAACGGGATAAAACGTGTCTTTCCATGTTTGAGAATGAGATGTATCAGTGATGGATTATTTAGGATAAATGTAATTTAATTCGGTGCACTTCGCTTGTTGGACACTAGGTGGCAACAAAGAACCGCATTTGGAGCTTATCTAATTCTATCTTAGGAACATAGATATGTTTTTAAACAGACACCCTTCATCACTCCCATCACTCTTGTTCACTCCCATCACTCCTGCGTTCCAACGGCACGTTGTGTTCGCTAAACCAAGCTTAAGTGTAAAAGGCTTATTGAGCGTTAGGAAACTCTTTTGCAATTGTGTTATTGGTGCTATAAATTGGTTATTACTAAATATTCTTCTTATTGTTGTTCACAGTTACTGATTTCCATTACTGCTTCTCCTCTCTGGACCATCTTCCTCCTCCTCCTCCTCCAGACGCCTAGACAGGTTTTCTTTGATTAATTGTACGACTCTTACTAACGATGCGCTCTATACATTGTAATGCCATGTTGGGAGGATATATACACCTATAGTTTTATTGCTTTCCGCCCAGTGACTCTTCCCGGAGTGTTACATTGTAATAGGTATCTTTGAATCTAAGACCAACGACTGATTAAGGTCTGAGTCTTGGGTCCCGGGTATTAAATACACGTTGTTATAAAGTATTATCTTTGAAGAACAGGTTTTAGTTCCTTTGTGTAAGAATCCAGCTTAATATCCGAAGCTGGGAACTTAGAACAAAGACACAGCAGACACAGGGGTGGAGATTTGTTTAGAAATAAAATGTATTGTAATTGAAATGTTTAAATTGAACCCATTGTACAGCGCTACGGAATATGATGGCGCTATTTAAAACAATAAATAATCATTTTCCGTGTGGCAAACTGGTTTTTGTCCTGATTTATGCTTCATTTTGTTATATAAGGCCCCTTTTTATAATTATAATTAGGAATGAGGAAGGTAGAAGCTATTGGAAAGCTAAGCTAGCCATTTCCGAGGTCAGCTTGCCACCTTTGAGTCTCGCTGCTAAGCAGTGGTATAGTTACATGATAACATTAACCATTTACCATCTTTCCGAGAGGTGGCGCAGGGGCAACACGGGGCCGGTTCATGTCTTTGTACCATTTGTCCAGAGCTGAACCCAATTGAAATGTGCCGTTCCACAGTTAATCCTATTGTACAGCGCCGCGGAATAGGGTGGCACTATATCAAACATTATTTCTGAGAAGGGTTGGGACACCAGGAGTAGAGTTGGTGCAACAGCATCTTTTATTCAACGCCAAGGCGATGGGGCATTTCAGCTTCCGGTTCTTGCTGACAGGGTGGTTGTACGAAGCCGAAGACCCTCGATGGGTAATTGCTTAAGATGGTCGTTGGAGGCATCAGGAGTTCGGTTACATCAGAGCTCCTCGTTGCCCCAGGCGAGGAATCTCAGGACGTTGTGTAACACGACGCGTTTCATTAAAAGTGCAGAGAGAAGCCTTCCCGTCCTTTCACTTTCCTATTTTTGATTTCCTTCCTTTTTATATATTTTTTTTTTTTGCGCATTTTCCATTACTTTTAATAAGCTTATAAAGTTATAATTCTACTTTTTTTTATTTGGGCAAATTTATGGTCCTGAATTCATTTTGGTTTTTTTTTTATGGTCCATCATTTTTAAATTGTCAAAATTGTCAGATTATAGAATAATAAATGGGATAAACCCTAAGTTTCAACCTCCCACTCGTGATTTGTGTATATAGAGAGCCGAAATTACGTCTTCAAAATGTTCTGATGTTAGTTTTAGAAACAAGGGCAAACTAATCTTAAAATTAGAATTTTCTATAAGAAAAAAAATGTTTTTGATGATTATATATATATATATATATATATATATATATATATATAATAAAATGGATTTACAGATACTAGATTGCTCAAAATCTTGTGATATTTACTTTATCTTTGGGACTTTTACCTTTTTTGGCTGAAACTCTTAATTACAAGTTTATACCCCCTTCCCACAGTATAGTGCTGGTAGAGGGGGGCGTCCGTCTCCGACTGTCGGAAGAAGATGATGAAAGGGCGTTGTTCATGTCATTTTTTTCTTCGTTGAGGTGAAAGCCAAGGGCTTATCCCGATCCGCTACAGATGCAGGTGAGAACTTGCATTCTTATGACAAATCTGAAGGTCTCCATGGAAGAATGCCCCCCCCCCCGTACCAGAGGGTGGGGGGGGGGTGTCTGTTTTTGATGTGAATGCTGAGCGCGGCATTTTGCACATCAGGATGTTTTTTTCCGCTGATTGATGGAATGAGTACACTGTCAGGGCCGGGAATATCGGAATATATCAGCGCCCATCACCAAGCCCGAGACACATGTAGTGAGACGTTCCACGGAAACCTCTCTAGGCTAATGTATCAAAGGTAACAGTGTGTCTGTTCTAATGCACTGGATCACCCGTGATGTTAGGTAATGACATGTATGTATGACACGTGGAGCCGCGTCACCCCATCGTCCAGCTCTACAGGAACCACACTTAGGGCAACCATCTCGTCTATTCAGGAGACAATCTCTTGTTGGAGGCTTCGATCCGCAGCTTCTCTTTGTTGCCTAAAGTGTCTGAAACTCACTTAAATCTAAAGGTTCATTAAATTTCAACAGCACCTTGATTTTGATTTAAATGGCATTTAAGATATTTATTATAGTGGCAGGGTAAAGCTTAAAGCAGCCAATCAGCATCGAGAATCGTCGGACCGCAGAGGTGGGAAGCTGCAGCTTCTCCCCAAGGTATTTCTTTTCAACCCTTTAAAGCACACATATTAAACTTATCATAAACTTGTTTAATATGCATTCTTCTCTAATGTGGCTGCCTAGGACATTAAACTGGCCCTGTAAATACTACCCTTAAAAAATAAAATCTGTTATAATAAATGAGAAAATTATTTCAGGTATGCTTATATTGTAAAAAAAAAAAAAAAATGTTTATTTCTGTGTATTTTATCTTCACAAAGGATACATTTTATTTTATTCCACCAAATACCAAGTATACTTCCCGCCGTTTTACCCATAACCTTCCGGAATCATACAAATAAAGCGGAATAAAATGCAGGAATAATTCTAAAAATCTGGCCATTTGAACCAAAATTAGATTATAAATCACGTAAAAGATCAAATTGTGTGCGAATACAATAGAACAAAGGACTTGTTCCGGAGAGTAGTTGCAGGTGCTAAGTGCGTGGGGTATATTGTAGAGACTGCAGCTTTTCTCTGTTAAAAAGGGACAAAAGAGTAAAAGATCAAATATTATTACGATAGGAAATTGTGCGTTTGTGAAAAAGCCCACGTGGAAATACCACCTATAAAAAAAGGTGAAAGCAAACAAAAGCGAAGCGAGTGAATTCTTTCATTCAGTACGTTCACCCCATCTGTGAAAAACCTCAGTCGTATAATTTATTCAAAGGTCTAAACCAGGCGTCTCGCACAAAAACCGCCAAACAGATGCCCCACACAATGAGAAGAACCCCGACGCCGAACACATCAACGCAGAGCGAGACGGGTGGCACCTTCTCCCACCTGCTGGAAGAAGTTCCCTCCCGAGGGTTCGGCGGTGGGCCTCGCTCCTTCGCAGCTCGGATTGAAGAAAGGATCGGTCATGATGGCCTTAAAAAAAGTTACAATTTATTATTAAAAATAAGTTTTAAAAAAAAAATTTTTTTTTTATCATGGTGGAAACAGATACTTCAGCTCGTTACTAATCGTTCGTAGCTGGTTTGTTTGTTATCCGCCATTCTCTGATAGATTGTCCCTGGTGTTGATCGTTGGGTGTCGCTTCCATCCAGGGGTTTTCTGTAGGCCGTCGCCGACAGACCCCTTTTTTAGGATACAGAGAGACTCTATGCGGTTTATTCACCAACGGGAGAGTTCGCAGGAGAGTTTGTGTTTCAGGTCCTTGACCTTATTATACGTTATGAAGCTCCAACCCCAATCAGCTTCTACTGCAGGAAGAGCTTGGCCGGCCCAGGATAATGTATAGTTCAATCGGTGAGAGTTCTTCCTTTGGTAAAGATGGCAGGAGAGACTCGCTGGGCCTTAATAATGCTCTATTTATTTGGGTGAGATGGAACGATTGTAAGTCTGTCTAAACCTTACGCTTCACTATAATAACTCTTCGGCTGTCTCTCGGTCTCTCTATACTGACAGCTTCTCAAGAGACAGACCTCTCTGTAAGAGCTTCACCTTACCAATCGGTTTCCATCACCATAACTGGGAACCTCCTAAATGAGACTCTTGCAATATTAACCCTTTAATGGTCCATGGTAAAGATGTGTGTTAATCTGACCACTCATGAAAACCTTGACTTACAGATACACTTACCCGAGTCAGCCTTCATTCAAGCAGGGATATCAACCATAACAGACCGGAAGCAAAAGCACCATTTGGAAGTTTTAATATAAGATCCCAGCGGAGTAGAATAGGAAGGAGGCGGACTGCGTGACCCTGAGGATCTGCCCCGTTACCCTGCGACCATGAAATTGGGGCAAAAACCCTGAGACTCCGGCGCAAACCCTCATAGTTCCAGGTATGTCCATCTGTCTGTAAAATAAAAATTCAAGATGGCAGCTTCCGGCGGCTGCTGTGATGTTATTACCCATTATAACTTTTATTTATATGTACACAGTACATTTATTATCATTATTCAGTATTACTGTCTAGTAATGCAAGCTTGTCTGTTAACAAAACGCAGGAGATAATTACCGTACCAGCAGACAGATAATAATCCTACATTAACACCTCACGCTCCATAAAACACTACACGTCCGCGCACGTCAGTAACAAGAAATTCTCTCTATTCTACAATAATTTGGCTAACGACACTTTTCACCTGAAATTCCACATATTTGAGATGTAAAAATCTATTTCCTCAATAAGTGTAACCGTCTCCATTTCCATAAAACAAAATCTGTGACGTAACTTATGTCATAAATCAACTTCCTGTCCTCAAGTCTCTTCTCCTCCCCCCGAACCTTACAAAGGCTGCCTGAGCCAATCGGCAACGATCAGCAACTTAACAACAGGGCAGCGATAACTTAATGGGGAGCAATATTCATGTAGCTCCTAAGAACATGCCAAAAGTAGCTTTTTTCCCTCATTCTTTCACTTCTTTCACGGCAGGAAATCAGCAGAAATTTTAATTTAAATTGCAGCATTCTACCTGTTAAAAAGTAAAGGCAGAACACGGTGCTACTTTATGCCGGCTGTTGTGACAATCTCCCATCCGAATAAATGTTCAAGCACTTAATATTATAAATCAGATGTTGCTTGTATTCTTTCAGTAGCAGAACGAGGCGTTAAGTTGTAGGCTGGTAAGTAGTCTGGCACTCGGGGGGGGGTTACGTATAATTTTTCTGCTATTTTTAGAAATAACCGTCAGTTATACAAAGGCTTCGCTGTCTCTTTCATATAGAGCTTTTTTTGTGAGCGGCTAAATCCCAAATACCGTGACGCTTGTCCTTATCTCACCCAGGACTGAATTCTTACTTGGCAGGATATATTTTAATATTAGAATATATATTTAAAAGTAGAATATTTTTTTTATTTAAATTGAGTTTGGCGCATGAAGATCACCACTAAAAAATTTATATATTTTTGTAAAATGTAATATTTTTATCTTCTCTGGATATTCTTTCTATCTGTTGCGTTACTGATAATAGGGGGTACTTTCTTCATACATAGTTATTTTATAATAAAATATGCATAAACGTGGAGGTGGCCATTGTAGGTAGTCATGTGATATTTAGAGATGGCCCCCAGACACAGATCTCACCAGGAGTATTGCTTTATGGCAGATGTAGTTAAGCTACATTAGATATTCAATAAGTGTAACCGTCTCCATTTCCATAAAACAAAATCTGTGACGTAACTTATGTCATAAATCAACTTCCTGTCCTGAAGTCCCTCCTCCTCCTCCTCCCGAACCTTACAAAGGCTGCCTGAGTCAATCGGCAACGATCAGCAACTTAACAACAGGGCAGCGATAACCTGCATTAACAGGCACAATAGAGAGAGATCCTCTAATCTTCCCTGAGTTAATAAAAGGAGACTTGGACTTAGAACTTAGATCCATGGCGGCTGTGTTAGGCATAGACCAGTCTGTGAACCCGTTGCTTTCCGAATTTGTATGTTACGGGCTATCGAATTCATTCTACATCATGAATACTTTTTGTTTATTATAACTTCAGGGTACAGCCATGGGCACCAAGTTTGCGCCAATCAATAATAATCCGTTCAACCCAAACGTGGAGCTCTGCCATAGATATATTGATGATGTTTTGGTTATTTGGGATGGGGATGCCAATTTGTTTTATCGGGTTCGCTAGGTATTCAAACATAACTGTTTTTTTAGATCTCATTTTTTAAGCCAACTGATGGCAATGGGTTCATAGAGCAGCTGCCATCACTCACAATGGTCTCCAAAAGCCAGTTTACTAGAATTAGATGGCGCTGCTCAGACATAGGAGACTATAGGAAAAAGGCCAATATCATTAAGAATAAACTGGTGGGAAAAAAGTTTGAAGGCGCTTAATTACATACGGTTATTAAGCCAAAGGAAGGTAACGATAGGAACTCCTTGACGATGGATGAACAGGGAGCGAGTTTGGAGGGGAATAGAAATGGTCTTACGTTTTTATAACGTAATTTTATACTCAA
The DNA here is from genome assembly GCA_029215755.1 of Spea hammondii. Lineage (NCBI taxonomy): Eukaryota > Metazoa > Chordata > Amphibia > Anura > Pelobatidae > Spea > Spea hammondii. The sequence goes on from JARDYJ010000013.1 coordinate 26,011,606, forward strand.
GCCTTTTTAGGTAAAGAGAATGCTGGGGAAATGTTGGCCAATATTATTATAAAAAATGAGATCTTAAGGAAGTCCCTTCTGAAAAGACCACAGGTTATTTTTTAATAGAAATTTGAAAAATATACTGGCTACAAGTGCAATTAGGATTGGGTTTTTTTTGTTTGTTTTTTTAGAATTTTTGCACAGAAATAACATGCGATTCCAAAAAAATGTCCAGTGTGGGTGCGGTGGCCAATATGTAGCAAGAACCACATGTTTTTAAAGAACATTGTTACAGTATAAGAACAAAGTCCAAACACACACTACCACACACACACATCCAAAACAAAACATTATAACAAAAATGACCAAATCTTCTTTCACGTATTTATTACATCATATAAACCCACCAGGGTTTTCATCACCAGTATTAGATCACATGCCAACATCCATAATGACATATATTATTATAATTATTATTATTATTATTATTATTCATAGCTGCATTCACTGGAAAAATATGCAATTTATATGGCTTTAAATCTTACAGGGAAATAAGATAATGTATTTATAGCTCTGTAGGCTTTGCAGAGCCATTATCTGGAGCTCCGGTTGGCCTCGTTTTCACCCTCTTACACCCCAACGTCTCCCCTTTCTTGGACAAGACATAACGGGCAAAAAATATTAATTTACATTTTGTTAAAAAAATATGAATTAAAATGCCCTTTTCTTATGTGTGATCAGATTCTGTACCCCAGCTAAATAGACGTAGTGCATATACCTCCCAACATGCCCGATAACCAAACACTTTGGACTTAGGCGTTGTGGTTAGAGGTGTAGCTGGGAATATATTGGACTTCCATACCCAGTAATGACTGGACGAGTCCTTTAGGACAAAATTAATTTATAAATCTAGTGTACTTTATGAACATTTGTTCCCACCATCGGAAAACAATTTGTTGATATTTTACGTGCTCCATTCCGAGCACCTAGAAAGAAAGTTAAAGCACAAAGCATTAACACCCTGAATCCTTAGGCCAGCAGGGCCTGGTATTTCCTGAGGATAAGATCATAAGATGACAGAGAAGTTAAAAACGCGCTTAATTTGAGATGATCACAATGGTTCGAGGACAATTACTAACCCTCATCATCATGCCTGGGAACTCTACGAGTTTGACCCGGAGTCTCCGGTTGAAGCTTTGCTTCTCCAGGTCTCCGGGTCACTTTCTTCTTTCTCTTGGTAGGTGCGAGGAAGAACTCCAGGTGGTTTACCGTGAGACGTTCCTAGGCATGCTTATTAAAATACAACATGGTTAAAACAGAAACAGCAAGGTAAAGTTCCCCTCCTATCTATGAATAATATTTGTTCGCTGTGAGACCAGCCATTTGCCATGCAAATCCTTAGGCAAGAATAACGTATGGACCCCACGTAGAATTCCCCTTTAGCGATACACCTGGGACCAGCTGGCATATAACGCCATATAGTAAGCATTTTAAAATTAGACAATATTGCATATATAATTCAAAAATTCCAAATAAAAACATAACAAATATAACATATTGACATTTCTGTTTAAAATACATTGATTTTTTTTATGTTTCATTAAAGTGGAAGCTCAAAAGTTGCCAAGCTTTATAGAACGTACAAAATGTACATATGACTATGGAAATTTTATGGGTGCTTGAGCATGTTTCTTAAATTAGCCCTTGGGGATCACGATCCAGAATTGGTGGTCCTAATAGTGGTCCTTTGAGAACTTCTTTAAGAACCATGGTGCTTCAGGACTGATGCCAAGAAACTTTGCTCATCAACGGGCATGGCAACGGGTTAAAACGCACAGAATTCCAGCTGTTTCCTTTTCTTTCAATAAAAAAATATTACTTTTATTAGTTAAAATATTACAAATGGCAACTGTTGTATGTTTAGTATAAAACAAAGGTTTAACGTGACTAATGAGTGGTCACTCTGGGCTGATACATATTTGTAACATAATTAGAGATCAGTTTTTTTGTGAAGCTTCGGTGTTCTTTGACCTTGGAATGGTCAGGTGTCTTAGAAGACAATAGGATCATTAATAGCCCTGTGGTGACAATAGCTAATTATTAGCCGTCGCTGGAAGCTCAAGCAAATCTCTGATATAATAAAGCATTATTATCGATGAGTAGACAGAATGGAGTCCTCGTGTGCTCACTCCATTCAATAAAAGAAACTTCTCGCTGATTCGGGAAAGTTCCAGAACTTCAGAGCCCCCCCCGGAATTTAGAAGATTTTTTTCATACGCGAGTATACGAGGTATTCAGAAGATGGAAACGTAATATCTAAAGCAAAATAGAGGTTTAAAAAAAGTCTTTTGGTGAAAGGGAGGTTTTAGAAATGCAATGTAGAAAAGAATTAAGCAAAACAGACAGGTAGAGCCTTAAAGTTGGTCCATACAACCTAGAGGAATTTAGAGATTATGAATACATCAACAATAACTAAACCCTAACATAACCACCCCATAAATACCTAAATATAGTTTATATGCCTTTTTTATTGTTCTTCTTTGCTTATTGTTTCTTCATTTGTTTCTTTGTCTTGCATTTTCAGACTTATAGCTCACCGTTCCAGAAGATAAAAAGGTGTGACGTAAAAGGAGCTGCATAGAGAAAATTGATCGTAAAATGCGGTGTCGCGTTCTTGGCGTTGAGTGTCCTCAAAACCCCTACGACTTGTTAAGAAGTGCCTGGAGGTAACGAGAAACCACATCAGCCGAATCCCACGGGACTACGCGGGCCTGGAAAGATCCTTTCTGCTTCTCTTCCATCTTCCGGATCAGCTGGTGCATGGGGTAATTCTTTCGAGGGAAGGCGACATCTGTGGAAGTGAATATAACAGACGGGCAGAAATCATTCGCTCCATCTCCAACGTACAAAATGTTCTCGAACGTCACTCCGCCTTGGGACCTTTCGGCGAGGTATTCTGTCAACACCTTCCTCTTGCACATGTTGGCAGGACATTGAGGACAATTATGAGAGTGATAGGGTCCTAGGTTCAGGTGTCCGTTTTCGGTATTCGTAGGGTTGCTAATCACTCGACGGAAGAGAGAATAATAGCCGTTACTTCTCAAGGAGCTCTCGATGCCAAAGACATTGGCATCGGAAACCAGAATAATCTCAAATCGATCTTGATTCTTGAGCAGGAACCGAAACAAGTCGGCCATTCCAGGCGAGAGTGGAATTTTCTCATAGACCGTTTTAATGTCCACCAACCTCACTCCCTTTTCCGCCATGTACTGAAACACCCTCTGCATGTACTGGTTATAAAAACCGTCTTGGAAGGTCTGACGGAGCCATTCCGGAAGTTCCTTCCCTGGAGCCACCTGAATCACGGAGTCATCGCTATTCTCATTAATGATCGTTTCGTCAAAGTCAAAAATCAGGAGGTACTTCGGCTTGCTCGCCATCTTTAGCACCTGCCGGGCAGAGAAAGAATGGTGAATGCCTTCGTAAGCGAGCGATACAGAGAATCAACAGTTATTGTGACACTGTCATGGCAACAAAGGTTTGTTTGAGAAGGGGAAATGTTGCTAAAAAGTACTGCGTATTTCACAATGTATCAATGTATCTGTGAGTATGGAGGACCTCTTTCTAAGATGTTCAGGTTTGCTCTTGTAGCCAACGGCTTGTGAATGAATTTACAGTGACCGTTTGTTTAGCACATAGCGGGTCATGTATTACTTTTTTCTAGACGGAGTCGTCTTACCGGCCTCACAGGAATACACAACGGTTGAGGGGAGACTTGACCCTTTGCTCATATCTAACCGTTAGGTCTTGATCTGTGTTGCCATAGTTAATGATGCTGGCATATCCTGTCTCCTGTAAATCATTGGCTATAAAAGGACTCCTTTCAGGACAGGTTTTCTAGACTAACCAATCAGTAGTGCTTCTGTAAAGGATGTCGGGTCAAACACAATACAGAGGGAATAGCCTTCAAGACCTTTTTTTCTTAATTACTCCCCATTAGTGACCCTCAAAACATTTTATGGTGTAATAAGGAAGGAAAATAGGCAGAATCCACAATAATTACGAGCTCACCATTCATTCACACACATCTATATGTATTTACACAAACACGTATTAACCACTCATCCCCACGCGCACGCAATCAGTCACCCTTTCAGGTCCGGACGGATTTTTTTTTGCACTTGATGTATGTTTTATTCGATCCATGATGGTTTATTATTTTTACGATCCCTTTATGGGTTATTACTTTTTATGGCCTCTTTCCGAGGGCTGAAGATGAGAACCGAAGAGCATCGTTAGCCAACGTTGGACGTTAGACTGTGATTAAAATATCTTTATTACAGGTTTGAACTGCTCCCACCTCCAGCCTTCACAGGGTGGACATTGTACCCTCATACCTGATGGGTCTATTTTCGTTCAATGTATTTTGTTTCACCAAAGTGTAAGTTAATTGGGTAGGTGGGCATACTGGTCCTGAAGAGTGGGCTTTCCCAGGTCAAATTTACATGTAAAGGGGCAACGAGGAGTACATTACCTTATTACAAAGCATAGGGGATGGGTAGACAGGGGTGCTCAGCAGCCTCCTGATTGGTTTAATGATACACACGGTGTGGGGGGATGGGCAGAGGAGCTGAAGAGTTCCTCCACTGCTTAAATTAAGACCCTCAAGCCCCCTGTATAAGGAATGGGGGACGTCAAGAAGCATCTCCCACATAATAGAGGGTCATTGTATATTGGTGGGGGGTTCAAGATGTTGATACTGTGGGGTCAATGGGTGTGATGGGGGATCTACCCTCTTTAAGGCGTATTGTGGCACCAACTTGTGGATTTCGGCAAGCAGGAGGGTCTGCGTCATCTCCATTTTCTTAATCCTATCAATATTTTGGTGCATAAAGGTCAGGATATTGATAATAAACTATATCGGGGCGCACGCACACATACATACACCGTATGTACAAAAACACACACAACTCTCATGTTGGCAAAATTATTTATTAAAGTACACAATTCATAAAACTTCATAAACGTTCCTCACTTTAGGTACAAACTTCCCCCAAAAAAACAAACTTGAAAAGACTTTATGGTCAGGAAGTGGGTGAGTACAAACAGGAAGTGGGTGAGTACAAACAGGAAGTGGCCTGGCTTCGAGCGTTAAAAGGCACAGAAAGAGGGGAATTATGTCACAATGTTAAATATATATATTCTTCTTGAATAAATGTGTTGTCGTTTGCGTGTCTTTGTGACGATAGTTCTTCTAAGAAAAGTTTAGCGGATAAAACCTTTCAGATGCTGCCTTTTTTCTGCATCATAAGAGAACTAAAAGCCAGAGGAGCAACTGAGATGCTACAACATGACATCATGTTTCCTGTCCTCCCAATCACTGTGATTCAGGAAGCTGCAGCAGAGAAGTGGTTTTATCTGCTAAACTGTAAGAAAATGTAATTAAACACAAAACATGGACATTTATACCCAAAACGGAAGCAGGAGTTATTTCAATTGTCTCCCCAACAGTTGAAACACCTGTTCTTACAACAGTTCCTTGTAGGGTTTGGTTACCTAGGTACAGAGAACCAGCTCGCCGGAGGAGCTTTAGAGTTCACCATATGGCGTTAGAATTGGTCTGATAAGGCTTGGCTATCTGCCGATGGCACATTGATTTTGGTAAAAAGCTCACAAGCGGGGGCCCCTCAGAAGCCCAACGTTATTGCCAGAAACGTTGGATAAAAGTGTCATGACTCTAGATTGTAAGCTCACTGGCCAAGTCCTCAATTCCTGTTGTATGTGTAAAGGTATCTTTATTATGTATTTATTACCTACTCCATATTTAAATTGTGCAGCGCTGAGGAATATGTTAGTGCTTAATAAATAAATAATAATGTAATAATTCAGAAACCTCCCCCCCCCCCCAAACCATATGCATTTGCCTCTTTGCCCACCCTCCACTATTTGCCACACAGGAGACGCAGGCAGGGAGCTTCAGCTTCCCCATACGGTAGGTGTTTTGTTTTTTTTAACCATTTTAAAGAACTCACAAAGTACTTAAATACACATAATTCTTTTGATAGGCTGCCTGGGACATGAAACTGCCTCTTTAGTGCTGTTACTGCCCATTAATAAACATCTTATGATCTTAGAATTAATATCCAGTATAAATGGATAATTCATATGCATTACCGAAGTTCTATTTATAGACTAAACCAGATTGTTTGTAAATTTAACTCTATCTTGGCATAATCTGATTATACGTGGTCCTTACCGGCAGAACCAACACAACATACCATAGCTATCACACAAACTACACTTATAGCACACCCCAAGCAGTACAACGTAATGCTGCCACCCACCACTACTAATAGCACATACACCTACTAGCCTACCACTAGTAACACCAAAATAGACAATAGATGTACTAAATTGGACATAAGACACCATAAGTGAATAGAAAATCCCCCGTACCACATGTTTAGAAGCACCTAAATCTTATATTGGGTGTATTTGTCTGGAATGTGGCGCGATGGGTTATTCTGGTCACTCCTTAGTAACTACTGCTTTACAAAGCATAAGAAGAATCATTTCTGTGGTCGGTAGGATTTTGGATTTCGTTCTTTAGACAATCCATAGAACATGAGTTTTCCACTCAATTAAGACTCACCAACACCCAACTGTCACGCGACACCAACCAAGCGACAATCCACGACAACCACTATCAACAACTGCTCCACAAAGTATACTCCACCGACTACAACCGTTATTCGCTTCTCAACCACACAATGCACTTCATGTTCCTTAAAAGAGAAAATGCCTGGAGAGATTCCACATTCTAGTTGGTTGCGTTCCACACGAGCTGTCCACTTTTTTAGTTTGGTGGCGAATTGACCATTGAGAAGAATCGGTGGGATCTTGAGAATATATGTTGCAACAGATCTTCAATGATTTTGATGCAGAATTGGGGTGTAAAGAGACCTCCTCGGCAGCCGTGTGTTGCCGGGGGTCACAGTTTGGTATTGTCCACCAACAGATATATATTATTTTATCACCAAAGAGGAGGGACGTTCCTGAAGACATCTACGGCTTAAGATGGAGAAACGGATGACAAGCAAGAGAGACGGAGGGTGATTTAAGGGGCAGTCATTTTGTAGGACTTGGGAAAGCAAACTATCCTCCCATCCATGATCTGCCTCTATCAGCAAACCAACCAGTTTCACAAATAAGTCAATGATATTTTTTCTGGACTACTTTCCAAAAGAACCACAACCTTGCTTGCCTTGGACTACCGATAATCGCAATAAATGCGGCAACCAAACAACAACAACAGGACCTATCTACAAGGGGCAATTAGGGCCAGAGTGCTACAGGTAGGGCGGTCAACTGGCATGTGCCATTGGTTTCCATGGTGATCGCTCCACCCTTGGAACATCCGCAACAGATCTGCTCTTTTTCTATAGTGCAATAACCAATATCCCGTTTATGGCAGATTTTCAGATAATCTACTGGCAATTCCCATTCATATCCATATTAAACACTGGTGTCATGTTATTCCATTTATTTTTGGGGGGTTTTAACACAAAATCTCCATGGTCAGCAATCCCCAGTAAGGGTTTTCCCACTATAACCAGTAACACCCTCTACTGGTGCTGCATTCACAGCCCACCAGTGCCAGAACACAATAGAGGGTCCAGTCCATTTAAATGGGGTCATCAGCCCTACTGGCTTCTCTGTTAACTTCCCAGCAGCTCATCTGAAATTAAATAACTACCCACCACAATTAAACCTACTGCCACCCTACCTGCCATACGTCCTCAAGGACACCAAGGCTACTAGAAGTGACCCGACTTACATCATTTTTACCACTAATGCCCTCTATTCCAAACTTACCTTGCATGGCTTTCATTAATAAAACAGGGAATGATGCCCTATTGGCCTTATCTGTATTCTGCACAACATTTAATAATAACGAATAACTGCCCTCCATCTGCTCTCACGTAGTTCGCATGATGCTGCGACCCAGGGGTCGCTCCCCTCTATTGGTTTGCATCCTACCAACTTCACCCCCTTCTCTGCTCCCGAGTGGTATCTTCCCAGCATGTGATGCTCTGAAGGTCAAGACGGTCCATCTCTTTTTCGAGGGGTGTTTTACCTTGTTTTCTTCAGCCGCTTCTCTGCTGACCTTGGCTTCTCCTTTCTGTCACCAGATGATGTTTCTCTGGGTATCTCGTTATCTCTTTACCGGCCTTTTATATCACAAGGGGAACCGGCTGCATCCCTCCGCGTCACTAAAGGCTGAGCCAATCAGAGATAAGATTCTGCCGTTCGAGGACACTGCAAAAGGGAAGGGTGTAATGCCCACCTCGGCTGCAGGTCACGCCCACTACCATTCACAAACGACGAGAGAGGCGGAAGGGTTGGCTCCTAAACACGCCTATTTAGAAATGCCACGCCCATATATTAAGTAACGCGAGTGACTACCGCCCATACCGCATGGGGGCAGGTATTTAAATGCCTGGTGTGTACCATACAATTGCGAGTATATATAAATACATTATACAGTACAGTATACACATATATATTTACATATACATACATGTACAACAGCACAAATATATATGTACAGTATACACAAATTACACACACATACATATATAGATATATGTACATGTAGTATATACACACAAATATATATACATATAAATACTTGTACAGCATACACACATATTTATTGCACACACGCTGTCCGTACTATTATATAGAGCTAACATATGCTGGAGCGATGTACTGCGACACTACAGTAGTCCAATGCAGAACATACTGAGCGAGTCGGTCTTAAGGTGCGACCAGCTGCGTAGGGACCGAGCCAGACTCCGGGGATGATTCACAACGGACACCCCAAGTGCTCATGCGCTTCCATACAAATGGTTCCACTCAGGATCACACTCCTTTCCCATGAATTGAGCCGCACTCGCCCACAGGTTAAACACTCGGCAGGAAAGCGCTTACATTGAACCCTCTGATAACGCATTGCTGCCAAAACCCCTGCTGGGCATACCGTTGGTCGAGTCTGAGCGCAGGGATATGGCATTATTTCAGACACACGCGGTATAAGGGATGTGTTTTAGCATTAGTTGTGTATGTGTAAATGTGTGTAAGCAAAAAGGTGTATGTATGTTACCATAAATTTGTGTGTGTAAGTATGTGTTAGTGCAAGTGTGTGCAAAAAATGTCTGCCAAGCATGGTACCATATGAGGTCACAATGGTAGAGGATGGAAATGATGATGGAGGAAATAATGGCTGTGGTGAGGGGTGAATTAGAACGTGGGTTGGTATGAGGATGGTCAGGGGAAACTCTACACTTACGCATACATCACACGTACGCACGCAACCACTCTCTACACTTACACATACATACACACGCACCCACTCTAACAACTTTCACATACGTACATAAACACACACAGACTCAAACATACACTTATACATACATTTATAGCCACTCCAACACCATTCACCGATTCCCGAAGACAATCCTTGCGCCTTCTCTCATTCCATTAGCCGAGGGCGAGAGGAGCTGCAATAAAACTGGAAACGAGAACGTCCTCTAAGCTGCTCGCCGCCGCACACGCCTGACGTGATGCAATATAATAAATATTTGGTCGAGCCGCATGTCTTCAAAAGATAACATCACAAGACGTCTTAATCGCATTAAGTGAAGCAGCCGCGAGATCTCATGCGGAAGGAGGGTGTGCGATAATTAAGACACCTGGCTGCAACGGGCACCTGGCTGCCCTGGTGACGGAAAGTCTAATTAACCGATGAACACGTATGACATGTTCGCACACGCACACGCCACCGGCACGTTTATACAGCGTCAAGCCTTACAAACGTTACAGCATTCACCCATCAGCTGGAAAGCCACCAGTCAAGCCGGGGACACCATCATATTCTGTAGCGCTGTACAACAGATGTATGCTACACTCATTCCCGGCAAACATTCAGAGCTCCTAGAAAAAGGGACGTCAGAGGAGGAAAGAGGGACACTTCCAACGTGATGACGAAGGTCCTACTCATGATGCTCCTCTTGATTTTCTACCACCAGTCTAACTCCATGCCCCTGTTTTTTGCCCCATCTAATACCCAACAGTTCCGTAGGGTATTAGAACATTTGTCAACATGATGATGTCACAGCTAACCTGACTTTAAAATAGTCCATTACTGAGGTACATAAAACCAAATGCGCCCCACATCATTAAACCCGTTATGATCTTCTTGTGAGAGCACATAGCCGTGTTTTTATTCTTCCACGAGAGCGAGTCATTGTGTATCACAGCTAATGTCTACGCGTCCTGTGTTGCCACTGCGCACCTGTGTCTATACCTGCATTTCTATCACTCAGGATCCGTGTCCTTCTCTTTCCGTGCGCCCGCCCGTGTAGTTCCGTGACTCTCTTTGTTTCTGGATGTTTATCGCTCTCGTCACAATTCAATAGGAAAAGCCGGAACACATATATATACATATACATATATACATACACATATATATATATATATATATATATATCTAGTGTGCCGGCCTGGTGTTTTACACATGGGAACCTTTTTCTTTACCCGCTCCTTCTTGGAATTCTGCTGGGAGGCTGTTCCACTTAAGTACCACCCCCTGTCGAGAATACTGGCTTGTTTACACGGAGCCCGTAAGTATACCTGCTCAGTTAATTTTACGTTATACTCTGTTGTGTAACAAAACCCACATTCTCTTTCGAGTGGCCGAAGTAAGTGGAAAGCTCTGCAAAAAATGTAGCATTTCGCACATACCTGAAATCTTAAGATGAGTGACTATGCCCGTCTCTCAGGTTTCTTACACAAGCCAAGTATACCGGTTACAAAAGGTGTTTTCACCGAGTAGAGCCGGGAACACCAGATCTGGAGAGCATTTACTTATTTACAAAGAATTCGGCACGTTGACCCGACACTCACATGTCCCGCAGCGCATGTTATATACGTTTGAGACACACAAGATGATTTTTCTTTGAAAATGCGTTATTTTCATGTGGGGTAATTTGATGTTCTACAGGACCCAGCTCTGACACGCTCTTCAAATGAGTGGTTAGAGGAACCTCTGGACAGTGATCAGTGACCTTCTCCACATCTTCAATGTCATGAAAAATATGACAAGGAGCTAACCTTTTCTCTTTAAACTTATAAGTAACCTTGGAAGAGTCAGCACCGCTCATAAGGGTATCATGTATGTAGGTATCACGGCACACGCCTGTCACAGCGGCTCATTGCCCAAACCAAAGCTGCATGATGACAGCCTCTGACCCCTCAGGTTCCTCTTGCTGGGGCGATACCGGCAGGACGACCACGTAAAGCTGGTTGCAAGGATGGAGCAGAAACAAACTTTTGGAACGTTTCCACGCCTTTAACGTTACGACCTCGCGTGTTCCTACATCTCTTCACCACCAGGTAGGCCACGGCCCGAGGTCCTTCAACGTTACTCACTCAAAAAAGCAGAAGCCATCGCTTTGTTTCAGTTGCACCTCAGTACATAATCTGTAAATTTCCCAGAAACGTCCAACGATGAACCTTTTCGTTAACCAGCGAGATGTAATAAGCCTTAAACGCCCTTTTATATGAGTGTTCGGTACAGATACAGTTACTACAACCATGAGAGCCATGAGGCAACCGTCTCCAAAGCACAACCACCTTTTATTAGGGAGGAATCTCGTGACTGTGTCTCCGTTAGTCACCTAACATTGTAGCAATACTTTACACCTTTCTTCGCTCCTGTACACAGAGTGAACAGTAAAAGTGCATTTGCTTCTCTGTGAATCGCATACCATTCGCTTCTTTCAGAGACGGAAGCTTCATACGCATTTTCTTAGAACATATTACGTTTTTGATTGTATAATCTGGCGCCGAATGTGCAGAACTCGCAATGATTGTTGCTTTCAATAATCTCAGTTTGACATCTGGGAACGATCCGCAGCCCGAAGGTCCCCCCCCCGCTGCACGCTTCTATACATTGAATTATATATATCGCAGCACACATGGAACACGCTGCAGGGTCAGGCCGTGAATCTGGGTAGGCAGCTTTCATTTATAGATTCACTGAGTCAGGATAGATTATAGACCGGTACATATCCCACAAAACCAAAAGGAGAAACAGGTCCTCAGATCCTGCCAGGCGGCCATTGAAGCCGTTCTCCCGTATACAGAGCCCTATTCATCATGTAATTACAGAGGGGCTTGCGGCTGGAGGCAGTCTGATGACGGACCTGGTTGGAAATTCACTGCCTTCCAATTAACTGCAGATATTTAAAACACAACGCTGGTCTAATAAGTAGGTTGCGGCGATGACCCGTCCTGTAATTTACAACATAAGAGGCAGGTTAGAGGGATCGTACGATGCTTTTTGGTGCAAAAGAATCAAAATAGTAAAAACTGTGGCACCAAACCGCATCGGTCTACAAGACACGACCGTCAAAGCCTAGAAGACCAGCCTCAGGGATCCACTGAAGAAGAGCTGGATGGAAGCTGTATAACTAATATCATTAATACATTTCATACATAACTATGCCTTATACAGAAAGAGCTCAGCCCTCCTGCACCACACGGAAGTCCAATGACTTATAACGTTCTGCTTCCCAAAATGAAAACACCCAGAAGTGTCCATACTGGGGCAACGTTAACTATGACTTTTCAAGGCCTCAAATTCCATATAAACCTTCAATCACATAGATATATATTATAATATATTATATATACCTATACACACGTTCGCTAAAGGAAAGAGAAATCCATGCATGGTGATTTTTTATATTATATAGAAAATTAAAAATATATAACATTTATATTTTCTTGTAAATCGGTCACCGTTTCCGCTTTTTATATAGATTTCAAAGACATTTTGTGGTTTAATTTCATTTAAAAAGTTTCCTTCGGATCTTATCTGAGGTTCATTGTGGTCCAAATGCAAAAGGATGTGAAATTGAGGAATGGACCTGGCCAACATTCACCATTATGGCACAAACCTGACCAATTTGGTAACGCTAAGAATACCAGCGTGCCATACAAGTGCCCAGCTGCAGGTTAACATGCGCGATCACGGGAAGGGGAATCGCATGGTCGGGACCATTAAATACAGGAAACTGGTTTTTAAATAAAATATAAAAATGTAATTTAATGAACAGGTGCTTCAAGACCGACCTAATGCCTCCACTGCATAGCGGTCAGATCATGTCGCTTAATGCGTTATGAATGTCATTACATATATGGCGCTCTTTGGGGGGGAAAGGTAATAAAGCTTCACGCATTTTATTTTTTTTTACGGTTAACTAGCGCTCATTTTAATCAACTTTCCAGCGATTAATTACACTGAACGCCTCTTCCCACCACACAAAATATTCATTTTCATAATAAATCCTTCTCGGATTTCTATCCTATTGGCCAATCGCTGAAGCGAGGTGAAATCAGATGCCTTGTATATCTCTTTGTATAAACTATAAAAAAAGCTAAGCCAGGAACAGAAAGATTTGAACAGAGCTTATAATAAAATTAATGTTCCTCGCCTCGAGTTCCTGGCGTTCACCAAACTCATAGGCTGTACTACGGGACGATAAAAGCCTCGGGTGAGGAAACGTTTATCCAAGAATGCTTTGCTTTAGGTGAGGGGGTAATATCTGGATGTCTAGGCCAAGTTGACCTAAGAATAAATGACCCAAGAAATCCAGATGTTTACGCACGGGGGAATAAAAAGCATAGGTTCGTACGAAATCATTCTCTCTTGGTATCTTGGTTTGGAGATGCAGATGGCATCTAAAGGTTATGAGGGGTAAGGCAACTTGGAAAGATGAGACTAGATATGGCCTTCAGACTTATGAAGCACCTTTGGATGTAGCAGCCAGAACGATGGAAGGTACCAACCAACCAACCTCTGATGAGCCTCATGAAAAGCACCGAAGGTTAGAATCAAACCGAGCAAAATGTACTTACTGTTCCCTAACACGGGACCTTCTGCGTTGCCATTACTGTGAACTTTGGAGGAGTCAATCCAACGCTCCTTCTCCACTGAAAAGTCTGAAACCTAATCAGCAATAAAGAGTAGCGTAGCAGAAATCCCTGGGACCATTCATCACCGTTTTACAGTACTATTTATTTATTGCCATTGATAATCTGGAAGTTTTGATTAATTATTGAGTAGGTATTCATGCCACAGATCGGCGTCAACTCCCAACATTACAGGACGGCCTAACGAAGACCATGAGAACTGCTTCCGAGTAAAATATAAAGTCCCTCCGGCACATAAACCTTTCACATAAAATGTAGTTTCAGGCGAATCACACCAAAGACATCTAACACTGCGGCTGCTCATTTTTGACAGCTTTATGGGCTTTTTGAAATCCCAGTGGGACCGTACTCTGAGGTCTTTGGACCTGCAGAAGAGCGTAAACGAGCAAGATGTACATTTCAGGTCCCATTGATATTCTAGAAGCATCAACAACAAAATAGACATCTAGACCCATGCCTACAAGAACTTAACCAACGTGCGGAGGTAACAAGCCAGAAAGATAGCCAAGTATTAAAAGAATATATTTTCAGTCATTGATCAGCGAACGCCCCGTATTATACATATCCCACGTTCGTATTCACAGAGGGGAGTACGGGATGAAGTTACAGGCATCTGCTTTAGGAGTATTTAAGCTAACTCTTGAGGAAACATGGACAAGCAAAAGAAGGAACAGAAAAATATAAAGATACAAAGTATATCCTATTAGTTTGCACTACAGGTCCTCTTACCAGAGTCAATAGGGAAACGTAACTGGTGGAACGGGGAGCAGAAGACCACCGAGGCTAGTGCAATGTAATAAATCGCTCCTTAACCCCAAATTAGACAGAAAAGGTGGAACCTCCTCTATACTCCCAGAGCATCCATCAAAAGAAAATGGTGTTATCCAATAGAGGCGACTTCAGACCAACTCACAGCATCACATGCCTCTAAAAGTGCCAAGTTTGCGTGGTTATTTAAAACCAAGTACTTAAAATGAATGTACGCCCAGATAAAATTCAACGAATAATCTATTAAATACCTAGTAACTGAACCAATAATCAGGAAACCCGCTTTATTCAGTCCCTGCAGACTTCTTAATGGCCCATGTGTGCCCCTCATTCATTCGCATCGATCGACCTAGACTGGTAGAAGACATCGGGTTACAGCAGTAACGTATTAATGCCAAGAAGAGTTCCAATCAGCAATATGTGCCACATTTTGGAATATATGTTAAGAAATTTTGCCAGAAACTTACTGTCAAGAGGCCGGGTTAACAATCACAATAAAGCACAATACTCCGTTCACGCCAACATGGGGCGTCTTCTAATTTAAAGTGCAGAGTACTATATATTTATATATATATATATATATATATTTTTTTTTTTTTTAAATACGCAGGTTCTGAATGGTAATTGAGACAGGTGGAAAGAAGGATTTTATTAGAAATTGATTGATTTAACATTTACTAAAATTGGATACACTTTAAAAGGTGCAATCCCATTTTGAATGGAGGGTGTGCGTCTTTTTCCACCAGTACATTAATTAATAATTAACATGTCGGGATTGTTGGTGCTGACCGCTAAAGTTTCAAATGTTCAAACAAAATAAAAATAAAAAATACAAAGAGTAGGTTTTAAACACATGAAAAAACAACAATACTTAAAAAAAAAAAAAAAAGTTTTTTAGGTCTACTGGAAAACAACTTTTTTGTTAGCTCAATGGGGGGAGCTGTGCTTTTAAAGTAAAAAAAAAAAGAAAAAAAAGAAAATGATATATATATATCTATATATATATTTAAAAAAATGCACACCACTTTACAAATCGGGAGAGCAAAGTATTGCCAAAAAGGAGGAGTTTGTGGAAGTTCACTGAAGATCTCAAATAATAACAATAGAAAAAAAAGAAAACCAAAAAACTGAAGGGGAAGAAAAACACCCAAAATAAGTTGAATATGACAAAGGGAAAAGCTACACAAAAAACAGCTTTTTCTTGAAATACTAGATTCTGCCTATACAAAAAAATTCCTCTAAAATAATTTTGGTAGTAAAATAAGTACAGGAGCCATCTTCCATGTCAGGCTTGTCAACAAGTTTTACACTCCTTGGGACTGTAACATGTGGAGGGAGAGGAGCAAAAAAACTAATTTTAATGCTTTAAGGAAAGTTGTCAGTCGTTCGAGATTAGTATGCCGTGGGGAGGGAACAAAAAAATTCAGGTTTCATCTCTGCCTTCCCAGTGTCGTCCTGAAGGGGGGGTCCGATCGGTGTGCCCCACGTTCTTAATTTATTCTTTAACTCGTTTAACTCTTTGTTTATGGACAGGGCCAGCGCACCTGCGGATACAGGAGTAGTGTGTGCTAGTCACATGCCCGCACAGCGGTGCCACCCGCAGGATGAGACCAAATGTCACTTCCTTGGCGTTTAATAGGTTAAAATAATGCTTACGTTGCAACTCCGAGTCTACTACCCCCCACCGGAGCAGTACCTCGCTAAGCTACAGTCATTTACCAAAAGACGCCCCCCTTTTAACCCTTTAATGCACTACGTCAGCAATAAGGGCATCTGGTGGAGTCGCGGCCTAGCCAGAGTATTCGTTGCTCGATCTGATCCTTTATGGGGCCACATTCCCCGTGAAGGCTGGCACTTCTACCTGGAGACTGGCACTTCCATTAATGATGCTGGCTGGCGCTGGCCTTTTCAGCCAAGTGTCGAAGAAAACTGTCGTCATTCTGTCCCCGGTGGTTCAGAGCCTCGCTCTTGAAGAGCGCGGGAGGTGGTGGCAGGTGGGGGACGGGAGGTACTGCCAGGTGGTGCGGGTGGGAGTGCGGATGCAGGTGCAGGTGAGAGAATGGATGTGGAATGGGACGAGGAGGCAGAGAGCTTAGGGCGTTGAGGTTCAGTGGAGGTGTAGGACTGCTTGGTGGGACATGAGTTGGTGGGAGGCTGTTGACACCTTGTGAGGGATTGGAGAGCGTGATCTGCAAGGAAGGAGGGACACCCACGGGGCTGGTGACCCGGAAGCACTTCTCTTTGTGCGCCTTTAACATGTTTGAGAAGCGGAAGCGCATGCCACACACATCGCAAGGATAAGGCTTCTCGCCCGTGTGGGTCCGACGATGACGCTTCATGTTGGGGCGGCTGGTGAAGCTCTTCCCGCATATTTCGCAGATGAAGGGTTTCTCTCCTATAACGACAGATGGAAGAAACCGGTAACGGAAGATATTATTCTCCTGTCAGTCCCTAAATACGGCCAATGTTTTGAGAGTATTTTCTCATAAGAAAAGCGAATATAGTTTTATTGGTCCAAGAGATACTAGAGTCTTAATTAAAGGTTATAGAGGCAATACAGAAAAATATGCAGCTAGATCAGCCTTTGGAACCCCAAAAAGTAACAGAATGAACGTGTTGACTACTTTAAATGCATCAATTTTCCCTGGAATTGTATATATCTGAAACCACAGAACACCTGTTACCATACAGGACAATTTGGCCCCAAAATCTGTTTATTTCCCTAGGCAGGAGACCTCGTTCTTACCAGTGTGTGTTTTCATGTGCTCGTCAAAGTACTGCTTCATGTTGAAGTCCTTGCCGCACCACTGGCACATAAACTGCTTGTGCCCGATGTGAATGCTCATGTGCGAGCGCAGCTGATACTTATACTGAAACCGTTCATCGCAGTTCTGCGGACAGACAAAAAGAAATGAACGTGCTGACCCACAATAAGACCCTACGACACCCAAAGAGGAGCGCGACAACGCGTCTTACCTCGCATCGGAACGGCTTTTCTCCAGAATGCTGCAGGGAGTGAACCTTCAGGGACATGCTCCTCTTAAAGGATTTTCCGCATGTTTCACACGTGAAGGGCATGTCTTTTGTGTGAGCTGCCAGAGAAAACAAAAGTGAGGATGCAAGGTCTCGATATCCACGTGAACGCGTATGAAGAGCAGGATGGAAATTAGAACCAGGATCCTTACTGAATCCCAGTCGCCCCCCCATTTCACCAAACCCCACTCTGACTCCCGTAACGGCATCTAGTGCATAGAATAACCAAATGCATCCATTGATTCTAAGTGAAGCTAACTTTCTTTACTAAGCATCTAATGCATACTTTGCAGGAGAGATAACCTGTTCTTAATATACCGGATGGCATTTAGTAGAATCTAAGCTTTCCCAAGTCACACTTTCTGCCCCTCGGTTCTGAGTCCGCAGGTCATAGCCTTGCGCGGCGAGTAATGCTGTTGCTTTGTGGCTGGCGGCCCAGCATAGGACACCACGCTGCTTACTAAAAGGTCTGAACGACACATCGGCCTCACCGGAAGACTGGGCAAGGTATTCAAAATAAGCTATGATCAGTCATAAGGAAACAGACGCTCTGGTGCACGGCTTGACGATAGAGTTTAGGACATGTTTAGGTCATGCTAGGTAATGCAAACAAAGTTTAGACCACAACCACGTCTGCATCTGCCACAAAGGGGAACCACCCTGTTCTAGATAACACGGGAACACGTGCAGACAAGCACTTACGGGTTACACAAGTTTATCTAGACTTCCCATCGCTGGGCTATGAAACAGGCGGACTGATGGCGCCACCTGCTGGGGACGGAATGGTAAAGCATTCGTATTAAAGGGACAGTTTAATGTCTGCAGAGCTTCGACTGATGGCGCCACCTGCTGGGGACGGAATGGTAAAGCATTCGTATTAAAGGGACAGTTTAACATCGACCGATGGCGTCACGACGGGCAGTCGCCTCTCTGATGGGGCGCGCACACAGCTTTGGTGTCTACAAGACACGGGGGGAGAACAAGAAACAGGCAGAGAACTCACCAACCAGATGCTTGCGGACATGCGCCATCGTGTAGAATTTCTTCTCGCAGATTTCACATGAGAATTTCTTCTCGGCGTAGCCATGAACAATCTTGATGTGCTCGTGAAGGGACCAGAGTTTCTTAAACGTCTTGTTGCACGTAATGCACTGCGGCAGAAAGGACAGAGATCAGACGCGCTAAACGGGACACCCTGCGCAGCTTACGGCCCTTAAAGGGGCATCTACTCATCATATGCACCTTCAATGAATATAAGAGTTGCGGGGTCCTTATAGGGTAGTATTCTTAATATTTCTAAGGGGTTTGGAGGGTAGCGCATTTTGTTTTTAACACTACAATATGGATAGAGATTCATTTAGGGATCACTCAAACATCTTGTGTATGCCAGTGATGTCATAGTGATTACATCACTAAGCTCACTGTACTAGTTTTCCATATTTCTTTGTATTTGCTTTGTTTTCGTGTTTACTTTTTCTTGCCTGTGAGAAGAGAAACGTTGCTGTGTCCAACAGGCAGGGCTCCATAGACTGATCGCAGTTTGTGGGACCAGCCAGCAGGGGAAGCAATCTGAGATCCCAGCAGGGGAAGCAATCTGAGATCCCAGCAGGGGAAGCAATCTGAGATCCCAGCAGGGGAAGCAATCTGAGATCCCAGCAGGGTCTATCTAGACAGATAGATCTTCCTTGGTCTATCCCGTTCTCCACTGACCTTCTGGTGGGCATCGTCAGTGACGTCTACCAGAAGGGAATGCCCAATCACCTGTGTAGTGGCTTCAGTCCTGTGTACAAGTAAAGTCAGGATGTACCAGTAAGTCCTATAGGGCTTCTTGGCACAGTTTTTCAGGACGTACCGGGACATCCATACGATCACAAAGGGATTAATATCCATTCTTTGTTCAGGAGGCTGTGCGAAGAGCTTGTACAAGTTGCAATTATGTGCTGTGGGGGCTATTAAAGTTTGCAGGACCATTACACATTATAAAAGGCCAGCCAATGTTAAAGAATTCCTCCAAGATGCATTGTTAAAGTTATCAATTTTTAAGCATTCTCCCTGGGGATGTTGGGCCGGCTGACAGAATGCCGGTGGAAACGTCCCTCTATTGTTCATATGCAAACTTATGACTTAGAGAATAAACTCCTTTCTCCAAAGGAAAAAAAAAATAAAAAAATGAATTCATCCCAAATTGGAGGAACACCGATTTTAGGCCCAAATCTATCCTTGACTCCTGCACCAATTAAGACACACAATGAGAATGCTTGATTCAGAGCAGAACTGGGTTGTAAACACTATAAAAGCCTGTCTGCAAACAGCTGCATTTATTGTTAACAGCCAAAAAAGGTGCTGAGCAATTTAAAGAGGTTTGCACTGGCTGCTCACAGCCCCAAATCATATATTTTACAGTCTAGTATGCATTTGTGCAAACATCTTACAGAAATGTATGTATGTATGTATGTATGTATATATATATATATATATATATATATATATATATATATATTAGAAAGCCACCGTTTCAGCGAGATGAAAGCATACCCTTTCAGCAAGATGCGCGGCGCCTCACCTGGAGACAGCACTCGGGGGAGTAATGCCGAGTGTCCATTTATAAAAGGACAGCCCCAAGGCAAAGGACTAACTTTGGACCTCTAAGCAAGAATGCTTTATGTTTCCAACATTTAGCATTTCCGCAGAATTACCCTTTATAATCACAATAGTGAGAACCCATTGGGCCATATTCATATTTAAATTGACCTACCGTCTACCCATTAGTCAGGCATTATACAGGGTTAGGGGATGGAAACAAAGCAGATCTATCATTGTATCCACTTCAAATAAAATAACTCAAGTACATCTAAAAAGTATGTATTAGCCCCCACACTCACATTTACTAGACATAATACTATATTATCACTCTAAGCCTGCCCTCCAATGTGTGCACTTAGGATAGGTTCGACATACCTGTATGTTCTTCTCGCAGTCAGTCTGCAGATGAAGGGACAACTCGCTCTCCAGCACAAATTTCTTGCCACACTTGTCGCAGATTTGCATCCTTCGATGAGTGACGTTCATATGCTTCTCCAGATACCAACGCGTGTTGAAGACCCGAGGACACTTATCACAGGTCAGCGTCTCCTTCTCATCACCCTTGCCCTTATCATTGGGAGACTTGGGTTCTTTAGGAGTCTTCTTCTTCCTCTTTGGAGCCTCCGCACTCTTGCCTTGTTCGTTATTCGCGTTGGCAGGTGCGGTTCCATCCCCAGCTAACATCGCTGAAGCTTCGGTTTTCGGCTCCTGGTTTGGATGCTCCATGTTGGCCTGATTATCCATTGTGAGAGACTCATTCTCGTCATCATCGTGGCTGTCTTGTTCATCATCTCCGGAATCTCCTCCTTCCTCATCGCTGCTGCTCTTCATATGAGAAGACTCTTTGGGCACACCTTTATCCCCCTTGGAGACGTTCAAGGTTTGGTTGTTAAGGTTTACTTCTACAATTATCTGTTCCCTCTTGTAATTACCATCATCCTCATCATCTTCATCCTCATCTTCCTCGTCATCATCGTCATCTTCATCCTCAGACTCTCCAGAGTTCTGCCTTTCACCTTTTACTGCCCGAATTTCGTTGCTTGGCTTGCTGTCCCGAAAATAC
Organism: Spea hammondii; assembly: GCA_029215755.1. Taxonomy (NCBI): domain Eukaryota; kingdom Metazoa; phylum Chordata; class Amphibia; order Anura; family Pelobatidae; genus Spea; species Spea hammondii. Next base: position 26,033,096 of record JARDYJ010000013.1, read on the forward strand.
GCTTGCTGATCCGATTCAAGGAGATGCGGTTTCCCTATCTTAGTGTCCATTAGTACGGAGTACGGATCGCCAGACTCTCGTTTGAACGTCTTGTTCGATAAGTCAATCTCTTGGTTTGCACTGTGGTAAAACGTAGGCGGAATATTGACCCGGCACGGGTCTTCAAGTCCCATTCCTGAAACGTCTGGCGGGCGAGTGTCCAACATTTTTTGGCAGGAATTGGCTGCCTGCCCCATCGGGTCAGGCTGGAGGTTTGAGGGCCGCAGCATTTCTGTCCAAATAATAGATGTTTAGTGTGGGGTTTACTAAGAGCTTGCTGGGGAAGGCTTGTGTGATGTACGGAACGGTCCTTCAAGCGCAGGTAACGTTACAGATCAAAGGGTACGTCTATATGTTGACATCTTTACAAATCTTTATCTGTAGAAATAAAGAAACAAAAAGTTCATGCATGTGCAGCCAGTTATTCAATGATACTTGCATGTCCTGCTCACTCACTAATGTAATCATCTGTCCGCGGCCCCGTGTCTCATTTAATTAACAAAACAGAATGCCGCAAACAAGTCTCCAACATCCGTGCAAATTGCAGACTTCTCCATCGTTTAATGTTTTATTTCCCCGCTAATGGTCAGTAAAGCTTAGAGAAAAAAAAAACGAGGACTCGTATCGAGCTACAAACTAGACATTTTACATCAAAACGAGCACCAGGAGAAGAAGGAGCGATGCACGTTCAACGAGACAACGCTGACTCGGGATAGGGTGTCCAGACGGGTTATAAAAAAAAAAAAAGTATTTTCCCCAGCCCTGGATCCTAGCCCGCTCTACTAGAAAAACACCCTCTGCCTGCGGTAAACAATAGAATTACACGGTCTCAATCACCCAGACACAGTCTCTCTGGGTTTCATTGGACTTCATCAACATTGCCATAAAGTGAGCTCAGTGTGGTGTTTGAGCCGGGAAAGGTCGAGCCAAAGTATCACATGACTGACAACAATGGCGGCCTCCAGGTCTGCAGATAAAGGAACAACCGTAACAAAACAAAAGAGACGTTGGATTTAACGGTCAAAGAACGATATTTGTTTTTCGCGCAGGACGTTCCCCTCTAACGAGCGTTGCCGAGTTTATCAGTGGGCAGGCCAGGAAAGCATGTTTTTTAGGTTGCCATTTTTATTTTACAAAAAACACCAAAAAGAAGAATTTTGTGCAGTCGAGGCAAAGGTGGGAAGGGGGATTCAATTGTCTGTGAAAAGCTTATTATTTAAAGAGAAATATTAACACAAAGGGAGAAGCTTTTGTCCCTGAAATAAAATATCCGTCCACGGAGCGGCTCACATGGCAGCCGCTGACGAACCCCAGACATAGCGTGCCCGGCGCAGCGAGGAACGGCTCGGATGCAAACGCGCCTCGCTGAAAAGAAAAAATAGGGGTGGGGGAGAGCTAAAACGAATGAATTAAATGAAGGGACAGAGTGACGTGCATGACGTGTATAAAGGTTCTGTCCAATGCGACTGCGCTGATTATTTATTCGATAGACTTAAATTCCAGTGGAAGGGGTGATATTATTTATGGGTCGATCCCATTTAACCAGAAACAATGCAGGTGCATCAGGCCCAATCCCATCCGTTACAAACGGTAGGCACGCCAGTCAAAAATAATGGATTACATGATCAACGTATATTTCATTATACATGGTCAGAGGCCGGGACAGTAGGTAGCTATTAAAATAATAATTCTTCCTTCATTTTCCTCTAATAACGGCATAGTTTTGTTTGGTTTTTTTATATAAAGGTCACTTAAAGCAACTAAAGCAATCATCTAATATTTGACTACCGGAGTATTCAAAACATTATTAAAAAGAATATAAATGCATAATTTAACATTCTACAAGCGTAACCGGCATCGAGTTATTATACAGCACAGTGATGACCTACGGCCCCGTGGTTCAAATTGCTGGGTTGGAAAAAAATACAACTAAAGGCGGGTTACAGTCACATAATATAAATACATAATGATTGCCTACGGCATGAATAGGTCAACAGCGCGCTAATACAGCAGGGGTAGACTGACGGCGCGGCGCGGGGAGATCCTGTGCGGCAGAACCAGCAGATACAAAGGAGCATCAGGCGTGATAAATATAATATATACCTACGCAGATATCCCTACCAATACATGGTGGGCTTCCTGATGGTTACCTATCCAGCTGCTGTTGAATTGTAACATCTATGACTAACGTCTGCCTGGCTTTGGCTGCTTCTGTTGTTTTTATAACAATGTATCCCACCGTGCAAAAGACCCCCGGTCCACCCCACCGACAGACTGCTAGTGTAAGTGGTCTTCAAGTATTGCTGGCAACTTGCGGATAATTATTACAAATAAGTTACAAAGGGGCAGATGTTAAAAAACAAACAATCAACGCATAGGTATTTCTCATGCTAACCGCTCGCTAAGACCTTGAAATCGGCCTCCGTCTCTCTCACCGAGAAGTTTCTCTGGAACATGAAGCCGTAAAAGCCAAAAAATGTCTGTGACAAGCCTGACTAGGCAATAATTCCTTACTAAACGTATGCGTCACACAGACTTTCAGAAGCCATTTCAGTTTAATAACACGACCGCGGTCAACTATAATTTCATACTTGGCTCTGATACGGAGAGCGAAATACAGCAATGACGTAATAGAAGAAATATCCTTTGGGATTCTGGATGACCGTCTACGGTCCCAAAATCCCCTCCCCAGACATGAATGCATGTTTTAATACATCGCGAGCCGTAGCCTAACACCCCCCTCTATGCGCCTTGACTCCTGCCTGTTCAAAGCAGCCAATCAGGAAAGAGCTTCCGCTAAAATCAATTGGAACGCCAAACGCGCAGGCGCAAGGAGAGGTCTCAGATCCGCTTGACATGTTGTGGACGCCGGGCAGAGGTTAATGCCTTGGGTAGGCGCAGTCTGAGAGGCTTTTGGGCGAATGCATCTTCTGCACGGGACAGGGGCCGGAGAAACATACAATAAGCGCAGAGGACCGGGGAATCCCTCAACGCATCGGCATGTAAAAAAAAAAAAAGGCAATTAGAAGGAAACACTCCGCTATCGTGTGCATTAAAGAGCATATGACGGCTGGGGTGCACCTTTAATGGCACGTCACAAATCCTTATCGCGGGCCGATATGCAGATGTTATTACAGCTTGCCTCCCAGAGGAAACAAAAGAGATGCCACAATTATACTTTCCATGGTTTATAAGCAGTCGCCCAACGCTTCCTGATGCCAGGCAATGTATTCCCTCCCCTGTCCTAACAAAATGCCAATAGAATAAAAGGGACAGACTGGATGTTGATTGCGGATCAGCGGCGTACACTCCAGCGAACGTGCGCGAACCTCTGGCAACCATTTGGGATTTTCAAATCTACCGCCTAACGCGGGACCCGCACGGCCTTCGGCAAAGAAGCAGAAATGCAGGTTAGACGGCGCTGCCCCTGCATTCATTAAACACCTCGTGTATCCTCACCCGCTGCCCTGCAACCATTACTTTCTCCCACGCTGCGTGCGCTATATATATTTTAAGCTACACTGGTTATTTATACAGTCTGAAATAAAGTAACCGTAGCCCGCGACGCGACGCAAAGAGAGAACCGTGAGGACGACTGTGAAATAAAACTAACCATTTTAATACTAAAAACGTATCATCCAGGAAAGGACCTGTAAATAGTCATCTAAACGGCAATCAGATTCCCCTCCAAACCCTGACGTGATCAGCGAAGTATGACAGCAGGACTCCGGTATAACACCTCCAAATGCCAAAAGGCGATCACGCTGTAAGTCTCGAAGACACCCTATATTACTTATTTAACTATTATTATTATTATCAAGCCCCCTCTTTGTGTGATTGTTATTTATTTATTTTTAAAAGCCGTCTGACGGGTCTCACCGGTGCACAACCAGCTTTGTTGGGGAGGGGGGGTAAAGTTCCAAAAAAGATAACATATACTTTTCAAATCTTGAAGACATGGCGCCCAAAAAATAACACGCATGTGGATAGTGCCCCAGATGTCAATAACCATTTCTTGTTGGGCATATTGAACATCCCGGGGCGTCCTTCTAGGCAATCAGCACCAGGTATACATAGTAGCTGAGGATGAATAAAACACTAACTGAAGGTCTGTCTCTCTCTGTCCTTTACACAGAACAACTTAGGATCACAAATTTACAAAATTAAACAGATGTCAAAGATCCGATCCCTCCTGCCAATTTTCAAAGAGGTATGATGCCCCGTTATTTCCTCGGCAGCAGAGGGAAAACATGCCGCACTTTCCTTAAAGTATGATGCTAGAGCACCGACCTCATGACATCACAGGTTTCATAAGGGAGCCTGGCCAATTGGGAAGCGCGGCCTTATAACCATGCACAGATCAAAGCGCCCGTCTGAAGACTTACCAATAGAGTAAAATAGGGGCAACTACTACTTGCTGCCAATCTCTCAGCGTCTATACATGCTACACCTGGATACTTTACTCCCCGGCTCATTATATTTGATGTATTTAATCTGAGATTACAGTTGTCAACTGGGACAAAAAAAAGAACACACACATTTTTATGTTACACCAAACCTTGAGTTGTCCGCCTTAACAAGACCCTGAAGACTAAACGCAAAGCTTTGCGGGGAGGTAAGGGAGGCAAATTCACATCTCTGGGGTAAAAGTAAACAAAGTAAGTCTCAGAACTAGATGACAATAACTCTAGAAGGCATAACACAGCCTTCTCTTTGTGTTATATGGTGCCCCAAGTGTCATCATCCTTACCAAACAAGCTTCGTTTTGTTACGTTCGGCCATGTTTACCTCCAGCAGCAGAATCGACCACAATAACAATCGATCTCATTCATTCGCCTATGTTCTAATTCTAAGAAATTGCTACCAGAAAAAAAGTAAACACCATAAGTAACGCACTTGAAAGCTGTCCCTGTAATGTAGTTTGGATTTGCATAATGCTATATTACTCTTTGTCCTGATTTGTATATAACATTGGGATATATGTTGATCTATACATTGTGCCATGCAAATAACTACAGAATGTGCAGCAGTTTGCCATCGTTTTAATAATACGTATGCATTAAATGTATACATCAATGCGGGGGGAAAATAAATATTAAAGAGCAATTGGGCCACAATAGAGTTTATGAGTTCCAGGACCCTAAAGTCTGATATAAGATTATGCCCTTTAGCCCCCCAAAAAGTAAAGTATTTAAAGCAATGTATGAGATTCTGACTCTGATCAGGCTCGTATCTATATATATATATATATATATATATATATATATATATATATATATATATATATATATATATATATATATATATATATATATATATATCTATATAACAATATGGCTGGAACAGAAATGAACATTACAGAATAGCCCAAAACTCAATTTAACCCAAAAGCGTTATAACGAAACGGCTCTGGGTTGTTAAGGTGAAGCCGCAGCAAAACCGAGGCAAATGCCTGAATCTGGAATAACCGCCGTGCATCACAACATGAAAAGTCCCCGGAACAAAAGGCATCTGGCGTATAATAAGTCTCTCTGCGATAAGCACTTTATATTAATAGGGCAAAGCTTACTGCACCTTTTGGGAGAGCTGAGAGCATCATCAGGGGCAGCTCGATTACTCCACCTTGGGGGAAAAAAGTACCCAATCAGAGTGGGATAAATATTAACCCTCAAACCTCTAACAATGACAGCCATAAGAGTCTATATGGTGGGGGTATTAATGGTGCAGGGTGAAAATAACTACCTCTTCCAAGATGTCAGACAATAAAAGTAATGTCAGAAGGCAGGTAATTAATAGCCCCTCCCCGGGCTGCGGCCTTTATATTGGAATAAATGGAAGCTGCTGTCCACCTATGTAGGAGCAGCCCCTTTGGGTGGGCAATTAAATAAAGTAACTAACCTCGAAGGTGCGGGTTAACAGTACTTGTCCAGGCTGCGGCCTACATCAGCCAGGGGGCCTGTCCAGCCCCGAGCAATGGGTTTGTAAGTCAATAAACTGCCCCCTCACTAGGCCTCGGTCTGGGGTTCTTTTCCCACCCATCTCACTAGGCCTCAACCCGGATTTTCCCGCCTGGGTCCCCACAGCAAGCTCCAACCCGTCTCTCACTCACCCGCCCTCCCGGGGTTTCTCGGTCCATGGCTCCCGGGAAGCTTCCTTCCTGGCCTCGGCTTCCTCCTCCGCTGTTCACGTCACTACACCGAGCGACCCCCTTCCGTGCGCGCTCCCGGCGCCGCGCAGCTACGTGGCCGCTGCCCGCTCCGTATCGGGAACGCGCTTCCCCTAGCCCTGGGCCTGGCGAATGAAATTGCGCATGCCCGGCAAGGCGAGCGAGACAGAAGAATGGAGACAGTGCGCGTGCGCAAGCTTGGGGACGAGGCCAAAAGCCCTTGCGCCGTCAGTGCTTGATAAAAACGCATGCGTCAAAGGTGAACGCGCTTGCCAAGTAGCCTAAGCGTGCGCATGTGCAGTGTAATGGACATAGAACATGGAAAGGGTCAACGCTCGCAGCCTGTTCTGGAAGTGTGCGCATGCGTGAGAGAAGGGATTAAACGCGCATTCGTTTACGTCATCATCGACGGTCAGTTTGACGAAAGACTAGTACGCATGCTCGGATATCACCGCAGTTGTATGTAGGGTTAATGGAGGCGCTGGCGCGTATGAGGGCGGGGCACGGTGATGATTGACAGGCATTTGCCCTTCTAACCCGTCTTTGTGATGGCCTTAAAGCGGCAATGAAGCAGGACTCACACCTGCTGTGTAGACGGAGGGACCGCCAGCTGCTGGGACACTTTAACAAGCTACAATGATTTGGTTTAACCCCAGTGGGGTAATTTCGGCCCAAGGTGCTGGGGAGATCATTACATCACATTTTATTTATAAAGCATCCATATAGATTTATATACCATTTAAAAGTTGCCCGAACACCTTTTTTAACTCTTTGGCACCTGCTTTTTTGAGTTACAAGTCTAAATGACCCACATCCTACTGGCTGAAGGTCATCAGAGTTGTCACTCACATCTTGAGGCTCAGATCTTAGATGCCCAACCTTTTATTAAAATTTAACATATACATTTACGTGCATCTTAATGACATAACACACGGCGCATAGGGCAGAAACATCTGCCTGACTTACAGGCCAGGCCACCTCGAAATATATTAATTTGCACAACATATCACATCATATTGTGGCACTTTAACGCATCATGAGGCGACACGCACCTTCGATCAATATACAGCCTGGTGAGACGTCAGGAAGATCGATGAATCTCACTGCACGCAAAAGCCATTTAAACACCACCTGCGGGCAATTCAAATTGCGTGCCTCCCTCTCAGGTAGCCAAAAGGGTAGTATTTGGGTTTCTTGCCCATTCCAGAACCGAGAAGGGTAAACATTTCAACCCACAGTGTACATTTTCAGTATATCAATCACATAATGCGATCTCGTGCGACCTGCTGTAATACACCATTCTCCTCTCTTAGTTGTACCTACAATCCTTCTAACGATTAGAAGGTAAGATGATCAATTATAGAGCAGTTTAATATTTATATAAACTATACTTTTTGGTACATAACTCAAGACTATAATGTTGGTTGTACAAAGATAGTTTAATCTGCATCTAGGTGTACTCACATTACTCATAATTTACTTGATCTTTCTACCAGGAGGAGCTTGCCTATGTTGACCTCCCTTTTTGCCGTAATTTGGTAAAATCTAATTTTTCACTGAAAAGACAGTGGTCGAGTGGCGTCCATACTGCTCTATAACACATACGGAGACACCAAACCTGTGCCTAGGGGCACACAAGATGTCTGTCTTTACCTTTGTGCCCTCGTTAGAATGACTTTGGTTTGAGAAGCAGTGGCATGTGGTAGATTAGCCCCCTTTTTATCTACACACGAGTCACTTGGAGTCACTTAGCAATGTCCTTATTTTTAACAGAAAATATTTTGCCCATAAAAAAAAAACCAAAACATGAAATGGCTCAGAAATCCAGCACGGACAGGGTTAATGTTGTAAATGACTATTGTAGCTGTGTCAGAAAACCCTTTTGCAATTATGTTACAGCCAGAAATTTGCTTGTCTTCCATGAATATTGCTCAGTGACCCCAAACGTTTGAAGGGTAGTGTGTGTGCCTTCACAACATGAGATTGCAGCAATCGGACAGCAATGTGTTACCTTGGGAGCGGTGAGATGTATCCGGTTCCAAACGATGTTACAGTTGTCAGGTTAAAAAGGAGATGGGTTGGCAGAATGATGTTTTAAAATAACAGACAGACTCTGGCTGAAATTAACCAACATTTATTCATTTACAATGGCAAACAGAATTTGGACATTTTTTTGCCTTTAGGGACCATCCGTTACCTTTGAAAGTCTGTATGTTAAGGAGCATCACCCACTAAAAATAATGATCCTTCATGTAACAAAAGCCATCAGTTTAATGGATTGAAGGGCCAACTAGGGAGAGAAAACGTGACCTGAAAAAAGTATTTTTTTAACAGGTGAGATGATTTAGGATTGTTTTATCCAAAACTGTAAATAATGTGTACATTTATTTGCTTTTCAATGAACACAAGGAATGAAATCATTAAGTGCTTATTTAATATGGAGTCTGCAGTGCTTTCTGTAATAACTTCCTTATTTTAGTTCAGTTTAATAAAGCATGAACGCTCCATCATGCAGAATTTAAACATAAGGGACAATAAAATATATCTTCCTTGTGTACATGTCAGATGACATTGTTAGGGAATTCCCATATGCACAGATATATTTAAAGGAATATAGACTCGCTCACAACATGATTGACACTTGACATTGCTTTACAGTTGTGGGCAAAGACTCTTGCAGTGCATTGCAAAATTCTGCGATTAACAATGGGCACTCAACGTTTACTGGGGCAATACGATGTCACCAAGAGATCACTTTCACTACTGGAGTTAGCCCTTCACCCCATAAGGCATGTCATGGTCACTAAGTAATTTTGTGTCAATGTTGCACTGATTCTTTGGTAACCTACCAATAAAGTTCAAGCGGTTGACCCTTCCCGAAGGCAGTAGAACATTCACATTGTTACACATGGTCCCCTGTAACTGCATCTCTTTAACTGATGTGGCCTTTCACAAGAAGTCCATGTTGGGGAAGATTAATTGCTGTGGAGAACCGGGGATTGTGAGTAAAGCCCCCTCTTCATTCTCCAACTTTACTGTGGCAGCTGTAGTAATGTAGATTGCCCCGGAGGCAGGTAGGTGACATTACGAGACTTGGACAGCTGGTAAGCAATGTCTTCAGCAGCTTCCAATTTGCGCAACTCAATTAAGCCTTCGCCTGAGTCCGCTAACGAGACCGCAATCAATTCAGCAGCTTTGGAGTCTCCTTCTGCAGAGATTATAGCGGCTTTTTTCTGCTGCTCAGCCTGAGGAACAGAGATACAAGGTGTCAAGGACAGAGTGGCAATGACATGACTAAATATAATATATAATATAATAGTAACAAAATGTCTACTTTTACAAAGTACTTTTTGGTGATTTTTCAACTGTTCACAAGTTGACCTGTGAGCTGAGAGCATTCCTTTAACAGCACAGGACCAAACAATTGCTGGAGCCGCATGCCTTCATCCTTCTCAAAACACTCAACTCACACGTAAAGTATTCTGATTTTGCTTAACACCACTTTTCTGTACTCATCACAAGTCACTTCCATGAACTGTTTCTCTTAACCTCTATTCCAACTACTTCTGCAAAGCCGTACCTTCTCCACAATAAACCTGGCTCGTTCGGCCTCCTGCTGGGCCACCTGTTTAGCTTCCACAGCTTCTGTGAACTCCCTGCCGAATGTCAAGTGTGTCTGTGGGGATGAAAACAAAGGTGGTTATCGATCTGACTTGCACATCGAATAGCAGTAAACATTTAACCCTTCATGCGGTAGTTTCAATTAATGTACTAGTAAGCAGCAGGGCCCCTGCAGACGATTATTATTTTTTTCGGCATTTTGCTGATAATGCCCTTTACGGCCGATATATTTCAGCCATAGATATATCAGTGCATTTCTACCTGCTATTGTGTTTTCTTTTTGATCCTGAAGTGCCTCAGTTATAAATTGAGTCCCAGACCACCCAATATGACTTTATCTGGCCTCCACCAGGAAGTTAGTTATTCCATGGTGACCCAGCGTGCACTTCTTTGTATTACTATTAAAAGAAAAGGCAACACAATATCTCACCAGCGATACATCATCCAGGATGATTCCAAAAGTAGCCGCTCTCTCTGTCAGATCTTCGCTTACTTGCCTGGAAACCAACTCTCTCTGCGTGATCAGTTCCCCTGCATCAAAACGAGCCTAAAGAAGCAAGTGAAAATATTCTCAAAAGTTTTGGATTGTGTGCGATGGAAACATCCAAAAAGGGAAAACACACTAAATAATCCGAGGCTTGAGGTCACCGTCAACTAGGAAATAAAGCCAAAGATTTATACATGAAGTGTGACCTGCACTTCAATACTTAATTAACCTAAACTGCAATCGTTCCACCTATGTGTAGGTTAAACAGACATCAGAGGGTTTTTCACTCACCACCACGGATTTCAGGATCTCGGTAGTAATGGATGGAAGGACTCTCTCGTCATAATCTTCGCCGATACTTGTAAAGATCCGGGGCAACTCACTGGCGACGGGCCGGAAGAGGATACGCAGAGTGATGTTCACGTTCTGCAGATCTGCGGAGACAAGTCGCCTGCGTGTCACACAGAATCATTTCTATCGATTGAAGGTGATAACGAAATCAAATCTAAAACTAGAGAGGCTGCCATGTTGGTTAAAAAACATTTCTTGCTGGGCCAAGATGGCAAAGGCAGTAGAGTGACAGTTTTTCTTGACCCTCAGGGGTCTCTGTCTTTCCATCATTAAGTAGGGACTTCTAAGGTCTTGCAAGCTTATACGACCGCATCTTTTTCTGTGTTGAACTAATAAAACGTATCACAATCGATTAAATACTCCGTGTATGTTACAAACACACCAAAAACTTTTATTTTACACTTGCGCCTTAAGCAATAGCCAAGAATAAATATTGAGGGCTTTTTTTTTTTTTTACGCTGTTTATACAAACATAACAGATATTGTTTTTAGCGTATGCTTTTCATACTAAAGATGGGCTAATCTACTTCGGGTACATGACGGGTTAAACCTACCTTTGCTTCCAGTAATAACCGGAAGGTTGCGAGGCCGGGAGCGACAGTCAAAAATGATCGGCTTTTGCACCCATGGAATGATAAAGTGCGTCCCCTCACCGGGCACCACGTCCGTTACGCCCCTGAACCTGTCAAAGATCACGGCACGATGTCCGGCGTCCACTTCGGAGGAGAGAAACGAAGAACGATAAAATACCAAAGAGAGGAATCCCAAAATCCAGATTATCCACAACCCCAGTCCTAGGATAAAGATGAGATAAACGGTGAATGTGATTGACAGGAAGTCGCGTCACCCGTGACTTACCGTTATATAACGCAGAGTTTACGACTCCACCGACCACTGCCAGGCCGAGGCCGATCTTGCCAACTGTCTCGAATAGCCGGGCTGCCATTTTATTTTCAGGTTTCTGTCAGTGCTAAAATAAAAAGGCAGTAATTAGTGATAATGTAACTTGTTAGCAGATACAACACTTATTATATATCACGTGTGACAGCAAATGCCGTTAATGCAGGCCTGCAATATATAACTTCTATACATGACCCCACAGTTACACTATACATAAAACCGAAGCAGAGATTTTAAGGCCTCAACTAAAAGGGTGATGGGATTTAACCCGGGAAGTTTATAAAATATTTATGCGGCAGCGGTCGTCTCTTTTACGTAACCTGCCCCACAGCAGAGGCAAGGAGCCATTTGCCCTATTTTATCTTATAATGCACACATTACCAACATTTGTCCCTATGTTTCTCCCCCTTACTTTTCCTTCCACCCCGTGCCACCCTCACCAGGCCTCCGTGGTTCCCAGCACTCACCTCCTCAGTCTCTGACCTCCACATGAGACACACTTCACAGTGCGCATGCGTGAGCACCTCCTCGGCGCGTACGTCCCCTGAATCGCTAGTGCGTTTCGCGTTGCACCATGGGACTAGTATTTTTTTTCCTAAATGGAAACGAGTGTTAGTATTTCCGTCTAAACTACAATTCCCAGGTTGCAGCACGGCCGACGCCACATCTGATTGGTTACGATTTAGCCAGACCCCGATTAGACGAAAAGGGCGAAGGAGCGGCTTGTAGGAGACGATGTGGATGACACAAGACACCATGTGCGCTGCGAGCCGTGAAAGTTTGACGTCATTTCGCTGTACATTCATAGTGTGTATGATAACATTCTGCTTATTTAACGTTATGTGAACTCAGAATCCATTAAACATCGCTATTCACATCAAAGTATTCTCCCGGGGGTTCCTTTTGACCCTCATTTGCCCTTCATTCAGTGAAAGCATACCTCCCAAGTGTCCCTTTTCCACCCGTGATGTCCCTCTTTTCTAGGAGCTCATGATATCACAGGGTTCTATTGACCTAAAAGCCCTGATAATGTGTAAATTTAAAGGGACGCTCCAGCCATCATATACATGTTCAGACCCCCATGCTCTGAAGTCAGGGACCTCCTTCCTCCAGTTTCGTGCACAAACATGTACATTCAGCGGTCCAGGACCTCTTTTTCTTTTTACTAAATCCTTCTATTCGATTATAAGCTCTTGTGGGTAGCGATGTCATTTTTCAAACTGTATATACTGACCTGTGACATAATTTGGCTGTTGAATTAAATATAAGAATATCAGGAATGTTTACATTGCGGTTCTGCTTGTTACTCCAGCCCTACATCATTGGTCTCAGTTATGAACAAGTGCAGGAGGAGTAAAAAGCATTCCTGGGAACACTCCGGGTTTCACTTGGAGTCTCTGGGTGAAGCTCTGCTTCTTTGGGTCTCCCAGTTATTTTCTTCTTTCTTTGGGCAGAGTGGTCAGGAATCACCAACTCTTTGTCCGTGTTCTGCATTCTCCCTGCCCACTTTCTCCTGATTCCTGATCACTCTTGAACCCACTGCCCTAAAAGAGGAAGATCTTTGTATAGCTGGAAGGAGGGATATATGTGTGTGTATGTATGTATGTATATATATATATATATATATATATATATATATATATATATATACATACATATATAGGACCCTGCATGTGATATACCACAACAGAGTATGGGCTAAACCCTCCCAAGTCCAAATGGAAGATTCCACAGAAGGTTGTGGAGTATAGCAGGGCTAAGATCCAGTCAAACTGCCATCTTGGTAGTAGACAAGGACCAGAGGACAGCGGTGGTGGTAGATGTACCAGTGTCAAGTGACAGCAACATCAGGAAGAAGGAGTATGAGAAGCTGGAGAAGTACCAAGGCCGGAAAAAAGATCTAGAGGAGATGTGGAGAGTGAAGGCCAAAGTGGTCCCAGTGGTCATAGAGCACTCAGGGTTGTGACTCTTACTGGGAAAGTGGCTCCAACAGATTCCAGGAACGACATCAGAATGCTCTGTCCAGAAGAGTGCAGAGCTAGGGACAGCTAAGATACTGCGCAGGACCCTCTGGTAGAGGATCCGAGACATGAAACTCATTAAGGAGTCTCACAGCACCACTCACAAGCTCTTCAGCTCCCTCCAATAGTTGTTCTATATATATAGCAGAGGCATCTACAAGTAACTCTCCAATAAAGTACAACCAGTATTCTTAGACAGGTTTTGGCAGAACGTGGGCTGGGAAAAGATTTTTGTTGGGATTAAATGCTAGTCAGCTGCCGCAGCGATGTATTTTATTAGCTTTCACATGGATATGTGCATCAGAGGGACCAATACTACCATATTATTCCAGTCCAAAATCAGAAGCCTGAGAGGAAGAGGTCCTAGCCACTGATCTACCAACATCTCCTGGGTGAGCAATCGCACTCTAAAATATGGAGCCATTGGCTTGTGACCTCAGCTGGTTCTTTTCTGCAGGCCCCCAGACCGATTAAATAAGGGTCCCTATGTAGGATGACCATCGCTCTGAACATCGCCATAATCTCTGTCCTATACCCAAGACAACAACCTTACCAAACAATTCAGACTTCTGAAATTAACTATTTGGACCTGTCCCCTGAACGCCTAAGTATTGGGGATGATCTGCCCCAGTAATGCAGAAGAGGGAATACCCTGGACCTGCTACCAAAGGCTAGAACTTTGAATGTGAGGACTGAAGAAGGCACCTCTACACCGGGATACTGTGTATTACCTGGCAGAGACTGGCCATCGAGGCAAATGCCCAGTAGCTGGCAGGGCCAGCTTGAACTTAACAATGTAACATTTTTTGTGTTACAAAAGGGTCTAGGGCTGCTTAGTCGTCCCCAGTCAGGCCTTGAGTGTTACAAATAAAGGTGTGTGAGTGTGAGTGTGAGTAAAAAATGTATGACCCCATTTCGCCTCTAGGGGGAGACAGAGACCAGATTCCTTGGTTTAAGACTATTCCTTTTTTTAACCTGCCAAAGGGAGGGTGGTATTCCCGACAGCAATTCCTCCAAGTCCAATAAAAAAGATATTAACTCGTACCGCTGTACTCAGTAATTTTGGATATACTGTATATTACTGCACTAACCGAGGACCTCAAGCTATGTAATTGATTTACTAAAATGTACTTTTGCTTGCTGGAGCTAGGCTTTAGTTGTAGCAAATTCAAATTAGCTATGTCTTCCGACACAATTATATTTGCAAACATATTCTCTGATTCGCGCTTGGCATCAGGCGCAATGTACAAATCAGACGAGATTATATACACAGCTGTCATTAGAGAATAAGACCAAAAGATCATTTGCTGCATGCGATTTAGATATCTTTGCTGCTTTGCTTATTTTATTTTTGAGAACTTATCCCGGTTTGACAGAAGGTCAGTATTCAGATAACAGTCAATGTTATGTATTCTTTATCGCAGCTTGGAATATTCTGTTTACTTAACAGATTACGTTGGCCAAAAGCACGGGCTTCACTGCCTTCCGCGGTTGAACATTACAGCAATAATATTAAAGCATGCCCACTAGCAACATTTCCCTTATTTATTGTTTCCATAATCCTTGGCTCATGGCACAAAAAGCTGACTGCGATAACAAGGGAGCTGCAGCTTTTACACATGATACTGCAACCTGACTCGGATGAACCGTGCCAGTCCTCCCCTGTTTAAGGTCTGGCAGTGACGGGGCGGCCCTGGCTCTTTAAGGCCAGCAGCTGGCTGACTACATTAGTGAATCCTATGGCTGGATGAGTGGAGCCGCACGCCATGTTTTTTATGGTAACGTTGATGAACATCGGGCCACTGGTCATTTGGCCAACGTGCCAGATGGCCAGTCCAGGCCTGAACAAAGTATATGTTGCAAGCCTGATGTCCTAATGACCCGAGGACAAACAACAATGCCTCCGATGGCATCGATCAGTAATGTTAAATGCCAGAGGAGGGAAAGGAAATGTCCTTATCATTGGAGCACATATCTCTCTGTTCCATGCACGAGACCATCATCTAGAGCTCCCAAACCCCTCACCTCTATGCCACCAGGAAAGGTGGGACCATATTCACAGCCCAGCATGTGCTGACTCTGCATCTAAACCACTGTAAGATCAAAGCAAAACATCCAGGTGAGGTTATTGCCGCAGCAGAAGCTCATTACATCCAAGTGGTACTGCCAGTAGTGCTGATGCTTGTTTTGTTGTCTGTTAGCATCTGCAATAAAAATATTTATGTATTGCCGCTAATATATATTAACCAATGTTGCTAAGTTTTAAACAAATATAATAATTAAAATTATGTGTCAGATATTGGTATTAGAAGTGAGAGAGCTCCTAAAGAATGCATCCTCAGTACTGTTTCTTTCTTCCTCACTGAGGTCAAACTTGACATTAAGCGAAAAGACCCTTTAACGATGGCCTCCTTACTCTGCTTTGAGGCGAAACATAGTTTAATAAAAACTAATATTATGGTAACATAGTGAAATAGCTGATATTTGGTGCACTTAGAGTCAAAACATCTGTATCTGAGACACTTGGTCAAATAAACTATATGAGTAACAATATAAAACATTCCACCTTCTAGCGGCTGTTCCAGGTACACCTATGGCTTGACATTTAGGTATAGGATCAATACCCATCTTGTTCTCAGATATGTTTTACTCAAACTCTACACTATCAGTACCCCTAATAGATTTAAGTTCTTAGAGCCTATTAGGTATTTTGTGACTTAAGAATATCAAATACTCCCTTATCTTCTTATCTCACACAATGATTCACTTTGTACACGCTGATGTGGTTGCAAATGGGGAAATGTATGTGAGGGCTCTGATCTGTTGGTCTTCTGGTCATGTACCCTATCCTTTTACCGATTTTATCTTATTGAAGCAGAAGGAGTTCATTATCCTGACTTCCCCCTTCTATTGATTCTGTCATGAATACGGGAGAGTACTTTATCCTACTTGGGTGTCTTCAAAGGGAATCTGTCTTGAAGCTCACTTCTGAATCAGATTCGATTCGACTTAGGAGCGGACCAGTTTTAGGACTTCCAGAATTAGTCATTGAGTCACCACTCTTTGCATGGCTCGAGTTCTTTCATTGACCCCAATGGGTTTTATGGAGAGTAAGGCCACGTTGAACACACATTTTCTGTAATAAATGGCCCATGTTATCAAGTATATATTGTTTAGATTAATAGATCTCCAGGGCCGCCCTGTTTTGCCTAGGCTCCCACCATTTTCCAGTCCATTATATTAACTCTTCAAGGTGTCACTCCTGTAAAAAAAAAAAAAAGCCCACCCGTCTTCCCCTAGGCCCCTGTTCCCTTTTTCCCCCCTGGGTCCTTCGTGTTTAAAACCACTTACCTTCTTCCCCCCCTAGGAAAAGAACCCTCCATCTCCTGCCTGAGAAGGAAGAGACACTTTATTTCAAACAATTTCTTACCAAAATGCTGATGAAACCTCAAGGGCAATAATAAAAAGCGAGATTTATTGGGCTTGTTTTTCCATAAAAATGGCTTTTCTCCTTCTCCTTAGAGCACAATGGAATTGTAGCGGTTTATCTCATTTTAGTGAAAGCCGCCTGTCTTTCTGCTCTGCTTAGAATATATCACTCAATGTCTCCTGTGTCCCGTCTGTTACCTCTCCTTCCACCCTCCCTTATTCACTATATTCCTTCATCTATCTCTCTGATCCTTTGTCTTCCACCTTTTATATTCTATCCCATTTTACAGCTTTCCTCCTTATCGCTTTGTTATATTTCACACTGTATCGATTTCCCCTAGAAATTATCCAGACCCCCCCCTCCCCACCCCTCCAACCACCTTGTTCAGGGTCTTACCAAATTTATAGCTTTCCCTTAGCATTGGGATCCATTACTCTCATAGATAAATCATGTATATAATACCCGTGTCTTAACGGCTGCAATAAAAATGCCTTCCGGCTTCTAACAAAGTCATTTACAGGTGAAATTTCTGGACGGCAAAAGCGAAACGTAAAAGGAGATTTAAATATTTATTTTTGTACCTTTGCTCCTACAGCATCGAGTATGGCGGCAACGAGTAAGAAAGCATTTAATTATATTATATTTTTATACTGATTAGTATAAATTAAAATTAAAGTGTTATGGTATCCTCAAGCTCCACAAACATTCTGATCTCCTAGAAAAAAAAGGAACTTCAGGGGAGGGTTAAGGGACACAAAGGGTTTGGGTCCCAAAGAGGGACTGTTGGCACGTGTGGTTTTATACAGGACCTGTATAATTTCGAAAGTCTTCTGGAAATAATGTCAAGCCTCTGAAATTAACGGAGGAGGAAGAGATACAAAATTCAGGTTCTGGTTGTCTTCTTCTGCAAATTTCCAAAGCAAATATTTTATTTGGATACTTTTCGGAAAAAGCCCCATTACTGCCAAATGTTTTAATTTGCAATTTTTGGTCCGGTGCTCAATATTCTGGTATTTAGAATGGATTTGCTCATTCTCTGATTATGTTGAGATAGCGTTAATGGGATTACAAGAAGACAAGTCCCTCAGCTGGACAAAGCTTGACATTGAAGTGTTGTGAGCTGAATTTGTCCTCGGGGCCAATGTGCTCCATAAAAAAGGCATCAGCTCTCTGGAATCCTATAAGTGGTCCAAACAAGGACTGGTTTTGTTTTCTAAAGGCTTCTGGTTTTATTAGAGCGATGTCGGAATAAAAAAAGAGAGCACAATAATAATGACAGAGTCGACTCCTCGGGCGGTGACAAGAACCAGCCGGGTACGAGGAGATGAGGGAATTCATACATCCATAGAACTTTGGTAGCTTTACATCTAAACAATGAGAAGTCTGAAAAGGAGTTCCAGGTGTGATGGATTAGTAACTCTAAGGAACTATAATTAAGAATAAAGCCATGGAATTATAGTTTTTATATTATTCGGTATGTGTTATTATCATGGACTCTGCTACAATGGCGCCAGCTGATCATTCAGGACAGTTCTTTGGCTGATTAGACCGAGGGTTTCTATCATGCTGCGCGTAGTATGATGAACATCCCTCCAGATATTCCATAGTCATGTTTTTAAAGCAGTCTCCTTGTCACAAAAAGTCCTGTTTATGCCTCACCAACGTTGACCAGTCCAACCTACTTACCCACCACCTTCCAAACCTTCCCAATGTCTTCAGCCCCGAAGAAGAAGGAAGAAGAGCGAGGTAGGACTTGAAGAAAGTTCCCAGGTAGTTAGATGATACGATGCGTGTGAAATAACTACCAAGGTCTGAAGCAAGACTCGTCTTTTTAATGCAAACAAGACCCAAGGCAATACAGTTTTACGGAACCCGATCTTTTATTGATATAAAGCCCAGTCCAACGCAATTAGGGTTTTGATTAAAGTTGTATTGGACAATAAAAACATTTCACGATAACGTCCTTGTAATGTGAGGTCAGGCTGGAGTAATCCTAATGTTCCATGTTGAACATATTTCTAAAAAGGAAGAAACCTGCTTCGTATTAAGGGGCGCTTTGTTGTTTGCCTTCACTTGTTTAGAAAATGAAAATTATAAACTCCCAACTTTGTTTAAAATGAGGAAATGATTAACTGCCTTAAATCCTCGGGCGCTTTTATAGGCATTTGGTACAAATTCCAGAAAAATTGTATAAGTAACATTGACGTGTGGATAATAGGAAATATCTGATGCAGGTATTCAAGCCAATATATGAAGATTACCCGTTGGGTCTTAATCCCTCTGCTATATGTTACACACGAGACAAAATAAAGAATCTAAGTGATCAGTAACATATTTTAATTATAAATTATACAGGGCCAATTGGACCACCAGTTGGAGAACAACAATGAAATAACAAAAGACCCTATGGGTTTTTAAGGTTGGTGGCCACACAACAAGTCTTTAGGGCCACCATATGGACAAACTGTGAAGAAGATTGAAAAAGAGTGAAGAAGAAAGCATTGATCCATACACTTTCTAGCATCTCCAATAATATTATGTACAGAGCCCTTGACGGTGCGTTTTGGCAGCTGAAGCAAGCCGTAGACTAAAAAGATAAATTTGCCGGCTTTCTGGACATTATTAAAAATGTCCATTGGATATATCGAGTCAGTTGAGATCCATAGAAATGCCTTCTTTGCACTACATCCGGCTTATATGCTCCGCCATGATATCTCCGAACCCCACGCCTGTTCCCAACACCATCTGCTTGACATGTTCACTGTAATGAATGATGTAATTAAGTTGTACATTGCATTTTTTTATGAGATGCATTTTTCATCCAAGAACATATAAATGCCTTCGGAGCTGCCAAGAATATAAAGTATTTTTAAAGCAGTTGTCTAAAATTTGGTTATAATCCTATGTTTATCTTTCCTACCGTCGCTGGTGTGGTCAGAGTACTAGATTGCGGTGGGTCGATTTGAATGCCCCACGTGTGCCAAAATTTTTATATCAGATAACATTTCCATATATGGAGAGATGAGGTCACCTGGCAGCTCTTCTCTGTATCGGTAGTTTGCATCTCACATCTTTGTTAAACAATGCCTGTGTTTTATATTATAGCTATTTCTCGATTAATGATTAAGTGTCTTCAAAAACTATAAACCAGAGCAATAAATAAGAAATAAGCCCAAACCTGCGAAACACCGTAAATGTCGCAGAATTCTAGAAAGATTTATTAGGGGTTACTTTAAATCAAAAACAAAATGACATACTGCAAATAAAGAAAGGCTTAACACAAGTATATTAGTTCACAAGTATGACGAAGTATGATGACAACAAGACAGACGCCGTATGCAATAGGAGGAATGGAGGTGGCTAGTTTGGTACTCAACAGAGCCTTAACAAAGCGCCTTGAAGCCCCTGTGGTTAAGAAGGGTGCAGATCTCGTGGGGCCGTCAAGGTTCCTTTGTGCACAAGCGTACCCATGACATTGGCACCAATGATATCTGTTCTCAATGACGAAAGAGAAATATGATAAGATCAAAAAGGCTGGGGTCCCCTTACATGGGTACTGGTTGTACCCTCCCGATGGCGATGCTGGATTGGCCCTCACCATTGAACTTTGTGAAATGCCACTGGACCCCACCAATGTTTTGATGACACTAACCTGGTGTGTGCCCACTTTACAGTCAGCTACATGAGTTCCAGCTGCCTTCTCCAACTCGGTAACTCAGTAACTCGTGGTTTGGTGAATGGAACCCTTGTGTACCCTCTATGTATCTAGAAATGATTCAAAGAGTAGTCCTTTCGCTTAAAAGTGCAGAGCTGGATAAGGATAAAAGAAAGCCATGATTTAAGAAAAATCCATTATGCAGAATCCCCAGTAGAAATTGCAATCAGACGTTAATTCACAAAAAAAGACATCTGCAATTAGCCCACTTAGATGAGCTGAGGGAATTGGAAACATGCAAGACTTCTTGGAATTGTGACAACGTTTTCGTGATTCAAGTTGACTGAATGCTGAAACCCAATGGATCAGCAAATTGTATTGTAACTTAATTTCCTGCCCCCACTGTACCCTCATCGTCAATGTAAGTCTATTGTCATCGGGTCACTCTACCATGACATCATAGATGGATCACCGATCTCCCCTTGTCTGCCTGGGCTGAGATAAATGGCGCTATTGTCTCAGTCCGCGGGCATATTTTAGCTACAAGTTCATAGTCAGGGCGGTGGCGTGTGACACTAACTTTTGTTATTTTGTGACATTTCCGCGATGACACGGGTAAAATTGTTAGTTGTATTAGCATCCAGCTCCCGAAATCAGGGTCTTTTACCAACAGTATGAGTTTATATATCTAAAACTACACTCACGAGTGAAAAATTATAAAACTATAACTAATACCACACACATAACCCCGGCAGTTTTCTCTTCTAGCCATAAGTACTGAATATTCACCTCCGTGGGTGGAAGTTATTCTTCGTGCACAAGAGAATAACTTTTTTCAGCTTGGATTAATTTACTATGTTTTGGCAGCGATGAAATATTCATTTTGTACTTCACCTAAATGTAACCCTACCATTTTGAGCTTTTAATAATACTCCAGCGTTCCCCAAAAGCACAACTGTCAAAAACATTTCTAGGCATTAAGTAATAATCTAATAGGTGCAAGAGATATGGATGATTAATTCAGTGTGCGTGTTTCCAATTAAGATGCAAAAGTAGCGAAAGAGAGAGAGAGAGAGAGGTTGTAGGAGTCATTTTGACCGTTTAGAATGGAGTAGGAACACGCGGAAACTTCAGTATCCCATGTATCCCCCAGTGTGTTAACCTGGATCATTAACATCTGTGCGGTATGTGTCAGAACACATTGTAGACACATTTAGCTGAAAAAAACGAAATGAAGTTGGTTCACAGACATTAACGGGATAGAGGAGCCACATCTCAAGTCACCTTATGGAATCCGAGTCTAGTAGATAAGTCTTTGATCTTCATAAACGTTGAACATTTACACAAATTCCTCTTGGATTTCCTTTGGAAATGAACATTCTGTTGGATTCCAGCTTGTCATTATTTAATACCATCTTAGTACAAAAATTACATAAACCTGCAACTATGAGAAATAAACGCAGCGCAATTCCATAACCAACTATCACTATATACCTGAAAGCTCTTGTCTTGGACATGGACCCACCATGTGCCACCAAAAGATCTTGGTCTAAACTTCTGAAATCCGACCGAACTGCTCTCTTTGTAACAAAATTCAGTTTGAGACACAAATGAAAGCCAATATTCCAGCTCGTATTGAAACAGCGACTTAGTCCCACGTGACACATGGTTGCCCCAAATGGAATGTGATGCCAGGGGGAGAACACAGGTTGCCGATTGGAACTGACAAAATAGTTGGATGGAAATAGCTGAAGCTGGTCCCTGGAAATTGTATTTAAAAAAAAACAGATTACATTCTAGGAACAATAATGACCGTGGTGGCCTATGTTGACCTTGGGCTTCTGGCAAAGTCCCAGGTTGCCAGTTAGAAACAGCATCTCACTTTGTAAACATTAACTTTAAACAAGGGCTCTCATCAGGCTGCCCGCTTAAACCCACAGCTAGCTACTGTCCACTTGTATGGGAATTCCATCTCCCGCACATCTACTTATCGTGTACAGTTTCACAGTATCCACTATTAAACCAGCTGACCTCGTAAACTTCTGTATGACCTCAACTTTTACAAACCGCAGCTGTCCTCACAGACTTTTATTGGAGGCCCTCTCACAGATATCATCTAAACACATACATTAAATGCGAAGAGAAGCCTCCCTCGTGATCGGGAGAACCTAGCTAAACCTCTGCTGATGGTGAATTTATTGAGAGAAAGCCATCAAAGGTGAAGAACACACGTTATTGCTTTATTTGAAAAGAGCTGTATGGATCACTGCTCTACAGTATTGGTATTTTCTGACTGATTATGACCCGAGAGTTGGTGCCCAGGGCAGTAGAGAACCCTACCGTTACACGCGTCCCTCACACTACACAAACTGGTGTAGAACATATCAAGTGGTCATTGTGTCCTTCAATTCTTATAGTGTAACTCAACTTTTACACTTTGCACAGGTATCTAGCGTTCACCACATCACTCCAACATGGGTGTTAGTGCGCTAATGGAAAGGGACACAATTAAGACAATAACCAAGTTTTAATACAACATTCCAATAACTTTCCAAAACACGTATCTATCGAGACATGGGAAGACCACAGCGTCAGTTTCAGTGCCCTTGCAACACATCATGTTTCACATCACCCCTGCTGAAAATATTATATTAACAAATTACCCCCCCAAAAATGTAGAGCCCAATATTACCTAATACGTTAGATTTTAACAGAATACTGTATGCCAGCCACAGCACTTTGGCTCGTTTTATTTGATTATATTTAATGGAAGAGGACAATCTTCCAGGATGAGTTTGAAAGCATAGTTTGGGATGTGGCCTTCTACATTAAAACCTAATTCTTCTATCACGAATTGGTCATCTAGACCAGGCCATTAACATTTATCCTTTTTTACAATTTTTATCTATTAAAAAAATTGGATTTTAATACAAATAATGTTTGATTTATCATTTCTAGAAAAGTAGAACCAAAAGTTTACAAAGTTTCTCCAACTCAATTAGGACAAATATCCTAAAATGAAATTAAGATCGAATTGGACTTGAAATCGACTTCCAATAAACTATTAAATCGATGCGCTATCCACTTTTTAAACAAACCAATTTTGTCTCTTTTTTTCTTTTTGTAATTGTTTTATTTTTAGCTGAAAACCTTAATGGCTTTCTGTAGTTTCCTTTCTGAAAAGAGAGACTCTTTGTGTGTTAAGTCGTGTCCGATGTATGGTGCAGATCCTACACTGGGCACGCAGTACAAAAGGACTCCTTGAAAGCCCTCAAGACAAAGATCCTGAACCAAAGAAATATTTATGGGGAGGAATTCGCAAATTTGTATGTCTGTTGCCAAATGACCTTTGAGCAGAGACATAGAAAGATGCATTGATCTCTCATTTCCTATACAGAGCCGCGGCCCCCGTAATAAGCCCGGTTATTTTGTGTACCTTACGCCGCCCGAGTGCAATGCCCGATGCATCTGTGACCTTTGCCCTGGACAGTCATTCTTCATTTCCTCCAAAATTCTATTTATTCCATAAGCCCTGCACTCAACATTCCGCATTTGGAGTTCTTTTTTTTGTGGGGGGGGTTAATTAACGGGGTTTAATGTTTGATTTGGTGCATAAAATTTGGTTATATGGAGTAATTGGGCGAGCAATAAGACAGGAAATAAGAAGGGGTTTTATGGAGCCATAGAGTAATATGATAAGTTATAGGGAGGGGTTATATGGAGTAATAGGAGGAGTTATATGTATAATAGGAGGGATTATATAGAGTAATAGGAGGGATTATAAGGAGTAACGGGAGGGGTTATATGGAGTAATAGGAGGAGTTATAGAGAGGGGTTATATGGTGTAATAGGAGGGGTTATAGAGAGGGGTTATATGAAGTAATAGGAGGAGTTATATGGTATAATAGGAGGAGTTATGGGGAGAGGTTATATGGAGTAATAGGAGGGATTATATGGAGTAATAGGATAAATTGTAGGGAGGAGTTATATGGAGTCATAGGAGGAGTTAAAGGGAGGGGTTATATGGAGTAATAGGAGGAGTTATAGGGAGGGGTTATATGGAGTCATAGGAGGCGTTAAAGGGAGGGGTTATATGGAGTAATAGGAGGAGGTATAGAAAAATATAGTTATATTTGATGGCACTATAGAAGTGACCAATGAAAATATTAAAGAAAAAAAGGAGTGCAATACGTGGATAACGCGTTTGATAACGTGGGGTAAAACTCCTTGGACTCTGATCCAATGCCAAAAGAAAGACTTTTGGTTTGATGGGTTTGGGGCAGAAAAGAAGCTGCACTGGGGCAGTTATGCCATGCGACGCTGCGACGCAACACTGGAAGCGATATATGGTGCAGCTGAGCTTTGAACGGAGCATCGATGTGAGAAAGGAGGGTGGGGAACGTCGGAGCTCTGCTTGTATTCAGGAGGAAAGCAATTTAATGCTGACTTCAGAGCAAACACTTAAGATCCTGTGCGGGGAATAAATCTTTTGTCCTTTTATAAAGAGACATCTGGGTTTCCAGAGCAACAAAAACGTCAGAGACCAATCCATGCTATCCAGGACACAAACCCGCGCAAGCAGTTTGTACACTGCATGCATGTTAATGCGTAGAATTGGCCTCGTAAGCATGCAATCAGTGTATATACAGTTTGTTTATTAGTAGTACAGTTTTCTATATGTCTCAAATGAGATGTATATCAGGTTTCTCTTCCTCACTTATACGAGTTATTTGCGCAGGTCAGGCTGTCTCCCTGCTTGCATAGAAATTTAGTGATAGCTTTTCTTCTGCTAAGAATATAAAAAGTAAGACTTTTCATCTATGACATGAGATAAAACTCTTTATTCCCTTGTTTTTTCGTCTTGTACGCCCTCTGTGAAGTCTATAGACTGGTGATAATAATATATTCCCCTATAACATAATTGTACATTAAGTGAGAGATGGACTGGTGGGTAGAGCGTGGTGCAGTTCTTCTCCTGACCACAGGGGGAGACTCTTACGGAATGGATCCCTTTCTAAGGTGTCTTCCGGCATAGGCTTTGTAGGTAGTCTGTCTATTGTAATAAATGTTAGTGTACCCCGGGCACACTGTTGGGTGTGGGTCAAGTCTTGTTCTATATTATTGCGTTATTTTGCAACAAAAGTGTCTCACTTGACCCCAGACTATTCAATACTATACTTTATAATACTTGTATACAAGAGATTATTTATTGCTTAATTTTTTTATTATTATTATTTATTTATATTATTTATTTTTATAATTTGGAAAAAAAATTATCCACTTAAAATTTTCATTCAACAAAATATTTGTAGGCAAAATATTTCATTTGAATCCCAAATTGCGCTTGTCACAGAAAATCAATCACATAGTTTTATAGCCAGAATTGCTTTTGTCGATTTAGCGAAACAATTTATTTTTTCAAAACTAATTTTCCAGAGAAAACCTGAATTCGGAAAAAAAACAGCTGGCCATGAATCTATATTGTTGTAATTTTTCATTTTTTTTTTTTTTTTTGCTTCTGTATATCCTTGGGTTTTTTCATTTTCTCCTTCCGTATATCCCATCGTTATAAAGCCAGAATCCCCAGACGCTTAACAGTCAGAAGGCTGTATGTTCTGTAAGAAGAGAGATTAGCGAGTCTGAAACTAAAATACATAATCAGATCTGTATCGTATCAAATCCTCATTTTACAGTTTCCAGCTAAAATAACAACCCCACTGGAGACCGAACGTTGCAGTTACTGACAATTTAACCCATTAAGCATGTCACCATGGTTTGATCACTTTCTACCTAACCCTTTAACCAATTAAACATGTCACTTTTAGTGGGACATTATTCTTCTAGATAGAACTAACCAATTGTGCCCATTCAAATACAGAAACATTAAATTTGACTGAAGATAAGACCCATTTAGCTCACCCAGTCTGCCCGTTTCTCCTGGTATAGATTGGATAACAACACTTCTTGTAATGACATCATTGTCTATGTCAGGCTTGAACTATACATTAACTACAAGCTCCAAAAAACAAACCCATCTATTAAATTGTCATCCAATAATATTAAATTTTTTACCTTGATAAGCAAAAAACGAGATAGACACGCAGTAAATACAATACCAAACTTGTTCCAAAAAGAGAAGAAGGCTCCGTTCCACACTTGGTAGTGAGGTTTATCTCCATTGCCAAATGTGCATCTAATATAAAACTACGTTATTTAAAACAGCAGCCAAAACGGCTTCGCTTGCCAGGGAATTCAGAGCCTAAACCTTTTGTTGTGGCTGAAACCTCATTTATTATCTCGCAGGATGACCATGTGTCATCTCCAAAACACGTGAGATAGAACGTTCTCCTTAATGAGGTGTTTGTGTTGACCTGAAGATATCCAATCCATTAAAGACCCATCATTTGTAATAAAACAGTATTATTAGCACTACAGCTTAACAATATCATTGGTCAATGATGTAAAGGCATTGTTTTCCAACTTTTATATATGGAGCTCTGTATATGAGCCAAAAAATATGATCTGAGATAGAGGACACTCCTTAATGATGAAGCAGCATAAAACGATGGGTTTTTCGGTTGGCCTCAGGTCGTTCAACCTCCAGCCTTCATTTGGGGAATGGTGATCTCAAGGTTCCTTGACATGTAGAACAGATTACCAGATGGAACAGTGGCAAAGTTTCTACATGGGGACATATCCCACCTGACGGGATGACGGGATCCACTGCATGAGGACTTCATGTCCCCAGTTTGACGAGGAAATATTTTAACGCATTGCTTTCGAAGACCTGAGCTCAACATCTCCACAAGACAACACAAACCTACTTCTATAAAGTTAATAAAAAGCCACCGAGACATGTTTGTCCCCCACGGTACATGGACTACTTCGGAACTAATATTTTGTCTTTTCTGGCTATGGTTTAAATATTAGAATAAGAAAAAAAACTTTTAGACCTCGGTTTTTTTTTTTTTAATTTTGTGAGGTTTTCTTTTTAGGGATTTAATGTTTCTTTAGCCATGCGGTCTTTAAATATATCGTGCAGAAACACCTGTGCTAAGAAAGGATACGGCTTCAACTAACCAGGGCTATACTAAAAAACCTAACATGTCAAATAGGTCAGCTTCCTTAAGTCATTAAATATGTGCCATAGTAATTAAGATATTTTTGGTCCCCACGGGACTAACTCTTTATCCCAATAAATGTGTAATTGTCATTAGGTCACTTCACTCGCCCGTCGGGCTGTACTTAGCGAGAGTGCAAACTTTAGGACGTGGGGTTATACTTAAATTGTAATCGTTTAAAGGTGCGATCCGCATTCTAAATTTATAGCCTGGTTCACGAGTGTAAAGTTTATAATCTCAAAGGGGTTCCCAGACTGAGACCCACCTGTTTTATCTATTCAGTACAAGCTGTAGTTTTCATCGCAGAACATAAGTACTTAACAGTTCATGCTCACATCATAAATAAACAGAGCTGATTCCTAAATACGATTTGCCCCATGATACGTTCCCGCTGCTATTAGGTTGATTTTAGTACAAAGCTGGCCTTCGAATTCGTAAACTGCCATCTCTTATCATTTGTTTCAATGTAACTTTTTTTTTTGTAGATTGAAACCTCCTATATAGAACGAGGCCGTGACGTCCGTGGGGCAACAGGGGCAGGTGCTTGAAGGTGAAGGGTGCACTTAAGCCACCTGGGAGCAATGCCTTCCCTGCGCTTCTAGAAGAATGGCTGTGACCCCTGACCTTGCGGAGGCATCAAGATCCTTAACGGCTCCGCTATAGAGAATGGCTGTGAAATATGATGTCATCGAAGAACGTGCGTATAGACCGCTACGGCCATACATAATGCACATCGAGGGACCACTTCAGGGCTAATTTCCAACCTGCCAGAGCACAGGCCTCTTTGTTCTGTTTCTAAGCAGTGCCTGTCCATTAAGCCACGCATTACATTATATATGTAGATACGAAGCCATTAGGCATATAATTGTCATTAAGTCACTTTGTTCTGTGCATAAGCTTTTAACTTGCCAAACATGAAAGTGGCATTAGCTACAGTAGCTACACAAAGACTTGTTCGCTGGCGTCTACGTACAGACCCTTTGCCTTTCTGGCCATTAGGCTGTTCTACTCCTACGCAGTCCGTGCCACCGGCCCGTAGAACATATTGTTGCCATTAGTTTAAATTGCGTTAACCCCGTTACTGCCTTCCATCTGGGCAGCGGCGGGGTTAAGCTCCCATGCCTCGTCCTGCTAATCTGAACATCTGCAAGTCGGAAGATTGTCCGTATTAAAGCCCTACGTTCCCAACGACATGTCTACAAAGTCAGCCACAAACATACGAGAAGCAGGCAGAGACGCACCTTGAATCGGTTACAGAGGTGCAGGTCATAGCCGTGTGCTGTGTCTTGAGAAGTGATCAAGGAGCACGGAAAACATCACCTTGTCTCCATTAGTCTCCCTAAAGACTCAGTTAGTCTCTCTTTTATCCATTTGCACAAGCAATTTTCTCCCTCCCTTCTGTCTCAGCATCTCATAGCACACTATTCCTCCCTCCCCCCTCTCGTGCTGCGACTTTATCTCCTTCTCCTTTATTCTCTCTCCTTTCACTATCTGCTCCCTCCCGTCATTCCCTAAACCACAGTCCTTAGGACAAAGTGCTGTTGATAGCATCATTCAGCTGAGCCCCTCGGATACATCCCATCCATCACTTATAAAGATCCTCTCTCTTAACACCCTCTTTCTAATCCACCTCCTCCGCTCACAGCCTCTCAACTGCCCAGGGCTCATCACCCTCCATCTCTTTCACTGTTCTTCTACTCCATTACTTTGTTCACTCTAAAAACCTTTCCAAATTTAATATTAAAATTAAAAATTGATTCAAATTAATATAAAAATTCCACTAAGAATCTGCTCCCAGTCCTGAAACTCTAACCTACTGGATCTTTGCATGGCTTCCATGTAATATTTCATCTATTACTCAACGGAGGATATCATGAAGTCCACTGCCTAGTGTCTGGTTTTAGGCTCTCCAGTCCTGTATTTGCGTTCTCTGTCCAGAACAAAAAATATGATATCTTATGTATAGCTTAACTATTGTTCACTAAAGTCATCGGATAACCCAATAGTATCCCAAGAGGCCCAGACTGGCCACATGGCAAATACCCGGCGGGCTGCCGGCCAAAAGTGTCCCATATTTACGCAATCTGCCAGCACTTATTTAGCCAGCCTTAAATCCCCAGTCCGGCCCTGCATTTTGGTATTTCGGCCGCCCAAACACCATTTAGTCATAGGTGCCTAAAACGGAGATCTCATGCCAGTTGCTTTTATTACCACCCTCAAAAAAAAGGCACAATCTGTCTTAAATCTAGGCTAGCCAACCGGTGTCCTGAGACCCCCAAATTCATCCTTGTTTTCACTGTCATCCCCGATCACCAGATCAGAATATCCAAAAGCTCCCCACCACTTAAACATTTCCATATCAATTGTAGTTCGGCACGTTGTTTTTTTCACTTCTCCACAAAATTAACCTTATGTGTGTTTATAGAGAATTTTCATCTTTGTTTTTCTTTGGATAATTAGACTAATCCTATTAAAACAAACCACAGACACATTTTGGAGGACAGGAAATAAAATTTTCAATGGAATGCACTTAAACCGTGACCTTGAGGTATTTTGTTGCTTGATGTGGAGTCTTTTTACTGGTTTTCCGTGGAAATTAATAAATCCCCCATTATTTGCCCAAAGGAACAGAAAGAATGACCTTAATTTGTACAAAGAACACTTAATAGACCGGCTGAGAGTGATCGTGGCTTGTAATGCGGCGTAACTCTTCTTGTTGGCTTTTTAAGTAATTTGTCTAAAATTAGATGCATCTTCTGGTATAAGAAGGGATCATGACCCCCGGTGACCCATCAGGAATTAACGTACATGTCACGATGTGAGGACACGAACTTTTAACTGGAAGTACCCAGTGTTTGTTCTCAAGCTGATACCTTGTGCAGCGCTGGGGAATATGATAAATAATAATAATAATTCAGAAAATACCAAATGCCAAACGTCCTAAAAACAAATGAACGTTGGGACTAACACTTGGCGCTCAACTTTTTACAATGCAGTAGTAAAGTCAAGAGAACTCGCCTTTAACACTCTACTTGAGGACTCTATTCTGTCCCATTGGGGCTTAGCATTAGCCCAAATGGACAAAAACATTGAACTGGTATTATTATAGCCATTTGCTCAGGTGCAACCATGAGAGGTGCTTCAACATTGATGCCACCATCAGTCCATCACAAGAGGACAACCTTCAGCCAGCCTCTACTGGACTCCAAAAATGAATGGACCAAGTACAAAACTTCCACAATTATGTTGCAAGCACTAAAAAACCTATTCATAAACATATGGTGTGTCCTGCTCTACAGGCGAGAAGAAGCAAGAACATCTAGTCTAAACCAGAACACATTCAGCTTTACCGAAATATTGAAAAAATATTCAATTCAAAGAAAATATATAGAGTAAAATTCTGCGTAATCGTAGCTATATTGAACCTTCCTCTAAGAAAAGGTGGGTCATAATAATGATGGCAACATGTTAGGAAGAACACTTCATGCCTATTCTATTAGCCGTGCAGCTAAATTAGTCCTTTTCTTCAAGACTCTACTAGAAGAAGCAGATCATCCCAAGCTGAAGGCATGCAGTAATGGTGTCATATTACTCAAAAAGACACTGAATGGCCTAAAGGCTTAAACAATTAATGAATCCCACAAAATATAATAACACAGGGAAGCCCCCTTTACATAAAACGTATGTTGGGGAAGGTTGATTTTATGGCACATTTAAAATGAAGTGAGTCAAATCTTACTGATTACAGGATTGCTTTGGGCAAGATAAACAAAAGTTACGGTAACAATGAATAGACCATAGTTAATCAGAACAGACCAGTTTCTGCCTTCAGTGACTAGTGCGTTCCAATTATTCTTGGTCATCACCATAAGAGGAACACATTGAGCTGGGAGATCTTTATCAGGTTTATAAATCAAAGGAGCTCCTAATGTTACCAGAGACCTTCTTTTGAGGGAGTCTGTCCTGGCTTCCAAGTGAAGAAACACAAGAGGTTTGAATATATGAGTCTCCAACAAGTAGAAGTTCATGGAATCAAGTGTTTTTTGTAGCCTCCAATGTTGACTCGAGCTAACATCTCTCTGGCGTTAAATTGAGAAGTCCTGAAGGTGTTGGCCAAGACCTTCTCTGGCCTGCAGGTAGTTATGAGTTCATGGTGTTATAAAAGAAAGCCTCTGTCTAGACCACATGTGAAAGTAGTTTAAAGCATTCAGAACTCTCTCTTATCAGCAACAGAATCATAAGATATAAATCTGAGTAGCCTCAATATGAGAGAGAAACATCTGATCATTTTGAGATATTCTTTGGTGTAGCGATCAGAGAAATATTTCACTAAATTGTTTCCTAAACTTTTAACGTCCTCATTAATTGTAATTCAGAACACAGCTCTTTTTCTCTTTCATTATGGATATAATTTATGACATTTCCATGAATATAATATCTGCCTTGTAGCTACAACCTGAAATGCCATTATTTTAGGTTCTCAGAGCTCGCCCAGTGTAAATTACGATCCTCAAATCACTTTGTTCTAGGCAGGCTGTCTTCTGCAGCATGTTTCATTTGTGGTTTAATGATGGCAACATCATGGGTCTAGAATCCAGAAATGATCTTTATGCGAGACATAATTAAGCAAAGATCAATTCTATTTCTCCAAGGAGGACTAAAATGATCATAAACGAAGATTCTAAATTTTCCGTTGATTCTACGCACTTGCCGACGACCTCTTCAATGTGCTTTCGTGGAGGGACAGTCCTGGGAGAAGACGCCTGGATAATCTCTAAATATGATTATTTAACGCAAGATTTTTTTTTTTGAAAGTAAGAAAAGTGAATATTCCCCAGTGTTGAATCAATTACATGAGCCAGACCATATTATTACACCAGATTCATTCATTACTGCATGGAGAACCTTGTGATGGACTCTCAGGACAATATAAAGAAATACACGTACTTTGTAAATACAAAGTAAAATACTTAGAGGTAGGAGACTCTCTTGTTGACCCATCATTGTGGTCTTTGTATCTACAAACCTTTTTATTGACTGTTTATTAAGGATGGATCCAAGAGGTCAAAAATCTGTTAAGTTGACAAAGAGATGCCTGTATTCTAAAATATTTATGTATTGGTTTGTGTTTTAAAAAGTTCTGACCGTGGAAGCAAATGGTTAAGAAAGTGACAGATGGCCATTGTCACATTGTGACCGTATTGTCTCCCTGCGGAAAGATTAGACACAACAAACTTCCAAATCATAAATAGGACCTTCTTTTAAATAGTGTTAGCAGATGCCCAGATTGTTCCTCCAAAGATAAAGGAGGTTTGGGGTTTTATGTTGCATCCACAAGGATGGGAAGGGCACAGTAATAAGACTGGGCTTTCAGACCTTACAAATAGAAGACGGATCTCCTGTGAAAGCCAGAAGCGGCTGTTCAGAAACTGAAGCCTTAAATATCAGTGCCTGTCACTGGATATCCTTAATGTGATAGCCTACAGAGCCGCTCATTCTGTCCGTCTCTCTCTCTGCACAATCTCTTTAATCTCTGTATAGGAAACCTGAGAGTTTCTGTAGAGAACAGAACAAACACGCATTACCTATTCTATGTATCAAGATTTGACAAATGGATATTTATGGATTTTTATCACTAAATTGGAACAGGAAAATATTCCCTGAGCGCTCCTCTGTATTAACATGGATTACTGCAATCTCAGTCGACGATGTCGAGACAAATGCTGAGACTGGCTTTAGCCATTTTTGTGTCTGATGAGGGCTAAGAACAGAGATGACACAGACTTTGTGGAGGAGCCACCCCAAGAGTCAACTCCAAGCTGAAGCAATCTGTGGTTCTATTAACTATTATGAGTGTATGGAATCAAAGTCCACAATGGTGTCTAAGCTACAGTATGGGGTCAAGAATGGTTCCACGTTCAGTAAATTCGGCAGTGGTTGCAATGCAACTTGCTTTGTCTTTGGTTGTCTGGGGGAGATCTTTTAGTCTTGAGCTCCAGTGTTGGGACATAAATGCACAAAGGGGGCTGCTGGGGACACAAATACACATGGGGCAATACACAAGGTTGTGGGGGGAATACATTAAAATCAAAGGGGGGGCCTGGCTGGGGCATCAATACACAAGGGGTGAAACACACAAAAAACAGTGTGGAAAGCATTTTTATGCTTTGTGTAGATTAACCCATACTGATGCGGGTGCAGATCCCGTCCTGGTGTGTTTGGGTATCGGTGTGGCAGAGCCCGTCCTGGTGTGTGTGTTTGGGTGTCGGTGTGGCAGAGCCTGTACTGGTGTGTGTTTGGGTGTCGGTGTTGCAGAGCCTATCCTGGTGTGTGTGTGTTTGGGTGTCGCTGTAGCAGAGCCTGTCCTGGTGTGTGTGTGTTTGGGTGTCGGTGTGGCAGAGGCTGTCCTGGTGTGTGTGTGTGTGTGTGTGTTAGAGTGTCAGTGTGGCAGAGCCTGTCCTGGTGTGTGTTTGGGTGTCGGTGTTGCAGAGCCTGTCCTGGTGTGTGTGTTGGGGTGTCTTCATGTTGTAGAATTAATCCTGTTAGAGTGTATGTCCCTTCCACATAAATAATGGGCAGGCTAGATGAACCGAATGGATCTTATGGTTATTTGGTGACCCTCCACAGTAAAATGACAGTAGCACCGTAATGTATACCCCCCACACCACTTTCTTCCGTTGCATAATGCAGCATGCTGATTCACAGGTTTCTGGTTTAAAAAATTAAAATAATTAACTTTAAATGTATGAACATTCCATAAACATAAAACGACAAGAAAAAACATGTTGAACAACCAAAACTATGAATAATTGTTTGCTGCGGCTAAGAGATAATAATCAGTATTACATTCAAAACCTGCGTGGGGACAAAAATGATGGAGTTGGAAGAAAAATAAATATTTTTGTTAACTGTATTCCCATATTCAGATACAAACATATGGGCTGAAATGCCAGGTTTACAACATTTTTGATTTAGAAGTATTTTTTTCTTCTTCTCACAATCCATGAAACTTGCAACAGCTGCTTCCGAAACCAGACAAAAGAACATATTTGTCTATTTACTGCTTTAGTATCCGATGGTAAGGAGAGGGCACCCAATTAGTCCGTATTACTACAGAGTTCACAGGGTAGCCATGAGCTGGCTCCTTCCTGCAGCCACATTCTGAAACTATTTGTCACGGTGTTTATACTCAGACGGTGGAAAATCCGCATATGGACTTAGGACAAGCCCAGATTTAATATGGTATACTGAATAACCAAATATTTATATCTGTCAATCTGTGTGCCAGCCACCTGAACACAGAATGCACATTGATGTCATTTGTATGTACTTTAGTATACAGTATTTAGCCTGCAAAAATAATAGTAACTTAGGAGAAGCTGCAGCCCTAGAACTGCAGCATAATTCCTGCTCCATGGTGGATGGTGAACGGGTCCTCTGG
Source organism: Spea hammondii (assembly GCA_029215755.1). Taxonomy (NCBI): domain Eukaryota; kingdom Metazoa; phylum Chordata; class Amphibia; order Anura; family Pelobatidae; genus Spea; species Spea hammondii. The sequence goes on from JARDYJ010000013.1 coordinate 26,068,328, forward strand.
GAGATCAGGCAAATGCCAGAGGCTGGATATGCCCGGTTGCACACTATGTGATGATAAAAATAAAAGTTCCAGCTGTTTGCCACACATGTCATCAGGCGGCCGCCAGCCTTAACGTGCCATGGCCACCCCACTATCCTCAGGCCGGCCCTGACAGCGAACACACGTTAACAAGTTGCCAGCTATAAATGGTTAATCCCACGGGCTGTGCATCACACAACAGTCATTAACGGTAAATGTCCAGCACGACTATCACCAGAGGATGGCAGCTTCTAGCCCAGGAGGCAGGTAAGGCTTCATCGGCTCCTTGTCCCCATAGGGTAATGAACATATGCACTGGCACACATGTTTACACACGCTCACTCTAACGCACATTATAATACACACTTACATACTCATTCTAACACACACACTCATGCTAACACACACTAATGCTAACATATGTAGCTTCTCACTCCCTACCTAATTCCCTTACCCTCTCCCTCATACTTTTCTTCCCCTCACCCCTCTCTTCACCCCCTTACCTCCCCGTTAAACGTACCTACCCCTGCTGTGGCAGTATGAGAGAGAAACGTCTATCACCCGCCATACACTCCTCACCCATGGAATTTGAGCTCACGCTGTGATTCCTGGTTAATGATTCCGTGGCGGGGGTCTATCAGGGGCGATACGTCTCATACCGGAAAATGATATGTGATATTTTTTCCGCTGTTAGTTCTCATGTGTCTTAAAGCCCACACTTGATTGATACCTATCAATGTCAGCCTCTCCTGCCTTTATTATACTAATTACAGTGACATGTCTAAGGGGTCAATCATTCCACTAACGAGGCTGCGCTTGCGAGAGTGATTTGTTTATGGGATCAGTCCTCCCTGTGCCCAAACTATACTTAAAAAGTGTGACATATTTAAGGCTTCAGTCCCTGGGTAATCCAAACATCGCTAATGAAAGTGACATGTTTAAAGGGTCACTCCTTCCCCTAACCTAACTATACTAACGAGAGCGACATGTTTAAAGGGTCCGTCCCCATAAGCAACCTGATAGTTTCAAAATGCAATCAAGCAAAAAAAAAAAAAAAAAGACCAGCTTAACTCTTTCCATGCCAGACGTGAGCAGCACATAGCAAAACCAAACATGTCGACCACAGCAGGCACTTGAAGGGTTATTGAGTCATATGATGCTAAACACAGTATTATTGTGCAACTGATTTGCCAAGAGGGAAAAAAATGGGGCCAAAAAAGTCAAAATTTTCCCTCGTCCTGGTACGATCTGTGTTTGAACCCACTCGTTGCCAGGGGGAAAGGCAACCCCACAGCACCGAAAGGGTTAATGAGGGCATCTGCTCCTCCAATCGGCAGCACGCAATACGTACGTAAGGTAGTTACCGCGGTAAAGCAAATCGCCTTCCTCTATCACCAAACTATATTTTCCTTGGCCGGTTCTCAACCTCCGCTTTGAGTTAGCAGTTTAGGCAATTCGCCCCTAATGGGTTAATAACGCACTCCTGCATTTCTTTTGTTCACACGTCTGCAGTTATAAAACCATATAATAAAATATTCAGGAGCAAGGGCCGCTGCGCGCACAGCGTTGTCAATAAAACCTGCAGAATCCTGTCTCTAAAGTGCATTAAGAGAGAATTATACTTATAGTTCCAGCTTGTCCAACGCGAAAACTCTTACACCGGAGTCCCAGGCCTCTCCATTTGGCACGGGCCCTGTTTATAGCATTATGTTATTAATGCTGCTGTAGTGTTAAAACTCTGCTGATCGAGCAGCCCTGATCGCAGACGGGATATCGCTCCACGCACGGAGTCTCTTATCCCAGAGACGGAGCGCAAGGGACGTGACAGGTCCATTTCATAGCTGCCAAAAGTCTTGAGTCTGCGAGGACAGTCTATTGGTCGCCGGCAGGGGCCCTGCCAGCAACAAATAGAGTCGTTCTTAACTCTTGTAGAGGGGAGACAGGCCAAGTTCCCCGTCAGGAGTTAAAGGGACGTGCAAGCGACTCTATTGGTCTCCAGAGCAGGCGACCAATAGACTCACTCGCACGGCCCTTTAACTGTCGGTGCAACTTGGCCTGGGGAGACCATGGTCTCCCCATTCCAACAGTTAAAGGTCCGTACAAGCGACTCTATTGGCCCCTGTAGGCAACCAATAGAGTTGCTTGTACGGACATTTACAATCATGGTGCCAAAGCTGCTGCATAGTGCGAACCACGTTAACCCCTTCTACAAAAAACGGCAAAACACTAAGAAAAAAACAAACACGAAGACTGTACACAAATATTCAACCGAACCGAACCCAGGAACAGCCGAATATTCGTGGAATTCGAAGATTCTTTGGCCGGCGCCCAAGTATACTGTTCACATACTATAATCACCAATATTTAAGTATAAGAGCCCATTCTTACGCGTATAACATGGGAACAGTCATATTAACCTCCTGTTCTCAGAATCTGCATGAATATTCCTCCCCTATAAGTTGGTAAGTTGCTGTTGGTTCTGGCAGCCTTTGTGATGTGGGCTCAAGGGAGGGAAGTTCAGGAACTGATGAGATATTCCATACTCCCCCCAGGTGTAAGGTGTCCAAATGGACGAGGACATGGCCACCATTTTCCAAAAACTACCACCAGGAACTGATGAGATATTCCATACCCCCCAATGTTTAAGGTGTCGAAATGGACGAGTACATGGCCACCATTACCCCAAAACCACCTGGGAGCATTAGAGGTCTGTGCTACAGAGGATCTCCACAACTGGCCTATGCTTCCCGCAGTGGGGCAGGTACCCGGGTACAGCGCCTAAAAATCAGGGCTGTCATGCAAAATCTGGGACTGTTGGGAAGTATAATATTTTACGTGTGCCAGATCCAGCTTCCTCGTAAAAAATATCTAAATCTCTCCAAAATAATTACACTGATTGGGCTTCTCTGCAAACCAGCTCCCAACGCGCCGCTTGGATAACAAGTTTACACCGAATTCCCGGCGGTGTCCGACAGGCAAACTTTTCAGTGTTTCCCCAGTTAACACCTCATTAATTAAGAGCTCAAATTGCAGCCGGCAGATCTTATTTAAGTATGCGGTTACTCTTGAGGCCCGAAGGATGAGACCCCCTTCCCCGCTCCGTCTCACTACCTCTACACGCTCGTCCAACCTCTCCCCCCCCTCCAACAGAAAAAGGGTTAAGGATTTATGGCCAAACATCAGGTGTTTTGTGTAAGGAGATGCGAGGTCTTAGAAGTTTATTGGTAATTTAACTTTCAGGATTTTTGCTTTGCAGGCTGCCCTCTACGTCTCGTAAAGATCCCTATTCACAGCCTGGATCTAATAAACATGAAAGTCTTTTTTTTCCCAGGACCCTGTAGTCTTCTACTCTTATAGTCATTAATCCTAATTGTACCGCATTATCCTAACGAACAACATAAAAGGACCATTTAATGCAAATTGAAAAAAAGAGTTTTTGGGTTTTTTTGAGTGTGTTTTTCGTTTTCTTTACCCCAAAAAAATCAGGTTTATCTAGAAATTAAAAAAAAAAAAAGTCTTAAAATCCGAAGAATATCTTCAAGGGAAGAAAATTCAAAAATTTACTAAAAGGTAGATTTTTAATCTTGTTCTAGAAAGAAATTGAAAACTCTGTATTTAAAATATGTAAGCATGGTGTAATAAGAGGGGGTATATGGAGTTATAGGAGGGGTTATAGGGAGGAGTTATATGCAGTAATAGGAGGGGTTATATGGAGTAATAAGAGGGGGTATATGGAGTAATAGGAGGAGTTATAGAGAAAGTTTATATGGAGTAATAGGAGGAGTTATAAGGAGTTATACGGAGTAATAGGAAGAGTTATAGGGAGGGGTTATATGGAGTAATGGGAGGAGTTATAGGGAGGGGTTATATGGAGTAATAGGAGGAGTTATAGGGAGGAATTATATGGAGTAATAGGAGGAGTTATAGAGAAAGTTTATATGGAGTAATAGGAGGAGTTATAAGGAGTTATACGGAGTAATAGGATGAGTTATAGGGAGGGGTTATATGGAGTAATAGGAGGAGTTATAGGGAGGGGTTATATGGAGTAATAGGAGGAGTTATAGGGAGGGGTTATATGGAGTAATAGGAGGAGTTATAGGGAGGGGTTATATGGAGTAATAGGAGGAGTTATAGGGAGGGGTTATATGGAGTAATAGGAGGAGTTATAGGGAGGGGTTATATGCAGTAATAGGAGGAGTTATAGGGAGGGGTTATATGGGAGTAATAGGAGGAGTTATAGGGAGGGGTTATACGGAAATTATGGAACAAATTATATGAGTAAAAAAAGAATGTTTCATGTAATTTAAATAAATAACGTAACTTGGGGTCCATCTGTATATATATATATATATATATATATACACATACAACCATTAAGTGTCATTCTAAAAACATAAGTGTCCTTAGTTCACTCATCGGTTTATTAAGAAACTACAAGTGTTGGATTAAGTCAGTATCTCTGAATGTAATCCCATAATCCCTAAAATACTTGCCAGGATCTAGGGTAATTACATTATTTGTTTTATTGGAGATGTTTCAGAGAAAGACGGCATTCATTTCCAGAGCTGTAATTGACACCATAATGTATCATGGAGCACCGAGGCTGGGGTTGGTTGAATTCCATTTTGGTAACACGTTACCTGCTGATGAGAATATTCGGTGGGTATGTTTAGTCAACGTTTAGAAATCTTTTACTGTTCCATATGAAAAACCATGAGTTGGAAACACTGATAATGAAGATTTTTTTTGTAACTACAGTCATTGCAGAATGGACAACCTGAACCCCTATAATTAATGATGAATTTAGAATTAATCCAAGTCTCAAGGCAGGACCCAACACTCATGGCAGATAGCAGGTTTGTCATTTATGTTGAGAACACCTTAAAGGTTGTATAGGTGCCCATCTGGGCTTTGTTAACTAACCTGTAGGTTATTTTTGACCACCAAACCACTGCGAGGAAGGAATTTCTCATACTAAGATGGCTGAAAAACAAGTAGGCAACATGTAGCATGTTCTTCAGTCCCACGTTGGACTCCACTATTAACTCTCAGGTCCACCATGAAACTAATCTTTTCATCGTCTAACAAAGACACAATGGATGGAATCCACCGTGCCGCTAATCATCATCCAAAGTTCTAGTATTGAGCCTGTTCTTCGTTCTTCTTAACCTTTTGGGGCTAAACCCACGGATGATCCTACGATACGAACGGGTAACAATTAGAAATCTTTGGATCTGGCAAAACACAGTTAAATATATAACTTCCCTTTTCTTCTAAAAGAAAGTAAAATGGTTCAATTAAAAATACAATGAAAGCAAACCATTTAGGCGTATATACCGCTACATAAACATTTACAGAATGCTCGAACATAGAAAATATAAATATCTCCTAATCCTCGCAAATGGTCAATGTATAACCTGCCAATGACAGCAGCAGATGGGGTAATCTAATCAACGTCCGATTTACTGCCTTAACATACCTTCAATTGCATTTCATTCTCATTATTTGTTCATGTTGCATTTCTTGTCCCTTCTTGTCTCTCATTATATTAGTCAAGCAATAATTAAAGTAGTTGGTCTCTAGCTGTAAGCTCCCGTTGTGCATGCAAAGAGACGCAAGGTCTCTCATAGAGTGAGGAAAATGAAAAAAAAAATAAATGAAATGATCTCATGAATAAGAAAATTCTTGGTGTAAGGATTACCCCAGCGTCTGTCCTGACATTCCGACTGGGACCTGCTATATCTGGGATAAAGATAGACTTTGAGATAAATGGACATTCATTTCCTGAATGGGGCACGAAAAGGAGATTATCATGGTTAAACCTAGATTTTAGTGATGGTTCCAAGATGTTGGGGAATTGTACAGTTATAAGCCCCTGACGCTGAATGCATTTTACCAAGAAGGACCGGGAAAGGTAAGCAGGTAGAGTAGGGGGGTCCACTGTTTCTCTGCTGTAGTGATGTTAAGATATTGGTCTACTACAAGCCTTTACTTTTGTAGTTTTACTTGCAGTACCTTACCAAGCCACTAGGGCACCTCACGTAAAAAAGACTCCAGGGCACATTCACACCTTGGCTGGGTCCTTCATGTACTCCATTAAGGAGATTTCTGCACATTCACTTTTAGGGGGATTTGTGGTGGGCATGACTGGCCTCTGAAGGTTGATATTTTACTTTGGGTTGGCACCTAATACCAATTGGCAGAGCAGAGTGCTGCTGGTATGGATTGAAAGGATGCTTCTGGGTTGACCTCAGCCACCCCATGCCATGCACAGTTACCCGGCTATTACCAGGCAGTTGACTGTTACCATAACCATGTCAGCAACCTGGGACCACTAAAATAGTCAGGGCCACGGGGTTTCCTACTTAAGTTGTTGCGATAAGACCCACTGGGTACATAAAATATCTAGGCTCCAGGCACACAATTTAAGAACAGCTGACCCCAACTCCAAAAATTCTGTGTTTTTACTATTTCTTCCAACCTTGGCAATAGCAGCTTTCTGTCCGAACCAAGAAAAAAAAAATATTTTCATAATTAACAGATTTAAGGATTACTTGAGTGTTTGATCTACGATAAATAGCAACCTCAACAAAAATTAGGCAGAAAATTAGACTTTATTTCATGTTTAGCTTTCATTGGTGATTTTATATCGGCCAAGCATTGGGACCAAGAGATATTTATGTAGCGAGTGTGTTTAATCATTATGGAATTATTTATGTAGCAATATTTAAGGCTAAGTGGTTTGCTTGTATCAGTTTATCGTTTTAATTGTCTTTAATGCACACATTTGCACATGGTGTATTTATTTTATATGTGATGCTAAAAGTCACGTTTGATATTTATTTATCGGTCTGTTGGATTCTAGGGCTCTTCTAGGTTCTGTCTCTTGCCCCCTCCTCTCCTACCTCCCACCACTCACTTAAAAGAGGCAGTATCTCAAGCAGATGCCACCCTCCCGTGGGACACTCATCTCGTCCCCATGCGCGCTGTAATTAGTGTCATTAGAGCAGGACACCGCGGGGACGTGAGAGAGGTGGCGTCAGTGAGCGAGACTCGTCTCGTACGCTCTGATAATCGAACACCGGGTTTGATGAATGAGAAGCCTGATAGGGAAAGGGAGGTTTATTCATTTGAATTAAAAAGGAACGCATGAAAGGCTGAAATTCTAATGCTGATACTTAGTCTTTTCTCTCCACTTAATTAGGTACCATTAACCCTTTTTCAGCAACACGCCAAAGGAGGATTAACCACAAGGCAGCCTAAAATACTTCATGGTGGGGAGGGGAGGTCTGTAGTGGGAATCTTGAATACAATGAGGTGCGTTTTTGGGGGTTTGCTATTCATCAAGTGAGACTGCAGTGAAAAGAGAAGAAATTTATTTGGCAAGTTCCAGCAGGTTTCTCCTTCTCCTGGTACAAAAAATATCCATTCTCCTTACAGCACCCTTTTCTCCATTCCCCTTGTCTCTCTGCTGATACATGGTACATAGTTACATAGGTTGAAAACAGACATGCCTCCATCAAGTTCATCAAGAAGACCTAGTTTGTGGCTTTTTCCAATTTTGCAATGAACTAGGGGGAAAAAAATCCTTCTTTACCCCAGAATGGGGGTCAGATCTCTCCTTGGACCAAGAAGCTGTTTCCCCATAATTTAACTCACCCCACCTGCCACTGATTCAGAACCCATGAAAACGATATGTTGCATCCATCACTTTGCTCCTAGGGCAACCCCCCATATGCTGTGCGTATGCATGTAAGAACGCCTTCACTGCGGCATGAACATAGGATGATCAGCCGGAGATAGAGAACCAAAGAATCCAAAATGATTGGGACCTCCTGGCGCTTTTTTGGTGTTCTACGTCTCTCAACTGTATTTACTTTTATGGAAGGCGTGGTGTCCTATGCAATTCCTGGTGGTCTAGTAAGACATCTGCAACATCTGTGCTACAATCTCCAAGATCCTTCTCCCCACAGGTCCACATGCCGAGTCCCTGTCCTACTGTCCGACCACCAGGGACAGGAGCCACAGGAGCTATGGTGTGTCCAGGTCACTCCAGTGTCCCCTGTGTATCCCCTATAGTTAATACATATGGTTACTACCATTAAAGAATGATGACGTTTCTCTAAGTGCAGCTCCAGAACCTTAGAGATGAAACCAACCAACTTCCCAAAACTCATTAAAAACCAGTGACCCTTTCCAAACCCATTTAAAGGAGCCATCCTATGCCACGTATATGGATCCATATAGCGAGACCATCTTAATTATACCTATTCCTTATTTATAAACCTTTGACGGTGTCCTCAGAGCCGTGCCCTTTGCTGGCTCCCTGGCCCTCCTGTATAACTAAGTGCATTTGATCGTGGTGATCAGTGCCAGCTACAGGTAAAGTGTTAGGATCAGCTAGTTCAGCAGTCACTAAAAGGCTCATTAATTCCCACATTCAGCCATCGCAATCTCAGAGGTTCCGTTAAATATAGAATCCATTATCTCTGCATTAATGGACTTTTATACAAATGTACTCTGGCAGTAAAACGGCCATAATTGACCCTTTGGCTCCCTGACACAGATTGGACTCTTCCAAAGTAATATTCGTGAACCCCGTATATATATATATATATATATATATATAGATATAGATATATTTGGAAATCAATACTAAAATCCTGGGAATTTAAGGAAATATCTTTTCTTCCTAAATGTATTTAGACATTTAGGTATTTTATCAGCTTCTGGTCTTAAAATGCCAGGACTGGCTTTACTGCGCCAGTCCGGTACTGATGGCTGAGTTCTAGCGGGGGGTTATATGGAGTAATAGGAGGCATTACAGTTTAGGACTATATGGAAGAAGACTTATTTGTATGGCATTAGTGTTAATTTTGATCAATATTTCCATGAAAGTGTATTTTTTTCCACTCTGAACTCCTGTCTCTTACTGATTGTGGTCCTTGGAGGTTTAATATGTGAACTCGCACTTTCCACAACGTCTGATTTGCGGCTAATATTTCACATTCCGCCCCCCCCTTCTCTCCAGCTCTCAATTCTACATCCTCATTCTAAAGCAAGAGTGTTTGGTTTCTATCTGAACAGATCGATCAATACTCTGACAGTTTCCTAACTCTATTGAAGGAAAAATTAAACCAATTGTGAGCAAAACCATATATATATATATATATATATATATATATATATATATTTATATATATATATATACCCGAGGGTAAAAGCTTAACCGGCAGGTCCCAATGGGGGCAAGATGGTCTAATTAAAAATGACATGTTTTAAATAATAAGTCAAATATACATAGACCAAAACTAATGTATTCACTGAACATTACAAGCTAATACTGAGAATAAAAATCAACTCTATTCCTTCTTGTAGTTTTTTTTTGAAAAATTATGAAATATCTTACCGGAGCAGCTGCGCCGACAGACCCATTTCCAATATTGTCTATTTTGTTACAATATTTTGTTACAATTTTGTTACAGTGATTCTTTCAGATTATATTGGGTCTGTATTTGTGGTACAGTGTTGATTTTAAACTTGTGTACACTGTTTTGTTATGACAATATATATATATTATATATATATATATTAATCTATATATATTTTATATATATATATATCTATATTTTGTGAGACATTATTTGGTATAATTTTCACAGTTGTTGATATATTTTTTTTCCACTGTTATGTATATTAAGATTTTTTTAATGTGATTCTCTACTATTGATATATTCACATTGACTGGCTATTTTTTTCACTTTAATTTGTCACTTATGGGCGGTTAATTATCCTTTGTGTATAAATACCTGAGTGTGCACTTGTGTTTCTATGGCTTGAGAAAGGCCCGTGTGTGAAATAAACTCACCTCACCTGCTTCTTTATTCTTTTTAGGGATCGATGACGAACCCCCGGTTTGCTTCTGCACTGTAGAAAAAAAACAAAACACCAAATAATTACAAGGTTACATCAGGCTTTTGTGGTTCTGTGGCCACCTAAGAAGGGGATGGTTGCAAAATGTAGGAATTCGTCAAAAAATAGAAATATGTGTCGCTGCCTCCCGTATACATACGATCCACCAGAAACTTTATCATGCTTGGAAACATTCTGCATGGTCTGTGTGATGAAAGAAATCATCCCATTCATATCGCGCAGAGAATATCCTCCACTGGAGACCAGACAGGATTTTCCAGAACAGACGTGGTCTTCTGATCTAAGATCATTCCAAGATCGAACGGGAGATATTGCTTCCTAATTCCAATAATGCCTTCTCAGGTTCCCCTTTATGAGATCAGATGGATTTGCAGAAATTTGTTTCATGTGGCTTCAATCGGGGGGGAAATACCGCACTTCTGAAATATCTTTGAGTTGAAAAGGAGGTCCTTGACCCAAAACGTCTTGTTATATTATAACGTTTATTGCCTTATTAGCGTATGTAAAACCTTTTGATGTATGTGATGCATATGACTTTGGCGTTGGCATTATATTGCCAATTATAGACTCTTAACGGTGAATGCAACAATGTCTAGGAACAATGTGCCGGATAGTCACCTTGCAATGCTTCACTAGATGTCTTTCACGCAGCGTAAAAACCTTCCAGAACTGATATTTAGAGTATTGCAGCATATACATTTTCTTAAAATCCCATTAGGACATAGTAACCGTACGTTCGCTAAACCACAAATAATGAAACACAACTTTCCATCCAGCTGGACCTCGCCGGTGGCTGACAATGTTCTCGATTTAGCTCTACAGTAAATCTGACTCAAGTGGTTTATCTTTCACACCAAAGGACCTTTGGGCTAGCTGTGCTTGGTAAGACTTCAAGAGCCGATGTGGACCCATTGCCTATATCAGCAATTTGGAAGAACCACACGTATTCTAAAGCTAAGTAGGACCCTCCATCAGCATTGATGGTCCTCCTATACTTTGGGAAGCTTCTGTGCTGGAACCATGAGCTGATGTACGGGTCAGCTCAATCCCTGCTTTCTCCAGCTTGCCCACCTTTGCTATTTCACAAGTGACAGTTGGCCATATTGTGTTTGAAGCAGCTATTCAAAGCATGGCGCTAACGCCAGATTGGGAAGATACTTCTATCTGCAACCGCTAACCTCAGCACAGCCACTGCACATCTGAGACAAAAACACTTATTTTAGCTTGAATTTTTGATATAATAATAATGCATAATATATAAGGTTCAGCATTATAAAGAGAAGCCAGATACGTAATTTGTATTATATATTTATACATATATACTTTGTATATATATATACATATACAATGTTCATCTATACTGTGTATATATATATATATATATATATATATATATATATATATATATATATATATATATAAATGTTCTTACAACACTTATACAGTACAGCCACACAGGAAAACCATTGTGACATCATCATATACTTATGCAAACACATATATATAGATATACATATAAATACAAGTATATACTGTAGATATATATATTGTGTATATATATACATATATATCTATATACATATAGATATATAGTATATATTGTGTGTATATATATACTGTGTATATAGATAAATATAAATGCTGTTACAACACTTATAGAGTACAGCCATGCAGGAAAAACCATTGTGACATCATCAGTGACATTTTCAGTGTGCAGCTGTCTATTGTGACATCATAGAACCTTCAGCATCACAGTCCAAGAACAATCCGTGTCCACGCTCAGTTACTCTGCTGTAGCACCGGAGTGCACATCACCTGTGTTTCCCCGCTGCTGTTAGGAGTTTTTGTTGGATTGAGAATTGTATCGCGTTGCTTATATAGCAAACAAAAAGACACAGACATTGTGTGGACTTTAACTGGAAGCTACTGCTGCGCCCCAGTACTTTCCTAGGATAATGGCGCGTGCCTCGCTGTGGACTTCTTCACCTTTATGGGTGGTGGCCATTTTCTGCATCTTGTCTCCAGCGCAGAACTTTGAAATTACAGAAAAGGAGGACATCTACAGCGTTGTTCCCTGCCCTGCTTTTCTACTTTTTGATTCTGTTGCGTACCTGGCTGACATGACCTTTGAACTACCCTGCAATTGCAAACCGGATAACGTACACTCCGTGGTGTGGTACTACCAAAGGAACTTAGGTGCAAAGGACACGCGCATTCTCACGAGAATTACGGCTACCGCCGTGGACAGCAAACGAGGACAGATTCAGTCCGTTGCCCATCTCTCGTACGATATAAAGATGTTCAACCTCATCGTCTTCCAGGCTCAGCCGGAAGAATCTGGACATTATATCTGCGGCACTCTAGATGGACAGTTCTTCTACGGATACAACGTGGACATCCAGCCATCCAGGGACGCTCACATCACCTTTGCAGACAAACATGCAAATCCACAGCCGGAGCTGAAGATGAAGGACTTCACGGCATTCACTGCTTTGTGGGATTGGTCCAAGTGTGACCGCTGTGATGTGAGAGGAGAGCAGAGGAGATTGGGAATGTGCTACCTTCAAAGCCCGTACATTTTCCCAAGGTACCGGGTGAGTAAGGCTGATGTGGCCCCCTGTGGCTCCGGAGCTGTCCCAGCAAGATTCAAGCCCTACCTGGCCGACAGGAAAACTGAAATATTGATTAGGAGCTGTGAGACTCCTTGCTACAAAGCAAAAAAGGGTTTCTTCGGGAAGCTGCTAAGCCTGATGCACAGCCTCTACAAACTAAAGAAGCACATTCCCTTTATCCCTAAGGCACCCACGCAGGTACATACGCACGCTCTGGGGGAAAACCTAGTCCTTGCTTGTCCAGATGCCAAACCACATCATTCGGTAGCCTGGGACAAGGATAAAGCGCGTCTGTACCTTGCAGATTACCTGATTGGGCAAAAAGGGTCCATGCGGGTCTTTATTGACCATGGGAACCACCTGAACATTCATTCCGTCGAACGCGGTGACAAAGGAATATACTACTGCTGGCTGGACGGTAAACTGAAGGCTGGATTCCGCCTTAATGTGGTGAGAGACCCGCTGAAGCAACGTAAACTCACCGACCCGGACTCAATTTATGCCATGAAAACGATTGGCCTCACTGCCCTCGGCTGTCTTGGGCTCTTTGTGATTATTCACTGCCTGAAGTGCATTTCATACAACTTCAGATGCATCCCTTTCATGAACGATTAATTGTCTGGGGATGGAGAAGAAGACGCCGCCTTTCAGGGACCTTCTACAAAATTGGGCCCTAGCTACAGTTCTACTAATCATAATGTACATAGTTTAGACGGTCGATAAGTTTAGTAGATAAGTTAGCCTACAATAAAATATTTCGTTCTGTAATATTCAGCATCTGGTGCATTATATTCACATCATTGGGTGAGGCCAGGAGGATTGGAAATAGAGCTTAAGAGGTGATGAATTGAAAAATATGGGGAGGAGGAATAAATACTCAAACTTCAAATGGGACTTTATTGTTTAATATTTTACAAGATAATAAAAATGTCCTTCCCTGAACTTATTTTATATTTAAAAATATTTCCCTTGCCTCCATCATGACCTCAGAACCCCGTGACCTATGGAATATGATAAAGGCCACAGTGATCTAAAAAAAACAATAATGAGGCCACATTGGCCAATATTATCAAAAGATAATGATATCAAAACAAATTTCTGCACAAACCCCCCGGGGATAACTTTTGGAGGGTCGCCTAGTTTGGGTATCAATCTAAATTTGAGAAAAATAAACTATAATAGAGAGACATTCCTAAATTCTAACAAACGCTTCCATCGATGTGGCAAATGTACATCTTGCCAAATAAGAGGAAGAAACGTTACTGACACCAGTTTGTTTACATCAAATATCGCTAAGAAAGAGAGAGAGCATAGACAGACGTACAAGGAGAAACATGATCCACTGCTGACTTCCAGCACAGTTGCTTCTACATTACTGTAAAAATCCCCAGTGCCAAAATAATTCGCCCTACACAAGCAGCTCTTGAGTATTGGACCAAAATTAACACTAGAGCTTCCGGAATGGGGGTCTAGAAGGCTGTAGTGATTCGGTAGGTATCTTCTCTCTCTCAAGTAAAAGAACATTTTGTGCTCTTCAAGGTTAGAGTCTCTTGGAGCAGGAGATGAAGACCATTTCAGCTTGGGCGCCAAGACATTGTGTGCCTGATATGAAACACGTTTGGTAATAAGTCAAACATTTTCAGACAGCTTTATGTCCTAAATCATACAAGACTCTGTGCTATGTCCTCTGGATATAAAAGCCAATCTAGGAATGAGGGGCCTTCTTCCATTTGCGAAATGTACAGGAGATCCATCTAACTAACACAACCGCCTCGCAGAAACAGACAGGAGGTGGATACAGAGAAGGCTTTAATTATAATTATGCAGACCAAGCAAGTTAAAAAGGCTATTAAGTAATGCTTCTAGAACGAAACCTTAATGAGCCCACTCGCACAAAGATGAATTACCCTGTTGGGAAATCAGCCTCCATGGCACAGCATTAAAGTGATTTGAAGTTAGCTCCGTAACACGAGAAGATGGAACATTCACCTTAATGTATCCAGCGAGAGAAGTTGCGTATGTCCCAACACAGCGTAACCCTGCCTGATACTGGTTTTAAGATTTATCCACATCTCTTCAACATCTGAATGAGGTCAACTCATCCCAACATATCTTCAGACATAAATAATTTACCCTAGGTTGTCCAGCCAGAGGCTGTAGGGGTCCTTCAAATAAGTTCTCACTCTGTTTGAGGAACAGATATTCATATAGTCTACTGGAAAAGCACATCTTCGATCATCTTCCATCTTTCAGGTGTCACTCCTGGTGTGGCTTCTCTCCTAAACTCTATGTGACGGATTCCACCAGCAGAATCCAAGATACAATACTACGTATCTCAATGAATTATCTACAGGTTGTCGTGTCATTAGCTCTTCATAGGTCCTAGGAAGCTAGTTTGCTGGGTTAAGTACCATTTTACCTTATACCCCATTTATCTAGGCATCATGTATGTCTTGGCCATGATTGCCGATGAAAAACACTTTGGTTAGACATTCACGAGCCATAAAGAATTCGGGGAAAATGTTTTAGCTCACCAGCAAATGTCCAGTGAAGAAACACATGAAACTCAACCCAAGAGTTTCTTACTCCGTGACCATAGATTGTCTCAGACCTACCCTGCATTCTCTATGATTATAGACGGCTCGCTGTCCCTCAAAGATGCGTTCCCCCGGTATAATTTGCTTTAGATTGTCTGCTGTACCTTTGAACTCTTGTAAATATGCCAGAACCTTTCATTGGAAATTTCCCGACTCACTCACGCAATGCCAAGACTTGAAAGATTACATTAAAAATAAATGGTAGGATTTTGAACAATTTAGCAAAGTACATTTTATAGATAAGCAAACACCGCTGTTCTGGGAAGCATCTAAAATTGTTTTGAAAGGAAACATTCTATCTTTTGTCTCTTATAAAGGAAAAAAATGCCTAGCGAGGATGTGCAAATCTGAATAACAAAACTCACAGAGTGAACTTTAGAACAAAAGGAGGACCTCAGACTCACCTTTATACCAATTCTCGGTGCTAAAAGCAAATATTTTTTCATTGTGTCAAGCGGCACAAAGTATTTAGAAAACCTCCCTAGGATGAGAAATGGGCTGGAATTGGAAATTATTCTAACCTTGGTGCACGAATAATTATAATTTTAATAAAGACAGGAGGCGAGTATTTTGCATATCTTCCTTTACTCTCACAGTAGCAGCAAAGAAAGAGTTAACAAGATAAGTGGAAATAACCAATAGAAACACAGTACAACAGAGGTATATAAACCCCTAAACCATCCTCTTCCTCCTCTTTCGTCGCTGTGAACCGGACTGAAGAAACATCCTCCAATCAAACGACAGCGAACAACCAGATAAAACTCCAAACGGAAAAACTGGAACCGGAATCAGGATCCACCAGGAACCAGAAAAGTCGTGCCGAGAACAGCCAACAGGGCTCAAACGGATTGACGAGTCACGAACTGGCCGCGAGGATCTCACGCTGAAAGAAAGAGAAAATCATAACAGGACCAGAGTCTACCAGACATGGAAAATGCCGCAGAAACACAGGAAAACAGGTAAACCCGCATGAAACAATAGTCGGGACACCGCAAAAAACAGCCGAGAATAGTAAAAACATCTATAAACTTACCCCACATGGGAAGGGCCGGGAGGGAAAATACTCGCCTCCTGTCTTTATTAAAATTATAATTATTCGTGCACCAAGGTTAGAATAATTTCCAATTTTAAGGCAAGACAGGAGGCTTCCTATTTTGCATTTTTAACGCCAGAAAGTAATGCCGATGCCGCGGACTGAATCGGGCGAAAGTAAAATTCTCTAAAAGTGGAAGCCCGGGACCAATCTGCCGCCTTGAGAATGTCAGCCAAGGCAGCCCCGGACCTAAAGGCGCAAGACGCCGCCGCCCCCCGGACCGAATGCGCCCCAAAACAAGCATCTACCCCCGCTAAAGAGAGAAGCCAGCGCACCCAGCGAGCCAGCGTAGGAGACGAGACGGCCTTGAATGGCTTAACATAAGAGATTAGGAGTTGAGACACCGAAGGATGACGCACAAGTGAAGAACGAGACAAATACGATCGAACACATCTGGCCACGCAGATCTTAGGATCGTCAAGGAAATAAGGATAGGAGATGGACGAGGAAAAAGTTTTAGTCCTCCTGTGAATCTGGAACACCAGTCCCTCCGGGGAAAACGAAACTGCGTGCTTATCGAGAGCCTGAACGTCGGAAACCCTACGAAAGGAGAGAAGACATAAGAGGAATGTGAGTTTCGCCGATAACTGACGGAGAGAAAGAGAATCGTTGTCCGGCCAGGATCTAAGAAAATCCAGTACCAAAGCAACATCCCACAAAGAATGATAGCGAGGAGCCGGAGGCCTGGACAACCGAATACCGCGAAGAAGGCGGCAGACCAGGGGAGCCTTACCCACTGGCTCGCCTGAAACCCCCAGGGATCCACCTGCCGTCCCACACACCAAGAAGCCCAACTTCGCCAAGCTGCCCGGTATGACTTTCGGGTACCTGGAGCCCACGAGTCGCGCAGTAGGGAATGAGCTTCCTCCGATAGACCCGAGCTAGGGAAGAGTCGCCCGAAATCGTCCACGCCACCGGGAGGAGATGACCGTCCTGGATAAGCAGGTGGATCTGACCCTCTGGGTCCGACAGAAGGGAGGGGAAGGACGGAAGAGCCAGAGGATCCCGGACAGACAACTGCAGCAGGGCCGGGAACCAAGGTTGTGCATGCCAAAGAGGCGTCACTAGGACTAAGGAGCCTCCGCCGCGACGCAAATGATGAATGACCCTCGAAATGAGGGCGAACGGGGGAAACGCGTACGCACCCGAGGTCGGCCATACTTGCATGAAGGCATCCGTCGCCAGCGCCTCCGGATCTGGAAGCCAGCTGTAGAAATTCTCCGTCTGGCGATTCGTCCTGGACGCAAATAAGTCCAGGTGAAACGGGCCTCTCCGACGTTGTAGATCTCGGAAGACTTGACCGTGGAGCCTCCAGTCGCCCGCGTCCCGCCAGTGTCTGGAGAACCAGTCCGCCAGAAGATTCTCGACTCCCGGAAGGTATTCCGCCTGCAGGGTGATGTTGCGAGCCAGGCAGAATTCGAAGATGTCCTTCGTAACCTCCGTGAGTTGCTTCGACCGAGTGCCCCCCAAGCGGTTGATATAACGAACCGCTGAGAAATTGTCCATCCGCAGTAGGAGACAACAATCCGAACGGTCTTTTGCTAGACTCTTGATAGCGAAGGAGCCCGCAATCAACTCCAGACAGTTGATGTGGAGGGAGCGTTCCTCCGGAGACCAGCGACCTCCGGTCACCTCCGAGGCGGAGGCTGCGCCCCAACCCAGAAGACTGGCATCGGACTCTAGAATAAAATCCGGACGAGAGCCGAAGATCGCTCGACCGTTCCAAGCTTCCATGTGGCGTAGCCACCAGAGAAGTTCCTGACGGACCTCCAGAGTCAGCCGGACCACCTGGTCGTAAGAAGGTGTCTTCCTTAAATGGTGCGCCTTGAGGCGTTGGAGAGCCCGATAGTGTAGTGGCGCGGGGAAGATCGCTTGAATAGAGGACGAGAGGAGACCCACTACCCGAGCCAGGAGACGGAGGGAGCAAGAGTCTTGGCGAAGAAGCGACCGAATTTCCTTCCGAATGGAAGCTATCTTTGTTTTTGGAAGACGGAGCGTAGCCGTCCGAGAATCTATCTCGAAGCCTAGGAATAGGATGCGCTGACTCGGGACGAGTTCGGACTTGAGGGTATTGACGAGAAAACCGAGATCGTGAAGAGTACGGACCACAAAGTCCGTCTGGGTAAGCAGGGTCTCTCTGGAACCTGAAAACAGAAGGATGTCGTCCAGATATATTATACACCGGATACCCCTGGAGCGAAAGAAAGCCATGACCGGCTTCAGGAGCTTTGTAAAGCACCATGGGGCTGAACTGAGGCCGAAGGGAAGAGCCTTGAACTGCCAGACCTGACTGCCCCATCGAAACTGGAGGAAACGCCTGTGAGCTGGGTGTATCGGGACGGAGAGGTATGCGTCCGTAAGGTCCAGCCTGGTGAACCAATCGCCTTCTGACATAAGGTCTCGTAGGAGATGGATACCCTCCATCTTGAAATGGCGATAAACTACAAAGGCGTTGAGAGCTCGAAGATTGATCACGGGACGGAAGTCCCCGGTGCGTTTGCGTACCAGGAAAATGGAACTGAGAAACCCCTCGGGGTCGGTAGCCCGTTGAATTGCCCCTTTGTCCCGTAAGGCTCTGAGCTCCGTTTCCATGAGGAGCTGGTCGCTCGCAGACCTGATGGGCGGGCGAGGACGGCAGATCTGAAAGGGGGGGGATACGAAGTCTATGTGAAAACCCTGGACCGTTTGGAGGATCCATGGGTCTGATGAAATCCACACCCAGTTGTGGAAAAAACGGGATATACGGCCCCCAACCCGAAGAGGGGAAGAAGGATAGGAAACATTTGGACTTACCAAAGCTGGAACGTCCTCTGGGAAATCCCGGGGTGCCTCTGCCCCTGCTTGCTCCTCGTGGGTAGAAGGGCCTTTGCTGGTACGGTGGCCTGAAGGAAGCCTGAGACTGTGGGAAGGTCCTGGAGCCTTGAAATGCAGATCGGCTGGCGGCCCGGCCCCGCGGTCGTCCAGCCCTTCCGGAAAAACGGGGGCTAGGTTGAAAAACCTTCCTCATAGATAACTTGGCTTTGTTCCAAGATGTCATCAGGGAAACATGGCGATTCAGTTCTTTGACGAAAGAGTCACCGAAGAGTAGACCATTAGCGGCAGCTCCCAAATCTTTCGTGCCCAGCTCAGCTAAGCGGGGATCCATGCGAAACAAAGCCGCCTTACGTCGCTCTGTGGCGATGGAAACATTAGCATTGCCTAGCAGGCAAACAACCCTGAATGCCCAATCACGAATGGTTTTGGAGTCTAGGGGAGTATTTTGTAAATAAGCCCTGTCTGCCAGGGATAAAATCTGGGTAATCGGTCCCACTAAATCTAGCAGTTTATCCTGCGCTGATTTAAGGCCTTGTTCCAGCCCTCTCCTAGGATCCTTCTTGTTAATAGACAACAGAGCGACCACGTTGGGATCGAACTCCGGGGTAAGGGCCACTTTATCTGGGATGCAAGGTCGAGGGCATTCTGCACGAAGCTTATTGCGGACCTCCTTGGGGAGAGGTTTGCGCAGCCACTTATGTAAATATAAAGCTATATGCTCAGGAGGGGCCCATTCAGTGGCTCTAGGATGACGCATGGTCGTGGGGTCAAATAGCGAAGACCCAGTAGGGTCAATCACCGGGAGATCAGTGGACGTGGAGGCCGTATGGGCTTGAAGGGGGTCGGCAAGGTGGGGCTCATCCACCAGGTACTCGCGGACGAACCCGGAGTCTAAATCTCTGGACGAAACCAGATTCACTGACACATCAGATTCATTAGAAGAACCTGCCCGCCATTCATCCACTATTGACAGTGGGTCATTAATATGGGCGCCCGAGGATTTGGGGCGTTTTGCGGGTGCTTTGCCTTTGCCGGCAGAAACGCTATTGCCCTTCCAGGGTCGTTTAGTGCCAGATATCTCCCCTTCAGATTTGTCAGATTCTGACCCAGATGGGACTGTAGTGGGCTCTGGTAGAACGGGTGGTTGGGTCTGGGGTAAATTAGCCGACATTTTGGAGAAGAATGACTCCACTGAATTTGAAAATTTGGCTTCAAGCCAAGACATAAATGCGTCCTGAGAGGGTAAATTATCTTGAGACATATTGTCTGTAGGGAAAAGGAAAATGAGGATAATGAGAAAATGAGGGTAGTAACCATAGGGCACACTATATAATAGTTGTGTATCCACAGGTTTAATAAACCTGAGAATAAACTCAATAAATCCCCATTAAATTAGTTGGTATAAAAAGTAGGGAATCAGCCTGTCTGAATGCAGATAAACAGGGACTAGCCTGTATAATATTAAAGTCAGTTTAAGGGAAAACCTAAGGGAAACAGAAAAAACACACAGACCAGACTCACCTGAAGCAATAAACAGAGAAACTGAAAAATTTTGTAAAATCTCCGCTTGGAAAATAGAAGATCACACTGTAAATGGAGAAAAATCAAAGATCTTAGCGAAAGAACCGGAAAAAATGGCGACCGGGACCTGAAGAGATCGTCACGAGGTCCGGGCGCCACTCACAAGATGGCCGCGATAAAACCCCATGTGCGGAGTACCAACATGGCCGCCGCGAGCGCGCCAAACGAAGAGAAAATGCTCGCGAGGTCCCTAGGAGCTACAAGATCTCGCGGAGCAAAGGAGAAAACGCAAGGCAAAAGAGCCGGACCTAAACGGAAATCTCCCGCGAAATGGGAGAAACGGAGACGACGAAGGTCACTGGAATGACCGGTAAGGGAACCGGAGAGGTAAGAGAGACGCAGAAAAAGGTGGTAGGAGGGGAAAGAGAAAACGGGAAAAACGGAGAATCAAGGGAAATAAGAGGAGATAAAAGGGGGATTGAAAGGGGAAAGATCCCCTGATACAAAAGGGGGGAAGTAAAAAACTTCCTCCCCCACAAAACCGGTAACGTCCGAGGAGACAAACCGCAAAATAAGCAAGATAAGGTGAAAGAAACAACAATAAACAGTAAATAATAAGAAATAATAGGAAATAATATTAAATATTAAATAATAGTAGTTAATGTCAATTGCAATGAATATGGAAGAGGACTGACCTGCAGCTACGGTGAGCAGCAAAGAAAGAGGAGGAAGAGGATGGTTTAGGGGTTTATATACCTCTGTTGTACTGTGTTTCTATTGGTTATTTCCACTTATCTTGTTAACTCTTTCTTTGCTGCTACTGTGAGAGTAAAGGAAGATATGCAAAATAGGAAGCCTCCTGTCTTGCCTTAAAATTAAACATGTTTCACAACCAAAACTGGATTTTTTTTTTTTTTTTTTAAAAGAGAAACAATGTAAACAAAAAAAATAACAAAATAAAAGAACAAGCCACTATTTTATTTAATAATAATTTTTTATGTAGTTTTTTATGTACAGTCGGACTGCCCACTCCATATTTTGGGACTCAAATCCCTGCCCCCCCTTTGACCCCCTTTCCTGCTCTTATGCCCCTCTTTCCTCCCCTGATGCCCCTCTTTTCTTGTAGCTTAGTCTGTTTGCTGGGTATGAGGGTATCACAAGGTTCTACAGTCCCAAAAGTCACAATAATGTATAGAAACAGCATGTTTTAAAAAGTGTATAAATAAAATACATTCTTCGTCTTCCAAATACCTGTATTTAGCCCTTTCTTGGCTATTTCTTCCACCACACTCTCTTTAGCCATTTTAAATATTGTGAATATCCTTCATCCACATACATTCACCCATAGATAGGGGCATGTTCTATGAAACATCCAGGGCTGGACGGGGGGCGACTGTGGCACTTTAAGGCCAGTGGCCTCCAAATGACATATCTCCATCTGCCGGTTGGACACACACAGTGCACAGCATGCCGTCTAATATATCCAGCTGGTGGCCGCACGTTGCATATCCCGATGTGCTATGAGAGAGGCAGATCAGGTAAGTATGGTGGTGCTACTGGCCAATGGCCCACTGGGCAAAGTCCAGTGTGACAGATGGCCAATACAGTACTGCAGACAGCCATGTTGGCTTTGGGGAGGTTGGGCTTCCCTCAAAAAGTCAGTGAAGAGGTAGCGTCGACATTTTGTAACGGCCGGGGATGGTCAGGATCAGTAGCTGAGGATCCACAGTGCAGAACCCAGACACGAACCAGAACAGGCGTCTGGGACACGGGTATAGCAGTCCACAAACGAAGCCGAGGTCGAGGATTGGAGAAGTCAGGATAGCCGTGAGACGTAGCCGAGGTCAGAATCAGAACAAACAGGATAACTGAGAAGCACGAGCAGAGCCCAGAGAACAAGCAATGAATCTCTTTGACAGGCAGCCAGTGGACAGCTAAGGAGCCCTAAAATAGGCCCCAGGCAGATAACCCTGCCCCAAGCCAAGTGCACAAATAGATGGAGAAATGGCCTGCACATGCGTATACTGCCACAGGAGTAAATGGTCGGCTATCATTGGAGTGGCCTGCGCATGCGCAGGGTCCGACGGCATCTGCGGGAGGTTGCTGCAGCCGTAGCCATAGGTAAGGTGGTTACACATTTGATATTGATTGGCCATGAATGAGGCATGCTAGAGATGATCACCAACCCAAATATAACTAAATGAAAAATTACAAACTAATTTTAAGAGCTAGTATCACATAAGGATGTTGTAAATCGGAGTAAGCTTCTTAAACAAGTGTGTTTTCCATCAACGTAGTACGTTTTATGTAACAGGCATCCTGCTGGTGGCCGAGCTTAGTAGTCAGTACCGTTCCTATCAGAAGACCATCTAAAGGATGAATGGAATGTATGCAGAAGGTCTCTGCTGACGCTCTCTGGAGCCGAATATAATATTATATTTTGGTTGGATTACATAATATATACATCACCCATGTGGAGTGTCTCTAGAACGCTGAGCCAAATATAATATGTGCAAGTCAACAGCGGGATTAACACAAACCCCTTCCCAATTCTAACCATATCAGAAAGCAGCACCTGTAAGGGGGACGAGGTTACGAAAACACATTTCCAAAAAAAAATAAAAAAATATTGAAGGTAAAACAACAAAGATGGACCAAGAAGGCATATTTATAGGAGAAACGCATTACAATGATAGTCCAAGGTTATGTAGCCATGTATAAGTTTCATGAATTAAAAATATACACACAGCATGCGAAACGCAGAAGCAGACAAGTACATGAAACGCAAAGGGGTTGCATATATTTTTATTCCACCCCCCCCACGCCATGATTTAGCCTATATATTTATTTTTAGTACATAGTTCGGTTTAGTTATTTTTCTGCGGCTGAGGCTTCTTAAGCCTTTACCATCACATCATCAATCAAAAAGGTTGGAATTTTGGTCATAAAAAGGGGAACGGTCACAACATTTAGAATAATAAGTAAAATTATCTATTAAAAATTCTTATAAAATGTTCCTTTTCTTCAATAAGTGGAATTATTTGGTAGTATTTGATGAACTGGTTTGACTTTTGAAAGCTATGTGGCAAAAGATGGCTGAGCTAATCTATCAATTCAGTTTCTGTCCTGATGTGATTTCTTCTTTTCCCCCTCGACCGTTACAAATTATTTGTTAAAGGCAACACGATCTTTAGAGACCCTATCATGTATTTCCAACATGTTCCGTGCCATCACAGGCTTAACAGAGATGCTAATGGAACCCAAGTGGATCATTCCTGAATAAATTGTTCTGATCGTAGACACTGTTATTGATCCTTCATTTTAGTAAATTAATTGAGGAATTATGAGGATTGAGACATACAAGAGATTGTAATACAAGAGAATGTAACTATGTCACTCAACTTCCTAAACACGTTTTAAAGAGTTAAATCATCATCATTCGGATTTGTATATATTGCAAATTTACAGAATTTTGGAAAATTCGTATGAACCCATGAAAACGAAGCACTCACACTCTCACTCACTCTCTTACACGCTCATGCTCTCTGTATTTTTCCCTACGTTCTCTGCATCTTTTTGTTCTTCGTCATCTGCCTCCTGTATTTCATCTTTTCTCTTTTATCTTTTATCTTCTATCTTGGTCTGCATCTCCACGGACATAACCTCGATCCTCTGATTGGGGAGAAGACATTGGAGAAAGCGCTCCAATTTTGGCAGAAGTTCGCCTTATGGCAAAATGGTGGCGCTTCCGGTGATGTCCTCTCCCCGATTGGGATTGGGCAAGAAGATGTGAACGTGGTTGGCAGAAGCAGATGTGGTGCGCAGAGAATGTAGGGAAACATTTAGAGAGCATGAGAGAGTGAGTGAATGAGAGTGAATGAGGGCACGAAGCAACTAATTTCATTCCCAGTGACAGATTGATGTAGAAACCCAGAGACTGAGGGTCAAACCATGAGGGTTCCCAGGTATGCCGATGGGTTCTCTAGGCCTAAACTGTGGGGGTGCATCTTGCTTGGCAGACACATCCCAATATTTGAAAGATACTGCAATTTGTAAGCTGTTTATATATGTTTTATATAGTATCAGTTTTAGAGCCAAAGGAACCGATGTGGACTCCAAAACTTGACCAAGTCCACCCCTTATTATTTGCGAAGAGTGAACCCTCACGAGCCAACGAGCTAAAAGAACAGCTGGACATTCCTTTTCTAGACAATGGCAACATCATAATTTGATTTACTGGATAGAATTTAATATAGTTAACCGGGCCATATAGTACATTTATTTGTTATTTTATTATATATTTGTTCTTTCTCTATTATTTCTTTTTCATCTGTTTCTTTTCTTCCTTGTTACTGGCTCAAACCCTGAGACTCTGACTATGAAACTGCAAAGATTTTGTAGCATTGTTTTTATTGAAAAAAAAAAAAAATTGGCAATATCCATTAAAGTGAAATGTCTGGCCCGGAGATGACACAATCTTGTTTTATTTAAATTACATTATCCGTGAGAAAAATCACTCCAACGTTATCAAAATATCTCAGCAATCCCTCTGCTTGGTGAATAATCTCCACGGGATAACAGGATTCGGAATGTTTTCTCACTCCGAGACAATATTGTAGAAGGTTCACTGGGAAAAAATATTTCACTGGGAAAATTTTTTTTTTTTTTTTTAATTATAATTATAATATATAATTATAATATATTATCAAGATTGTATTGTCTTAGTCCGTCAATTCTCGTCTTGTCAGACCCCTTGAATATATGCATTGTATTAAGCGCTGCGCAGATTGTTGGCGCTATATAAATAAAAGATAATAATAATAATTATTATAATAATAATAATAATTATTATTATTATTATTATACATGTAATTTACTTTTTTATATATATTAATATTTATATATATTAATAATATTAATTATATTATATATATTATTTTTGTTTATGTGCTATGATAAATAAGCTGCTTCAGAAAATCAAATGCATGAAACTAATATTTTAATTTTGAAACTGGTGCAAAATACACAAAAAACCCCCACTTTTTTCCCAAAAAACACTTTTATTTCTAAAAAGAACTCAGTTATATCCACAGGGACTTCAAATTCTGCAACCGACGCTGTGAAATGTACAACACTTTCTGCGCTAATTAATCTTAACGAGTAACATTTGGTAACAAAGTCACAGATTTAGTCCCGCGGGGCAATTCAAACCACCTACAAGGCAAACTTACTGCAAAGGTAATTATTTGCAAGCGGCGTAAAGGTTCCAGGAGAGAGCGTTTGTAATTTAACCTCCATGGAGGAACAGGAACTACCAAATGAAATAAGATTCTCCCTTTGTGCTGCGATTTCCAAAGTTATAAGACACGGGGACCTGCGGGATGTTGAACATGAGCATCAGGTGGGACATTATATCACAGACTGACACGAGGAAACGCAAAGTCTCTCCTCTAGTGTATTAACCGCAATTAGTTCAAGCTGGGCTGTCTAATGAGATCTCATTTGCCTCCGTTACAGGGGTCCCAATCAATCATGTGGGGGGCAGAATCCATAGGAGGCACTTCCATGAGAAATGTCATGCTGTAGTCCCACTGTATGCACATGTAAAGCCAGGGCTGCTTCCCTAAAAGAAAAGGTATCAAGCCGTTCGGGTTGCAGCCATCGCTTGGAACTGCTCTCTGGTGTATATAGACGTTTCTAGCTGGGTTGAAGGGAACAACGTTGATGTTCTTCAAGCAGGACCCTTGCCAACACGAATGGCCATAATAAGAACCAGGTTCTCGACCAGGTATGGTCCTACAGAAAATCGACCTTGTCCGAAACCCAAGGAGCAGCCATGTTTCTTATTTTTAATCTCTTTTCTAAATGCATTCAACCTTTTAAACCTTTACCCAAGGATTTGAAAGTAAATGAGTTGTCAGAGAAACATAGAACTCAACAACAGATGAGACCCATTCAGCCCCATCTAGTCCTGCTGTAAAGACTTAAACCTTAATTCGTTGGTCTCGTCTTAGATTCAAAAGCCATACGCCTATCCCATGCATGTTTAAATCATTCAATCAACCTCTACCACTTCTGATGGGAGGCTGTTCTATGTATCTACCACTCCTTCTGTATAATAACAGTTGTTTCTTTAACTTTACAGATTGCTATAATACTTTTTCTACCGTAACATATAGGCGATTAATCAGGGGATACCAGGTTCATTCTGCGCGACAAAGTTGATGATACCAGAAAGCGAAAGAATGCGCGATAGAGGTGGAAAGATGAGCGCATATCCTAGAATTTCAGAATTGTTGAAGAAGAATAAATTGATAATTATTAAAAATTGCACATATTCTTATCTTTTCCTCATTTTATTTGGGTACCTAGACTTTTTTTTAACCTTAGTTTAGTAATACAATGCATAAGGCAGAAATATGATTTTTGTTCAGTGGATCTTGATGAAAATCCAAAGGATTTCTATTTCCAGGCGCATGAAAAGGGCACGACCTTTACCGGACTTTTCCCAGGTGGTGCGTGTAAAATCAACCATTATACAGAAAAATTGTGCTAAATAGCAAATAAGGTCAAATAGCTATTCCCGAGAAGCCTCTTACATAAATTATTTATTATTTTTCCAATACATGGTAACAATAAAATATACAACACAATATACAGTAACTTGTTATATAAATATATACCGTATATATGTAACGCTTTGAAATGAACTACAGTTTTATTAAAGAACTGTCTGTTGGTCCTAAAAACATCCAGAATACCGCATTTTCTGTTTTTTAAAGCAGTTCTAGTATACATTATATAATGAGAGTCGGATATTAGCCATTTGTAGGTGTTCTAGCTCTGTTACAATGTCCCCATCTACTAGACAAAAGAAACCGACTCATTATTATGCTGCCTGTGATAAACAATAGACTCAGTCTTAATCACCATGTCGGACACTTTAATGAAAGTCTATGGAGGAACTGACTTCATTAGCATTGCCATAATGCAGTAATTACTGTATACAGCGCTGGGGGTTATATTACTGTATACAGCACTGGGGGTTATATGACTGTATACAGCGCTGGGGGTTATATTACTGTATACAGCGCTGGGGTGTTATATTACTGTATACAGCGCTGGGGGTTATATTACTGTATACAGCGCTGGGGGTTATATTACTGTATACAGCACTGGGGGTTATATTACTGTATACAGCTCTTGGGGGTTATATTACTGTATACAGCGCTGGGGCTTATATTACTGTATACAGCGCTGGGGGTTATATTACTGTATACAGCGCTGGGGGGTTATATTACTGTATACAGCGCTGGAAGATATTACTGTATAGAGCACTGGAGGTTATATTACTGTATACAGCGCTGGGAAATATTACTGTATACAGCTCTGGGGAGTCATTACTGTATACAGCGCTGGGAGATATTACTGTATACAGCCCTGAGGGTTATATTACTGTATACAGCGCTGGGAAATATTACTGTATACAGCTCTGGGCAGTCATTACTGTATACAGCGCTGGGAGATATTACTGTATACAGCGCTGGGGGTTATATTACTGTATACAGCGCTGGGAAATATTACTGTATACAGCTCTGAGGGGTTATTACTGTATACAGCGCTGGGAGATATTACTGTATACAGCGCTGGGGGTTATATTACTGTATACAGCGCTGGGAAATATTACTGTATACAGCTCTGAGGGGTTATTACTGTATACAGCGCTGGGAGATATTACTGTAGACAGCTCTGAGGGGTTATTACTGTATACAGCTCTGGAGTTTGGAGAAATATTCTTTACGTTTGCTTTTAATTGTGATAATAACTGAAGAACCAAAAACAAGTAAAATATGTTTTAGTATCTACAACAAATCTGTATCTCATGTCCAGATAGCTCTGTGTGTAATAGTGAAGGTAACAGCAGTAAGTCGCAGTAATATAGACAGCCTGATGGATCAGTCACCGCTACGTTTTATACCAGTTGGGTTTTCATTTTACTAAACCTTTAACTAGAGTTTATAAAATATTTCTAGTAGTTTATATGCAGTAATTAGTTAACAGTTTACTTAAAACATCTTTTTTCATGTTTGAAGTTGGCCTTATCTCTGGGGCTGACTGTACAACGCACGCTCTGGCAGCCGTGAACAATAACTCTTTTATTGGAATTATGTTACAAAAAACAGTGGGATGTTCTGAAAAATGACTAATTAACTGTTAATGTTGAGAATGCATTATTCTATTGATCTCTGTGTCATACTTTGACCTATGTAGTCAATTGAACAGACACCGTCATCAGATGGGAAGCAAGGGAAATTCCATATTGTCCCGATTATATACTGCACTTTTCCCCTAATTTAAATCTATAAGTTAGGGATGCGGCCTACAGTCAGGCTTCAGAGATTTTCAATGTCCCCCCTACTGTATCCGTAGACCGCTTATGTGCCCCTGTCTCCTTTCACGCGGCTCCACTTCTTCGCTTATATCTTCTTTCTTCTGTCTTCTTTCTTCCGTCTTCCGCTTGTCCCCATGTGGTAAGTCAGTGGAGTCAAGACACAACAACATGGGGACAAGCAGAAGACAACGGATATGCAGACATTAATAGAGCGTGAGAGAGTGTGAGAGAGCATGAGTGAGTAAATGAGATAGAAAATACTGTTTTAGCTTTCTAGTCATGAATTTTTTTTCACTTTTTCTTCAAATTTACATCATACTTTACGGGGGCGACTTATAATCAGGACAATACGGTATTTACTAAGTGTTGATGAAATGGAGAACGTACGGAATGACAGATTCCCCTGTAAGTAGTGGACCCTCATTCAGGAGACGACTAACATATAATTTACCCGCTTTTCACTTATAAGGCTGTTCTAGTATTCTGTCTAAAATAGAACTGATAGTCTTCCTTCCACCCGAACACCTGAACTGCTCTGTAACTAACATGACTATTTCACCAACCAACCATGCATGATAGCTCTGAGCAATAATCCTCAATGCACTCTCCTTCACCCCACGCATTCAGTCCCCAAGCTATCCTGCCTACTCCACCTAAATGAAATTACTCAAATTCCATCTCAACTACCCCAACCTTATTCTCACTGCCACCAGCATTTTTTCTTCGCCCATCCTTTGATACGTACTTCTCACCTTTGCTCAACCCTCAACTGGTTTCCCATCTAATGACCTCAGGTGCAGCATTGAAATTCTTGTATGCCGCTCACAACGCTCCCAATGCTCTCTGTTCCAGGTAATGTATCTTCATATATTAATATTAACGGGTGACCATTTACTAGCAGTCACGTTAAACATGACCATGTCCTCCTGGAGCAAGAACCTAAGGGGATAGAGATATCCTTAGAATACTCCTGTAGCAGGACGTCCACCAGGACTTCGTGCACCATTGTTCCTTACATGGTCAGAGGAGAGTCCTAACAAGAACCATTACACAATTACCATTACACAATTGTTTATTTGCCGAGGCCTCTTTTGTTGTGTGACCTTCTCTCCTTGTGGTCAACCTTATCATTTATTGTATTTCTACGTCATGGTGTGGATCACACGGCTGTAGGATGTCATACACGCACATTCTAATAGTTGGGCCGGACAGTACTTTTCACCTTCTGATTCTACTAAAATATTAAAAACTCAATGTTTTAGTCTTAACGGGTTAAAAAACATCACTATCTACCCATAAAACACCAGTGACTGATTCAATTACGTCAATCCAATATACAGAAAATATGTCCAAATATGGTCATGTTAAACCCAATTTCGTAAAACATATTAAGATGGTTTATTGTCCCTTCTTGTTGTCTGCTGCCGGACTTATCAGGTGAAAGATGACTATGCTACGGTCTTTGGAAACATACATTAAAAATAATTCCTACAAGACAAGTAGGATTTGCAGACAACCCACCAGGGTTTGGCCTTCAAATGAAATACAATTCTAAGAAGATAAGCGTAAGGTCAACCGCCTGTTTTATGAAGTAGCAAGTCAATGCCTCTCGATAATACTAAGGAGTAAGACAATCCTTTTGATGAAATACCCCGGCAGACAATCTGAGACAGACCTTCTTCCGAAAGGACTCTGGGAGAGAAATGTCTAAGCGGCCATATTTTAAATACAATCAGAGAGTTGAATCGGAGACTTCTGTGTTTTTGTTTGCCTGGCTGTCAACTCAGCACAATCGTCTTCTTGTACGAGAGACATGAAAGGCTGGAAAAGATGAGGATAACTGGAGGGAGAGAAAGGGAGAGGCAGTTAGTATGTCGAGGGTGGGAAGAAACAGGAGAAGGCAGGAAATAACAGACTGGACGAGAGAAACAAGCCAAGGAGAAATAGTTAAATATAGAAAGAGAAACCTGATATTTGGTACTTAGCAGGAATACAAAGAACGAGGGAGATGTTCATATTGAAACAAGAAGAGAAGGATAGATCGGTGGGTGGATGGATGGATAGATACACTATATGGACAAAAGTATTGGGACGCCTGACCATTACACCAACAGGGACTTTGATGACATCACATTCGAAATACATAGACATTAATATGTAGTTGGTCCCCTTTGCAGCTATAACGGCTTCCACTTTTCTGGGAAAGCTTTCCACAAGATTTTGGGGCGTTTCTGTGGGAATTTTTGCCCATTGCTCATCCAGTAGAGCGTTTTTGATGTTGCACAAGAAGGCCCGGCTTGTAATCTCTGTTCCAGTTCATCTCAAAGGTCTTTGATGGGGTTGAGGTCAGGGCTCTCAGGTCAAGTTCTTCCACCCCAAACTCATCCAACCATGTCTTTATGGACCTTGCTGGGGCGCAGTCATGCTGGAATAGAAAAGGTTCTTCCCCAAACTGTTCCCACAAAGATAGAAGCATCACATTGTCCAAAATGTCTTGGTATCCTGAAGAGGACATATAGTGTCATGCTACTGATTCACGTCTATGTGAAAATGACCCTTAAACCTATTATACATATTAAGGTCATTAACAATGAGCAGAGACGTTCCTATCCCTTTTTATTAGTTCACTCCGGCTCATTGATTGTCCTCTATCTCGTTAAAAAACTCTAGCTAATTTCCCTTCCATTCCTGTAAGTTCAAATAACGTCAAAGTAATTATTCAAGGAACCAAACGTCCCCTTTAATATCCAAATCTTGTAAACCTCCTGTAGGATAACAATAGCTTCTGTCCTCATTCCCCGACTCGTTCCTCCCCATCCACAAACTTCTCATATCTTTAATAAAATACATCCTTAAACGGTTTTGTTTATTTTAAGAAATTCCTAAAGAATATTCTGCCGGTCCATCCTAGACAGGACAAATCCTACTAATGCAGATGTGCCATCGTACCGGCTCCATAGTCTGCCAGACACGGAGTGGTATTAACAACATACGGTCTCGCTGAAAAGGTTTCTGTCTCACTGACAACAAAATTAATAGGGCAACATTCCTAACGCAAAGAAAAAATAAGCTAAAGCTGATGTTCCCAACAAAGCATTGAGAAGAGACCCCAGAAGGTTACCAACGATGACTACCTGGGGGTCTCTGACCTCTGCTATGGCTGCCTTTAGTGCTGATGAGTCCTACAGTAATTGTCAGGACTAAGCTACGATGTTGGACCCTTCTGAGGTCTGTTGGCTTTCTGGTCATCATTGCTGGTTCTCTCCTCTCCCATTTGTCTCTGATCACCGATGTTCTGAACGTAACCAGCAGACAAATGGTTAAAGAAATACACTGACTTTATTGCACATTTTTTTATGTATAGCAAATAAAATAACATTATTTGGATAGGAAAGTCAATTACGTTCCTTCATGACCTGATGGCACGCATGCTACAAGCAAACGGCTTTTCAGACGTCTCTAACAAGACCCCCTAAAACCAAAAAAGGGTCTCTCTTTGGCCATTTGACATGCCGGGGAGGTATGTTACCAAGTTATGACAGCATATAAAGACCTTATGTGCATTATTAGAAGAAATAAATCATAGATACAGTTGGTTCCTTCCCCTGCTAATAAGATGAAAAATGAGGACGGGGAGTTTTTACAGCAATAACGGAGCTCTAGGGTTAATTGTGAAAATCAATTCAGTGTCTGAACGTTGCAGAGAACGAGGAGAGTATTGGGATGAGAAGATATATTATAGCTTGTGAAGAGGTCAGATGCACAGACAGAACTAAACACGATAAGAGCCATATATAATGCAGACAGGGCTGGAAATAGCCATGAGACCCTGTTAAAGAAGATGCTATTACAGTTTGGGATATTATTTTAAGCTCATAGTCTTATTATTAATGGCTTTTTTTATTATTATCCAAGCAGCTATATATCTGCTTGGCACCCAATAAGACCCTGTGCTGGAATATCGAGGTACCACGAGTATTTACACCCCCCAAAAAAACCTGGGAAATCAGCCATACCCCAACTAGGGTCCTTGGCACTGGGTCTGGACTGGCAGTCTGGAACGCCGGGCAAATGCCACCTGGATGGATACACACGGCCACACATACAGGCACATCGTTTGGCAGCCGCTGGCCTTAAAGTGCCAGGGCCACCTTGGTCATCCCAGGTCCGGCCCCGCGTGGTGCTGTGAAGTCTTCAGCCTGGAAAGCAATGATGCAGAACAGGGCAAATGTGCTCCCATGTGACCCTAATTTGGTGGAAATTCTGTATAAAACGACCCATATGCTTAGACCTCTTTAAAATCTGAATGCGGATCAACTTTAACCCTTAAAGAGAGATTGAACCTCCTGCGATGCTCTGCAGACTCACTGGGAGCGACCCTGCTCCACACGGCGAGACCTGTGAAACCATCACAGCCTTTTAATTCACGTTATTGCTTATCCGTCTCACGGCACAATATTACGGAGCGGTCTTTATAAATAATAATTACCTATAATAACCGTTCCCTTTTTTTCTCGCCTGTTCATAAGAACGCTGAAATCATCACAGATTTCCCTGTATTTCAAAAATCATTTTGTGAATGCCCTCGGGCAGCGTCGTGTCTTTCAACTTTAAATATCAATTTGTCGGTTTAAAGCCTTTTTTGTAACTTCTAAGTCTCATTCCTCGGATACACCAACACGTATCGGCGGCAGGTTCGCTTCCCGGAACGTCACACCCACACCCAGAAAAACAGGAAACATTAAAGGTTCTACACAAAATGAATGCTACACAAAAACCCCCCGGCAGATGTGACGTTTCATTTGATTTTCTGGTTTATGCTCCGTAATACAAGGGTTTTTTATTCGGGTAACCACAGGGCCCAAAGACTTTCTGCCAAAGATGAAGCTGTGAATCAATAATCCGGTGTTCTGGAAAGAAAGGAGAGTCACCGATGATGACCGGGAGTCAACACTACTAGAGTATGTACCTTGGAGGCTGCCCTAGGACCGACCCAGAGCAGCGTCCCAGGCCGCCTCCTCCGCGGTCGCCATCTTGAATGGATTACAAGTTGCTGTGCAGCTTTAAGACACGGTGGGCTATGATGTCATATCCCGGCGCGGCGTGTCTTCAAAGAGCTGCATGCCTTTTGATGCAGTCTATGGAGGCTGTGCTGAGTCGGCACAGCCTCCATAACATAAGAGCGCCTGGTTAACCGGCCCATTGTAGAGCGGGACACCAGGGGACCCAGTTTAGTAGCAGGGAGCCTGCCACCGCCCAAACCTGTAGCCCAAGTCCTAGATACGTCACTGCTTGGTGTGTGTCTAGATCCTTGGGTTCTGTCACGACCGTCCATTAGTAACTACGCCATTTATACCTACATACGGGGTCAGCTCTGGACCAAATCCATAATGAACATAAGGAACTTGTGGCAACCTGGAACCAACTAGCTTCTCAAGGAGTGGAGCCATCAGTAAAAACTCTATTTCTCACCCCAAAGCTGTTCCCACAGACCTAACAATTAACTTTCCACAAACCACAAGTACCTTAAAAGTGCTGAAGGAGAACGAGAAGAAGAAGAAGTCTATAAATAACAGGAGGAATATTTTCTTAATAATCCTTTTATCTAATTGAGGGTGCTGGGCGGGTAAGTGGCTTCCTTTATGTCTCTTACTCTTATAAATTAGCCTCTTTCCCCCTTAATGATCTAATTCCCTCTTACGATGACTTCACGCTCCCCTTAGTAAGTGCTGATGATATATACAGAATTCTATTTTCTAATTATTCTGTGGGCTAAATGGATGAAGCCCCCCAGTTATATCTTTCACGGTCACTCACCCTCCATTCATCCCATTACACGGAGCATTTTCATTTCTTTTTTTTTTGTTGAAAGAGAGTGCGTGGAGTTTTGCCAACGAACTGAGTATGAATCATTGTGACATTTTTCTGATTTCCAATCCGGAATGCTTTCTCAGCGTAATCATAATCTCTGTAAGGATGGAAGAAAAAACCTAAAATCTTATTTTTCCTGCTTTGTAAAGACCACGGATGAAGTAAAATGTTCTATACTGGTAGGTATGGCCAGCCCATGCTGTCCAGTATAAACTTGTTCTGAAATGGCCCCATAATGCACTGGTGCAGAACTCACGGTCCAGAAATCAACGATACAGATGATGTTTATAAAATCCTTTGTAATCACGAAGATCCGTTGCAAAGTTTACATTTTGGCTTAGCTGCCATGATCTGCCACGGTTGTGGCCCCCCCCCGTGCTGGGGTAATTCACTTAATCACTTATGATATCTGTAGATCAGGCAGAAGCTGATTGGGTGAAAGGAGCTCTGCCGTGCCAGGTCTGTGGCTATAGCACCGCTGTACCTGGAGCTCTTCGGGGGCGTTACTTTGTGGTGGGCAGGGCTTGCTTTACGCATGGCTAAACAGCTCTGTGGGTGGGATTAGTGTTGAGAAGGAGGGGCAGTGGGTGTGGTTAAACTAACTCCCTGGGGGGAAAAAAGAGCTAAGTGACCCAGAGACCCAGAGAAGCAAACATATATTGTAACAATATTGCAATAAAGTGAAAATTAGCAGAAAAAAATGAAATTATAGAAAAAATTACATTAATATTAGCAAACCAGACATTCAGGTACAGAAGGAGAAGAGGCCCCTTGTCTTGTGAGCTTACACTCCTACGGTACTCTCGATGGCTTTGGATGAACCCCTGAATACAGAAAAATCGTTACCGTGAGCAGGGAAGGTCACAGGGTTACCTTAAAACTTAACCACCATATTACTAAGATGCACAGAGCATAATGTTATTAATAATTAAGCAGCTTAATGTAAAGTGATCACATCGCAGACGTCCACGCGCTGACTTACAGCCGCGATAGAAAAAGCAGGCGGCTGTAACCGTACACTGCGATGCAAAGCTGCAGGCAAATCATTCAAACGCAGTCAATTACAGAAATCACGGGGAAAGAGAATTCTGGCGACTCCGTCTGTCGTTCTTTTCATCAAAAGGCCTCAGACAGCTGAATCAAATAAGAGACGGAGCAGCCGCCCAAAGAAAGAAGGAGAGAGGCAAAAAGAAGAGAGCGCTGGAGATCAGCGATTCCCCCGAAGACGTTTTCTTACGCTCCTGGGAGTTTGGTGCGCATATCGTATGCATCGGTGGGAAAAGATTGGAGAATCCGTAAATAAAGAGAGGAATCATCCAAATCAGTCAAATACATAAATATTTAATAACAACAATCAAGCAGGGGCAGACTATGGTAGAAAAGCAGAGCCCTCACGTTAGCACAGCATGCAGCCACGGTATCCAGCCATATACAGCGGGGGTTATATTACTGTATACAGCGGGGGTTATTACTGTATACAGCGCTGGGGGGGTTATATTACTGTATACAGCGGGGGTTATTACTGTATACAGCGCTGGGGGGTTATATTACTGTATACAGCGGGGGTTATTACTGTATACAGCGCTGGGGGGTTATATTACTGTATACAGCGGGGGTTATTACTGTATACAGCGCTGGGGGGTTATATTACTGTATACAGCGCTGGGGGTTATTAATGTATACAGCGCTGGGGGTTATAATTGTATACAGCGCTGGGGGTTATATTACTGTATACAGCGCTGGGGGGTTATATTACTGTATACAGCACTGGGGGGTTATATTACTGTATACAGCGCTGGGGGTTATATTACTGTATACAGCGCTGGGGGTTATATTACTGTATACAGCGCTGGGGGTTATATTACTGTATACAGCGCTGGGGGTTATTACTGTATACAGCGCTGGGGGTTATTATTGTACACATCGATGGGGGTTATATTACTGTATACAGCGCTGGGGGTTATATTACTGTATACAGTGCTGGGGGTTATTACTGTATACAGCGCTGGGGGTTATTATTGTACACATCGATGGGGGGTATATTACTGTATACAGCGCTGGGGGGTTATATTACTGTATACAGCACTGGGGGTTATATTACTGTATACAGTGCTGAGGGTTATATTACTGTATACAGCGCTGGGGGTTATATTACTGTATACAGCACTGGGGGTTATATTACTGTATACAGCGCTGGGGGTTATATTACTGTATACAGCGCTGGGGATATATTACTGTATACAGCGCTGGGGGTTATATTACTGTATACAGCACTGGGGGTTATATTACTGTATACAGCGCGGGGGGTTATATTACTGTATACAGCGCTGGGGGTTATATTACTGTATACAGCGCTGGGGGATATATTACTGTATACAGCACTGGGGGCTATATTACTGTATACAGCGCTGGGGGTTATATTACTGTATACAGCGCTGGGGGTTATATTACTGTATACAGCACTGGGGGGTTATATTACTGTATACAGTGCTGGGGGTTATATTACTGTATACAGCACTGGGGGGTTATATTACTGTATACAGTGCTGGGGGTTATATTACTGTATACAGCGCTGGGGGTTATATTACTGTATACAGCACTGGGGGGTTATATTACTGTATACAGCACTGGGGGTTATATTACTGTATACAGCGCTGGGGGTTATATTACTGTATACAGCGCTGGGGGTTATATTACTGTATACAGCGGTGGGGGTTATATTACTGTATACAGCGCGGGGGGGTTATATTACTGTATACAGCGCTGGGGGTTATATTACTGTATACAGCGCTGGGGGGGTTATATTACTGTATACAGCGCTGGGGGTTATATTACTGTATACAGCGCTGGGGGTTATATTACTGTATACAGCGCTGGGGGTTATATTACTGTATACAGCACTGGGGGGTTATTACTGTATACAGTGCTGGGGGTTATATTACTGTATACAGCGCTGGGGGTTATATTACTGTATACAGCGCTGGGGGTTATATTACTGTATACAGAGCTGGGGGGTTATATTACTGTATACAGTGCTGGGGGTTATATTACTGTATACAGCGCTGGGGGTTATATTACTGTATACAGCACTGGGGGTTATATTACTGTATACAGTGCTGGGGGTTATATTACTGTATACAGCGCTGGGGGTTATATTACTGTATACAGCGCTGGGGGTTATATTACTGTATACAGCGCTGGGGGTTATATTACTGTATACAGCGCTGGGGGATATATTACTGTATACAGCGCTGGGGGTTATATTACTGTATACAGCACTGGGGGTTATATTACTGTATA
Organism: Spea hammondii; assembly: GCA_029215755.1. Taxonomy (NCBI): domain Eukaryota; kingdom Metazoa; phylum Chordata; class Amphibia; order Anura; family Pelobatidae; genus Spea; species Spea hammondii. Next base: position 26,106,479 of record JARDYJ010000013.1, read on the forward strand.
CAGCGCGGGGGTTATATTACTGTATACAGCGCTGGGGGTTATATTACTGTATACAGCGCTGGGGGATATATTACTGTATACAGCACTGGGGGCTATATTACTGTATACAGTGCTGGGGGTTATATTACTGTATACAGCGCTGGGGGTTATATTACTGTATACAGCACTGGGGGTTATATTACTGTATACAGCGCTGGGGGTTATATTACTGTATACAGCGCTGGGGGTTATATTACTGTATACAGCACTGGGGGGTTATATTACTGTATACAGTGCTGGGGGTTATATTACTGTATACAGCACTGGGGGGTTATATTACTGTATACAGTGCTGGGGGTTATATTACTGTATACAGCGCTGGGGGTTATATTACTGTATACAGCACTGGGGGGTTATATTACTGTATACAGCACTGGGGGTTAAATTACTGTATACAGCGCTGGGGGTTATATTACTGTATACAGCGCTGGGGGTTATATTACTGTATACAGCGGTGGGGGTTATATTACTGTATACAGCGCTGGGGGGTTATATTACTGTATACAGCGCTGGGGGTTATATTACTGTATACAGCGCTGGGGGGGTTATATTACTGTATACAGCGCTGGGGGTTATATTACTGTATACAGCGCTGGGGGTTATATTACTGTATACAGCGCTGGGGGTTATATTACTGTATACAGCACTGGGGGGTTATTACTGTATACAGTGCTGGGGGTTATATTACTGTATACAGCGCTGGGGGTTATATTACTGTATACAGCGCTGGGGGTTATATTACTGTATACAGAGCTGGGGGGTTATATTACTGTATACAGAGCTGGGGGGTTATATTACTGTATACAGCGCTGGGGGTTATATTACTGTATACAGCGCTGGGGGTTATATTACTGTATACAGAGCTGGGGGGTTATATTACTGTATACAGAGCTGGGGGGTTATATTACTGTATACAGCGCTGGGGGTTATATTACTGTATACAGCGCTGGGGGTTATATTACTGTATACAGCGCTGGGGGATATATTACTGTATACAGCGCTGGGGGTTATATTACTGTATACAGCACTGGGGGTTATATTACTGTATACAGCGCGGGGGGTTATATTACTGTATACAGCGCTGGGGGTTATATTACTGTATACAGCGCTGGGGGATATATTACTGTATACAGCACTGGGGGCTATATTACTGTATACAGTGCTGGGGGTTATATTACTGTATACAGCGCTGGGGGTTATATTACTGTATACAGCACTGGGGGTTATATTACTGTATACAGCGCTGGGGGTTATATTACTGTATACAGCGCTGGGGGTTATATTACTGTATACAGCACTGGGGGGTTATATTACTGTATACAGTGCTGGGGGTTATATTACTGTATACAGCACTGGGGGGTTATATTACTGTATACAGTGCTGGGGGTTATATTACTGTATACAGCGCTGGGGGTTATATTACTGTATACAGCACTGGGGGGTTATATTACTGTATACAGCACTGGGGGTTAAATTACTGTATACAGCGCTGGGGGTTATATTACTGTATACAGCGCTGGGGGTTATATTACTGTATACAGCGGTGGGGGTTATATTACTGTATACAGCGCTGGGGGGTTATATTACTGTATACAGCGCTGGGGGTTATATTACTGTATACAGCGCTGGGGGGGTTATATTACTGTATACAGCGCTGGGGGTTATATTACTGTATACAGCGCTGGGGGTTATATTACTGTATACAGCGCTGGGGGTTATATTACTGTATACAGCACTGGGGGGTTATTACTGTATACAGTGCTGGGGGTTATATTACTGTATACAGCGCTGGGGGTTATATTACTGTATACAGCGCTGGGGGTTATATTACTGTATACAGAGCTGGGGGGTTATATTACTGTATACAGAGCTGGGGGGTTATATTACTGTATACAGCGCTGGGGGTTATATTACTGTATACAGCGCTGGGGGTTATATTACTGTATACAGAGCTGGGGGGTTATATTACTGTATACAGAGCTGGGGGGTTATATTACTGTATACAGCGCTGGGGGTTATATTACTGTATACAGCGCTGGGGGTTATATTACTGTATACAGTGCTGGGGGTTATATTACTGTATACAGTGCTGGGGGGTTATATTACTGTATACAGAGCTGGGGGGTTAAATTACTGTATACAGCGCTGGGGGTTATATTACTGTATACAGCGCTGGGGGTTATATTACTGTATACAGCGGTGGGGGTTATATTACTGTATACAGCGCTGGGGGGTTATATTACTGTATACAGCGCTGGGGGTTATATTACTGTATACAGCGCTGGGGGGGTTATATTACTGTATACAGCGCTGGGGGTTATATTACTGTATACAGCGCTGGGGGTTATATTACTGTATACAGCGCTGGGGGTTATATTACTGTATACAGCACTGGGGGGTTATTACTGTATACAGTGCTGGGGGTTATATTACTGTATACAGCGCTGGGGGTTATATTACTGTATACAGCGCTGGGGGTTATATTACTGTATACAGAGCTGGGGGGTTATATTACTGTATACAGAGCTGGGGGGTTATATTACTGTATACAGCGCTGGGGGTTATATTACTGTATACAGCGCTGGGGGTTATATTACTGTATACAGAGCTGGGGGGTTATATTACTGTATACAGAGCTGGGGGGTTATATTACTGTATACAGCGCTGGGGGTTATATTACTGTATACAGCGCTGGGGGTTATATTACTGTATACAGTGCTGGGGGTTATATTACTGTATACAGTGCTGCGGGTTATATTACTGTATACAGCGCTGGGGGTTATATTACTGTATACAGCGGTGGGGGTTATATTACTGTATACAGCGCTGGGGGTTATATTACTGTATACAGCGCTGGGGGTTATATTACTGTATACAGCGCTGGGGGGTTATATTACTGTATACAGCGCTGGGGGTTATATTACTGTATACAGTGCTGGGGGTTATATTACTGTATACAGCGCTGGGGGTTATATTACTGTATACAGCGGTGGGGGTTATATTACTGTATACAGCGCTGGGGGTTATATTACTGTATACAGCGCTGGGGGTTATATTACTGTATACAGCGCTGGGGGTTATATTACTGTATACAGCGGTGGGGGTTATATTACTGTATACAGCGCTGGGGGTTATATTACTGTATACAGCGCTGGGGGTTATATTACTGTATACAGCGCTGGGGGGTTATATTACTGTATACAGCGCTGGGGGTTATATTACTGTATACAGTGCTGGGGGTTATATTACTGTATACAGCGCTGGGGGTTATATTACTGTATACAGCGGTGGGGGTTATATTACTGTATACAGTGCTGGGGGTTATATTACTGTATACAGCGCTGGGGGTTATATTACTGTATACAGCGGTGGGGGTTATATTACTGTATACAGCGCTGGGGGTTATATTACTGTATACAGCGCTGGGGGTTATATTACTGTATACAGCGCTGGGGGTGGTAGGAACCCGTTTCTTCTCCCAAGTCAGAAAATTCTAATTAGCTCTAAAGAAAACTTACCGACCTTCTCATTAGAAGCCGACTCCAAATCCCATGAAGCTTTGCCCCGGGGCTCATAACCCTGCAAAGCTGGCACTCTACACCTGCAGTCAATCAACTATGAACCAAATCCCTTTAATCCAATAACAACTCTGGGTTTAATATCAAATAACCGAGAACGCATACGAAGCGACGAACACAAGAGTAGAACACGCACTTATGTACATATAGAATATATGTATGTATGTATGTATTTTTATATGCATACGAAGGAGGGACTTCAGTGGTCTTCAGAAGGATCACGTGTGCGATGTATGTAATATGTCATGGTTAGTATACATTGTTGCGCTGCTATGGATATTTGTCTGGATCCATGTATTGGAGATATTTGAAATAGTTGTGGGTTGCACCCATGTACGTCTGCCCGTGGACATATGTATGATTTTATACACACGTGTGGCCTGTTACAAACAGCAGCTCTTGCGTGTCATCGAGAGGCAGGCAAGGAAATGATTGGGAATCTTCTTATTGAGCGAGCTATAAACAGAAAGGCATAAATAAACAAAGGGGGGGGTCGGAGGGGTAAATGGATGGAAGTAATTGGGAGGGGGGAGGAGAGAAAGTGAAAAAAGAAAAAAGGAAAAAAAAAAAGATTGTGAATTAACCCTTCATAGATGCGTTGGAAAATCTCCAGCAATCGAAGGGTTGCAGCTGAGGCATCCGCATGCCCTCTTCAACAATTCAGAAATTATTTAAATGCATGCATTTCGCATAATGTTTCATAATCCTGGGACGTTAAAAGGAAGGCGACTAAATATGTACAGCCTGGAGAGGAGAAAGGAGAGGGGATGCGGTTTAGGGGGTTTATTTCAGAGGAGAAATGTTAGAAGAAGAGGTCATAATCTAAAACTGGAGGAAGAGAGGATTGGGTGGACTGTAAGGAAATGTTACTTTTCTGAAAAGGTGGTAGATAAGTAGAACAGCCTCCCAGCAGAAGTGGTAGAGGCTATTACAGTGAGGGTATTAAACATGCATGGGATAGGCATACGGCTCCTGAATCTAAGACGAGACCAACGACTGATTAAGGTTTGAGTGTATATATATATATATATATATATATATATATATATATATATATGCAGTGTTCTCTTCATCATTCACTCCTCAGTCAGCAGTAAAGTAGACTCACTATTTAAACAAACTGTGCAAATCCCCTCCTTAAGGGCCGGATACAGAGTTTTCAGGCTAATCCAGAGCATATTCCGTAATTGTTCGCAATTTTAATTGAGCAGCTGGGTAGAAATCCTAATAATACTGCCGTAAATCCCAATCAAAAGAAAAATATCTAATCATCTTCTGCAAATAAAAAAAATACCTCCCAAGTACCTCTTTTTCCTCCCCGTTGCCCCTTTTTCCCAGGAGGTCAGAATGTTTGCTGGGGATGAGGGTATCGCAGGGTTCTACAGCCCTGAAAGCCCCGATAATGTGTAAAGAAACAACAGAATATTTGTTTATAAACTAAGTTGTGTAAATAAAATACAGTGATGGGTATAAATAAATAAACAGTAAATCTCGTTAAATTGTTTTAAAAGGTGTCATATCACCATAGCAACCAATAGAAGCAGATGGGACCATTCCATTGGCTGTTATTGTGAAAACAAACTGGAGCATACTGTGCAAATATATGCCACTAACTGTGAACTGCAACTCCCATCAAGCGCAGTTGTATACTGTTTATTTTGTTCTGGGTTTTTTTCACTGCAGACGGCGAAATGTATTATTCCAGTGAAATGATCCTGCGGCGGCGCTGGTCAAGGTCCGCGAGATCGCACGTCCCGCACATGGAAGGAATTTATACCCGAAGAGGGCCGCTAAGTCTGTTTTTTTTCTATAATGGTTTGGTGACAGCTGTACAAGTGGTTCAGCCAAACAACCTTTCTAACATTATTTATATCCTGCAAATTTATGGACTTAAAGTCTCTTCAGAAAAAGATAACAAAATATTACCGGTAGATAGCTACATATATATTATTATTAATATTATTATTATTTGTATTTTATTATTATTATTATTATTTGTATTTTATTATTATTTTTATAATAAGCATTAATGATAATTATAATAATAATTAGGTTGTAAGGTTTGAGAGCAGATGCATTCATATTGCTCCTTCTTTTATGCCTGTATATTTATCACTGTAATTCCTCCCCAACAATCTAATGTAGGAACGTGGCCATCAAGACCAGACTGAAGCAGGATCCCTACTGGCCATGAAGACCAGACTGAAGCAGGATCCCCTACAGGGTCATCAAGACCAGACTGAAGCAGGATCCTCTACTGGCCATGAAGACCACACTGAAGCAGGATCCCTACTGGCCATGAAGACCAGACTGAAGCAGGATCCCCTACAGGGTCATCAAGACCAGACTGAAGCAGGATCCTCTACTGGCCATGAAGACCACACTGAAGCAGGATCCCTACTGGCCATGAAGACCAGACTGAAGCAGGATCCCCTACTGACCATCAAGACCAGACTGAAGCAGGATCCCCTACTGGCCATCAAGACCAGACTGAAGCAGGATCCCCTACTGACCATCAAGACCAGACTGAAGCAAGATCCCCTACTGGCCATCAAGACCAGACTGAAGCAGGATCCCCTACTGGTTATCAAGACCAGACTGAAGCAGGATCCCCTACTGACCATCAAGACCAGACTGAAGCAGGATCCCCTACTGACCATCAAGACCAGACTCAAGCAGGATTCCCTACTGACCATCAAGACCAGACTGAAGCAGGATCCCCTACTGACCATCAAGACCAGACTGAAGCAGGATCCCCTACTGGTTATCAAGGCCAGAATGAAGCAGGATCCCCTACAGGGTCATCAAGACCAGACTGAAGCAGGATCCCCTACTGGTTATCAAGGCCAGAATGAAGCAGGATCCCCTACAGGGTCATCAAGACCAGACTGAAGCAGGATCCCCTACTGACCATCAAGACCAGACTCAAGCAGGATCCCCTACAGGGTCATCAAGACCACACTGAAGAAGAATTCCCTACTGGGCATCAAGACCGGTCCCGAATCATGGTGGGACAGCCGGATAGGGTGGCGAAACAGGACTGTCCCACGCAAAGCGAGACAGTTGGGAGGCGTGGATGGGAGGATATGGATGAAGCGAGACTAATACAATGGCTCAGAGGACAATGAGAATGCGAGGTGGGAATGGAAAGATATGCGAGGCATAAGGAAACCTCCGTGAGAACAGAACAATGGTTTGGAGAGAAGGGAGAACAGAGAGGGTGTGGGACGGGGAGAGAGGGTCGGTAAAATGAAGACAGATGTGGAGGGAGAGAGGGGATTAAAAGGCCCAATTAATGTGTCAGCGCCAGGGAGCTGCAGAGCGTTACATGCCGCAGCCCACGATACGCGGAACGCTCTGCGGATTAACCCTTCCAGCATGCCCAGTGCCCCCTTCCCAATCCCCGTCTTTAGGATAGGAAAAAATTGTACCTTGACTGCCAGGATATATTATGTATTGTTCTCATTAAACACCAATTCCAGAATAAAAATCCGTCTCTCTGGGACCAAATGCCACAAGAATATTAAATTAGTCTTTTAATGAGGGAATTTTTAATGGGGGGGAACAATTACAACCCAATTAAAGATGGAGGGCAAAAGTTCAAGGTGACTCTAGTGAGTGCACCTCATTACAGCTTTAATGCCCCGGTCTTATTGTATCATCAGTACCCACAACTGCCCCCGTCGAACTAATGGACCCCACATTCCCACCCTCCTGGCAGACAGCTTCTAGAAAACCAGCTGGGGTATTAGAGCTCAAAACATTTAGCTTGTGTGCCAGATGATGGCTGTCTACATACACTTACATCGGAACTCTTTAAATGAGCGGACCCTTCGAAAATTAACCCTTCAATATCCCATAGCAAACCAAAATATTCTAATGATGGTCTTTTTGGGGACTATGACTTGTCAGGAGGTAAACGTGTTCTGAATTAAGCCACCTGTATTCAAGCAGGGATTGAAAAAGCACTGAGTCCATACCCCAAACAGTCTCTTTTATTGTAATCCACCGGTTTCTATGACCTCCTTCTGCCTGGTCCTCCTTGATTCCACCGCTCTCTGTCCTCAGTCCCTGTTGTCGCATCACCCGAATCTCAGTCTCTACTAAACCTTATTGGGAAACACACGTGTTTGTAAAAAGCCCATCTCTTTTACATACATAAGCAGTAAGCACATGATTTTCCTTAAAGTTTCTTATCAGTGTCATGAGTTATGCTGTGTGACTGTCAAGAGATACACAAGAACAAGAACGAGAAGTGTGTGTTAATAAAGGCGATATTGGGGGAAAATGTCTAAAATTGAAAACTAGATTAATATTATATATATATATAATATATTATATTATTATTATATATACATAAAATGTATATATGTATACATTTTATGTATATATAATGTATATATATAATTTATTTTATTTATATATATAATTTTGTTTGTTTATAAATATATATACCGTATATATAATTCTATTTATATATTTTATATATATATATATATATATATATGAAAATATTTAACACATTTTACACTGTAATAATGGTAATATTTTCCCAACCTTGCTTCATTTATCAAACACTGACCATATTCATCCTTTATTTATTGTAATGCCATACAAATCTATTACACACCTTATTAAAATATATTTTAAAATAATATGAATAGGATACAGGAATTGTCAATTTAATTGCCGTCCTCTACGATTTCACAGCTAAAAAGCTTTTTATGGCGATCCTTAGGGATTTATGGAGAATAAATGGGCCTGATTGTGGGCTTTAATAATGGATGTCATTTAGGAAACTGCATCCAATCTCTAAAAGGGTCTCTTATATGGAACGAACCCTTTCACTGCCAAGAGATGGGTAATATTGGATGTGTGGAAATAGAGGATTCGGTTACACAGAGCAATTATAGGAGGCATCAAGAGTATGGATGTGTTTGTAGAGTAATAGGAGAGGTTATAGGGGTAATAGGTGTTATGGGGGTAATAGGAGTAATTGGAGGGGTTAAAATGAGACGTTATATGGGAGTAATAGGCATTACTGGGCAGTGTGTTGTATAGAGTGTAAGCGTGTGTTATAAAAACTCCCCGGAGCGAGTGTCACCCACCCGTGTAGCCTATTGTTTTGGTGGGTTGCGAATGAGTGAAAAAAGGAGAGAAGCATGAGTGAGTGAATAAGGAATGAATGTGGAAGTAAAGCCAATCTCCAAAATTACAGATTTCAGAGATAGATTATGGAGAGTTCCCAAAGGTAACATTATCGAAACAAGGAAAATGCGGAGTGACCCTTGTGAGCATTAAAAATATAATAAAGAAACAAGGGAGGAGAGGAGTTTGTGCCGAATCAGCACCGGATCATTCTCCTCCGCTCTCGAGGCTGCACAAGGTGCTGGACCGTCGGCTCACCCAGCCATACCATTTACCATCTATACCATTAGTGGGCTCGGCATCGTCGAGCGAACCCTCGTGCTATTGGATTTTTACGCAGTGCTCCTGCTTTATAGCAGTGGATAGCAGGCAGCGAGTGAGCCAGTGATCGGTTTAATATAGTAAGGAATGGAAGTCCCCTGCGCGGTGAGGCTCAGTTAGTTACTAGTAGGGTTACAGCCGTTACATTTTTATAGGGGCCGTTTCCAGATGTGGCCAGCTGCACGGGTACGCATGCTATGGGAATCCCATAAGGAATAAATAGAATTTAAGGGTGTGAGATATTTGGGGTGTGTGGTGTACAACTTCAAGTAGCACGGTTTTATTAAAATTTAATTAACTCCTCGCTCGCTAACAGGGCTGGGCATGTGGCCGATCACAGTAATTTTTTCCTGTCAATGTTTCCGTATAACTGCCCTCTGTTTCTGGATAGTATCTACTTGTCACATAACAAGCAGCTTTCAATTACTCCCTATAACCCCTCCCTATAACTCCATATAACCCCTCCTATTACTCCATATAACCCCTCCCTATAACTCCATATAACCCCTCCTATTACTCCATATAACCCCTCCCTATAACCCCTCCTATTACTCCATATAACCCCTCCCTATAACTCCTCCTATTACTCCATATAACCCCTCCCCATAACCTCTCCTATTATCCAATTGAACCAGTGGCATAGATAGCTGAGTCGCCACAGCCTCTATAATTTACGCCTGTCCTACTTTTTGTATCCTTAAAAGGTAGAGCACCAGGAAGTGATGTCATATCCTGCCACTCAGCACTGGGGAACATGGCGGGGGGGGGTCAGTTAGTAGCCCTGCTCCCTTTAATTCCTTGCACTGCTCCATATACTGTACTTTCCCTCTATAACCCCATTCCAATAATATAGTGTAATGATAATAATCATAATTTAGTTATAGATTTAAACAGATTTAAAAGATGTTCTATCAAGTGTAATATCTATTATCTAATAATTGTATATTGACATATACTATACGTACATCATGTACATTGACAGCCCCAGTAGTTACTCTATAAGTCCTTATAAATAAATAAAACATCTTTATAAATAAATTATATATATATATATTGGGAAAATGTGTACTGCAATATAGAATAATACCTATTTATTGGACTATATATAGTGTATATGTGTATGTGTGCTATTTACTCATTCCAATATACATCCCTTTAACCAACCTTACCCTTTTCCCATATAATGCTGCCTATAAGCTCTATATTTAACCCCTTCCTTATTCTAAGTCAGTGTAAGGTGGGCTTTGGCACACAATAAGCTATTGATATCCCTGTCTGATGGAAGCCTGCTTTTCCTCTTCCCAGAATCCTTGTTCCCGAGCAGTCATACTCAGGATGCTTCACGATGATGGAACGCAGAGTATAATACTGGTCCTCCTGCTCCTCGAGGGTCCCAAAATAATAAATGAGGAGGAAAAGGGGGACACGGGTCATTGGGATTCGTCTTCTTTCGGGCGAAGAGGCTTCAGGTTTCGTTATGACCACTGTTCCCTGAAAAATACCCCAAAGCCCTAGGCTACAAATTCCACGCAGCTATCCTTTCCATCCTACAAGACTGATTCGTCTCCAGAGACACCATCCTTTCCTTTCAGCGCTTTAACTCATTCTTTGCCAAAGCAATCATTACATGCAAACATGAGAGAGACACAGCAAGCCCGATCTTCACTCCACCCGTCCCACCTATAGAATTCTTACATTTCCATAGCATGCTTAATGTAATTCTCCTGCGTCCTTCTAGATCGTAATGGCAGATAAGACCTCCTAGAACAATGAAATGATCCACTCTTGGGAACTTTTGAATTCCTTAAGCGTGTTTGCCCCGAGCGCTTCACTTGGGAGGCTGCTCCGTGCGTCTCCCACTCTTTGGTAAAACTCTCTATTCAAAGTCCCATCGAGTCATCCGGTCTTCAACAATAAAGACTGAGGATGGTTTCCACCATAACGTTATGAGATCATTTAGGCTTTAACGCCTTCTTACCCAGCGGACATCATCTATCCCTCTCCACCCTTTTTATTGCCTCTCTCTCCTTGGGGTTTATTCACTAAATGTAGGTTGTGGAGTAGCTTCAGAAAAGATGAAAAAGTTGTCTACGTTCACTACGAAGGGAAAAGCATAAGTCTCACGTGCGGACGCAGCAGACCTAACCTCATCGCAGATCACTGTTCAGTAAACAGCCCTAGTCTATTGCATTCTTTCCAAGGGTCCCAGTTCTTAGGAGACAGTCCTGATTTTTCCAGCTCTTCTGGTAAGGCGGGTGGCCACACATCAAGCCATACCGACTTCTAGCACCGGTCCCACCTAACTCTCTTGACCCTAATTGCCGTTTGCCATACCCCCCTCCAACACATGACTTTTTGGGGTTTGCTATTGTATGTTCTTTTCGTACCCGTACGGTTTTGTAATATTTTTCATCCCCAAAACAGCAAACAAATTCCAGTAAATATTTTTGCAGCTTTTCGATGAAAAAAACTTTCAAAACTGGGGCTTCTGCCGATTACTTCAACTCTCCTCCATCCGACCAGAGAGCATCTCCACCCGGGAACCTCGCCAATGCCGGGATATTGACCAGGTTCCCTTTAATGCTCTCCGCTCTCCTTCTCTTCAGTCCAGCTAGGAATGTAAGTTTACTCCTCAGACCTGAGTGCGCTTGGGACGTTGGTGGGCAAGTGGCCTGCGCAGCACTGGGTGATGACCCAAAAATAGGTGACCTGCTATCTTTTTCAGCCTGTCTAATCTGGCTGGTTCTCCTGCTCTAAAGACTTAAACCTTAATCAGTCGTAGGTCTCGTCTTAGATTCAGGAGCCATATGCCTATCCCATGCATGTTTAAAATTCCTCACTGGATTAGCCACTACCACCTCTGCTGGGAGACTGTTCCACTTATCTACCACCCTATCAGTAAAATCAAACTTCCTTAATTTCCATCTAAACCTCCGACCCCCTAGCCAGCAGTACGTGTTCCCAATTCTAAGAAACTGATGATATCTCAGGGGGTACTTATTAGATGCTAAAGTTCAGATGTTAATTAAAAAAAAAACAATAAAAGCAGATTTTTTTGGTGGCATTTGGTTGATGAAAGGTTGAATCTGATGTAAGTGTGAGGTCTCGCCAGTGAAATATAAAGCGCTGCTGAGCTGCTGATCCTTCTTACAAATGCAAAATGCTTGGTTCTTCATCTAAACTTTTTCTTAGAACTTTCTCCTTTGCGTCATATAATTGCTCCTATAAAGTGTCTCCTTACAGGTTTTACAGAGTGTCTCCACACACCTTGTAGTCAGACGTTCACATATGTTATACACATGAGACCCCCTCTAACAACACGTGAAAAGTTCAAACGCCACACCATAGGATTCCCATTTCCTACATGTCAGCTACTATCGTGCATGTCTATAGCAGAGTGGCCAAACGTGCCTAACCTAAGAGCCACCAACGGTAGACTTCAGATATTAGAGAGCCACACGGCATGCAAGAAATCTTTCCAACTCTCACTCACACCCCTACTCATTCTTTCACGCTCTCTCATACTTTCACACGCTCATACTTTTACGCATACTCTCACTCATGCTCTCTCACACGCTTGCTCCCACACTTATGCTCTCTCACCTATTCACTTACTCTCAGTCTCATTCACTTTTACTCATGCTCTCTCACACTTCCTCAAGCTCTCTCCCACTCTTACTCATGCTCTCTCACTTTAATATGCTCTCACACTTTCACTCACTCTCACTATCTCTCATGCATGCTCTATCACACTCACTCATTCTCTCACACTCTCACTCACTCTTCCTCATGCCCCTGCTCATTCTCTCACTCTTTCTCATTCTCTCAAAAACTCTTACTCACACTTTCTCACTTACTCACGTACGCTCTCACTTTCTCACACTGATGCTCATATTCTGATGCAGGAAATCATGTAACGTACATCACCTGACCCCTATACAAATCTGTATTTATCATCATATACACAAAACGTTAACGCTGACCGACTCTTTAACTCATTAATATACCTTCAGATTACAACGCATTTCAATAACCTTTTATTTATTTTTTTTCATGTGAAAGCCCACAGGGGGGTAAAATTAAAAAAAAAACCCAAGCCGGAGAACAAAGAACAAGAATTGATGGGGAGGAAAAAAGTGCAACATCTTTCTTTTCTTATTAATAATGTGCAGTTAAGTGTTTTTAGGGCCGGGATCCAAACATTATTCCCTAAATCCAATCTTGACAACCAGTCTTTGCTTGTTGGAAGTGTTCTGTCTGTGGGAGGGAGGCGAGTTTGTGTCAGTGGGAAGGGGATATGGGAGGCGTTGCTGACGACTGTTTCTTTAGCTGTAGAGAGGACAGCTAAAGGGGACGGATTTCATTATAGAGAAGGGGATGGCTTCTTACTGCTCTAGGGGCAGGTGTTGCTGAATGCTACAGAGCTGCATTCTGTCTCAGGCTATCCGTCCTAAGCCATCAACTTCACAAGACCAGCCATGGAAGCCCCGCTGATTATCATCTTCAGCTGCCTGGTAAGCGCTTGCATTCCGAACCCGGGGGGGGACTTGCTACATTGTAACTGTTCTAGAGTATGGTCCTCATTGGAGATGGAAAATCTAATGGCTACATTTTTTTCGGAGATTATTCTAAGGCAGAGGGATATTATAATAACCCCTATAATTACTGTCATGCCATTCTAAACGATCCAAGTCGGGAGGGTCTTTGGAGCAATTTGACGAAATGTTTACAGATACTCTGATTTTTCTGAGTTTTGTAGGTTGATCACATTTCATTGCTATTGTAAGCTCTCCCTGATGCATAAATCGGTTTCCTGCCCCGTTGACCCCCTATGGTTGCAGCCTCTAAATTTTCTCATCTTGAAGCATTTTTCAGATGATGCTATCATTAGGCGTTTGATGAATGGAATGACTTGGCCAGATTGTAGGATTGTGTGTTTAGGGGAGAGAGGGGAGAGCTGACATTGTGGATGTTGCAGCACATCCAGGATCTGCAGTGTACTAGGGTTTGGTTTGTGTATCATGCAGTGGTGATAATTATCTTCCTATTACTGCGCGTACAAAACCCAACATGCTCAGATTTCAGCAGGAGCTGCACAATGCTTGCCCTTCAATCTGAAATCTGCTCCCAAACCTTTCAAGGGCTCCCTCCTACCTCCCCGCCGTGGAAAAAAAAAAACCATTAGTGGAAGACATCAATCGGACAATTGGTGCATGGGAACTGTCACTCTCTTCCTCTCTGTCTTTCCTAAGCTTCATCTCTTTAATTCTAGAGATGCGGTCAGTAATTGTCCCTTATCCTAAGTCCTAATAGGCGTCATTTAGCTTGGGCTCCTTGGGTTCATTTTATTCCACATTAAATAATCAATAATATTTCTGCTGGTTCTGGACGACAAGTCCCATCATCCTTACTGATGATGGAAGCTATGTTCCACCAACAGCTGCGTAGGACTTAAATCCACTCCATCTCCATAAATGAGTTTATCTTCTTGTGTCTTGAGTTCTTCCATCGGTTACTGGTATTGCAATCTCTTTGGGACATAGATTACGAAACTATGGTTTATTCTAGTACACAAAGCCTTTTATGGGTACTTTAAAAAAAAAAAATGAGGCTTGTAAATTCTAGATTCCGTGTCCAAAAGTTTCATTGTGGAGCAGAATATGACTGTCTCCATCAGTGATGTTCTGTGGAGTTTGAAGGCGGCGAAGAATGTATTTTGCACATTATCGGACCTATTCTGGGTGGGCTTGTAACGTGATACAGAAAGTTCTGAATGGACTTGCAATTTGGGAGGGGATTTCTGGATGAGCTAGTACACGGGTGTTTATCTAGAGGGGCTGGAATAGATAATGTGTTCTGAATAGAATTATTCCAAATGAAACTGTAACCTTGAATAGTGTGTCTGGATCCTCTGACAAATGGGGCCGCTACCTAGTGGGCTGGTAAGATTAAAAGGGTTCTAGATTGAGTTGGAACAATGGACGGACGCTGCAGTTGTTTATGCCTCATCATTTTCCTAGATGTTTTGCCGGAGAAATTTAAATGGATTGTGGGATAATGAATGTTCCAAGTGGGTTGGTAAAATAGAAGTGTCGGTGTCTGGATGGCCAAAACATTGATTTGGTCTGAAGAGACTGAGTATGTTCTAGGCTACGGTTAGGTTTGGAGTAGAGTCCATGTGGGTGTTTTTTTTAAAATAAATATTAACTCAATGGACTGATATTCTAGATATTTTAAAATGGTAAAGATTATTTTGCAAGTCGTTTAGGAGATTGAGTTAAATCATTTTATAATAATGTGAACGATCCAGAAAGTCCTGGAAAGGTCTAATCAAGGATAGATAATCTAGATCTTCCAAGTGGCTGCTCTGGGAAGATTATGGATGTTCTTTGCTGTCTAAAAATGTTCATATGTATTTTGGATGGATGGAAAGACACATGTTCTGTGTTTATGTCTACAATATGAGATGATAGGGCATGGCCTTGATGATAGTGGGCACTTGTATGACTGTGGGTGCTTGCATGGTCTTATATGATGGCATAGGTTGATGTGGCTAATGAGGGTGGTCCAATGCTGTCTAAATGGGGTGGGAATGTAGTGTTTTGAGTCCATACATTATGGTGGTGTCTGATGGTTGGTTGGTGATGGTCTGATGAACGATGCTGGAGTCTTGCTAGGTTTTCTTTTGGTGGGGTATCATTCTTTAAAGTCTCAGTAGGACACAGGAACCGGCATGGACTGTATGTTTTGCCATAAAGGGATTATATATTCATAAAAACAAGATATAATTCTGTCCCTGGTTCTTTCTAGCGTTTCATAATTTTGTTAAGAAGCAGATCTTAAGATACATTATAATAATCGGTGTAAATTCTTAATGAAATTGAATAAGCACTTATAACATTTGGCAAGAACTACTGAAGACTGGTAACTTGTCACATTTTAACATGCTGACTAAATGCTTTTCATCCCGATTTTGAGTTTCTCATCTTCGTATAGGAAAATAAATCAGTTCCTTAGACTTTCTGACATATGTACCCACTGATGTCATTTTAAAGGTGCTGTTCCACCTAAAACATTACTTGCGTGCTCTAGAATGCCAAACAAATCTGTCATTTCATTCTTTCCTCTGAAGGTTAAATCCTGTAAAAAAAAAAAAAACTATGCAAACTTTTAAGAAGCTCTTTCGGTTTCTATGGCAACAACCCATAAGTGCCTGCTTTTGTTAAACATGGCAATTAACGGTCTTGCCAGAAATTATGATTGAGACAGGATTTTGCTTGATTAAAGCGTTATTCTTTGGAAGGGTTTGTGCGTTCATCAGGACTAGGAAGGATGTTCCTAATGATGCGTTTACTTAGAAGATGGAACAGCACCTTTAATAGCATCTCGGAAAGAGATTTGCTAATGTTTTTTTCTGGTATGACAAACCTGTTTTGTGTTTGTTCATAAATATTTAGGATTTTTTTATAGCAGAAGTAACATTCTAGATAAGCGGTTTCCGATCTTTCTATAAGGAACCCTTCATGATGTCACCCCCCCCCACATTTATGTTCTATACTGGGGCAACAAATAAAAAGGAAATTAGGTCTGGCCACGGAGTCCGCCTAGCGTTAGCCCACAGATCTCAACCCACAAACCTGGAACCACTGATTTGTTTAAGACTTTTTGAGTTATGGAAAATAGGGGATTGAAACTTTTTCCACATTATTTTGAAACAATTCTGTAATTTTTTTTTAAATTTACTTAAAAAGTGCACATTTTAAATATTATTTTGGGATGTATTGTTTAGAATAGCAATGTGTTGCCATTAGCTACGGATTTTCCTAAGAGAGTCTTAAGAGTGGTCGTGAGTCGGTGGGGTGGTCCGTTAGGAAAGGTTTATTTTGGGAACGCTTTGTGCTTTTTGGTCGATCTCCTTGCGCTGCTGATCACTCAGGTGAAAGACCAAATAACATAAAACCGCATTCCTAGCAGCTTCTAAATTCTCCACCCAAACCTCTCACAAACGTCAGTCCTGTCAAACGCAATGACGGGAAATTTAAAACACAGAACGGATTAAGCCCCACAGACACCTGCAGCGTGCCAAAGGCTGTGAGACGTTACGCAAATAAGCATGCAGGCCAATCGCAGCGACAAAAGCAACACACAATGCGGACGCACCATTCTCGGGCGCACACCAACACACTCTTATCGGTATGGGCAAAGCTATCTATTTGCTTAACAACTTCGTATTACGTTTCCCATGATGCACTGGGTCTCACCAAGCTGTGGCTTGGTCGATGACCTACAGCCCGTGTGATACTTGGCCGGTCAGGGTCAAATCATCAGGAAAGACTAAGAACTTGGAGGAAAGAAGAAACAAGAGGTCGTAATCTAAAACTAGAGGTCATGAGGCTTAGATTTAACGTAAGGACTTTTTACTACGAAGGTGGTGGATAAGGGGAACAGCCGCCCAGCAGAAGTGGCAGAGGCTAAAAAGAGCGAGAGAATTTGGCGAGGCACGGCTGAAATGTTCACTTGCAGCTAAAACAGACAAACATGTATTGACACACAGTACACACGTATGTATGAGAATGCGGTTGATCATCAGATCCAAAGTAAACATGCAGGCACAGGTGACCGGATCCTCTCCCCGAGGGGGGGGCGAGGGAGTCCGTGATTCATACACATACCATAACATTCGGTGTGTGTCCATGTACCGTACGTACCCGTTTGTGTGTGTGCGTGTGTGCGTGTGTGTGTGCATTCATGTGTATACATGCCTGCTTCTGTGTCTCTCTATGTGTTTCTATATGCCTGCTCCTAGACCTGCGTGAAGCAGGATTTATTCTGTATCCCGTGCTTGCGCATGCCCATGGGATCTGTGTCTTTAAGTGTCTGTGTATAGATGTTGTGTTCTGTGTGTATGTATACTTGCACGTGTGATTGGCATGTTTATCTTTGGAAGTATGTATATAGAAACATGGAATTTGAACCATAGTCTGCCCGTTTCTCCTGCTGTAAAGACTCAGACCTTACTCAGCCGTTGGTCTTAGATTCAGGAGTCATATGCCGATCCCATGCGTGTTTAATCCCCCTCATGAATGTTACTAGATAGTAGAGCACGGAAAGGTTATACTTTGCCATGAGTCACTTTGTATATGTATCTTTGTGTAGATCTGGGTGTAGGTTGAGAGGGTAATACCCCTGCAGGGTGTGTGACGAGGGGGCGTATGTACAGCACCCCAGGGCAGATACTGTTCAGCGGTCAGACCCGCTATCTGCATCCCTGCATCTGCGGGGGTCTCACCACCACTTAGTGATGTCGCCCAGTGTGGACAGGAGAACAGCTGCTGGAGATACGCAGTCCTTGGAGGAATGCAAACATTCTCCGGGAGGACCTGAAAAGGAATGGTCTACAAGAGAAAGCGCTGGAATATCATTAGATGTCTGAGAGTGCTGTGTGTGCCAAGGTAACGAGACATTCTTAGAACGTGAGCGCTGTCCTGAGCCTGTCTGCAGTCATGGGGTCACTGTGCATGAGATCCAAACCCACCGCTGTCTGGATCATCCAGGACCTTCCACTACATGAGATGCAGACCCAACTGTGTCTGGATCGTCCAGGCGATCTACAGCCAGGACGTTCCACTACATGAGATGCAGACCTAACGGTGTCCTGATGTATGATGTAATGCAACAGAACCTATTGGCCTACAACCCATACTTCGGCGCTCGGGTTTGACCCGGAGTCTCAAGATGAAGCCTTGCTTCACCGGGTCTCCTGGTCGCTCTCCCCTTTTCTGGGGTAGGTCCCATAGCTAACCATGCCCCACCGTCATGAAGATGGAGAGCTCCGGGAAACCAACCCACGGTGTGCCCAAAACGTGTGAACCTGTCCCCGCTTCTTCTTCCCAGGTCCCCGGCAGTGCTGTGCCGTCAGTACCCAGCTGCAAAGTGTCTCAGGACATTTCCTAATCTTTGGCAACATAAGGATTAAAAATCGCTTTTACCGTAGTCTCTCCGACCCCTGATTTATTTAACTTTAGCTCTTTTTTACAGAGCTGTATATTTTTTTTAAATGGTTTTTCCACATAAATTCTAAGTCTCCTGTTCTAAAAATATTTTATCATAATAAATTCTCATTTTAATGAGTATTTTTTCAGTCGAGTACATCGTTTCAAAGGGAAAATTCTTAAACTTAGGACAAAACTTTTAATGTCCTCCACAAAATAAAGAAGCTCTTTTGGGGGGGGGCTCTCTGTAATGCGTTATCATACTTTTATCTATAATGCTCCATACGATCTCCATACGATACCTTTTTATACCTCACACCATTAATCTATATGACCCCCACCCCTATAACCCTCTTATATCTCCATATAACCCTGTTTTATAGCTCCAGCTTCATATCACCTCTCCCTATAAACCGAACACGTGTCCCCTACATATAATTCAAGTGCTGGCGGCGTATTACACACAGATGGGATCACGCTCATGGATGGAGCTGCAACGGGAACACATTATATACTGAACATATATATACGCTGCTTGTTCACAAATTCAAGACCCTGTGATCTTCTGCGACGACTGATCTTTGATCATGCCTATGGGGTTGGTTCACGTGGAAACATGTGCTTTTCATATCGGGCATCGGGAGCGGCGTGACCCCATGAAGCCTGGCTTGGAATCAAGACCTTCTTATATCTTAGGTTTTATTTATTTCCAAGGATCTCTCCTATAAAAAGCATATTTAAGGGAAAAATCTGCACCAAAAGAGGATGATGGATGTTTGGAGTGCAGCAAAAAGTTGGGGTACAGGATGAAAGAACGTGGTGGGGACAACCATCAGAACCCCTTCAATTAATTCCAACCAAGCTCCTTAATTTGTCATGGGTTTATAATTAAAGGTGCAGTTCTGCTCCAGATGTGGTTCCGAAACATAAATTGTTCTCTCCGGTAGAAGCAAATAACTTTTTTTTTCCTCCAAAATGTATCTTTTTAAATGCCTGTTCAAAAAAAAAGAAACTTTGAAATCCTAATCTCTCTGACATTCCAAAATTAAATGAATAAAGTAACGGACCGCATATCACCTGTGTGTGGAAAATATGATCCATCAGAAAAGAAAGCAGGGATCGTTTAAAGACCATCAAGATGCGTTGAGAATAGAAGGTCTCGTGAATTTGGGGCAGTAAAGGTTCGGACATTCACGCTAGGTCATTGTCAATGGTCCTTCAAGATTCGAGACTCAGGGTCATATGGTAAGGTTTTCTGAGTTTGTGTCTGTGGAATGCCCATTAGACTGCTATATATACAATGAACGATGCTACTAATTATACGTCATTTTGGGATGAGGTTTGTGACGGTTTAAGTGATTTATGTAGTCTTGTGTTTATCAACACACTGGCCGATCTGTAACATGTGGTGACCTCAAAGACTAGCGAAGCTGGATTTACCTGCAACCCAGCCCCGGGCATGGAACAATAAACTGGTAAAAATACCTGCATTTTGTACCAAACTTCTAAGAATTGAACTGAATTAACCTGAGAATTCAGTGATGTATAATGTTCCAAGCATAAAAGTGCCTATGAGCTACAATGTATCTCACATACAGTGAAGCCTGGTCTAATATTATTATAAAAGTTGTCCTTTAGTGAAAAACATCCTCAAAAGGTTGCTAAGCAAGCTGTGGCTTATTTTTTTTCTGGAATTGTTACAAATTAGTGGGTTATTCTATGTAATATCTTCTCCAGATCAGTTAGGTTGAGACAATTCAATATTTTTCTTAAGCACATATGAAACATTTACAATACTATTGGGTTTGTTGTGGTTGAGGAACCCTGTCCTGGAAACCCAAGAGAGGGTACACATGTGGCGCGACAACCCATACCACTGAACTTCAAACATGGCCGACCTGGAACCCAACTCTTCTGGTTCCATAGGAGACCCTGGGCTAGACAAGTGCAGAGGTTGTGGTTAATCCCGCTTGAATCCCAGAAAATAAATTATTGTCCCCGTTGGATGCCCAGAAATTGAATATTCCTAATAATTCTAATTCACAAAAACTTTCAATGTGCACACGAAGCTATTTGAGGAAAACATTTTATTTATCTATTTTTGTCTCATGGTGAAGAATGAATTCCAACGTAGAACATATCTGGTCAAGGATGATGAGAATTATGTCTAAAAAAAAATAAAAATGATGTGATCTCACAGACACTACGATCCATCCTACAATCTGGCTTCTTTCATTCCTCACCGTAATGTCAGTAGGGATTGGAGACAGACACGTCTGCTGCTCTTCTTACCCAGATGTTTATAGAATGGATCAACTTAATAGAAAAATGTTTTATACAAGAGTGGTTAGTATAACATTAGAATAGCTCCTTTTCAAGTTGCGAAAAAAAGGCCACTCTATACATCAAATAATTTACATTCTTACCATGGGAAGCCGTGTTCCTCAAAATCAAGGTTCTTACCAACACAGCACCTCTGGAGAGATTTTCCAGAAGGGGATGACACACTAACAGATTTGGGTGATGTGGAGTGCGGTTGATTCATGGGAAAACATTACCCCAGGAAAAAATGGACATGGTGTTACAATAGAGTGATGATAGACCACTCTTCCCACCAACAGTCCTTCATAATTATTTCCAGAACTCAAACACATGGCCACTTCCCCAATGTCACCCAACTCCCATTTTTTGCCTAAATTCAATATTTAAAGCATTCTAGTTTTTGCGGTGCTTGTAGATAGTAACCTATAGACACAGTCTTTTAGTCAATAGTAGGGTTCCTTAACAAGCTCCCTGTTGGGTAACTCTGTGAGTAATTTGGTGGCCCAGTTTGCCAGCATGGACTCACTCAGCAGAGTTAATGCACCATGTCTCTCCAACACTCACCAGCAGTGAAAGACTAACAGCTCAAGTCTTCATTGACTTAATTGCAGCACCTGGCTGGCTAAATGACCATTTGGGTTTGATGATATACTAATTGATTGTCATGAATGCATATGGTCTATGCCAACCATAATATGGCAGCCTAGTGTGTGTGTGTGTTCTGCATCCAATAACAGCCCCTTGTGGAAGTAAAAGGGGATGGAATAAGCCTAAGTAGTAAAAGAAGAATTTCCATAGTTCAGGTTTTGCTATTTTTGGAGTTGGGACGACACTCTGTATTCTGGGGATTCTGCCAGGGTTCCATATTTTCCTTTTGATAAATGCATATTTAGAATACGCAGGCATTTTGTTCCCTTTAAGTAAATCTGCTGCTTTATGCGTTTTTCCTCATATTCTATCTAGACTTACTATTTTCTACCGAGCACAGCTGTTTCTTCTCTTCTAATTGAGACAGCCATTGCTCGCTCTGTCCTTAATCTCTTAACTTGACCTGTCTCCCACTGCTTTGCCAATTTCTCCCATGGGTTCCAGTGTCACCCTCCTGTCTCATCATCTCCCTCTCACTGTCTCACGGCCCGAGACCTTAGTCTCGTTCTATGAGATTCATCATAAGGTTTCTGTCAGTCTGTAGTGTCCTGGAACATAAGGTCCTGTTTATAATAAGCCATCTTGGGACAGAGCGCAAAAGGAACATTTTGTTGGTTCCCATGGTGATTACTCAAGCTTTTGCACTTTTCCCCAGCATTGCTTTTATTTTTGAGACATTATTCGTGTTCTTCCAACTCTGCATGCTTTTCATGATATCCCCAGATATCCGTTCACTGTAATTCAGACGTGCTAAATAAAAGAGCCATTTCTGGAGGAGACACGAGGACTAGAATAAAGGAACTTTGTCTTAGATTCTTCCATTAATTCCTGACAGCCCCCCATGTCTTTGGTGTTTCTATGTTTTGATGTCATTGTCTCCTCCATTTCATCCTTTATTTCATGTTGACATTTTAGAAATGTATCCCCTCGTCTTCACTGCATCTTTCAATCTGTTTCCCAGTTTTTGGCCTTGACCCCCTTACTGAAATAAGCTCTCGGCCACATGCCCCTATCAGAGCCACCTCCCAGTCTATCTCCTGCCCTTTTTGTCCAATACCTTT
The DNA here is from genome assembly GCA_029215755.1 of Spea hammondii. NCBI lineage: Eukaryota > Metazoa > Chordata > Amphibia > Anura > Pelobatidae > Spea > Spea hammondii. The sequence goes on from JARDYJ010000013.1 coordinate 26,129,588, forward strand.
TTTTTACATTTTAACATTCAAAAACCTTTACTTTGCTCATTTTCATCTGATTGATTCGTCTGATTGGGCACTTGTCTGTTTTAGAATGACTTGAACCCTTTGAGCACTAGAGTACTTTGCCATTATCCTCACTTCTCCAAACAAAGCAACCTTTTGTTAACCTCGTATCATCCCGGAATTCTGCATCTCATCGTAGAATCTGGATTTGGACACACTGTGTTTTGCCCGTTTGTCTGCCTAACTCTTGACTTGTCGTTTCGTGTTCTAGGTCCTGCTTCACGCAGAGGACAAGGCCTGCCCGACCAATCAATACACAGACAGCGGGGAGTGCTGCCGACCCTGTGGAGTGGGAGAGGGAGTGATACAACCATGCGGGGGAAACCAGACTGTTTGCGAGACCTGTCTTGACAGTATGTATAGATCTAACCATCTACTGTACTTCATATGCGCTAATTTCCGCATATAGTGATTTTCCTCACTTTTGGCTGGTAATTTGAGAATAGTAGGAGCAGAGGGGGGCACGTGATGATAAGAAACCCGTGACTCACTCTGCTCCCTATGATGCGTCAGCATTTCTTAAGAAGAGTTACAATCAATATTTATTTAGGGTTACGCTGTTAATACTGGAAGGGGCTAATGAAGAGAAATGAAACCAGTGTGTAAAGCATTCTCCAAGGCACACTGATCCATACCTCTTATAAATTAACAAGGCCAGGCGGGGAAAGGTGACCTTGGGTGTCCCCAAATCTCACTGCTCAGTGCTGAATTGCTTTTTACTCCATATGAGTGCTGACCATTACTCCTCCTATTACACTATATATCCCCTTCCTATAACTCCTCCTATTACACCATATATGCCCTTCCTATAACTCCTCCTATTACACCATATATCCCCTTCCTATAATTCCTCCTATTACACATATATCCCCTTCCTATAATTCCTCTTTTTACTCTATGTAACCTTCCCTATAACTCTTCCTTTTACTCCATATATCCCCTTCCTATAATTCCTCTTTTTACTCTATGTAACCTTCCCTATAACTCTTCCTTTTACTCCATATATCCCCTTCCTATAATTCCACTTATTACTCTATATAACCCCTCCCTTTAATTTCTCCTATTACTCCATATAACCGATCCCTATAACGCCTTGTATTATATATATCTCTTTTCTTTAACCCCTCCTATTACTCCCTATAACCCCTCCTATTACTCCATATGGCTTTAAGTTCTCCTTATGTAGCCTTTATCCCCAAATGTTACCATTACTCCATATACTATATTCTGTCTCTATGATATCTCTCCTAACATATCTCTCCTTTTGCTATAACGCCTTCTTTTGTTCCCTCAAGGAACTAAATGGGTTAACTCAGCAGCTGCTCCCCAGACTTGGGTCTGATTATGCCCCCTCAGGGGGCCTCTCTTTATGTCCTTCACATCAAAATCTGGATTCCATCTGCCATAATGTAAACCTCGTTACTGCAAAATCAATGACACCCTCCCTCTGCCTGCTTTGCCCTTGAGTGTGACCTTGGGAGCAGAGATAATGTTCATTGTCATGAACCGGATTGTAGAATCATCTCTCATCTTTACATACTGCAACAAGTGAAAAGGAAGTGTCACTCGGTGGAAACAAGCCTTACACAATGGGGGGCTTTGATGGAGAGAAAGTTCATCACTCAATAAAACATCTCAACTCATTGAGGACAGTCTCACTCATCGAGATTCCTTCCCGCTTACGGAAATCTATTCTTCGCTTCGAGTACTGAGAGGCTGTTCCATTTATCTACCACCTTCTCAGTAAAGTAAAGCTTCCTTACATTACATCTAAGCCTCCGACCCTCTAGTTTTAGATTACGACTTTTTTTCTACCACTTTGTGATGAAAAAAGCCCAAAGTTCCCTTTCTCCCTGCCACCTAGAGGACAGCGGAAAACATGTTCCTAAATGGAATTTTGTAAAAACTAATCTCATTAAATCATTATGACTAAAGACAAATTTAATGCAATCAGAATGAAAGTACATTCATTTTAGCTGTAATTATCCTGTCAAGGGAAATTATAATAAAAGACGTAATGATGGAGAGACATGTAGGCTGTGCAGACCCACTGCCTTCAATATGAAAGATAAATTATATTTTCTGTACACATACAGATAAATATGGGGTATTTCTCCATAAAGATGGCTGATAAGCACCACCCAACAGGGCCATACCAGGTAGGACGAGGCGTTAGTTAATACACGTCATATAACAAATTATAAAAGGTATCACCAGTCCAGACTTGTCACCCAATATCAATTAACTCCACTCAATTTCTCCTGATGAATGACATCACTTATAGAAGAACATGCAACAGTACATTTAGAACGGTTAAAGTTAACGTAGGGCACTAAATAAATGAAACATCACAGGGGGTAGAGGTTGATAGAGTGATGGAATTTAAATATGCCTTGGATATACCCGAAATAGATGCAGCTCTGGTTGGGTCCTGTAATTGTCACGGTCCCTTCTGCTTAGTTCTAAATGTCCCAATGACTTTGGGCTTCCATGGCTCGGCGTTCCGTTGTGCCGGTATAATACTTCTGATTAGTGAATTATGTCACTTGGGATTTGTATTTTTCAAGAAAGCTGCTGCGTCCGAGCTGTAGCAACCACTGGATACGTGAGGTCAAAGATCTACAAGGGATCTTGTTCTCTAGAGTTTAAGTAGTTGACTCCAATATCCTGCCTTCAGCTACTATTTCCTATGTATGTTGAAAGAAAGAGATCAAAAAAGCCATAAATGTTTAGCCAATAAGGCACCTTGGGGCCATAAAATAACAACAAACCTCCTTTTACCGCCATCATTACAAGACAACATTAAAAAAACAAAAAGAAGATGATAACCAGGCGTTCTGGCATGTCCATGTACCGGGTCCAGAACATGCTTAGTAATCACTTTTGGGCAGTCAATGCTAACAGGTAGAAACCTTCGTGTCTCAGAATTGGCACTGTGCAAATAGGTTAAATAATACAACTTTGTCCCATGGTTGGAACTGTATGTTTCCTTCTCTTATAAACCTGATTGACGTACACAACTATAATTGTTACACTGTTTATGAGCTTGAACACAAATAAGTTAAATCATTCCCATTTTTGAAACCTATAATCTTCCCCAGCCAGTTGATCTTAAAAAGTGAATATGCAACCCATTCTGGTTCCATAAAGTAGCTGGATAACCAGATGGACATTTTTATACAACTAATCTCTCCACTACAGCATTCTGATTTCCAGTTCATTTTTTGGGAACTTTTGCAAGTTTTTCTCATTGACATTGCACCCCAAACGCATAACCTGAAACTAATGTCTTTAGCTCCGCAATGTGTCATAAGTAACAAAATAGCCTTCCAACGCAAAGACGTAGGAGACAACCAGTTCTAGAGAGATCCGAGGAGTCATTGAAACACTTCCAGCTTTTTGCCAAGTCTTATGTACAGAATTGGCGTAAATTATGGTTATTTACAGGAATATATGAGGCCGAGTTATAAAGTGAGAGTTCAGATTATAAAGAACAGAACAATTTAGAACCCAACTCAATCCAAGGTGTCACAAGTATAAAAAATCAATAAAATAAGAGGAGGTCCATATCTCACCCCTATAGTGGCCCAGAGACCTTAAACTGTTGGAACATCCTTAGAGGATAGACAATGGAATCATTTGTGCTACATGACTATCTTCAGAGTTTACAATCAAAACACTAATTCACATTATTGAGTCCAAATCTATTCCCAAAACAAACTGTAGATCAAAGCTGGACCGAGTTGCAGATTATTTCTTCCAAAAGATTAATAAGCCAAACATTAGAACATCTTTAACATCTAGTTCTGTTCCAGATGGAAGTAACAGCAGGGACAAAGAACACATTCACATAAAAAACAGCCAAAGTTTAAAACGTTATGCGGATGTATCAGTGCTTTGAACACAGATGTAAGATATAATATGTATGTCAAGGGTCCTCCTTACAAGTTCCTTCTAAAAAGGAGCCTGTTTTCTTTGTTATCCTTCTGCCTGGTTGAGACTGGTCTACCAGTCCATCAAGGTCTACCATAAGGCATAGTTCTATCAGTATGGTATGGGATCAATAAACCACAGTAGAACTTGTCCATCTTACTCCATGCTGGATTGATGGAGCGATCCAATTGTGCCATCAGTGTAGACTGTGCCCACGAGCCCTCTAGAAATCTATATAGACCTCTTCATTTATGGCTCATCCCTAGGATCACTGAAAGTCCATCGTTAAAATGTATAGTGCCGCTGAACAATAACATTAAAGTTCATGTTCTTTTTAAGAAGCCATGGTAATATTCTAAGACACTTGAGAAAGAAGGTTGTAGTTTTCAAGTTCCGGGGTTGCTCTGTCCAACATTCCACCACCATCTTCACTTACTGATCCTTCCTTTCACCTCAAATCCCTAAAATGTTCTTAATTAGACTTTCCATACTATCCTGGTATAGAGACACATATATATCTCTTTTGTAGGAATACCTCTAAAATACATTGTAAATTCTGAATATATATGATTGTCTAAATACTGCTGCGTGTGTCCAAACGTCTTGACGTTGATGAGATACCTTCCTAAATGAACAGGAATATTTTGACATTCATACCCTCCAGGCAAGGTTCCAACAACTGTCTGCAGCTTTAGGTAATCTGGATTGTGTAAAAGGCAAACTCGTACCCATCGCAGCCAGAATAAGGACTCGTGCTACTGACACGTTTATTACTCTGGATAAACCTGTTAAAGATCTGGATTCTTGACTGACATCTCAAACGTACCGCTTAAATGACAGGTAGTTTGAGTTCCACCGTTGGCTTAACTCCTTTTCTTAATTATTTTTCCACTTCATATTAGTTGCGCGGTCGATAGTTACACAACCTACGGTGAAAAACTGTCAGGAATTGAATTATGTGTATAATTGAGACAAGTACAGTGTTTCCAATCGCCTTTTCTGTGACTTCTAAAATTATGTATAATTACGGTATGTATGCAGTTAGCTTGTTATTTATAATAAGCGTTAAATTCCTGTCTGTTATTTCACCTATAGATTATTCAAGCCACTTTGCTAGCGGACATATACATTAAAATCTATTTTACCAGAAATATTGTAAAATATGACTTCCTAGCTTGCGTTGTTAAAATCTTTTTCCCTATGACTTCAAGTACAACCTAACCTTCTGTGACCAAACATTCCAAGCACATGACCTGCCTGATGGCCATATTTCCAGTTTCACCAACAGCACCTATGTATAACGTCATACTACGGAATATATCCACAAATTTTAATCTAAAAAAACACCTTTTTGAGTTGAACTAAGCCAAAGGTCCATATGCAACAAACTTTCTGAGCTTTAATTCAGAAAGGAACACCACTAAATTTAGGGGATGTTCTGATCCTCTATATAAGGAACATGAGACCACTCGAAACTGGGGAGCATACTTAAGCGTGATTTCTGAGCTTGTTCTCTCCGTGTCTCTCTCTTCTCTCTCCTTCCTGTGGTAGCATTAATGGGTGGTGGCGGGTCCGATGGGGGCACTGATGTCTGAAAATGGGTCGGGCATAAATGGGACTTGGCAACGAGATGCCGTTCACCATTCCCAGGGACTTCCCCATAAATGCGGCAATCCATTACCATACCCAGAATATTTATATATAAGGGTATTTACATTGGAATCACCCTTATGAGGTTAATTTTTTTATCCTAACCTTCTGTCTGCCTCTGCAGGTGTCACCTACTCGGACGTGAACAGTCACATTGAACCTTGCAAGACCTGCACCGAGTGCTCGCCAAACAAGCGTATGCAAGCGCCATGCGTGGAGACAGACGACGCAGTTTGTGTTTGTGCATATGGATACTTTCTGAACGAGGAGACAGGAGACTGTGAGCCTTGCCAGAGCTGCAAAGAAGGCAGGGGAATGATATTATCCTGCTCAACGTCCCAGGACACTGTGTGCGAGGAGTGCCCCGAATGGACTTACTCCGACGTAGACAATAACATGGATCCTTGCCTGCCATGTACCATCTGTGAAGATGGGGAGATAACACTGGAAGAGTGTACATTCACGTCTGACACTGTGTGCTACGGTGAGTATGGGAATCCCATTAATGGTCAAGATTTGGAAGGCACGGGAAATTTTTATTTCAAAGATGTTTCATTATACAGGGTTAACCCGGCCTTTCTTACAGGTGAAGCTCACCAGGGTTGGTGATCATAATATATAGTGAAGATGGTGAGATTGGGTTGGTCTCACTTCAAATCAGTGACAGCCCACCAATTAATAAATAAGGCACATCACTTTATTCAATAAATCCCCTATAGCCACTGCACATTAGCAAACAGATATTATGTTTAAATAATTCACATGCCTTGGACATCCTCTTTGGTGGTGGGCTTTGGTTTAATGCCATGTAACAGCATAGCCTTAATTGAAGCCAGACAAAGACCCACCTGTCCAGCTTTGATCAGAAGACAATCTGACCTTATGGTGATTCCATGGAACCATAATCATTTTTAATGGTATGAAGGCAGCTGGTATATGTAAGACAGGAACCTATACATTTCTATAGATAAAATGGTTTGCCATAGTATTTAACCTATATGAAGTATATTATAATAGGATTCACAGAAGCTCTAGCGCATATTAAAAAAAAAACTTGTTCCCAAGTTGCGGAAAGTGCATTACCGTTCTAGAAATGTTGGCTTGATTTTTATAGTTCTTGGTCTAAACCCCATTTCTAAATTGCCAAGACACAATCAACAAATAACACTTAGGATTGTGCAATTCTTCTTTTAACCAAATGTTATGGGTCCCAGAAGAAACCAAGAACAGTGTTCCAGTGGGAGTTCCATAGAGGGGTATTTGGCATAATAGGGGTTATAGGGGAAGTTATGATGTTTAGTAAGAAGAGTTATGGAGAGGGACAATAAGGCATAATGGCCGGGGTTATATGGAGTAACAGGAGAGTTTATTGGAAGAAATTCTATGGAATAGGGAGGAGTTGTATGGCATAGTTACAGTGATAGGTCATATGGAGTAATAGTATGCGTTATGGGGGGTTATGTGGATTCACAGGATTAGGTATAGGCAGTACCTGTCATAAAGGATAACATGTATGAAGCAATAGAGAGATTATACTTTATGTGGTCAGATATAATAATATTTAAAGGGTGCGCATCGACATGTATAGGGTATAAATACAGATTAATGCGCACACAAACATTTACAGACATTCTTCTCAAACCAACTCACGATCCTCCTGAGTGCCATCCAGCCGGTCCGTCAGTCCCTGTATCTCTGCGTGACTCAATGTGCCGACTGATCACAGTGACCTCATTGTGTGACACAGGGCTCAGGCAGGAAACAGCCCCTGGGCATTTTATAACACAATACGGGCATCTCTGTTCTGTTTAATTCCCCCGCCAGAAGATATAAAAGGGATTTTTGGTAATAAATGAAATAGGCTGCATGAATCCAGAAAAGGATTTGGGGGACTAGCCTACCAGAAAAGGATGGATTTAGTTCTTTCCTGTGTCTGCCTCATAGACAAAATTATCTACATCTTACTGTGGACAACTGGAACGCAGACATGATGCTAAAGTCGCTCGAAAGTTGGTGTTTTTCCCTGAGATTGGATTTTAACCTTTTGACTGCCACAAAACTAAACATGGCAGATGGAAAATATCATTAAAGTTCAAAGTATCAAATTTTTGTTGCTTCTTTTTAATAACATTCTTCTTGTTCTTTCTCCCTGTCCACTTAGACCCGAACCCTCGTGTCGCCTCAGTGACGCCTTATCTGCTGGAAACGGAAACGCCAATGTTGGGAAGCACGGTCTCAGATCTGGAGTTAAGTAACACAACTCCTAGAAGCTCAGAGCCGGTCCACCCAAGTGGGGCAGCCGAGAACCTGATACCAGTCTACTGCTCCATCCTGGCAGCTGTTATTGCGGGGCTGGTAGCATTCATAGTCTTCAAAAGGTAAGATCCTGAGAAAACATATAAAGTGTTTATTGACGACGAAGAAGTAAGCAGGGCTTTGTGAGGTTGCGAGATAAACCATAAAGTAAAAAAATACTATAGAGCCTGTTCATCATTCCAAAAATAAAGCCTAAGAGAAGTCTCCAACTGAATCTGTATCATCCAACTTGTCGTGTCTTAGTAGGTCTACCATTAGGTTTGGTGCCTTTCTTATTGTGATCAGTATAGTAATCTTTTACTAATAAGAAAATATGTATGGCACCCATAGTTTTGGCTCCTTTATGTGACATTTAAGTATAATGGTCTGGGATCATTACAGGATAACTTGCCATAGATACATACAATTGTCTTCCAGATAAAACTATTACTGCTCTGACCTGCTAGTTAAACCTAGAACTCTTTTGTTGTCCAACTATTCCAACCTCGCCTCAACTTTAGTTTGACTTTCACAAATAGTTGCGGATCAGGTTGGCTTGGTCAAGTGGTTTCAACTACGGTCAGCCAACTTACCCGTCTAACTCAATTGACAACTTGAACTTTAACAAGCCTCCTCTTTCTCTTGTTTTTTTTTTTAAGGTGGAACAGCTGTAAGAAGAACAAACAAGGAGGTAACAGCCACCCGGTGAATCAGACACCATCTCCTGAAGGAGAGAAGCTGCACAGTGACAGCGGGATCTCTGTTAACAGCGACAGCACAGCAGAGCAACCTGCTGGACATACTCAGGGTAAGGACCTGAGATCCTCTTCATAATCACCGTGTCATGGGGCATCTTCCATTATCCAGTAGTATAAAGCACTATTCTACACTGTGACATTGGACGGACCACAGAGGCAATTAAATATGCCACTGCCATCTGGTCCTCCTTGCCCCTCCACATGACTTTAATAATTATAATCTACTAAGAACGTCACTGTTCATAGATCAGTTTGATCCTACAGTTGACAGACTCTTTAAATTAAGTTAATTAAAATGTATTTAAAGGGACATTAAATCAAAAGAAAAAAACTTCTTAGTAACTAACTGGCTGGAGAACTTGGCTACCAAGATGACCTGATAGTTAAGGCGAATAGCCTATAACCAAAGCCAGTAAGAAGCTACAAGCTCTTTCACTGCATAAATAAATAAATAAGCCATGGCGCAAAGCTCTATTAGATGTATAATGCTCTTTTACCTTCTATGTATTAATAATTTAGAAACTGAATCAGTGCCAGAACCAAGTTACATTCTAGGACCTGTTTTAGCCTTGAGTTACAGAGCATAATAAATGCATTGTTAAGCATTGTGCAACCAGCGCATTATGATGGAGCTTAATAGGACATAGGGAAAATAGAATGTCCTCTCTATCTTCTTCAGCTTGCGGACATTTCTGATGTACATGTCTGGAATGGACTTTTCGGAACTAGGTGGACTCATAAGCCCGAGAACGTAGTAGATTCAGAGTATGGGCACAATTCAAGCTAGGGTGTATGTGAAGCAATATAAGGTTATGAATGAGAAATGTTATATCCAGGTTTAGGAAGGTGTTATATGCAGTAATAGGAGAAGTTATAAGGAGAACTGAATGATATGTTATTGAAATATTCACGAAACAATATATGAAAATGTCATATATTTGCATAAACCATTTTACATTTTTCCCATAATTTGTGCTTTGCAGATTTTGAAGATCTGGCCAACTATAAATAATATATAACAATAGCATTTATTACATACAATCTATGTATTGAGTATTAGGAGGATTTATAGGGAAGGCATAATACGAGGCGTTAGAAGGAGGCATTAGGAAAGAGTTAAATGGATCAATATGTTTCGAAAAAGGTTATATGGAATAATGGGAGTTAAAACCGTGAGTTCTATGACGAAGTTCTATGACGCTAAAAGAGAAGTTATAAGAATTATACATTATCTACAGATCTATCAATTTAACCCCATGTTTCCTCTTCTTTTAGGTAAAAATGACCTCCATCTTTATAACAACCTTTCACCCCACAAACAAGAAGAGGTGGAAAAACTTCTTACTAGTTCCCTGGAGCAAACTTGGAAGTCTCTGGCTGGAGAACTTGGCTACCAAGATGACCTGATAGACTCATTCACTAAAGAAGAGTTCCCGGTACGAGCTCTGCTTAGCGATTGGTCCGGCAAGGACAGTGCTACGACTGACGCTCTGTATTCTGCCCTCCGCAAAATCCAACGGGAGGATATTGCCCAGGGCTTGTACAGCGACTCTACTGCTACCTCACCAGTGTGAGCAAGAAAGAAAGAGAAGTACTGGGACAGAAGGAAGATGTTCACGTTGAGTCCACCCGACAGAACATACCGCCCAAGAAGTGAAGGAAAGTTTGTCCCTTCTCCCCTGAAATCCCCCAACATCCCTTTTTACCCAGTATTAACGGTCAATCCGTCTGCACTGAAGCATTATTTTCAGTATTGTGGTGTGTAATCTTCTTCTCTATGGACCTCTTAAGTCCAGGATCTCCAGGTCTTCTCACTAGGATGGACATTAAGACGTTGAGATAAGGAATCATGAACTGTGGATGTTGAAACATTCTTCTGAGAATTTGAAAGGTTCACTCCACCCCTCCCCCCCTTCCAAACCCTTTTATATTCTAGACTTTTTTCTTGTTTTTTAGAGGCCTCCACTGGTGACCCAACAAAAGTGTCTGCCACCCTTTGTAGCCTTGTTAAAAGGGAGTTTGTGTACTGTGCTTAACAACAGGGTATAGTGACACTGAAACTGCCATGTTTTCAAGGTTGTGTCACACACGCACTTAAAAGGACTAAACCACTTTTAACCCAAAGATTGCGGCACCCTAAAGCTAGTATTACTGTCCATTCAATGTGTCACTGACAGATGCACAAACCGTTCCGAACACTCAGATAGCTATAAAACGCTTTCAGTGCCACAAACTGAGAGCTGGTAATATGCGTTCCGTCATATTCTTCCTCACCAAAAGTGTTCTTCTACCATAGCTACATTGTTACATGTGCCACGTCCACTCAGATACTATACGCACAATGAAAATGTATTTATTATGACGGTGTGTTAGACCTAGATGGTGGAAACCATGGTATTGAGGGAATTCCTCCCTTTTAAGCAGACATACCTGACATTTGTTTAAACACTTAAAAGATTCAAATTTAATAATGAATTCCAGATTGAGGAGGCCACCAGGAGCCAGTCTTTACACCTGGTACCATCAAAATGACCAAGATGATGCTAATCATCTGACCCACGTGTCTGTAAAACATTTATTTGTTATGTAGTGAGTCTGGCCATTCATTCTTAGAATTCCATAAGCAGTATGGGCTGGTTGGATTTTATAATTGCTAATTCTACCCTTATTTTTTATCAAGATGGTAGATAATGTTTGGAGAACCCTGTGAGTATCACGCTACCAATAATGATGTTATTGCATGCAAGCTTCGTTTCCACTGCGAACAACAACATACAGTATAATGAACCTTGTCAGGGTTAGGAGGAGAGGTCAAGATGAGAAAACCCTACAATGATCTTTAAAAACTTGCTGTAGTAGACTTTTACTGTGTTACTCATATACATATACACCTCATCATTTTAATATTTGCTTTGGATATTCTTAACCAATTCTTATGTGTTCATTTTGTTATTTTGCACCCATGAGTTAAGCCATTTCTAACTGGTACACCTAGCACCAATATAGCCATATGCAGAATATTACGCAAAAAAAAAAATTGTATCACACACTCGGAAGTACAACATTTTAACTGAAGTGCCTAATATACAGGTCATATAGTCATCTGTCATCATATATTCCAATGTATCCAGACTTAGGACGCTTTTAAAATATTGCTGATCTTATACCAGCCACAGACAATTTAATAATCCTGACAACCGTAATACATCTTTAGCTGAAAAGCCACAAGTCTCAGATAAGCGCCAAATATTTTCATTTGTGGGCTACCGGTACCTAAAATGGTTATGCCAAAGGCCATGGCCCCCCGTAATTCAATCCCTATAGAATGTCCGTGCCGGTAACACTGAGATTCCCATTGGAGTGAAGACTATCCAAGCCATTGGACTCCATTTGGATAGCCTTGATATAGAGGGCGCAGATGTTTCATACACACATCTACAAGTTACCCACAAACGTTTACAATAAGATTGACCAAAAGATTACAATTTCACGTACTATCTGCCACTAAAATGCATGGCAGCATCCATATTGGCAGAGAATTAACGTGATTCATTTGACAGCCATCTTTATTACCTCCAACCTGTGAGATGCTCAGGGATTTAATGAACTTAAATCGCGTGATTTATGTACAAAGAGAAGGGACCTGACACTTGTGAGTTACGCTATGTTACAGGCTAATATTCTCCTCACTGTGCGCATCGGATAATCTTATCAGCTCCTCACCTTCACCTATACTCTGCCGGTGACGTTGTGCTTGTTGGTAAGAGATTGCTGCTGACGTGAGAAAACTGAGTACGGCTTTCTTAAGCTTCACTAGTTGGGATAGTAACACTAAAGAACATTTAAAAAAAGGGAATCGTAGAAAACTGATGATCTAAATGTTTTATATAATCTAACTATTCTTTATAACTTCTTCCAATAACGCATTATGTAGCTCATTGTAACTTACCCCTGTGATTTCTCCTATTACGCCATAGCCCCCCTATTACCCCTTATAACATCTCTCGATAACCCCTCCTATTACTCCCTATAACCCCTCCCTATTACTCCCTATAACTCCTCCTATTACTGGTTGTATATCGCTCTCCGATGTTCCTCATACCTCCTTTGCAGTGTTACAAGCGAAACACTATAGGTGATACATTATTATCTCAATATTCTAAATTACTCCCTTAAAGGGGAACTAATGACCCCTATCTATTTTATTATTTTAAAGGGAAAAATCTTCTTAACAAAGCTTGTTTAACCACTAGAAAATCAAAGGTTTTTTAAGGTCAAATTTAATCTACAAGGGGTTAATCTATACCTTGAGGCTTCCATTAGCCCATTAGCTCCATTAAAAAAAAATATATTTTCAATCAAATTTTAAACTAAAATATGGCGGGTCATTAAGTTCCTCTTTATTAAAAGTTCTTATTTTTAAAGTTCCTAAATTTCAGATTAAAACCCAATAAAACAGAGACAAAACTTACCGTTAAAGTAAGATAAGCTAAGCACTTAACAAGAGGTTACAATCATTCCCCCCCAACGCAAGAGGTCAGAGGTGATGCGGCAGGCCTAGTTACCATTATTTAAATGAAAACGTGCCTTTATTTTAATATATCCGTTGTTTTTCTGTAACAAATCCTAATTGCAGCGTTTTTGCTATTTTAAAAAAATATTTTTTTTAGAGCACTTTTTTATATAAATATAAAAAATGACTGGTTTTTTTTTCTCTTTTGTTATTTGTGTTTTTTTAATGTTTGGTGATTTCTTACTTTTATTTTGTTAAAAAAATTGTAAATATTTGATGTTTTTGTCCGTGATCGACATATAGATAATCCTGTCCTCCCTTGCGCAGTTCCGAGAAAAACCTTATGTAAAAAATAATTTGACTGACAAATACAAAATGAACCTTATAATTATTACAGAAAACCTGTCTTTGATGATTTGTTATATTCTGACTCAATTCTTTCCGCCTCCCGGTGTGATTTCATGATTTTCAAGTCTTTGATAACTTCCCAGAGCTAAAATTAAGGTGAGAACAGATTCAAAATCAGAATAATTACACAAAAAAACATGAATACATTGATTTCAAAGCATCCCAGAATAAATTTTTTTCTGGATTAAAGGAAAACTGATGTATACATTTCTTATGTAACCTTAAGCAATCGGTGGTGCCATGTAGCTCAGTGTCAGAGAGAATTGCAATTATTAGGCTTTTTATTGGGATTAATATAATTTATTGATCATGTGCTGCAGAGCCGTACAAAAGGTTAACAGGGCCTAAAAAAGTGTGTATAACATAATAATTATTACAAATTCAGGTCATCGTTTTTTTCCTGAATGAAGCGTCCAAATAGTGGGCTGCCCTGTTCAAAAATGGCGACTCGAAAACCCAGTGATTTTTTTTGTTGTTGTTGTTATTGCAATGGAGGGAAAACTTAAAATAAAAATAAAGAGATCGCTACAAAGCCTTACCTGCCGCATTTTGAGATCAAAATTTTGGTGAACATGTTTTTAACTGGTATTCCTCAATACTGGCCGATATTGTGATATGCGTAAAAAACATGGCTGCAAGATTAGTGTCCCATAGCTATAGGCCTATGGAAAGTTCCAGAAGGAATAATAGTGAAAAAAACCTTAAGGGAGACACATAGTAAAAGTAACTATTTTTTCACAAACTTAAAATAAGCGCAATTCGAACAAGAAGTGTTGGTGTCTCCATGGCGGTAGTGGAAGGGGTCAGTTACTGATCAGCATTTAAAAACGACAAATGTTTTTAAAAAAAATCCTTTTAACTGAGAACAAACACCAATTATAGCAATTCTGTGAGAGGTCCGGTGTGCTGAGTGGGACGTGAGGCCTAGTGCAGTATCCATGGCAACCCAAACCAGGCCCAGCAAGGTAATCGGCACCCTTTGGAGGTAACCATGGCAACAAAAGAATGGGTCCTGCTGCTGGTCGAGGGTGGGGGGGGTCACTTAGGAACATGGCATGCTCTCCGTTTCCGTGTCATGTTCCTTCACATCTCAGCAGGCACCGCCAGGGCTCTGCTGTCACATTTGTTGATTACAGCCGGAGCCTGCATCGCTGCATTGCCAGTATCTCCTGAAAGGGTTAAGCACGGGTTTGCTCAGACATGGCTTTTTATAAAGCTCTGCGGGTTTATTATTTTACTTTATAGTAAGTAGACCCTTTCATGCTGGAAACTCATGAAAAATGCAGTCCAGCAGGATACATTTTTTATAATAATCCTCTGTTCAACAGGAGCAGGTTTCAGCTAAACTAAAGAGACACGGCCAGGATTATATATAATATACACATCGTAAATGACATTGTGGTGTTCAGTATGATCACATTTAATCTAGTCGACTCATAACTATTATTACTTATGATGTCACCCTCTTAAGGCTTAGGTTGTGGGAGTGCCACCTCAGAAGACAAAGATTGGGGACTTGGTTTCCACTGTGGCCCTACCACTTTTGGATCACCAATCAACCTTTTTTGTTCTTCACATCGACACGGTAGTAGATGATAGGAAGGGAATGATTCCTTTGGACGCTCACAAAAAAAATGGACCATTTGTTATTTTTCGTGTCACTAGGCCCCAGCCACTGGAAATGTGGAACCGGGCCCCTAGATTTCTCTTTTTTTCTGGTGAGGGAGGAGATATATATAGACTTCGGGTGGCCTCCTCCCTGTATTGATGGTTTTGGTGATCGTTCCCTTTGCAGGGAAAAACCAAGAAGATCTGGTCCTTCTTGTCAGGGATGGAATAAAGGGGCCCCCAAAGAAACGAACAAGGGCATCATGGCCTGGTGGCCATCATGGCCTTCCCATTATGTTTTTGGCGCTGGTACACCTTTATTTTTTTCATAGCGAAGCACTGACCTCGGGGCTTCAATAAAAAAAGAAAAATTGATCCACCTGTGGAGAATGCACATACACTGGGTAACCTGAAGTAGCCTAAATATTCACAGAACACCCCCAAAAAATTAGTAGATTAGACCATCTAGAAAAACACAACAGGTCCTATAAATCCACGGGTAAACTCTTGTAAAGTTGTGCACTTGCTACAGTTTGCGATAAAAACTATTCCTAATACATCTTAAGAACTACAGATCCCAGTAGAGGTTAAATAGATCCGTCTCAGGAGTCTTCAGCTCCTGGCACAATAGGGTCCACGAGGCATATCCCGGGTGGTCCGACTGTGTGGGATCACTTAATGGCCGAGAAATACAAAGTATGTGTTGAGAAGCACAAGCTGAATTTTCCCTGCATCTCACATCTGGCAAGAGATGGCTCCGTGCGCCAGAGAGCAGAGACAGGATTATGATGTTTTAAAAATCAGGTCGTTGACATTCTTTGGTGTTCACACCATATTCTAAGCAGAGTTTTACAATCTCTCTGCAGTGCTATGAGGATTTTATACCTTTGGCTACATGGGATAAAAAATTATATATAAATGCTCTGAATAATGCAGTTGCTCCTGTAGATATAAAGGGATTTCCTCTAGCCTCCTTACATAAATCGGCTGCCTGTTAAAGTTCCCATATGCACACCTTTCTTTAAAGTAAGTCTATAGGAGGGTATGTTCACACGTGGGAACTACCTATAAAAACCACCTGCTTGGGTCTTCCCACCACTGGTCCAAGTCGGGCAAGGCATTCCGCCATCTCAGCTATGGGTATATCTTAACATATCCAAATCAGAAATTACACGATATAAGGTCTGGGAAGTCCGAGTCAACGTAGGCTGAGTTCTCGTTGAACACGGGAAAAATTCAAGGTCAGTGGTCATGAGCAAACAATAGAATGCCAAAAAAAACACCAACGCATTTAAGGTCACCAAAGAAATAGAAATGAAGGTCCATCAAGGGTCACAATCGACCTGAACATGTAATTCCAATTAAATCCATGACCCCAAAGCAATGGCGGAAGAATAGATCCTCCACCAAGCCATGGAAAACACAATTTATTCATCGGTACTTATATTTTAAGGATTTTGGGGCTGGGGTGTATAATCAGAAGGAAACTATGATTCTGTCCAATGTATAAAATCAACAAGAAGATTAAGATCTACTTGTCAACAACTAGCGTTCAGAAGACAATGGAAACAGGTGCCATTTCCAGTCCTACCGTATGGCACAGATCTTCAGATTATCTCGTCACCAGTAATGGTGATGTGAATTTACATCATGACGATATCGTTTCAGTGCTTTTGCTAGTAGGCCATGTAGCTGTAAAATGAGATTACTTGTTAATATTTCCATAGCTGAGTGGTAAAATCTCGGGTTATACAATGACTTTGTGAAGAACCGAGGAAGGTCAGGAATGTCCCCAGGCATGTCAATAATTCACCGTTGGACACGTGTGTATCACTGTCTGGGCTGTGATGGAACGCCCTGTCCATATAACCTGATTAAGAATGTGACAAACTGTAATGATAAAAAAATGATGAGCCAATACAGTGCACGAAAATCCAAATTGTTCCTTATAATGAAATCTTGTGACTGTGATGTACTACGATCCGCTAAGACGATGACATGGAGGAACGTCGAGCGGGGACCTGACCTCTGCACATCTAATAAAGAGTGATGCGTTTCTTCTGTCTGGTTTCATGGTTGTTTCCCACCCAAAGCAGTAAGCGGCGGCGGCGGCGGCTCTGTGTACCCCCGGCTAATCAGCTCATTACTATGCATGCAGGTGAGGAATATTGCTTGCATTCATCATTCACATTCAGATGGGCTCCCAGAGTCACTTCAAGCTGCTTGTTCTAAGCAACAATGAGCCGAGTTAGACAGACGTCCGTCCTCTAAACAGCCCTTGTGCGGAAGATAAAAAAACCGTCCTGCCGCCAAGCATGTTCCATATAAATTTTACGGAAAAAATATGTATACGTTATACATAAAGAGATCTATACGGCTTTAGAATGTACGTAATTAACATATGCATGCATTAATCACCGAGCAGCCTGTTAAATAGTAGAACACAATGGGGGTGATTTCTAAAGAGTAAGGCGAGCACATCAGAGGAGCGATGCCTAAAACGGTGCTTATTGCTAAATTAAATGCAATTATATGTGTAAAAGAAATGAACAGCCAGATCCAGGTGCGAAGCCACCACTTCGGATGCGGCCAATATTTATACATGCGATGCATCGCTTTATATGGGGGGATCGCGCACCTCTTTTCTTCCCCCAATCTTTGCGGCAAAACCATTTCTACATAGGTGCAATATTCAATTTTGCAACACCCTCTCCTCCCCCCACACACACTTTGCCCTCACATCTTTAGAAATCCCCCCCGATGCGTCTTTTTTTTTTCTTAAAGTCCGGCTTTGTTCATTCATGATCTAAGGGGTTAAAATAATGCATGTTTCATATATATGAAACTCTATACGATAAATGATTGAAGTATTGTGGTCATTCCGGCAGTGGGGTGGGTGGGGGGGTTCAGTTTAATATAAATATCACCAAGGATACATGCTTTCTGTATTTGTGCCCGCAAGGGATATTCAAAGGTGCGTTTAATTGAATTTTTAATTCCTAACAAGCAACCCTTTATGATTTCCCAAAGGAGTATTATGACACATCGCTTACACATTTAATACGCGTTCTTTTCTAAATTGCTATGTCATCTGCAGTCATGTTTGCCAAAGGACAGAGGATATCAAATTTAGCAATAATGAGAATAATTACAAACTATTCGCCAAAATAAAAGAGATATATGGGTGGTAACATGTTAATTACAAATAATAAGAGTGACATCGTCCACAAATGCTTATGGTGACATACCGCTGGCTTTTGATTCGGATAGCGGTGAATAAAGGAAGACTGAACAAAATAATACCACTTTTAGACCTTTAGAGGTCTGGCAATGTTTTAGCCAAGCCATAAGTATAATTTAATGATGGGGAGTGGACCATAGATGTAAATTTCCCAAGGTAGACCACCAGGAGTCCTCTCTGTGTTCTGGAGGAGTGGCTTAGGGAGAGGGTGAGGCTAGATGGCGGTGGAAGCGGGGTTAGCCATGCATGGGATAGGGCTAGCCCTGGACAGTCCTAAGTGGGCAGGGTGTGGGCGTGGCTAAATTCTGCTGCACTGCCTGGAGATCCAGGGAAGCTGCACTCCATTGAAGACTCCGGATCAAACTCAGAGATTTTATTATAATATAAATTACTAAACTCTTAGTACATTTTTTAGAGCTAAATGGATATAAATATACATCTATTATACACATATATCCAAGATAACAAAAATACTTTTCTTTAGTTTTAAACAATCCTACTAAATTCCACACTTTTTTTTATACTGAAATAATATAATTTTTAGCTGCGGCAAAAGCACTTTAAAGGAAGTTGTCTTACTGGCTTTTTTCACATTTTCTCTTTATTACCTGTTGTGTCATCTGTGTATCAGGCCCGGACTGGCCACCTGGCACACTGGGCAAATGCCCGGCGGGCCAGCGGCTGACAGAGCCACACACACACTCACTCGATCTACCACTCCAGCGAGTGTTGCAGTGTGTGACCGTCCACATGCTATGTGACCATAAAAAAGTAGCATGTAGCTGCACATATTCAGCTGTCGACCACATCTACGTCATAAGGCGCCCGCTGGTCTTAAAGTGCCAGGGCCGACTCAACATCGCCGGCCCTGATTTGTGTTCATCTTAAGGTCCGCCATGACGTGGAACCTTGGCGCTATGTGCCTCTGTCCTGCTCTTTCGTTGCCTATCAGTCAACAACAGACATTAATAAATACGCTTAGAGCCACAAGTTCTAGCTATAGAGACAGCCTCGTAAAACACATGAGCTGATTATTGTCAGATTCTCGTCCTAGAATTATTTCGTTGGGAGTGGATTCGGGGGAACCCCAGGGATATCATAAATAGAGTTTAACAATGCTGTGTTGTGCAAATGCTTTCCAATGACTCAGACCATTTTCTGTACTTAATCATCATGCTTCTTAATTAATAGCGTTGTTTCTTGATGAGCGAGAATGAATTCTAATTACCGAGAGACCATCACAGTGATTTAGACTGCTAATGAACACAACAGCTTTCTTTGCCGCACCAAAGCAGATCGTGTTTCTACTATGTCATGTTACAACAGCGTAGTATCAGCCGAGGTGGCATGCCAAGGGTTTAACATGCCCGGCATATCCATTCCCCAACAGCTGGGCGCGACGCGGCGTACACTTCATACTCCCCCACCCTAACCTCCAGGAAGCCCCCTTCCAAACTGCCTACCATGACAGGTGTCCATCATGCCAATATTATGATGTTGTGTGTTGTCTCTTTGTTGGCAGCTTTCTATAGACCGAGACATTTTGAATGTGTGACGGGCTCTTTAAATCCATGTGTACAGAAAGAGACAGACACCGAGATTATCACGGTCTGTTTTTTATTAGATTTTGGGAGGGAGTCATCCCTCAAAATCCTATTACTTACCGAGGAGAGAGGGACATTTCCCAAAAAATGTAACGTGAACTTGGTATATGAAGTGTGGAAGGAAATATTCATCGTCTGCTCGAGCAGAAAACACTTTGGTAATGACATTTTAAATCCTCAATTAATAAGACCACCCTAAATGCCCCGTTATATTGATAAATGGATGTCTAAAAATGATAATTTCTACCTGCTAATGCTTCGCTCAAAACTGCTGATTTTAAAATATCATGAGCCATAAAATTAGACATTTTTTAAAGGTTTAAATCAGGAATCCAGTTTCCTATTCCAGAATTCATTGTCCGCCTGCTTCTGGTGCTTTTTCAGATAACGACGTTTGAATTCTGGGTTTAAAAAGATGGACTTGAATGAAAAGGTTAGTCTGAATCTCTCTACCGGTCTATTGTATCCAGAGAATTGCGGTTCGATACAGAACTCATTCATATTTATGGAATACCTGTCTTCTACAGATTCCTGGCCGAAATGTATATAGAATTCTTAAATCCTGCTAAGAAACCTGAAAATAAATATAACATTAAATAACTGTAAATATGTATGGAACAAACCTGTTAAAAGGACAGCCCTGTTCCGTTAAGACACAAGTTTCAACATTTTAAACCAAAGTGGAGAAAAATATGCTAAAAGGTAGCATATGTGGTTTATATATGTAGAGGCGTTACTCGGGGGTCCAAAAGGGCCATCTGGGGACACAGTAGAGAACGAGGGGTTAAGGAGCTCAGTGAATCTTTACAATTGGTTGTCGGGTGCGAGGTTTAAAAGTTTATTCATTTCATCTCAACCTATTCATTATGACGCGTTGACCCTGGCCAGCTTCTCCTGCAAGGAGGGCTGAGCTGACCCTACATAATGCAAGGTCCATTCAATGAGGTAAACATGGACATTTCCTAATGAGAAGCTCACTGAGGTTGGTCATGATGCGTTGTGAGGTCTTTAAGTTGAGGTGGGACCCTACATACTCACAGTTTAATGAATAAACCTCATAAAAGAACAAACACGTGGAAGATGTATTGAGGGAATTATTCACTAAAGGAGAAGTTTGCAGGAGCCCTCACCAACTTCTCACGGTCAAGCGTCTCCTGCATAAAAAGGTGAACTGGTCCTGTAACTGCAAGGTTTATGACGTTTGACTATTTCTTGCCCATATGTGTTACTCAGAAGCATCACAATGAACTGTGTTGGCTCAGGGTGGTTCTCTTTTATTGAAGCTGGAAAGAAGACTTTAGTAAAGTTGGAATACATTCCATGGATCATGTTGAAGAGAGACCACAGAATGCAAAGTCAGCTGCACAAAAGTCTTACCAAAAGATTGCCAGAAAACGTCCTTCAGACAGATGTATTATTATTAATGTTGTTGTTCGTTAATTAAAGACGTAGCAAACATTATGTACATTCCGTTGCGTCTTGGAAAGGGAAAAAAGCTGTGCCTGGTCTTTGAACATATTATGGTTTGTGATATCATCTTTACCACCATGACCAAACATGGACATGGTCTTCTAAACATGTGTTAGACATATCTCATTGTACTGAAATGTATGGGCTGCTACCAGAAAACAGACCATCCATTTAATACCGTATTTGCTCGATTATAAGACGAGGTTTTTTTCAGAGCAAATGCTCTGAAAAATACCCCTCGTCTTCTAATCGGGGTCGTCTTCTAATCAGACCTCAAATAGAGGTCTGATTATGAGACTAAGATCCAGATCCCCTGCACCGCTGCAGGGGACCTGGATCCTCCTGTCCCCCCCCCCCACACACACACACTTACCGGTGCTTCCTGCTGTATTGCCGGGGCAGCGGGTTGATGTCTACGCGATCCGCGTAGACAACGTCCGCTGCAGCCGGAAGGAGGTGTGGCTAGCAGCGGGGGTTGTCTGCGTCCGTCGCGGATACCTTCCCCGACTGTCAGAGATCAGAGTTCCCCCCACCGGTGCGGGGAACTCTGATCTCTGACAGCCGGGGAAGGTATCCGCGACGGACGCAGACAAACCCCCGCTGCCAACTCCACCTCCTTCTGGCTGCAGCGGAAGGAGACGTCAACCCGCTGCCCCGGCAATACAGCAGGAAATTAGAAAGCACCGGTAAGTGTGTGTGTGTGTGCGCGTGTGCGCGTGTGTGTGTTAAATGGGGACATAGGGCATTTCTGGAATGCCTTATACCCCTATATGCCACTCTGGCACTTAGGGGGTTAAAAGGCATATTATGGGGCAGAGTGGCATATAGGGAGGTATAAGGCATTTCAGGAGGCAGAGTGGCGTTAAGGGGGCATTTAATAGAGCACTCTGCCTCCTGAAATGCCTTATACCTCCCTATATGCCACTCTGCCCCATAATATGCCTTTTAACCCCCTAAATGCCAGAGTGGCATATAGGGGTATAAGGCATTTCTGGAGGCAGAGTGGCACATAGGGGGTCAAAAGGCATACCATGGGGCACAGTGGCATATAGGGGGTTACAAGGCATATCATGGGCCACAGTGCCATATTGGTGTGGCAAGCCTGGGGGCAGATGTGCGTAACTGGGGGACAGGTTGGAAAATACAAGGAAATAAAAACAAAAAAAATATTTTTCTCAATCATAGCTTTTATTTAAAAAAATAGTTTACATGAATTAGCATTTACTGGTAAAACTTTTTTCCTTTAGGGTCGTCTTATATTCAGGCTTTTTCTTTTTTTCCTAAGTTAATATTCAGATTTTGGGGGGTCGTCTTATAATCAGGGTCGTCTTATAATCGAGCAAATACGGTATTTAAATCTATTAGGTATAGTGTATTGCAGAATTCTGTATGTCCGAGCGGTGGTTAGCCCCAAGCACCCACCACCTGGCTCCATCTACTTTCTGTCATTTTGATCCTTAAATGTGGCTTCATCCATGACTTCCTGGTTTGGCTCCACCCCTTTCTAGTTCCTTTTGGGTCAGCATATGTGGTGGGTTCCAAGGCGTACGTCGGTCAAATCTTAATGCATGATGGCAATCTTCAGCCTGGAAGGAAATGGGACGCTCAATGTCCACAATCCAGTCCTATCCAAAACACATTTACTAAAAGGCAATGCGTTAGAAAACCTTTAGGACCACAGAAAGGATCCTGTCATCCTGCAAATGCCACCTAATCCCCCGACTACTTTAGATACCCCAGTGGCTATATGTGGAATCACCGGTAAACCACGAGAAAAAAGCAGACAGTGCCCATAAATCTTTAAATCAGGGCAGCCCAGCTATTAAAACTGGTATATGTGCCCAATGCCAAGCTAAATGCAATAAAGCAGAAGCCAAAACACCACTGTTGGCTTGCTTGATAGTCTAGAAAATGTCATTAATTAACTGGACATGGCAGTGACGGTTAAGAAGGCTTGATTTTTGAATGACACCATTAAACAGGACAATTAAACAGGGATGCCTGGAGGGGGGCGCCATATTGGAGCATTTGAAAGATCCCAAGAAGTACCAACTGCATCACAGTACATTCTGCTTACCTAGTACAAGAAATAGCATGTGATCAACATCTGGCTTCAGAGTCCAATTAACCGATCCTTATTTATTGTTATACACTGTGACCTCAAAATATGAGCATTCTATCTCTCCCTTTGGTCTCGATGGACATGTCCCTTCCAGGCTCCAACATAGGCTCCCAAATTCTACAAAAACATCTTATAATTCTAATACGGTGTCAGGGTGTTCCAAAGCAATATGAGTGAGATATCTTTATGCCTTTAAGATCTCACACACACTGCTGCCTTTATCGTTCCTCTAGGACGTGACACATGCTGTTGTGGGACCAGCAATTCCCCCGTTCAGTGTGTCAATATACAACCCTTGCCAAGGTGCTCAGGGATCATAAGAAGAGGAGGGGGGACATCAAGCGGCGCTACACCCAGGATGCAATCTGCCTGCCATATGTGCAGCAGAAGGCACGCTCCCAAGCTGACTTGTGTTGCGATCGGGGGGGTCACATTAAGTCTATCGACATCCAAAATCCTACCGCACATCCCTCACTTCACAGATTCCCTTGGCAAACACAGAACATTCCGCCACCAAAATAACCCAGAACAGATTCGTTCGCCCTACTTCCGACGTCCCAAAAAAAAAGAATAAATAAAGATAGTGGCTTATTTATTGTGGAAAAGGGAGTTATAATTCATATGCTTCCCCAGGTGTGCGTGCTTTAAAGATTAGTCGGAGAGACTCACCTGTGCGTCAGATATCTTGGAAAACCTCCACTTTGATGATTAATTGAAAGCGTCCTTGGTTACAACTTAAAACAGCATGTTCGAGTTCAAAAACGAGATGAGAACACACCACTTTGTGATATCTACACTAGTAATGTTTGGTGGTAATGAGGTCAACTCACTATTATGTTTGCAGATATCTCATGGAGGAGGACACTTGGTCTACGTCTAGAAGAAGTATGATGGCTTACAAGTGTCCCTCTTAGACAGCCCCAGAAATGCTTGGACAAAAGGTGATATTCTAAAACCAGAGGGTCCGAGGCTTAGCTCTGATGTAAAAAAGTACTTAATACTTCCCAAGTGTCCTTCTTTGGTACCCAAGTCTATGGAGCCCACTTTCCTCCCCGATGCCTGTCTTGTCTAGGTATCATAGGGTTCTACGGCCCTCAAAATCACAATAATGTGTATAATAACAGCAGGAAATGGGGTTATAAATCAAATAAGCATATAAAATCCATATATACAAAAAACATAATCAATAGCCAGAAACGCATATAAAAAGTTTTGGGAAAGACCCATCTCTAGGCAAGCCTCTAAAAGGGTTTTTTTTTGTAATTTTTTGGAACTGTTGAGAGGTACGGTGTCCCTCTTGCCATTTTATTTGGTGGGAGGTATGTAACACCAGAGGTAGTGAAGAAGAAGTAGTGGATAGGTGGAGTAGCCTGCTACCAGAGATGCTCCATGTTAATATAGCGAGGAATAATGGGAAACTTTCTAGGGATGGGTTATATGGAGAAGTAAAATTCCCACAGGGGTTTATATGGCAGACCCATTTATCGCTCTCTGATATCACGTGGCTGCCATATGAAAAGTGTGAGAATGAAGTATTTGATAATATGCAGACCTTGTACATGAAAATATATATTCTTATATTCTCTACAAAACGGAAATACGTCCCCTTTCTCACAAATCTTCAAAGCCCTTACTACAAATAAACAAATATACCTTCCAGCTTTTAAACCCCATCTGGGAAGTATTACCCCACAACAGAGAAAGGGGGGGTGTAATGGAGGGGCCACATGGGGCATTTCCAAATATAGCATTTTGTATGCATTATGGACACTGTAGCCACTCATCAACTAATGGACTGTTTATGTGTTTGGAGCGTGGAACCGGAGTGGTTAATGTAACCAACATCTGTCCCCTGTCAGCCCCCCCACCTCACAGCCCCTCCGTCACCCTGTCACCTGCACACATCTGGCTGCTCCGGCGGTGAAGGGGTTGACTAGTCCAATAAAACTGTACTTTAGTCAAATGAGGCTTTGGGGAGCGACGAGGAAGATTGAGGAGGAGATGGAAAAGTTTCATTAGGAAATGGGTTAAGCGTGCGGTGCGTGCTGAGCGGTGACAGCGTCAGGAAGCTGGCTGGCTGGTCGCAGATCCCATTTATCCATCGGGAGAACGTATAACGCTGCCGCCTCTAACTCATGTCCTCCTGTTACTCCATATAACTCCTCCTATTACTCCATATAACCCCTCCCTATTACGCCTCCTATTACTCCATATAACCCCTCCCTATTACTCCTCCTATTACTCCATATAACCCCTCCCTATAACGCCTCCTATTACTCCATATAACCCTCCCTATAACTCCTCCTATTACTCATATAACCCCCTCCCTATAACTCCTCCTATTACTCCATATAACCCCTCCCTATAACTCCTCCTATTAGTCCATATTACCCCTCCCTATAACTCCTCCTATTACTCCATATAACCCCTCCCTATAACTCTTCCTATTACTCCATATAACCCCTCCCTATAACTCCTCCTATTACTCATATAACCCCTCCCTATAACTCCTCCTATTACTCCATATAACCCTCCCTATAACTCCTCCTATTACTTCATATAACCCCTCCCTATAACTCCTCCCATTACTCCATATAACCCCTCCCTATAACTCCTCCCATTACTCCATATAACCCTCCATATAGCTTTTTCTACATCGTCAAATCATTATTTGAAACAAACTGATCTAACTGTGCTCGGGGTAAATGCCTTTAAAAACTGCCCCTCGGGGGGGGCTCCTACTTTGAGCAAAAATCCCCGTTTGATGGGTAGGTTAATAGAAATATTGCTGTGCGCCGTGCGGTATAAGCGGGGAGGATTTATGTCTCGCTAACTAAATGCACATTCAGAGAACATTCCTAACCCCTTTAAAAAGAACGTTATAGACGGCATTCACCCCACTCGTCTTTTACCCCCCATTCCAGCCTCCGGACTTCAAAGAACTATTTCAGCAGCGGAGTCGTTGCCCCCTCTACAACTGCAGCCGATTCAATGCTTTGCAGATGAACGCTGTGTTTAACCCCTCCGGGTACCAAAAGAAGAAAAAAAAACTTATAAGGCAGGCAAAGAGTTAAACGGGAGAGCTCTCCATAACGCAGAACCGCAGAGCTCTCCATAACGCAGGACCGCAGAGCTCTCCATAACGCAGAACCGCAGAGCTCTCCATAACGCAGGACCGCAGAGCTCTCCATAACACAGAACCGCAGAGCTCTCCATAACACAGGACCGCAGAGCTCTCCATAACGCAGAGCTCTCCATAACGCAGAGCTCTCCATAACGCAGGACCGCAGAGCTCTCCATAACGCAGAACCGCAGAGCTCTCCATAACGCAGGACCGCAGAGCTCTCCATAACGCAGAACCGCAGAGCTCTCCATAACACAGGACCGCAGAGCTCTCCATAACGCAGAGCTCTCCATAACGCAGAGCCGCAGAGCACTCCATAACGCAGAGCCGCAGAGCTCTCCATACCGCAGGACCGCAGAGCACCCCATAACGCAGAGCCGCAGAGCTCTCCATACCGCAGGACCGCAGAGCACTCGATCAGCGCTAATTGCTGAAAATGTGTATATATTTGCCTTATAGCCCAGGGGCTTAAAACCCGCCGACCATAGCCACGAAATGCCTCTGTTTGCTTTCTTAATTTGCCTGGTGGGATTTCTGGCAAACTCAGTCTCAAAGCAGGGGAAGAAAAAACATGGCAATCACTTTCAACATATGCCTATGTATATACATACATCATAGCTGCCAACAATCCTGATTTGATGAAGAAAATCCTCACAGTAGGATTGCTGCTGGCTTTGAAAGTTATCGTCAAATTAATTCATATATTTTATATTATTTTATATATATTTACATATAAATAATACTACTAAAAGTTTGGGGTCATGGAGCTATTTTAGTGGAAAACAAGGACATTTCTGGCTGTAATATAATTGCAAAAGGAGTTTTCTAACCATCACAGCGTGCCATTGGAACACAGGAGTGATGGGAGTGATAAAGGGCCATTGGAACACAGGAGTGATGGGAGTGATAAAGGGCCATTGGAACACAGGAGTGATGGGAGTGATAAAGGGCCATTGGAACACAGGAGTGATGGGAATGATAAAGGGCCATTGGAACACAGGAGTGATGGGGGTGATAAAGGGCCATTGGAACACAGGAGTGATGGGGGTGATAAAGGGCCATTGGAACACAGGAGTGATGGGAATGATAAAGGGCCATTGGAACACAGGAGTGATGGGGGTGATAAAGGGCCATTGGAACACAGGAGTGATGGGAGTGATAAAGGGCCATTGGGACACAGGAGTGATGGGAGTGATAAAGGGCCGTTGGAACACAGGAGTGATGGGAGTGATAAAGGGCCATTGGGACACAGGAGTGATGGGAGTGATAAAGGGCCGTTGGAACACAGGAGTGATGGGGGTGATAAAGGGCCATTGGAACACAGGAGTGATGGGGGTGATAAAGGGCCATTGGAACACAGGAGTGATGGGGGTGATAAAGGGCCATTGGAACACAGGAGTGATGGGAGTGATAAAGGGCCATTGGGACACAGGAGTGATGGGAGTGATAAAGGGCCATTGGAACACAGGAGTGATGGGAGTGATAAAGGGCCATTGGGACACAGGAGTGATGGGAGTGATAAAGGGCCGTTGGAACACAGGAGTGATGGGAGTGATAAAGGGCCGTTGGAACACAGGAGTGATGGGAGTGATAAAGGGCCGTTGGAACACAGGAGTGATGGGAGTGATAAAGGGCCGTTGGAACACAGGAGTGATGGGAGTGATAAAGGGCCATTGGAACACAGGAGTGATGGGAGTGATAAAGGGCCATTGGAACACAGGAGTGATGGGAGTGATAAAGGGCCATTGGAACACAGGAGTAATGGGAGTGATAAAGGGTCTCTGTGCGCCTATGAAGAGATTCCATCAAAAATGTACGGTTTTCAGCTACAACAGTCATTTACAACATTAACCCCGTCTGCGCTGGGGGAAATGGCTAAAGGGAGAAGAGAAGAGAAGAAAAAAAGTTGGACCCAAAAAGTTATATGAGCTTTTTTTGGTCCAATGGGGGGGGGGGATTCAGCGATAAAAGAAACATAGACATGGGGAGGTGTGGATGGAGCAGGAAAATTGGTTGACCTGTTTTTAAGACTGAGCAGGTGATAGAGGAAAGGGGTAATGAGCGGTGATAGAAGAAAGGATGGAAGAGTGATGAAAAAGATTGATGAGGGGGTAAGGTTAACAAATAGAGGATTAGGCAAATAAATCCCAAGGCACGCGGTAACCACGGCTCCTCTACGTTTCCCCCCCCAAAAAGCCTTTTGTATGGAATGTGAAGAATTTCTCTAAGGGACTCCCAAACTCGGTAATCATTTCCACGGCGTTCATTAAAAGCTGTCAAGAAATGGGCTTCGTAAGATCCTAATCCTGTGTTATTATAACCTGAAGACAATGGCGGCTATTTCCCAGGCAATAGCGTGAAAGAAAATAAACACAACCCACGAAACGGCCTTAGAAAGCTCTTAATCCGGATTTATTTACAAATTCGCCCAAAAAATATATAAATCTTCCTTTTTTTTCAGTAATCCCGAGACTTTATTAACCGCGTTAACAGATATGTAGAAGCTTAGAAGAGGTTAAAGTAAAGATAACACATCAGGAGGTGATTCTGATGCATAGTTTAAAAAGCAGGAGCATTCCACTCGTTGCTATGGTGATAAGACCACTTTTTCTGCCTCGTTTAAAAAACGCTGCGTCCTCTAGTATGTTAGAAGAGCCGTCATTTTATTCTTTCTGCTTGTGGTTTTTTTAGCACAAAAATGTTTAAGATGCTTTTTTTTTCCTGTTTCAATGGCAATGATCTATCAGCGCCTGCTTGTGTGTCACGTGACATTTAAGCATTCCCGGCAAAAAAAAACAACTTATGAATGAAGCAAAACATTTACACGATTTAAGAAATATTTCAGAGAAAGGTCTGGGCTTTCGACAACACCGGGCAAGATGCTTCCGATGCTGCATTTAGTGAGCAACGTTTGATGGAACAGCATCTTTAACAGTCCAAGACCCCTGTAAATTAATGGAGGGGGAACAAAAGTGTCCTAATGTAAAACTAATATAAAAATGTGAATGAATAAGCTGTTTTTAGTATGTTTTTAATTAATTTCACTATTGTTAGAACAGACCTTCCAGCTTTTTATCACCCCGGGCATTTTTTCCCCCGGGTTGCAGCTTGTTACCTATGGGCAGCGGACAGGGGGTGCTAAAGATCATGTCCCAAGGTGCATAGAACTGAGATCCAGGGCTTCTATCATATCTAACTAGAAGACGTAGCCCACCCAGCATTACCTCCTTCTCCGCGCCGCCATCCTTACTACTATGCTTTTGGATATGATGACGTTGATGATGTCATACCCCGGGACCCCAGAGAATGCATACAAGCTCATAGTCAGACCCCCCGATGTCCTTATTCTCCAGGGGCAGAAGTTAAGAGGCATTATAGAGTAATAGGGATTCCTATAACACCGAAACAGCAAAACGATCAAATTTAATGGAAATGCACAATTTGGCTGAGATTAACGGGAAGGGGAGCGAGAAGCACCAAGTAATACCCATTCATCCCAGCGATCTGCATAAAAAGCAATCAGCCGGGTTATAAATAATCGCCTTGGCGGAATATACGAGATGGGGACGGAATGACAATAAAATAACCGATCTCTGGCAATCTGTGAATCTGATCGCTCGGAGAGATAAATGCCCCAATTATCCGGCGCGGTGGAATATTTTGGCGTTGTATATAAACGCGAACATAAATAAAATGCAGGTGCCGCCTGCGCATCAACGTAATGGGAAAGCGGCACTTAAACAGCCTTCGAAAGGGAAAAGATAATAGGTCTAATGTTTCAAGGATTTGTCAGATAAATTAAATCTGCTTCGGCATCAATTTGCTGCGAAATCCTAATAAAGAGATCATATATTAATAAAAAATATGTATTATTATCGCTGGGATCAGCAGCTGCGGTATTAGGTAAGTAAGCAGTTCTTAAAGCCTTACATATGGGGGGGTTCTAAGCTGCCGGGCTCCCCTGGGGCAAAAAGATCACGCTGGGGGTACCCTGTTGCCTACAGGGGCAAAAAAAGAAGGGGTGATTGCTCAGGATAAAGAGATATATATAGGGGACCCTCCGGCAGAGGTTTATTATACAGGGTCCCACTGGAGCAGCTTGGAAGAATGATCCCCAGGCTGAGGTGCCGACATTAGGTACTACATAGCAAAGGATGTGTTCTTCTGCAGCTCTGAAGCTGCAGCTTCTCCATAAGGTAAGTATTTAGCCTGGGGCAGTAAATGATCCCTTTAAGTGGCATGTAGATCCAAGAAAACGAGTAGTATTGGAAGGGCCGGCCCTACAATGGAGCCGAGTGGGGCAATTGCCCCAGGCGGCACTTTTGAAGGCGCGGCACTTTGCCGCCCCAATCGCTTTTTTTTTGGGAAGCGGAGGAGAGAGAGGGGCGCCGAGTGGTTTTCGCTTACCCGCTCGGCGCCCCTCTCTCTCCTCTGCGAGCCCTCTAGCTCGGTCTCGGTGCCGGCTTGTAATGCTGAGCACCGCAAGTGACGTCAATTTCCGGCGCTCAGCATTACAAGCCGGCACCGTGGCAGAGCAGGGAGACTCGCCGCGGGACTGTTTAAAGGTAAGTACCGGGGGGGGGGGGGGGTTAGATAATGGCGTTTAAAATGCCGGGGGTAATAACAGAACTTTGCCTCGGGGTGACTCTAAAAATCACATTTGTTAGCAGAATAGCAGCGGAGATTATCTCGGCTTGGAATGGGAAGTCGCTTGCCAAGTTTTATCAGCGCTTAAGTCTCCCGTTCTCCGATTTAATATGTTTTTCCTTAAAGCGTCCTTCAGCTACTGCAAAACACTTCATAAAGGATTCTGTTTCTCTTCTCCGGCAAGTAATGACTTCCCGTCAAACACCACACGGAGACGTCGGCTCTGGAACGAGAACGGTGATGAAATAAATATTTTGGGGGCGCTTTGAGAACGGATCCCATTTGCGTTACCTGTATAAAGTCCAATGGGATGGAAAATCTCATTAACGCACCCGCTTATCACGCTTACACTACAGTATAGTGCAACCCTGTGGCTCTTTTGTAAATAAGGACAGCGTATTTTCCATAGGGTCCCACAAGCATAGTCTCAACATTAGACCCAGAATCTTAAGGAAGTTAGAAGAAGAGAGATGTGTTTTGTTTACGGAATGTAATTGTTTACAAACAAACCTTCTGCTGTTTATAAACATTATTGTGGCTTTTTTAGGGCTGTAGGACCCCGTGATAAAGTCTTACTTATTGTTTTCATTTTACTGAGAGGGTGGTAGATACATGGATCAGCCTCCCATCATTGGTGGTAGAGGCTAATACAGTGACGGCGTTTACACATGGAAAGGTGTAAGGTTATCCTGAATCTGAGACTGATTTATGTTTACAGCAGGAACAGCGGGCAGACTAGGCGGGCAAATGGGTTTTATCTGCTCCTAGAAAAGAGGGACATTGGGGAGGAACAAGGGACATGGCGATGTGGAGCTGGTACTGCCACTCTAAAGCAGGGGCATTTGGAGGTATGGGCAAGAGACGAGGGCCAGAACAGAGAAACAAACATGGAAAGTTACAGCGTATGACTGTGTACCGGCGACCCGCAGAGCGTCGCTTACTAGTGGAGAGCGGCACGGTTTCAGGCCAGGAACCTGCAGAGCATTTCTCCCTGCCAAAAGCCGCACTTCCTACACCTGTAAAGTGCCACTGCCAGGAACATCTGCAGAGCATCGCCTCTCGGAACGAACACCCAGGAAGGGGTTAATGCTGCATCTGATTAAGCAGATGTTTTCTATAAATAAAAAAAAAAAGAACATAAAAGTAAGAGCGGAACCATAAAGTGTTGATATGTAATTCTAACCAGGCGCGGCGGAGAAATGGGGGGGGGGGAGCTAAAAGATGGGAGGAAGAGAGATGGGGGGAGTGAAGAGAAAGGGAGATGGGAAGGAGATAGAGCATGTAAAGCAAGGGTTAAATTAATCATGGTCGCAGGTAGAGGAGAGCTAAGATAAAGCCCATTGGGGATCTAAGGGGTCATACAAATGGTTAATCTAGATGGTGCGTTTGGGGGGTATAATAAATCATAGGGGTTGCAGGAGGGGCTTCCCAGCCCCTTAAATTCTATTAGGGCTAGTAAAGGTGGCTAGCTCCACCCCTTGCACACGCCCCCTTTCCTGCCTCTTATAAGGAGCAGGAGAGCCAGCGCCCCCGGGAGCCAACTCTGATCACTAAAATGTGACTGCATACAAAAACAATAAAAGGAGCACAAAACGAGCCCAGACAGGGTGTAAATACCACATAAGGCCTTCTTACTCTTGACACCGTAGCCTCCTGGTTTTTTAGCTGGCAATCCAGAATCTGGGTAAGCCAATGGGCAACTGCCCCTCTGTCCCCATGTAGAATACCCCCCCGATGAGCTTTATAAACCAATGACAATAATAAGCGAATGAGATGCGTTCTAGTGACACGGGCACAGAAGAGGGGTAAAATGGCTATAAAAATATCAGTGGTGAAAATGTGATGCAATAAAAAAAGCCAGCACGTATTAATAACACAAGAAATGGTTTAAAAAATAAACATTTTTTGGGGTGAAAAAACAAAAAAATGGGGATTCTAGAATTAAAAATAAATACATGTTATAAAACGTACCTTTACAGCCACTTTATTGTTCTAGAATTATGAGTCACTCTGTCCTCGGCCTCATGTAAAAAAAAAAAAATACAAAAAAAAATACATAATCACTTTACCGAAAAAAAAATAAAACAAAAGGGATTATACTAAAAGTCAGAAATAGAACCAATATATGTAACTAATCTCCCAACGTATCCATGGAAATAACTGAGAAATATATAAATATCATAAAAGAAATGGGCTTTGTGCTGAATAATTTCCAAGATGTATATAGAAAAATGGTGATCACATGACCTATATACTTTATTAAATCCCCCAATAGGTTCTATCGCTTTGCTTCCCAAGCAGCTGATGGTTAAACTGGGAAAAGAAGGAAATTGGGATTCCGTAAATTGTGGTTTTTTTTTAATTACTGAAAGAGAGGAGAGAGGGGGGAGAGAGAGAAGAGAGAGAGAAGAGAGTAGGGGACAGGAAGAGGAGGTGTTGGAAGGTCAGCAATGATCGAGAAGGGATTTTTGGCCAAGACGTTGGCCCAGGAGAATTGGGATTAAAAGGAGAATGAGTCATAGATTGAGTGGGGGTTTAGTGACCGAGAACTCTGCAGGGACCCCAAAATCCCGCAGAACGTCTCTTCCTGCCAGGGACACCTGCAGAATGTATTTTGATTTTTCATTAACCCTTGCAGTTTTACAAACTTGCTGTACTTCTATGAGGATCAAGGACCTGCTGGAGATTCTTGGGCTGATGTTGACGGTGAATGGTTTGAAGGGGTCTCCTGGCTCAGTGACTTCCACAATCTTTGTCACAGATACCTCGCCTAATGCCCGACTCCCTCCGACTTACTCCAAAGAAATACAAAATTGTCACTTCTATCTAAAAAAAAACCTCTGGATGCAATCTATAGGTATATAGGGTATTTCTAGAAAGTCCATCGGATACAGAGCATCGCCGCTGGATCCTTTCTTCATACATTAGCCTAGATTTGCTAATAAGCAGTCATAAGATTTTCCAAATTGAGCAACCATAAAGCAGCCTCCCTAGGGTTCTTGTTGCCTCTTGGCCGCGCAGACCTCCATAGTCTCTCTCTCTCCTTTGTCCTATGAGACCTTCAGAGTCAGATCACCTTGATATGACCTTCGTTCTGAATAAATATACGTTTTTTTTCTGCTCATTTTTTTTCTTTACTGGTGAGTTTGGGGATCTACCAAAAGCTGAAATCCTTCAATCCCAAACTAACTTCACATTCATAAAGGAAGATTCAACTCTTCAGGAACCAGCTTCCAAAAGGACACCTTCATATACATCTCGTTTTTTGTGGGACAGCCCCAATTTTCAGGCTCTGTCTCACTTTTAGGGGCAGTGAGGATCATGGACCGCTTTTGGGGTTCTCAGATCTCCATTTAAAGGCCCAGGGAACTGTGAAATCCATGGTTGTGGCAGCACTGACCTCCAGCCCCTAGGTGATCACCGCCATGAGTAAACTCTTTGACTAAGATGGGCAGATGATCCCAAACCCACCTCCACTCCATCCTCATCCCACATTCGGTCCCACTCTTCCTCACCTCTATCTACACCCCCAAGAAAGGTGTCCCAATTTCTATACCTTAAAAGTTGAGGAATATGCCTTTAAGTTTAGCTTTGGACTCCTGCCATACCAGCCAATAACCTAAATTATAATACTTAGCCTGTTAATGGAGAGTAATTATAGCCTCTCGCATACAACACCTATGATATATTTCCTAGTAACTGCTCTTCATGACCTTCACGCACGTTCGGCTTTAGCAGCAAAGCTCCAAACCCTCTTAGTTACTTCTCTCACCCATTTTTCTTAATAAAAGCTGGAGAACCAAAAAAAAAATCCACCAATGTTTATGTTTCCTAACCAAGGTTCCGTAAATCTCCATAGTTTTTTTTTCCCCACTACCAGTTCAACTAACCTCAAAAACCACAATGACCCTGGAACAGATAGCTTCAAACCGATCTCTGGAAAACTTTCTAGACGACCTTTAGGGCTTAACTACAGATGTCTCTTCACCATTAATTCTAGAGAGACAGCAGGAAATAAGACAGGTTAATGCGAAGCTTAGGTGCAGGAAGAAGGGTTTTGGATTTCTAGAGAACGGTTGTTGGGTTTCCCACTTGGGTATAAACGTTGCCGTTATGATGGATCGGTCCCAAGCCGAGGAAGTCACTAGTGTTAATCTATACAGAATGGGGGGGCTGGGAACACGCTAAGGAGTAGCAGATCATGTAGCGAAAGAGAGGAAATTAGAGGCAGATTACCAAAGAGACCGTATTTCTTGCCGGAGAGGGAAATATCAATTCTGGATGCTTTCCCAAATTTATACCGAAGATATACTTATACTTGGAAAGGTTCTCTGCGAAGGGCCGGTTCTTGAAGGAACGTGTGAGCTTTAGAAAACCAATTCATTAAATGTATCAATGTGTTATTCTTTTAACTCTTTGCATGCCTCTTTGGGATATACTGCTGTTGGGTGTTCAGCTGTACCGCTGCGATGCATTAACAATAGCTCAACGGGCCGTGTTGCAAGCTTTGTGCGAACATATGTTGAATCTAGATATCAGATGTTTGTTAACGAGCGCCGTGTCACATACATGTTTCATTTCTAGTTCCTGTTGTTCTCCCTGCTCTGCCAAATTTAAAACTTTTAGAACTCAATGCTGCTTTAGAAACATCATTGCTAAGAGCGTTGGATCCAGGAATAGTTATTTGATTCTAGAAAAAAAACATTTGTCTCGTTCATCATTTTTCAGGGGTTTGCTCAATTGTCACGTGACACCGAAGCGGACGGTGATATGTTGTCGTCATGGAAACTGGGGGGGAGCTGCTCAAAAGTTTGTGTATTGTTTTTATGTGATTAAAACTTCAAGGGGAAGAATGAAAAGATGTCAATGTTTTGTCTAAGTGGAGTAGAAACAAAGACTTTGATGGCAGATCAGATGTTATTCTGCTTATTCTAGAATTCAAAATAAGCTTGAAAACCTGCAATTCCAAATTTCCTATATCCTATCCTTTCTTCAAATCCTTTTTTAAGTGTTACTTTGTGTGTGTTCCTATCAGTAGTTGAGTATAATGAAATGGCTGAGATCATCTGCAGGTGACCACGAGCCTGCAAGCCAACTCTACCCTCAATAGGATATCAACAGCCAGAATAGGAGTGTAGGCGACAACATTTCAGCTGGAATGTAACACAAAATGGCCCGGTGTACTCAGGAACGCAAAGTGTTACAACAAAACATACAATTTCTTTACTGAAATGATTACTATTCCTTACTTGATGCAGCATGACTGTAGATCCTCTCCATGTTCTCTCTGAAGGCACCTCTCTTCATCAGAAAAAGCTTCATTTCTGTTAAATTCATTCATGTTTGTGAGCGCGTCTATCACAACACTCCTGTCTCTGCTCTCCTCCAAGCTGTCCATCTTCCGCAGTCTTCCCCGACGTGTGAGATTACGCAGAAGACAGCTAGCGTTTAAACTGTCTATGTGACTGTCAGTGGAAGCCGCCGCCGCCGTATATTTAAGGCGGATTCATAAATTATAGTGACGGGCGAGAACAATGACACATCTGGACAGGACTTGCAGGATTTTTATTAGGAAGAACGGGGTATATCATAAAATATACTCATTAATGAGGGCATTTTCGACCGAACACCAAGAAGTTCCGTAAGGCCTAGAATACAAGTTGAAGTTAGTGAGGTAGGGTCATTGGTTTAAGAAATATAACTCATTGGTCGGGGGTTGAGATGTAGGTATTTAGTGTTACGTCTTGTGATAACCCAGCCAGGTGGTGTGTTTTTAATGTTTTTACTGAAGACAAGCTATGTTGGAGTATAACGTGTCCCCGTGGGTATTTCCTGCCCCTATGACAACCATTCAATCTACATGAATTGGTGTGCGGGGAGCGGCCATCTTGCTTTCCTAATCAAGTTTTGTAAAGTTGGTAGCTGACCAATATGACGGCCCCATTGAGATCATCAGCCCTTGGTTGTTGCTACCAGCTTTCCGTTTATGGTTTTCTTTTTCCCTTTTGCCCATATCTCTCTTGCTCTTATTGTGGCTTTTCTTGTGTCCTATCCCGGTTGGGCCCTTGAGACCCAATCCCCGTTGCCAACTGGGTAATCCATGTACAACATTTGAACTGGGGTCGCTTGATATTGTTTTGTGCCATATAAAACTCAGTGTGCGGAAAGTAGAGAAGAAAGTGTCAGGTATGACATCAAGGACCTGATGGAACTTCCAGAGGTCTACCGAAAAGATCTTGGGTTCCATGACAGACCATGTGACTCCAGATAACAGAAACGTCCCTCATCCATCACCCACTAGTCCCCGTGCACCCAGTAGACATGATACCTTTTAGACCATCTTCTCCGGCTTGTAATTATGACATTCATAGTCGTTCCAGCAGCCACCTCTGGGATGAAATGAATTCTCTGTATTTCACTGATGTTGTCAGATCTTTAACCGCGTTGCCTCTAAATCCAACTCTTTGAATAACAATATAACATCTGCTGTTCTCTCTTCCTCTGAGAGAGAAGATTTGGCATGAGAATCTGAATAATATCTCTCTCCAAACCTATTCCCAACCCCCTCCGCTCCCATCCATCTGGAGCCAAAAGCTTTATTTATCTCCAGACCCCTCCCCCAGGTAATTTTTTTAGCGCTGCTTCTGTTGTTGTACAAATATTTTCAGAGTGAATTTTGCTTCCAATTTTCTGGGTTTTTTTCGCAGGGCCTGTATGTTAATATCTGGAATTTATTCAGCAAAGCTTCCAGATAGCATACTAAACAGATTTCTTTTTATTTTATTTTTTTTAGCTATTAGGCAGCAATATGGCATACGTTCTAGATATCCAATGGCCTTTACTAGCTCTAGAACAGTGGTTCTAGATACACGTGCTTTCAAATGACAAAGTCAGATTAGGTGTTTCCATCAACCACCAATGTGATGTTAAATTCTCCTGCAAATGCCAAATCAATTAAAGATAGATAGATCAGGTAATTATTTATACCCCATAGGGATCCGTATGGACTCCCGCTTGTAGGCAAGGATGGAGGAGCATGGACAAACATGAAGGACAGAGCTTTCATTAAACCATGCCATGTGTTCTTGCATGGTGGCCAGAACAAAATGAGGTTGAGAATCCTGAGTTTGATCACCCAGTTGGCTGATGGGGTGCAGAGCTTGCTATCCATCAGGTGGGTCTAGTTCGGCTCTTGTGTGACCAGGGAACTGGGGTCTGGCTTGACCAGTCTCCAGTTGAGACATCAAGAACCTGCTCATGAGTATCGAACAATACGTAGCTAATCAATTCAAAGATTTGCCCAGTCTAGTCTCAAGGATTCTGTATCTGTTGTATATT
This sequence comes from Spea hammondii, assembly GCA_029215755.1. Lineage (NCBI taxonomy): Eukaryota > Metazoa > Chordata > Amphibia > Anura > Pelobatidae > Spea > Spea hammondii. Next base: position 26,168,356 of record JARDYJ010000013.1, read on the forward strand.
TTATTTTTTTATTTTCTGTCCATGTGCTGCCATGATATCATTTGGAATGCACAAGAAGGAACGCTTTGGAGATGTTAAACTGATGAGTGACACTAGATGGCAGTAGAACCACACATGGGTTATAAAAAGTTCTCTATGACGGCAAACACTTTTCGTTCACGTCAAGAGACGGGTCAATACGTTAAAGGTTGAGTTTGCAGAGCAGTCGTAGGGTGTAGTTACACCATCAATGAGGCAGTTATGAAGTTAGCTTCAGGGGTGAGGATAAGGTTAATAAGTTCTGGAAAATGTAGGTATCAGTTTCAGTTAAATGGCCCCCTTACAATTTGATTGGATTTCGTTCTATGACTTTATACAAAACTAGAAGTGTCCGGGGGAAAATAGTCCATGTTTCAACCCTAGTAAGAACATGGTCTCTGGTGGCCTTCTGTCACATGAAAGAAAGTTGAACCCGCCAGGGTGTAGCAGTAGAAAGTTCTTGAGGTGCTCAGGTATACTGTTGGTCTGCCGTTGTGTAGAGGGCAAGGTAGTCATTCTACGCATCCCCTTGGGGTCTATAAGAGACGTCGGTAAGGATCCAGGACTAGGGATAGCTACTCAGACGCTCTCCAAAAGCAGGTTGCACAATTCTGTTATTGTAGAAGTAAACGTAGATATAGACTCTTTTTAGTCTAGCAGGGCAGACCAGGGATAATGAGGCAGTCCTGGCACTTTAAGGCCGGCTGTCGCCAATGACGTAAGTGTGGCCCGGGGCCGGATATTTTTACGCTCATGTGGCATCCAGCTGGGCATATTCAGCCAGAGGCTTACAGCACCCACTCTGCCGCTCCAGCACCATATGGAGCGATGTTGGCTAGTGGCCCACCAGGCATCTGCTCTGTGTGCCGAAGTCCGAGCCTGCAAATTACTTCATTTTTCCAATGTTCCAATCTGAGAACGTTGAGAGTTTCCCCCCCCCCCAGCCTCTGTATCTGCTGTAGGAGGTAGGAGAGCGATAAAGAGCATCAGCCAGATGTTGTGTGTGAAAGAACTAAGCGGGACCTTATGGCGTGATATTATTTAGCTGTGAGCGTAGGTAGAAATATAGGCAGTGAGCGCATAGTAATGTATCCTTACCCTAATTGGCCACCATTTATCGTGTGATAAAAGCCACACACTGAACTCTGAACTCTTGTCTGTTAACGTCTGTGTTTCGAATCACCGTTTCCCCAAATTATTTCCGCCGTTGCACGTTATTAGAGCAATCTGCTGGGCTCGGCGCTCGGCTTCCCTGATCGCAGCCGCATCCTGTCGCCGTCCTCTGTTGCTTCGCAGCACGTGTTCAATCAGATAACTAGTATGGTGTCAATCTGTGTCCGTGTGTCTGTTTTTAGTTACATGCAATTAGTCCTTTGGCTCCGCCATGTCACCACATCATACAATATCGCCATTTGTTATGTAGTGTGAGTGATTGTCTCTGTGATATGTGAGTGATTGTCTCTGTAAGGTTGTGTGTGTGATTGTGTTATCTACAGTGTGTAAGTCATGGCCTGTTTATGCATTGTCTCTGTTATGTGGGGCGTGCGAGTGATCGGCTCTGATATGCAGTGGGAATGACAGTATTTCTTTGTTATGCGATAATTGTGAGTTATTGTCTGTTATATAGTGTGTGTGGGGGGGTGAATAATTGTCTCTGCCCTGTGTTGTGTGTGTGAGACCGCGGTGACCGCGAGTGATCTCCATGATGTGAGGTGATTGGGGTGATTTTCACTGTTTGCTGTGTGATATGTGACAGCGGAGAACCAAGAAATGCTGGGACTGCCCTGTGAGAAGTACAGTTGGGGCCCCCAAGGTCATCGTACATAGACACACACAGCAACATACTTACACACACTAACACTCGCTAAAATACAATAGCATATTTTTCACACACATGGCATGTGTGTGTGATTGTCTCTGTTATGCAGTGTGTGTGTGTGATTGTCTGTTATGTGGTATGTGTGTGTGATTGTCTGTTATGCGGTATGTGTGTGTGATTGTCTGTTATGCGGTATGTGTGTGTGATTGTCTGTGATGCGGCATGTGTGTGTGATTGTCTCTGTTATGCGGTATGTGTGTGTGATTGTCTCTGTTATGCGGTATGTGTGTGTGATTGTCTCTGTTATGCCGGATGTGTGTGTGATTGTGTCTTTTTGTTGTGTGCTAAATGTGTAAAAGCCTCTGGACACTGTCTGCTGGCAGTTCTTTCATTCAGAAACCCCCAGAACCTCCTTATAACAGACAGATTACCTTCTCCATACCACCCAAGCTGACATATTTACTTCTGTTATATTTATGTGCAGGAATATAAAGACAGGCATGCAAGGTTACTTACAATTTATGTCTACTGGGCCCGAAGACGCTCACACGGATGTAGAAATGTTTGCCTGAGCTCTGAAATATCATCACCATGGATATCACCGTTCATAGCCCGGTTGTCATTTCTATGGATCGATTGTACAGCACGCAATCCACAAAATTAATTTCGTCTGATAAGCCCTATGTTCGCCACTCTTAATTCTGTAATTTCTACAGCAATTATCCCCTTTTTAAATAGATTTTTTTTGGGTATAAATCAGAGATTATCGACTGCCTTTCTGTGCGGTAAAATTAAAAGTTTGATTGCCATTTAAAGCTGCCATCTACAGGTCCAAGGAGATGCGGTGTGAGCCGGATGAAGTGTTAATCAAACGCTTAGCAGATTAGATTTTCCCGGGGGAAGAGATTGTGGAAACCGCATTGTGATGCTCCTTGATATTAGACAAAGGTCCCTCTTGTTGGATCTTTGATACACGAGGACAATTTACTGTTCACAGTTCAAAATAATGAATACAAGCAGCGGATGCGCTGATCCGCGAGGTCCTTTACTTTGTACTGTGGCGTATTCACTGCAAAATGCTTCAAATTGATAAATTCGGGAGAAAATATAGAAAACAAAAAGAAAAATATTTCGCAATTATCAGTTAAGCTTGGCACTCAAACCAAGGGATATTAAGAAGTTTGGCCAGTACCTATTGTACAGCGCTGCGGAATATGATGGCACTATATAAAACAATAAATCATTATATCACATAAAACATAATCTTATTAATTATTAATATTATTCCAACATTTTCACAACAAATATTTGAGGTGTACGAAAATCCTACAATTGATTCCATCCATGAACATAGTAGCAATGCAACATTTCAGGCCGCTATTAGCATCCATCGGCAAGCTACGTATTTACTGCAAATGCATTGTGAGATTTTTTTTTTCTTATTTTCTAAAGCTTTGGACAAACTTTGGACATTCCTTTGATTTACAGAATAGTTAATTTGTTATTTTTTATTTTTTTTTGAGGTTGCATTTTATTTTGCATTTAGTTTTTTTTTTAAAAGGTCTAACGATGCGGATGAGTTTCTACTTCCTGAGTACAGTTATGTAACCAAACATGGATTTTTATTATTTTTATTCCCCAATACCACCAAAAGGCTTTTTTTTTTAATTTGGATTGGAATATTTTCCATCATGTCAAATCTCTCTTCCTATGGGTTGAAAATGATTAATTTATGATAAGGACAAAATATTATAGATTTAATCTGGAAACCGGTAACAGCTGGTAACTTTACATGATTGTGTGCAGAAAAAAAATACACAAATAAATCTAAACAAAAACGAAATATAAAATGTCTAGGATTGCTTACTTGATACATACTTTACCATCTGTCAGTATTGTAATAATCCAGACAACCAAAGCTGCAGTTCTGATAATGGCCACTTGATGGTGCTAGATTACCATGAATTTCCCTAGCTCTTATTTTTCACTGTTAAAAAATAAAACCCAAATAATCACCAATAAAGGGAAATATAACTCCTATCAATACATTCACTTACACCCAACAACTCCCCTTAATTTCAGAATACAACAAAGGTAAGACATACCTTTGTAATGCTTGCAAGTGTTATATATATATATATATATATATTAACTCTATCGACTCTCCTTTATTATTATTATTTTAGAATTTGTATTATTATTATTATTACTATTATTATTATTATATTTTATTTACTTAATATAGTTCCGTATAACCCCTTCTACTCCATATAACCTAACCTATTACTCATATAACTCCTTCCATTACTCATATAACTACTCCCTATAATTCCTTCTATTACGCCATATAACCCTTCCTGTTTCTACATATAACTCCTCCTAATAATGCAAAAATGTAAATGTAAGAAATCACATAATTTAAAACTCAGCATTGTAAGAGTTAAAGGTGGAGAGGTTTTCATGTCGCCGCTCTGTGGCTTTAACCCCCGGGGGAGCATGTGTTTGTGTCACCTGTGTCGCTGGATGTGTGCGGTGTCCCTGCGCCCCATGTGCATTTGGTCCTGATGCAATTTTAGGAAACAAAGCATGGAGGTCCTCAGAGGATGCGAGGCAGTAACGCCACAGCCCAGAATGCATTGCAAGAAGATTTCTATTAATTACATTATGGGATAAACAAAAGGTTTTGATTAATTTCTGAATCAATCAGTCAAGAAAGCCTATGCGTACCCATACCATCCAAGTGTCCCTTTTTAAAAAAATCAAAATCCCTTTCCTCCCCTGATTTCGCCCAGGTTGTTGGTGATCATTATTTCGCAATGTCCTACAGCCCTAAATGTTACAACAATGTTTACAGAAACGATGAAATCTATTTCTAAATAAAGTTTTGTAAACAAAATACTTTATTCCTCCCCTGAATGCCTCACTTGGTTACATAGTATAAGTAGCTATCGATACGTTACAAATGTTGACTAAATCCTGCAGGGCTAGTCAGGCCTAAAACGACACCTGCTAAAGAAATGCGCCCTTAGGAATGGCGGAATGTATGCAACATTTCCTAATAATGATTTCATATATCCCCTTCCTATAACTCCTATAACCCCACCTAACCTCTCCTTTTAACTCCTCCTATTACCCCACATAACCCCTCCCTATAACTCCTCCTATTACTCCATATAACCCCTCCCTATAACTCCTCCTATTACCCCACATAACCCCTCTCTATGACTCCTCCTATTACTCCATATAACCCTCCCTATAACCCCTCCTATTACTCCATATAACCCTCCCTATAACTCCTCCTATTAATCCCTATAACCCTCCCTATAACTCCTCCTATTACTCCATATAACCCCTCCCTATAACTCCTCCTATTAATCCCTATAACCCCTGCATATAATCACAATATGCAATTTTTTTCTATTAACCCCCAAACCCTGCACAAACATTTTAGGGTTAATAGGAATCAGTGTTTCCTTATCCTTTGATTCTAACAGAAGAGCCTTATCTCTAACCTTATCTATTGACCCAAGTGCTTCAGTGACAGACAGGGAGAGCAGTGAGGGAAAGGGTGAGAAAAGGGGGAGCAGAGGGAGAGAGAAGAGGAGAGAGTGAGGAAAAACGGGAAATGAGGGTCAGTAAAAGTGAGAGGATCGGAAGGGAGAGCAGCATTTGATAGAGAGGAGTGGTGGGTGAGTGGGAAGAAAGTGAGACAGAAGAGGAGAGTGGGTTAGATAGAAGAAAAGACGGTGAGAGAGAAGATGAGAGGCAGCGAGACAAGAGAGAGAGTCAGAAGGGAGAAAAGTGAGTGTGATAGAAATGAGAGGTAGGTGAGAGAAGGGGAAGAAGGTGAGACAGAAGAGAGGAGTGGGTAAGATAGAAGAGGAGAGGGTGAGATAGAAGGGGAGAGGGTGAGATAAAAGAGGAGAGGGTGAGAGAGGAGGGGGAGTTTTTAGAAAGAAGAAGGGAGAGGGGGAGAGTCTGTATCTATGACTGAGTGAATATGAGAGAAAGAAGCAGAGTCTAGGTGTTTGGGTGAGAGACAGACAGTTAAAATGTATGAGAGAGGAAGAGAGAGTAAGAGTAGATAATATGAGAGAGAGAGGTTGATAAAGACTACCTGTAAAAGTGAGAAAGAGAGAGTGTCTGAGGGGAGGAGAGAAAGACAGGAGGGAGGCAGACACAAGGTCAGGGAGAGAGAGAGAGGCAGAAATAGAAGGACACAAGGAAGGAAAAGAGGGTGGAACAAGGGGTAGGGGGTGAGAGACCCTAGAAGGTGGGAGAGAGACAGACAGAGAGGGAGCAAGCAAGAGTGGGGTAAGCCAATGGGAGCTGAGAAAGGTGTGAGAGAGACGGGAGCAAAGGAGAGAGGCAGCAGGTGAAAAACGACAGCAGGGAGAGATCAGAAGGGAATGAAAGAGTGAATTAAAAAGCACAAGAGACAGTAGAGTGGAGAGAGGGTGACGGGGAGAATTACCCCAAAAACAGGATATAATAAAGGAGTGGTGAAAAAAAGATAGGAGGTAAGGAGTGAGAGGAAAGGGGGGGGGGGGAGAAAGGAGGGGTGGGGTAGAGACAGTAGAAGGGGGAGTGAGAGAGGTGTAAGGGAGAAGGGCAAAGGAATGAGAGACAGGGAAAGAAGTGACGGAGGATCAGAGGCTGTGTGTGTGTAGAGAGAGCAGACACATGGATGCTGGGGGCAGGTGAGTGCGCTGCGGCCACCCCGGGCTCCTGAGCACCATGCAGCTCACACAATGCTGCTTCATCTTCCTGGTCCAGGGGAGCATCTATCTGGTGAGTGCAGGGATCCTGGGGGCTGTCTCTCTACCCTCTCCTACCCCTGTGTCTGTCTCTCACTCTTCCCCACCCACCCCTCAGTCTGTCTCTCTCCCAGTCTGCAGCCCCCTGTCTCCCCCTCAGCCCCACATATTTCTGCCCTCACTCTTTTCTTACCCCTTGTCTCTCCCCCCCATCCTTTCTGTACCGTCACACCTGCTGCCTCTCTATTGTAGAATGTTAACTTAATATCCATCCGTCTATTGCTAACCTCTTATTATGTTCACACTGGGCATTGGGGGCAATAAAGCAAACTTAGATGTCTGGGGTAAATATCTTAGAGGATTTATTGGGAAATCTTAGCTTCAACATCAATATGCCGCCCCCCCCCCCCCAAATAATTCCAGTGCTATTTTATGCTAAATACCTGTTGCTGGCTTTAGTCTGTCTGTATAATGTGATTCATAGGGCTGTATGAGATTACATAGAGATAGATTATAGATAGATAGATAGATGGATAGATAGATAGACAGACAGACAGACATGGAGATAATACTCTGTTAGTTATGGATGTGTTTATTTGCTGTCTCCTGGTTATAGGGGGTCCCCCCCCCCTGGAGTAGTGCTGTGACCCCAATTGCAATCTATTAGAGATGGATGAGCAGTGCAGAGACCTAGTGGCAGGGAGATGTCTAAAGGGTTAAATGTCAGTCCCATGAAGGAGCAGAGTGACCTCATGACAGCAACAGGTTAAATGGATGAAAGAGATGGTATCATGTATGGATAAAAGGAGTACATAATGGTGGATATATGTATGGTGATCTGATGGTACGGTGAATGGAGACTGCCAGGACAGGCTCAGGTAGCCCAGGGGTTGAATCTAGTGACCCACTGGCAGTATACTATCAGGACAGGCTCAGTGCTGGGTATGTTTGGATGTACAGTGACCCCTTGGTGGCATATTAACAGGACTGGCTCAGACAGTGCTAAGTCTCTATCTAATGCACAATGACCCACTGGCCATATATTATCAGGACTGGCTGAGACAGCTCTGGGTCTGTATCCAATATCCAATAACCCCCTGACTGTGGATTCTCAGGACTGGCTGAGACAGCACCAGCCTTGTCTGACTGTATTATTTTATATTGTGTGAAATTGCACTTTTGTTTTATTTATAAACATCACTCATTCTTGAACCTGTTGTTTGTAAACATTGTGTTATTATCTAAGTCATAAATGAATACAATATCTATATAAATGCCTATAAAAATGTATCTATACATGTCTATCTAATAGTGTATATATAAATGTTCTATCTAAATGTATATGTCTTTACAAATGTATATAATGTCTATATTAATGTCTATAAAAATGTCTATATAAATGTCTATAAAAATGTCTATATAAATATATATATATATAAATGTCTATATTAATGTATATATATATATATATAAATGTCTATATTAATGTGTATATATAAATGTCTATATTAATGTATATATATATATATATAAATGTCTATTTTAATGTATATATATATATAAATGTCTATATTAATATATGTATATATATATAAATGTCTATATTAATATATATATATATATAAATGTCTATATTAATGTATATATATATAAATGTCTATATTAATATATATATATATATAAATGTCTTTATTAATGTATATATCGATGTATTGGCCAGATGTCTATTCCTTGTTACTTAACTCAATGGGTAGTTTCCTTATTGTGTATCAGTATAGTAATTATGTTACCATTGAAGAATTTGAGCGCGTAGCCGTGTAGACTAATAAGATTTATTGTTCTGCTCCGTTGCCATATAACAGCGTCTAATTAATTGTGTATGGGTGTTCCTTTTTTTGCATTCATTAATGTTCATCCAGCAGCATCACTGTTGTGTATTTTTGTATAGTGTCTTACTATATAAAAGCTTATTGTAATAACTTATCTCTCGTCGGCTGGCCTGAGTGTGATGAGAGTCAGAATCCACGCAATTTATATTATCAGAGGTTACGTATGCCTACTAATGTTATCCAAAGAGCGCGTTGTGTTATATGTCACTTGCATGGCAGTTGTGCGTTAGCTGTAACAATGCAATGTGTGTTCACGGACCCCTAAAGAAACCGGGGCAGAGCAAACAATTTTTGCAACCAAAATTGTGCGAGGCGGACGCTGCGATCCACTAAAAGGAATCACTACTCGCACTCTCCAGCACGACTAGATGTGGCGTTAAATGACATCACATTGTGTGACATCCATACCTTGTGCATCACTACTGTTGTATATGTATGTTGTGCTGCCTGCCAACTGACGGATACATGTCCGCTCTGTGTATGCAACTACAAATCCCATCATCCTCAGAGTTTACCCAGGCACAAGCTGCCATTGGAGCTGCCCCATTACCTATGGGCCCCCCGGCACGCTCTGTGACCCCGTGGCATTGTTGTGTGCATTGTTTGCCTCGGTTGTCTATCAGTATTACCGGTGTATATAAATACGGGCTCTCGACCATCGCCATAGTTTTTTGTGTTGTGAGTGTGTCAGTTCCTTAGTGGTTATAATTGTAATTAATACAATTTGTTGTGTATTGTGTATCACTGCGTGGATTGTGTTGCGCTGTGTATATCCGTGCCAAGTGAGTTACACGTAATGTTTCCTCTATGTACTGACGAGCTGTGGGTTATTGTGTGTCCGTGTGCAACGGTTGTGCGTCTGTGTTGTTCTTGGTCTATAAAACTCCCTCTGGGCACAATTCATTTAGATGCCTTATTCCCCCTCCCTATCTCCATGGTTATCCCCATCCCTCGCTATTAACCCTTTCCCGCAATAGCAAAATGTAGCGAGCCTTCCGCCGTCACACGCTGCCCTCCACACCGCTAACCCACCCCACACCAGCGGCGGATGAAGAATTTGTGTGCGGTTCATGTTAGCACCCGTGGGTTACCCGGATGATACCGGCGTTACCTATTGGCGAGGCGTTGCAGTAAAGCGGTTTCTGAAAGCGGACTTTGGCGTGTTGGCTGAGCGTGTTGGGAGTTGTGGCTGCTGATGTGCCAGTGGTTGCTTTTCTTGGATTTTCTGCCGGTTTTGGAGGTTTTTGGGCCCTTTGTTTTGTGTGTCTGTATTGTGTATCTGATATTTGTGTCATGGTCTTGGGATAATGATTTTAAAAATATACAAAAACACTACAAATAACATTGGCTGGAGACAGACAGACAGAGAGCTAGATAGATAGATAGATAGATAGATAGATAGATAGATAGATAGATAGATAGATAGATAGAGATAGATAGATAGATAGATAGATAGATAGATGGATAGATAGATAGATAGATAGATGATAGATGGATGGATAGATAGATAGATAGATAGATAGATAGATAGATAGATAGATAGATAGATAGATAGATAGAGATAGATAGATAGATAGATAGATAGATAGATAGATGGATAGATAGATAGATAGATAGATGATAGATGGATGGATAGATAGATAGATAGATAGATAGATAGATGATAGATGGATGGATGGATAGATAGATAGATAGATAGATAGATAGATAGATAGATAGATGATAGATAGATGGATGGATAGATAGATAGATAGATAGATAGATAGATAGATAGATGGATAGATAGATAGATAGATAGATAGATAGATAGATAGATAGATAGATAGATAGATAGATGGATGGATAGATAGATAGATGGATAGATAGATAGATAGATAGATAGATAGATGGATAGATAGATAGATGATAGATAGATAGATGGATAGATAGATAGATAGATAGATAGATAGATAGATGGATAGATAGATAGATAGATAGACGTTGTTACACTGTGTCATGTGTCATACGTGTGCATGCGGGTTCAAGAAGTTCTCGTGTTCCGTTGTCATTAATGGATACTTATATAAGTGAGCCGTAAGAGGTGTATCTCCTTGACATTGTGATACCCACGGGGTGTAGGTCAGGTGTCTGCACATTACTCAGCTCTCATTAAACTGGTTATAGTGATTTGTGCTCAGTATCACTAATTATCGGGCGCAGCATCTGCTACTGCTCGGGGTTTCAGGTGAGAGCATATCAATAAATGAAGGGAGAGGGGAGATGGAACGGAGAGGGGGGACAGATATGAAAAAGAAAACAAGATAAGAACAAGGGATGGAGGGAAGATCAGGAGGAGAGGGGAATAAATGTGAGATAGAAGAGCATCGTGCCAACAAATAGGAGAGAACTAGGCGCAGCCATGTGAGAGGAGAGCGAAAATAGGAATTGATTAGGGACAAGAATAAAGAAAGAGGTTTGTAGTCTACTTTTATCTACATGCTTTCTTAAAGTACTGTTCTTCTCCCATGCAGGTCATCTGTGGCCAGGACGATTCCTCTAGTGACCCTGATGATGAAGATCAATCCGACACCAAACCTCACCCCAGATCTCGCATCCCAAGAAGAAAGTCCCCTTCCTCATCTCGATCTCGCAGCGCCAGCCCATCCAACTCCACCATTCTTCAGCTTCTTTCCAATTCTCCTGAGATCTGGGATGTTCTCAGCAGCCTCTCTGAGCTGGGCCACAATCCAGAGCCACCACTTCCATCAAGGAGCAGGCGCCAATCGGTGTTGAGGTCCACTGGAAAAGCTAAGAAGGTCTTTGGTTGGGGGGACTTCTACTCTAATATCAAGACGGTGAAACTTAACCTCCTTATTACAGGGAAGGTGGTGGACCATGGTAATGGGTCCTTCAGTGTCTACTTTCGGCACAATTCCACAGGTCAGGGTAACGTTTCTGTTAGCCTGGTTCCACCATCCAAAGTCCTTGACTTTGACATGGAGCAACAAATGTATGCGGAAGCAAAAGAATCCAAAATCTTTAACTGCAGGGTAGAGTTTGAAAAAGTGGACAAGGCCATTAAGACCGGATTATGTCCCCATGATCCGTCAAAGACCTGCCACCAGCAGCAAACTCACAGCCGGGTTGCTTGGACCTGCTCCCACCCCTTCAAGATTGTTTGTGTTTATGTCTCGTTTTACACCACCGACTACAGACTGGTGCAAAAGGTCTGTCCTGACTACAACTACCACAGCAGCTCTCCTTATTCACCTTCTGGATGAAAAACTGGTACCAGATGGTTTTAGAAGTGGGATTGCCTAAGTGGCTCTACATTTTGGGTCTATATTTCATGGACTTCCTGTGCCTTGGTCTGGTCCATCGTGATATCTGTGTATTTGTGGAAACGAGTAGACTGATTACCGTGTAGGTGATGTGTGGGATATTATGTCTGATTCACAATAATAATATATGCAGTGATGTCCTAATTATGTTTTCACCGACTGTCACCTGGCCATAACATTAGCGGGGCAGCCTGGAAGTATGATGGAAGGCACCCGGATCTCCGCTCTCTCTTTCTTTGAAGGGCTAGGTTGTTAGGTATATTAGTATGTCTAGGCTAGCACCTAAATTGTTAAATGGTTGAAAATGTGTGTTTTAATTAAACTGGCAGCCAAGGGGTTAGTTAATAACGCAGAGGATAAGCCTGTCAATGTGACTATGAGCACAGGAGGGTATGAAGGGTCCAGCGTCCTCCAAAGAGAAACATCAAGAACAATATCTATCCCTTCCTAAAAATTACTGGAAACACTCCTGACACCGTGAGGTTTTGCCCCTACATGCAAAGTATATGCAAATAATTAACCCTTACATATTAGTAGATACCTGGTTCTGACCTTTCAGTCTTCGTTGACATGAGGTCACCTTGCATCAAGATGAGACCCATCAACCACGTCCCTGGCTTTACGCCTTAAGAAAGTCGCTGCCTCCTTTGCTCACTTAACACGCAACTGCCACTTTGCACCTCAGTGGCCCTTTGACCTGTTAAAAAGTGTCATCGCCATGTGGCCGCTTTACCTCCCTATGGAACCTACGTTGCAATAAAATGCAGTCCAGCCAAGATGGACCACGGATCTTCAGCGCTCAACGGCTGGTGGACTTCTTTTGGACAACATGTGGCAGATGGTCCCACTGGGCAAGCAGGTCTCCAAGTGGACAATCCTGCCCCTGTTTCTGAAATACTGTAATTGTTTTTTTGTTTTTTTTTCAAAGATTACGTCCGACGACCCATTAACACCTTAACTGCCGGGTAAAAAGAACACACACACGTTACGTACTGAAGATCTGGAAGGCTGCTAATAAACAAATTTTACTTTTAGTAGTTAAAAAGCATATACAAGTTGGGTGGTGGTCATATAATATTTTTGAGGTTCTGTGCTGTTATGGAAATTGTCTCTGTAGCCTTATCGCAAACAAAAAAAAAAAACAACAAAAAAAAAAAAGATTTATCCGTCCAGAAATAATTAAAAATAATACTAATTTTGCTGATTATACATTATTTTATTGCCTTAAACCATAGACATGATATGTATAAACATGGAAGCGTGCCAGCGCATATATATATATAAATATATTATGTACATAGATGTGGGTTTGTTTGTATATACCAAGATCAAAATACATCAATTAAGTGAACACTTCTAGAGTATGTATACATTTCGTGCATATACAAACGTGTGCATGTGTATGTATGTATATTTATATACGTGTGGACAGAATATGTATGCTGTATCGATTTTTGTGGCCGATAAAACCCTCACGTCTGTTCCTTTTCTGCCTTTTAAAAACCCGCTGAGACCTCAAAGCTTCTGGGTTCCTTGTGCTTCTTTTATGGTATCTGTGTGTCTGAGTCTCCCTCTCCGCTGTCTCTCTCTCTCTCTCTCGGTATGGAAGAGTGTGTGCGGTCCCAGTAGCTGTGCGTATTAATCACTAATTACCAGTCTGCATGATCCCAGCTCAGCATTTCTGATCTGATCCCAACAGCAGCTGTTCTGCCACAACACAACATCCATCTTCCCCCTCCCTTCTTACGTCTCCGTGTCCTCTCCTCCATCCTTTAGAACTTATACCTCCACCTCTTCCTCCGTTCCGTCTCCTAATGCCCAACCCCTCTAATGACATCGGGACTAGAACTCCCACAATCCTTCTTCCACTAGACCTCAAAATAGTACATCTTACCTTCTTACAAGATAAGCATCCTGATTGCAGTCACTTAAAAAAACACCACTTTTCGTTTTCTGTAACATCTTCTATTTCTTTGTCTTCTTCATTGTGTGTTTTTTTGTGATACCCGCTTGTCAATTTCTCTTTCATCTACCCTCCCTATCCACCAAATCCTCGACATCTTCACTCAAACCCAAATAAATAGATTTTTACCTCCATAATTGTCATCTTTCTGATTCCTCATTATCTCCAGCCATGATTGATCTATGACTCAATGGTTCAGACCCTAAGTCTAAGGTCTTCTTCTAGAGCAACGAAGGAGCCACGTCGTTACCCATAGCCATGAGATCCAAATGGGTCAACGACATGTTTAGAGGTCCCGCCAAACATAGGATCCTACTGACATCTAGAACCGACTGATAACTCTAAAGACTTAATTAATGAATGAGAAGGTCACGTCTGATGAAGAACACATTTAATTACAGCTGTCTATTGGATGAATGATGGAAAATCCAAAATAAAAAGCGTTAAATCGGTGATGGATGGAATATAACCATGAGGTCCTTGTCCTATAGGTCCACCAAACGGTAGAAGATCCCTCTCCTACACATGGCTAATTAGACATGTATGTAGGTAGTGTGTATCGTGCATTGTAAACCCAATACCAGTTTAACCCACCAAATAACGACACGGAGACCGAAATTGGATAAAGCAGGCCACAGCACAATTTTATTATAAAACCATAAAACACTGTGTTGGCCCAAAACACCATAAACCAATAAGAATAATATACAATAACCGATAAATAATAAATACAAATATACAAATATACATAACACATTACCGTAACATATTCAAAACATAACCAACACAGGAACCGAATTAACCCCGTCCTTGCCGGCCTCTCACACTGCACAATCCAGACCACAGGTACTCACCTCCCCCCCTCGTCCAAACAAAATTGACAGCTACCTTTCGCTGTCCCACCACCAATGCTAACCACCAGCCGTCCAACAAGCTCGGTGGGCACGTCCAATAAACACCAGAGGTCAGGGGAGGACTGAGCCTTCCATTCCACCAGCATCCAAACTCCATCACTTACCAAAACCAGACCGGCAAGGACACTCAAACCGCCAGCTGTGACAAAAGAAAGAAAGTTAGTACACAAGAAATAGGGAGGGAGGGAGGGAAGCAGGTAAGACTGTTGGCCGTGTCTGTAAAAAAGGACAGTGACCGGGGTCACCCAGAGGGCACCTTATATCACCTAGGGTCTCCCGCCCCTCAATTAACATACCCCAATCAAAACACGGACATGCCCTGAGCATGCACTCACCCACACACATACATGCTCCCTGTCCATTTAGCTACGCTGATTCCCAGGGGCCTTGACAATTACATTGTGAGGTCTCTGGTGTGGTCCCATTCCAGATTAGGTCTCGCGTATGAAGAAGATAATCTAGAGAGGGATATTTCTGGGAGATGGAATGTAGACGTGTCCTGTAGTAGGTCAAAGCGTTAATACCCAAGGTGATTAAACTAAACAGAAAGTCGTTAAGTGTAAACAAGCTCGGAGAATTTGCATCAAAGACTAATGAGCGTCCCAGGACAGATCGAAAGAGAAAATCTAATTAAAAACTCAAGTAATCACCGCTGGACAAACACTTGTTTGGTTTTAGAGGAAATTTCCACTTTACAGCACTTACAGCGCATGCAAAATTTACACCATGCCAGATAAATGAGGTTTCAAGTACCTCATATTGTCCTTTTTAATTGAAATGGAAGATAAAATAAAATATGCCACCTTCAAATCTATACAGTAGGTTAATTAAGGCTCGGAATGATTGGACACGGCTTAAGCGTGGATAGCGCTCATGAGTTGATCCATGGGGGAATCTAGGTTTTTAGGGAGAATAGGGGGGAAAAAAAACTATTACAAGACGCGTGACTGAAACGATGTATTTCATTCCTCGGAAACGTCCACTACTATACTCTATAAGGGCCATCTTTTGGGTTCCAAGAGGACCTTTTAGATGTTACCTCTTGAGAAACTTTAGGGGCCTACAAACAAAGGGTTGGCTGAGGGACCATTTGCATTAAAGAGAGCCCTAAATATGGTAAAATTCTCAAAAAAAACCCATATTTTCATAAAAAACTTATTGTGGAGATACCTACGTCGTTCTCCTTTGTCTGCTGAGGCTCTGAGAAGCTGCTCAACCTACTTATGCCGTAGCATCGCCTATGAGTTGGCCCACCGCCTGGCACCACCATGTTCAGTTAAGGCCACCTCTTCCCCACATATCCATATAGGTGGGCTGTCGTCCCTGACATTCTCTACCACAAAATAAACAGACCCTCGCGATGGTTCCTCCAGCTCTGCCTTGCCGCTAATGAGTTATGGACCGGGGGGGGGGCCTTGGATTTGCCCTTTATATTAAAATAGAATTTATGGTTCTAATAACATTTATTTTATTCAGGGGCTACCAATATCACTTTTATTACTAGGAAAGCAGTTGATGGCTTATTAAATGCTATAGGGGGGGGGGTTATATTTGGAAAATATCATTTATCCAGCGTCACTAAAAACAGAAATAGTGTTTCTTTTCGCCGTTGGATAACAAGTTTAATTTCTACAAGGAAAAAGCCTGTCAATCAACTGCTTTCCTGATATGCTTTCCAGCGCAAGCAGGCATGCAGATAGGAGGGCGGCCGCGATCGGGCCGACAAAAGGGATTATCGGTAATAGTGAATGGTTCAAAACGGGCAAAAAAAAATCCATTCTGCAGAAAATATCAGCTTTCCGGGTCTGCTAAGGGCTGCGAAACAATTCTACGCAGCAACGCCCCGGGGATCCTAATAAATGTAATAAGTGGGGATGTAGCAGGTGGAAGATGGGGGGGGGGGGTTAGAGGGTTACGCTCTTCCCTTTTTTGCCCACCTAAAAAAGAGCTGCTTTAGGGAGTTTGGGGTATTAGTAAATTAGTAAATTACTTATTAAGGTGGCCACCAGATAACATGGGTGTATTGACTTATGTTGGAGGGTGGCCCACTGAGCTTTTGCCGTCCTGTGTGTGTGTGTGTATATAGTGTGTGTATATAGTGTATGTGTGTGTATATAGTGTGTGTGTATATAGTGTATGTGTGTGTGTGTGTATAGCATATGTGTGTGTATATAGTGTATGTGTGTATATAGCGTATGTGTGTGTATATATGGTGTGTGTGTCTATATATGGTGTGTTCGTATAGTGTATATGTGTGTGTATATAGTGTAACTGTATATATATACTGTATGTGTGTGTATATATCGTATGTGTGTGTATATATGATGTGTGTATATAGTGTACATATAGTGTATGTGTGTGTATATATTGTATGTGTGTGTATAGTGTATATGTGGGTGTACATAGTGTATGTGTGAGTGTGTGTATATAGTGTATATATATAGAGTGTGTGTGTATATGTTGTGTGTATATAGTGTATATATAGAGTATGTGTGTGTATAGCGTATGTGTGTGTGTATATAGAGTATGTGTGTGTATGGCGTATGTGTGTGTATATATGGTGTGTATGTATAGTGTGTATGTGTGTGTTACACCCTGTCTTTGTTGTAAAGTATGTGTGGAGGATAATGCTCGGTGGTAGTGTTCATTAGACTTGACAGAGGTTAATATTTCTGACACGGAACGCGCTGGTTTTGTAAGGAAGTGGAGGAAGCGATCGTTCTGTGCGCCGCTCGTCGGTCTGCGGAGCCTTGGGCTCGTGTAAAGAGAGTCAAATTCCTTCCATCATCCAGCATTTACAGTTTAAAGCACTCTGTAATCTCTCCAGATTTACGCCGTCACAGTATATTATCATTATATTTTACTTATATAGCGCCAGCAGATTTTGTAGCGGTGTATAACAAAATAGAAGGTATTGATTGGCTGGTTTCTCGGACCTATATTTGGCTATAGGCGAAGTTCTAGCAGGCGTCCTCTCCCGCTATAGCTGCTCCTCTAGGATGGTACGACGGCTGTGATGCTATTGCGCTGTCTCTTGTAGCGACATCTAGTGGCTGAAGTGTGCAGCTGCATCTACGCAGCAACCCCTTAGCCTTTTATATATGTGGAGACAAGACTGGAATATCTTACCGTATAGGACAGTACGTGCAGCCAACTGGTTTTGATATATATATAATATTTTGTTTCAGTTCAGTTACTGGTGAAGTTTTACTTTACTGAGAGGGTGTGTAGACAAGTGGAACAGCCGCCCAGCAGAAGTGGTAGAGGTTAATAAAATAATGGAATTTACACATACCTCCCGTGGGGATCCCATCCTCATTCCTGGCTCAAACTGTTCATTCTCTTTATTTATTCACCAAATATATTTGTATTTATGGACTCCATACCATTTCTCGGCAGATTGTGCGCCCCCATCGTTGTCACCCGGTAACCGGCATACACATGGACGCCGATTGAATGTCATTAGCCTCAACGTTAATCCGTGTAGGATCATTTTACAGAGGACAGTAGAGTCAGCGGCTGCCGGTGACCAAGCGGCGTGCATTTGTATTTATGAAAATCATGTTTTTTAATCAATAACTGGCCCAATTAAGTTTTCCTCCTCAAATACGAGATTGTGAACCAACGGTGCCAGCTCCAGTTCACGTTGTGTTATGTAGGGCGGTCTTTTTTACCACCTAAAACATATTGGTCAGTATTTTAACAGTAAAAACCAATAGCCATTTTAAGGTCCCCCTTAATTCATAATGCACCTTACTTATAGATATTCCCCTCTGCCCCCCTAGATGTGCTTTATGCACCCTAGAAATGCCACCCCCCCCCCCAGACTCACCAATGCACCCCCCCTGGAAAAGAACGTCCCGGGCCTATGGCAGCCAAGGAGGATTCAGATTGGCCGATGGGGGCTTGAGGTCCGGTGTTACGTCACAAACTGATGTCATAACCAAAGAGATGAGTAGCTCCCGTAATCTAAATTATAGAATTTCTTGATTTCTAGAACAAAAAAAACCCATTACTTTTCTTTAAGGAGAACTCAACGCATTGGAGACGATCCTCACCCAGCTTTCTAAAGGGGGAGATCTACGTATGGAGCAATCGGGATGGAAAGGGAGATAACCTTCCCGTTAAGTGACCTTTCCCAAATTTGACCCACCGCTACCCAAACGCACGATAAGGTATATGATACGTGCCGCCTGAACACGGCACATGTAGAGATGGAGTTCCCAGTCTTCATAGGAGCTTCTGTTGGAGATGGAATCCCATCACCTAGGACAGGGGTGTCCAACCTGCGGCCCTCCAGCTGCAGCAGGACTACATCTCCCATACTCCTTTGCCAGGTCCTTGGTTGAAGGAGCATTATGGGAGATGTAGTCCTGCAGACTACCTGCTGGAGGGCTGCAGGTTGGACACCCGTGACCTAGGATGTGGCGTCAGCGTTGATACCAACGCCCAGTAAATATGAACGCGTGCTTCGACGTGGACACTATGGAAAGTTGTTGTGTTTTTGATCAAGACACCTTTGTGAGTTCCATTGTCTCATCCCACACAATCGACACAGAGAGTTACTGTTACTCCGCACGGACCCCAGAACCGCGTAGCAAAGCACCCCAATACATACAGGTACCGCCAGCTCCGTCCGAGGGCTCTGGAGTTGGAGCAGAACGAGCGAAGATATTTAGTCTCAGCCGTCAGTAACATTCTCAAAAAATGCAACACAGTTGTTCGGATTGAGATGAAATCACTAACGCAGCGCTGCGACATCCCCGGCGCGGGTGCTGGCAGAAGGAAGGGTTTCAGACTGATGTTACCAACGCATACGGTAACCGCGGCGCGTGCGACGAGTAGTCCTGACGGCTTCTTGTTGGGCGCTGCTCTGTGCTGCCTGAATGGGAAACACGACATCCCTGGCGAGGGTCCATAGGCCAAGGTTTGTAACGTAACAATAATAGATGAGAGACCGGCTAAGGATTATCCCGGCCACAGATCGGGTCCCACCTCCTCGCAAACATGAATACAGCGGAATGAAATGGTTATATGTAATGTAAAAGCAATGTGACCCAGCCGCCGCGGATAATACAGGATGGGGCAAACCCGCTTTACAGCGCGCATATCAAGGCCATGTTCTAAAGATACTGTTAACACTTTGAGGAAACAAAGCGGTGGCTTTGATCCATGATACAAACCTGTTTATCCTTTCATAAGCATGTAAGTATGATTATATAAAGTGTGTTACACACATTATATATAATCCTAAAATATATATATATATATAAACAAAAAAACACTTAGATAAAATAAAAAAAAAAACACTAATATATGTAGTGCTTTTTTATTTTTATATATATAGTAAGCTTTTATATATGTATAAATAGTGTTTTTTATTTATATATATTTGTGTTTTTATTTATATATGTATATGTATATAAAATATACGTCATATCTTTCAAGACACGTTTTTATTACATGAGCTTTTAGAAATCAGCAAGTAAGCACCTTTGCGGTCATGAAACGGATCCCTCCTCCATCTCTTTGCTATTTGTAAGAGAGCTCAAATAAAATAAAAGTTAATTGTTAACAATACGAAATGGGTGAAAATAATGTATTTTCACCCAATTCTTAGGGTTATGTTTTAAAGCTGTCCTATTTATTGCAGCTGAGCGATTACCGCGCTCACCGATGTTACCCAGCTAGTTCATGCGCAGCTGGAAGAATTTTTAGCGCTGAATCAAAGCAACAGAGAAATAATTATGACATGCAGATGAGAAATAAGAGTGTACACAAATGACATAAATAATATCTGTATATACATGCAAACAAGTCATTTTCCAGCCTGTGAGTTACTACATCAAGCAGACAGGTCAAAGTCATGTTTTTTTTTTTTTTCTTCTCCCCCCCCCCCTATACATAATATGGTGTGGATTTTGTAAGTTTAGAAGGTGTCTCATAATACAATCAGAAACCCTGTGGAAGTTATACACACTCAAAATGAATACATAAAAAAATAATATATTAACGCAATTTCCTTCATATTCTGCTAGCCACGAGAGCGGAAAGGCTCTATGTAACAGTCATGTAACGGAGATTACATATCAGACCGCTGCTTCTCCATAGCAAGAGTTAAACGAAATCGGTAAAACAGTGGTGCAGAGTACAAAAAAATATATATATAATTTTTTTTTTTATGTTTCCAAAAATTCTAAATTAATCTACAACCTATGAAATATGAGTGGCAGCCCCTCCAAACAGGGGAGAGTTTAAAAAATAATAAAAAAAAAATAATTAAATAAATAAAAAGAAATGTCATGGCGGTGAGGATCCATAACAGAGCGGGAAAAAAAAAAAAAGGAAGCAGGTAGTTAGAATAAAACACATTTAAAACAATTTCAGAAGTGCATAAAAATCAGACACAAAAAGCAGAAAATAAAAATGGATCCCAGAGTAGATTAGGCCAGGCTGACACCTCCCGCACACGCACACACGCATTCATCACAATGTCCTTTTTTCGTAGCACAAAATACAAAAGATGGTTACAATAAGCTCAACTATTTAATATCTAAATATGAACAAGGAGGGTCTTCCATCTGTAAACGTCTCTCTGGTCCTATAAATTAATGAGGAACGTCTGAGCCAGCAAATACGTCCTTGAATTCTGTAATCCTGCAGGAGGTGTAATATTCCAACTTTTCACCGGTAGAGAAGGAAGAAGTCCATCCGTACGAAAGGTGAAATATAGGTGGCAGCACACGATGTAATGGTAGCGCCAACTGTACGTTTACTCGCCAATTCCTTCTGCAGTGACCACCAGATGTCTCTTATGATGGGATGATGAATAACGAGCTGGAAGTGCTGCAGGATCGACATAGTTGTTTGAAGGAGCCAGAAAAAGACAACGGGCTGAAGCCTGGTAGCGGTAAGCTTCTGCTACCAGCCGTGGATGGGAACATCTGAGCCAGGAAACATGTCCATAAAATCCATAGTTCTGCAGCAGGTCTTGTATTCCAACTTTTCTCTGGGATAGAAGGAAGAAGTCCATCCGTACGAAAGGTGAAATATTGGTGGCAGCACACGATGTAATGGTAGCGCCAACAGTACGTTTAACTCTTCAATTCCTTCTTCTACAATGACCACCAGATGTCTCTTATGATGGGATGAAGAATCATGAATGACTCCAGGATAAAGGTGGAAGGTCCTGCAGGATCTACTTAGGATTGGTTCAGATGTTTGCGTGGAGGACCCAGAAAAGTATAATAAACTGAAAACTGGAACTGATAGGCTTCTGCTACCAGTTGTGATGTGATCAGGTAAGTCTAAGTCAGGAAATATGTCCATAAAATTCATAGTTCTGCAGCAGGTCTTGTATTCCAACTTTTCTCCGGTATAGAAGGAAGAAGTCCATCCATACGAAAGGTGAAATATAGGTGGCAGCACACGATGTAGTGGTAGCGCCAACTGCACGTTTACTCTCCAGTTCCTTCTACAATGACCACCAGATGTCTCCTACGATGGGATGAAGAATCATGAGTGACTCTAGGAGAAAGATGGAAGGTCCCGCAGGATCTTTCTAGGATTGGTTCAGACGTTTGCATGGAGGACCCAGAAAACGACAATGAACTAAAAAACAGGAACTGGAAAGCTGTTGCTACCAGTTGTGATTAGGTAAGTCTAAGTCAGGAAATATGTCCATAAAATCCATAGTTCTGCAGCAGGTCTTGTATTCCAACTTTTCTCCGACATAGAAGGAAGAAGTCCATCCGTACTTAAGGTGAAATATAGGTGGCAGCACACGATGTAATGGTAGCGCCAACTGCACGTTTCCTCTTCAATTCCTTCTTCTACAATGACGACCAGATGTC
This sequence comes from Spea hammondii, assembly GCA_029215755.1. Taxonomy (NCBI): domain Eukaryota; kingdom Metazoa; phylum Chordata; class Amphibia; order Anura; family Pelobatidae; genus Spea; species Spea hammondii. Next base: position 26,190,889 of record JARDYJ010000013.1, read on the forward strand.
TCTTACGGTGGGATGAAGAATAACGATCGACTTCAGGAGAAAGATGGAAGGTCCTGCAGGAACTTCTTAGGATTGCTTCAGACGTTTGCGTGGAGGGCCCAGAAAAGGACACTGGGCTGAAGCCAGGGAGCGGTATGCTTCTGCTACCAGATGTGGATGGGAAACAACCATAGACTTCCACCCAGCTGTCTCCATAACGTCAGATGCATGGCTGAAAGGAGCAAAACAAAAAGGTTACCACTATGAATAAGTCCAACAAACAAGTAAAAAATATGGGGAAGGACCGACTTGGTCATCTATAAAAAGGGAACATTGTTCACAAGGTGAAAGGAGTAGTATATAGCATACATGCAGACAATAGAATATACACTCAATCCCAACACACTCACTAGTTGATAAAGTCCACAGCTTGGGTCTTCAGCTGGTCAGCGCTGTGTAAATCAGCCAGGATCAGGATCTCTGCTGCGTTCTCCACAGATAGGTTGCTGCAGAGAGCTTCCTCACACATCACTTTCAGGCGTTCCAGGGCATACTGCGGGTAGACAGGAATGTTAGCGAGTACAAAGATCTATACTAAAACCACCATGATAAAATACAAGAGGAATAGTGTTATCCCAGTAAAAGGTGCCTTTTGGACTAACAAAAAACAAACATTAAAAGGAAACTTTTTAAATGCCTCCCCCTACACATAACCCCCTCTCATCTTCAATAAAAAGATCCTGAACCGCATACCATCTAAAAACGGTCTCCTTTCTACAAGATTCTGTCAGTGAAGCAAACCCCGCACGGACCAGCTTGCCTGGCTGTCTCCCGAAAGAAAAAGTTGTTGGGAACCAAACACTGGCTTTCCTCCCGCACTCACCTTATCGGCAGCCGCCAATAAGTCATCCGCCATCTTGTCCAGATTAGGCGCTTTGCCGGTGTAGATAAAGCACATCATTTCTTTGAACACATCAGGCTCCACGTCTTTTATCTCGACGCGGTTCTACAAATAAAGAAAAAAAAAATAAAGAAAAAAAAGAAGGTTTGCTTAGTTTTGACAGCAAAGGCACAGAACTTAAATTTCAGTAAAAGCCCGGTAACTTAGCAGCCCCGAAAATGTGAAACTTACTTTTTTACTTTCTTCCATCTCATGTTCAAACATAGCGCCAAACACAGGTGATCGGGCTAAGTGGGACAGAATACATTTAGTTAACTTCACATTAAACGGCAAACTTTAGGCATTGATTCAACGACCTGCGAAGCGGTGGAAACGCTAGAAATAATTGTATAATTTTTTTTAAATTTTTTAAATCGCCACCAACCTGCCAGAATGGCTTTGTGCGCTTTAAACTCTTGACCAGCCACGCAGAGGCAGCAGTCGGTGAAACGTGAGTTTTCCCATAGTCCTCCGAGTTCATCGGCCAGGCGGCATTCAGGAACTTTGACCATATTCATGGTGTTCTGGCCAGAGATGTTAACGGAATCCTGAACCACGCTGACCTAGGGGAGAAAAAGAAGAAGGGCGTTCGAAACATTTGTTTCAGGCCAGAACCAGGTGGGCACACTAAACAAACACATGGCACAAGCGATTTCATGCCAAGTAAATCTTGTAACGGACTCCTTGTCCTACCTACCTCACAAAACAGTGTCAGTTTGTCATCGGGAAGTAAGCCGTTGGCCTCATCGAGCAGGAAGTCTCTACGGATGAATTTTTTGAAGCCCCAGTCCTTCCCCTGTACAAAGCGATAGGCGCGCTGACTCTCTGCAAACCAGAAACATAGGGAGTGCGTTGGAGGGAGGGCTTGATGAAAACAAAAGGAAGAACACAGAAGAAAAAATGGATACTTACCCATGGCTTTGGTTTCTTCGCCTTTGGCATTGAGAATAGAAAACTTGAATTTAGCTCGCACCTCACTCTTTGGGCAGCTAACCAGCAGCAGGTAGAGAGACAAGTAATCTTTACTTTCTTCATCAAGCCCCTTAGGGTTCACGCGAAGGCACCTGTCAGAAAGGGAGACAGCAGTTAACCCAGTAACATGGATGAAGACTGCTGATAAACACATTCATAGATAATAAAATTAGCTCTATCACTTATTAGTCAATCAATGCCCTCCTTGCACACCTCCACAGCTATCGTTACAAGTCCTCACCATTTTAGTTTGTCATTGGCTCCGGATGAAAATGTTGAGCTCTTTATAACTTCTCCCATTTCTTCACGGCAAAAGCTGAAGTTATTGATGGTCCACATATAAGAGAACTTCACGACTTTGATCTGGAGCAAAACAAAAGTTATGACTTCAAACAAATGTCCCAGGATAGCCATATTGTAAGACTGGGACGGTGGTTAAAGTCGTACTTTGCAGCCCTTCCCCATTTCCTATAAAAAAATGAATCATTATGGTATCTCACCTGCGTGTAGCACCACGACTCTGCAACAGGGCCGGTGGTCATCTCCGCAGGGGGAGGAGGGCTCGGCATCCTGGCCATGATAGTATTGAGCCGCTGGAGGAGGTGGTGGGCTAAGAGGGAAACACACGTTAATAAACCCACGTTTATAAACCGGACAAAAAACAGTTTTCAAGAAATACAAACACTCTTGAGTACCATAATATATCTTTCAGATGCATCTCACCTTCCTCCACTCCAATAATCCACCCTCCTACGTCCCTGCGGAGACCCTGTTGCAGACGTCGCAGGCTTTGCTCTGTTAAAGACAGATAAATGATTATTATAAACACGTACATACGCGTAGACATGTTCAACATACAAAAGTATAAAGCTGCAGATGTATCATAAAACATCTTTTAGAAGCATCTTACCTTCCTCCGCCTCTAGAAGGACCGCCCCTGTTAGAAGGCGATCGATTTCCTCCTGGAGGAGGTTTCCTGTTACAGACAGAGAAATGATTGTTATACGCGGGTACATACGTGTAAACATGTACAACGCACAGCATACAGAAGTATACCACTCCCGACATATCATAATATAGCCTTTAGATGCATCTCACCTTCTTCAAGGCCAATGGCCAGCACGCCCTGGTGTTGATGGCGGCGGCCACGTCGATGTCTGCGAACTGTTACAGACAAATGAATGGTTATTATACATTGGTACATACGTGTAAACATGTCCAACACAACGCATGCACAAGCCAGCCCCTGCCTATGTATCTGCACGTGTACATTTAAATCAGAGGCAACATGCTGGCTTAGGTCTGATGGGTTTACGAACGAACATAACGGGAAGGAACAGCTTAAGAAGTTAGGTTATGACACGCTCTATACACATAAACACACAAAAATACTTGCATTTGGACAAAACACACAATGAGTACTTGTTACCCCACAGTCAGTAAGAGCAACGCCCCCTTTCCAGCACAGGAAGTGTTCAATCCTTGTGTTAATCAGATGCCAGTTCCTGGTTGTAACCCCTCCCACCAAGGCTCCCAGGGGCCCCTAAATTAGAATAAGTGAACGATACCTGGTTTTTTTTTTCCTGTGTGGTTCTGCCCCCTCCCACCAGCTGCTTAAAATCCCCGTGAAACACACACTGAGGGGGGACAGCTCACTATATAGTAGAGTAGGAACGGGGCACGGAGTTCCCTATCCGGCAAAAGAGAAGCCTGCAGAGCCGCACTACGCATGCGCGACTCAAGACGTGGGTTTGAGAATGCGCACACGGGGGCATAGCTATACTAGTACGACCGCGGCGCATGCGCACTTAGCGTGAGTAACGTAAATTGCGTGAGCCAGCTTCAGTGGATTTAATGAGCATGCGCATGCCAGTACGTTCCCGCCTCAACGCCTTAAGTATTTTTGCCCTAACGCTGTGCTTACGGATTCCGCTCTTCACAAGTTACAGCTCGGTTACTCTGACACCGGAAAACAAAATTCCGGCTCCATCTCCCTGTAGCCATAGTCATAAATTAAATACGCCTTTACGCACTTTACGTCAGCTTGCCGTTGTTTACTGCTAATTAAGAGCGCGTATAGTCTGGAGGCCGCTCGTCTACCGTCGCCCACCCGTCTTTCACTATGCGTTTAATAAATATGATCCATAAGAAATTTTCATCTATTTTTATTATTATTACAGAGGAAGGTTGCAAGTTTAATAATAACGGTCAAAGCAACGATGTAAACAACGTTAAGAAATCGTATTAAAATAGTAATGTACAACATTTGAACCCTAATATTAGCAATGTATACAATTTAAAAACAAGATTAACAATATACAAAATTAAAAAGAAATACTATTAGCATTATACAAAATTTAAAATTGACTAACAAGTTATACAATTTAATTAATAACCTTAATATTAACAATATACAACATTTAAGAATAACAATACTAGCGATATACAAAACTGAATATTAACCCTAGCAATTTCTGCAGTTTGAAAATAGCCTGGATATTAACAATAATGCAACATTTTCAAAATGACAATACTAACAACGGACAAAATTGAATATTAACCCTAAAAAAGGGCTCGGTTTTTAATTGACATTTGTTGTTGACAAAAACGGTGGCCGGTTGAGACAATCGGTTAGTGGGATACGATACCCGCCGGTGAAACCGTCCAGGATAAATGATGACAACCTCCATGGCTAGGTGACAAGTTCTTTAACCCCTTCGTGACAAAGGCTGATTTTACTTTTTGTACCCTTCGTGACAATGGCCGTTCTAACATTTCTGCGCTGCTCGTGTTTAGTTGTAATTTTCTTCTTTCCCGTTTACTCAACCCACACACATTAGACATTGTTTTTTTCAGGACAAGAAGGGCTTTCTTTAGATGAGATTGTTTTGATTGTATCATATTATTTACTATTAAAAAAAAGTATAAAATATGGTGAAAAATTTAGAAAAAATGACTGTTTAGAACTTTTAGTTGAAAAATCTAATGAAAAAACCTGCTAAATAGATTCTACTATTTGTGCTGAGTTTAGAAATACCCAATGTTTTTATGTTTTTTTGCTTTTTTCTACACATTATGGGGCAAAAAGTACAGGTAGCGTTTTGCTATTTCAAAGCCTTTTTTTCCAAATCTGGTAATTCTTCCCCCATGTGCCATTTCGGGTATCTTTGAAGCCGGCCAATGCAATTTACCCCATCAAGTCATATATTTTTGAAAACTAGACAGCCCAGGGTATTCCAAGTGCTAGTATTTTAACGCTTTCCAAGCACTAATTCTACCATCAGCCTTTGTCAAACTTTATGGTAGTCATTTTTTTTGCATTTGTTTTTTCACACACATTTTACTTTAGGTATGAATAAACAGGTTCTGGTATATGTCACTATCATAAAACACCCCAATATGTGTTTAGCAACATCTCCTGAGTACAGCGATACCTCACAGGAATGATTTTGCCTGGCTGTTTGGGGGCAAAAGGGCCACATTTGGGGCATGCGCATTTTCAATGTTGAACTTTGGCATTTGGGGATCCACTGCCCATGCCCTATTTGGTACATCTTTGAGCCGGGCCATTTCAGTATGCCCAATAAAGCCATATATGTTTGAAAACTAGACACCCCAGGGTATTTCAAATGCTAGTATTTTAACTCTTTCCATGCACCATATATACCACCAGTCTTTGTCAAACTTTGTGGTAGTCATTTTTTTGCATTTGGTTTTCCACACACATTTTACTTCAGGTATGAATTAAAAAGTTCTCGTATATGTCACTATCACAAAACACCCCAATATGTGTTCAGCAACATCTCATGAGCGCAGTGATACCCCACATGAATGATTTTGCCTGGCTGTTTGGGGGCAAAAGGGCCACATTTGGGGCATGCACATTTTTCAATGTTGAACTTTGGCATTTGGGGATCCACTGCCCATGCCCTATTTGGTACATCTTTGAGCCGGGCCATTTCAGTGTGCCCAACAAAACCATATATTTTTTAAAACTAGACACCCCAGGGTATTTTAAATGCTGGTATTTTAACTCTTTGCATGCACACATTTTACCACCAGCATTTTTTCAAAGTTTGCAGTAGTATTTTTGTGTGTGTATTTTTCCCACACACACCTACTTTATGTATGAATTTACAGCTCCTGGTATATGCCGCTTTCACACAACACCCCAATATGTGTTCAGCAACATCTGAGTACTGTGATACCCCACATGAATGGGTTTGTCATTTTTGGGGGGAACTAAAAGGCCACATTTGGTACGTGTGCATTTTTCTAATTGGAAATTAGATGTGTGGCCATCCTTCCCCCCCGTGTTAATTGGGACATTGTTGAATCCGGCCAATTCAATTTACCCCATCAAATCATAAATTTTTTTAAAGTAGACACCCCATGGGCATTTAATATGCGAGTATTTTAACTCTTTCCATGCGAGAATTGTTTTAAGCTAATGTGCTAATTTTAGGACTTGCTCACAAAAATATATTTTTTATATATATATTTTAATTTTTTTTTGCCTTTTTTAAAACATTTTTAACATTTTTTTTCAACTTGAAGGTTCCCCTGATAGTGACATCAGAGGGAAATTATTTTTACATTTTACTGGTTTTTTACTATATTTTTTCTAATGATTATTAATTTTATTTTATTTTTAATTTATTTTTTTCTAATCACACTGTGATTAGAAAGCTGGGCTCCATTGACTTGCATGGTTGAATGTAGTACCTGTATTCAACCTGCAAGTGGAGCCAGAGTTCTCTAGAGGGTCAGGAGACCGTCTAGCAAACTTTTTCGTCTTTATTATTTTTTTTTCCCGGGCCGCCGCCATCTTGCTGATGGCGAAGATCACCGGCAGCTGTGGCTGTGACCGCTCTCCGGAGCGGTCACAGTCCATCAAGAGGTAAGTGTTTGGTGTCGCTGGATGCCTCCTGATCGAGGCATTCCAGCGACACCATTTAAGTTTAGGAGGTGATCGTTGATCGCCTCCTAAACGCTTTTAAAACGGGCGTCCGCCGCCATACATTGTATGGCGGATGTTGACGCCCCGGGGAGGGGCCAGACATGGCCCCTGATTCCGATCATGGCGTTGCTGAATGCCTCGAGGTCGAGGCATTACAGCAACGCCGTTTGGTCCTGGCACGTCATTTGTCGTTAACGACATGTTTTTCCGTGACGTGCCCGAACCGGCAATTGTCATCAAGGGGTTAAAGATCCAGAAATGGATACTTTGGACCGATATGATAAATGCTATATAAACAAGGAGCAAAATATTTGAACTTACCCATTTTGTCTTAAATAGTGTGGTACTCAGAACTGGAATAGAGAGAAAAAAATAATATGTTTTAACATTTAGCAGTTTACCTAATGTCAATATAATATAATATACATCAAGAATTGTTTGGGTGGGAACTCGTACATAGTTAGGTGACATGTTATCATACAGGTTGCAGTTTTTTATATCATATTTGTAGTTTTTATATTAATATATCTTAGGAGCTAAAAAAAACAGCCTTTACCTGCGTCTTTCTGTACCACACTGAGAGCATTTAGAATGCAGGACTCACAAAGCCGATGCCATTTTTTCATAATGGGGAGCCTCATGCTGATGTAGGGGTTCATCCCTTAAAGGGGAAGCTACATGGAAAAGAGAAATAACTGTAATTGTAATTATTTAGGTAAACGGTGCATGCTAGTTGAGTTGTACCCTGCAGCCATTCCCCGTTTCCTATTAAAACATGATTCATTATGGTATCTCACCATGTTTATAGTCATTTCTTTACTAATACTAAATTGTATGAAGATGAATCATTATGATGTCCCACCTGTGTGTAGCACCACGTCTCTGCAACGGGGCCGGTGGTCATCTCCGCAGGGGGAGGAGGGCTTGGCATTCTGGCCATGATGGTGTTTAGCCGCTGGAGGAGGTCGTGGGCTAAGAGGGAAACACGCGTTAATAAACCGGACAAAAAACAGTTTCCAAGAAACACAAACACCCTTGAGTACCATAATATATGTTTGAGATGCATTAATAACCTTGATATTAACAATAATACAACATTTTAAAAATGACAATACTAAAAATGGACAAAATTGAATATTAACCCCAAGGGCTCGGTTTTTAATTGACATTTGTTGTTGACTATGGTCAACGCTCTCTGATTGTAGCCTACTCAAAGTTGGTCTAAAATGAGTCTGAAGGGATGGATGCTATGCACAATGATCCTGTAGGGTTTGGGTAACTATACATACGTTAATAAACCTGACAAGCAAGCCTTGGTCTGAAATGAAATAAAAGTTATGACATTAAACAAACGCTCAAGGGAAGCCATATCGTAAGACTGTGACACTAGTTATCCGGCAGTTATCCTGTTTATAGTCATTTCTTTACTAATACTAAATTGTATTAAAATGATTAATTATGGTGTCCCATCTGGGTGTAACACCACGACTCTGCAACAGGGCCGGTGGTCATCTCCGCAGGGGGAGGAGGGCTCGGCATTCTGGCCATGATATTGTTTAGCCGTTGGAGGAGGTCGTGGGCTAAGAGGGAAACACACTTTAATAAACCGGACAAAAAAACACAAGAAACACAAACACTCTTGAGTACCATAATATATCTTTTATATGCATCTCACCTTCCTCCACTCCGATGATCCACCCTCCTACAGATGAAGGTCCACTGGCTGACAGCTCTTCTGTCCCTCAAGTTCCTCACGCTCTTTTATAATTTGTTTACTCTTATACTAGTGATATAAAAAATGGTGGGAAATCCCCTTGAAAGTTATTTTTAAAGAGATATTTGTGTTTTTGATGCTGGCTTGGTACCGTCCTCTGCTCAAAGAGGTCACTAATATTGTGTAAGGAATTTACTAGAAAAAGAATGTATTTTACATACACAGGCCAAGTCGTGTTTTCTTCTGGGCTGTAGAACACTTACGCTTAAACCCAGCAAACACCCCGGACTTAAGGAAAAGAGGGATAACAAGGGATGAAATATAGACGCCTGGGGGAGCGCTGTTTTTTTTTCTTTATCTCTTTTCACCTTTCTTTCTGCTGTGTGCCTTTTTGTCTCTACCCTAGATGCTCTTTTTCAAAAGCAAATTCCTCTCCACAGCCCTTTTATTTTTATGTCAGATAATGCGATTGAGATGACATTTGCGCCAGTCGTTCTTCATATTCGGCTATGATAGCATGCCCTGGAGATCATTTTTAGTTCCCAAAAGCAACATCAGTCCGTGGAATTGGTAATCTAGATAAATAGTTCTTTCTACGCTGAACTCTGATCGTAGACACTAGATTCATCCTATGGGCAAGAATCTGAAGCTTCCTTTGTGTTTATTCTCAACGGTCCTAACAAATTCTTTCTAAAACCTCAAAAATACTTCATTGTGTTCAGTTTAAGTCTAACCTAACAATTGCGCCATGAACGTGAGGTACGTTTTCAAATAAATGGATGGATACTATGCACAATGATCCTGTAGGGTTTGGGTAACTATACATACGTTAATAAACCTGACAAGCAAGCCTTGGTCTGAAGTGAAATAAAAGTTATGACATTAAACAAACGCTCAAGGGACGCTAGTTACCCGGAAGCCTGTTTATAGTCATATCTTTACTAATACTAAATTGTATTAAAATGATTCATTATGGTGTCCCACCTGCGTGTAGCACCACGACTCTGCAACAGGGCCGGTGGTCATCTCCGCAGGGGGAGGAGGGCTCGGCATCCTGGCCATGATATCGTTTAGCCGCCGACTTTGATCTGGAGCAAATCAAAAGTTATGACTTCAAACAAATGTCCCAGGATAGCCATATTGTAAGACTGGGACGGTGGTTAAAGTCGTACTTTGCAGCCCTTCCCCATTTCCTATTAAAAAATGATTCATTATGGTGTCCCACCTGAGTGTAGCACCACGACTCTGCAACAGGGCCGGTGGTCATCTCCGCAGGGGAGGAGGGCTCGGCATCCTGGCCATGATGGAATTCAGCCGCTGGAGGAGGTCGTGGGCTAAGAGGGAAACACACGTTAATAAACCGGACAAAAAACAGTTTCCAAGAAACACAAACACTCTTGAGTACCATAATATATCTTTTAGATGCATCTCACCTTCCTCTACTCCAATAATCCACCCTCCTACGTCCCTGCGGCGGCCCTGTTGCAGATGTTGCAGTCTTTCCACTGTTAAAGACAGATAAATGATTATTATAAACACGTACATACGCGTAGACATGTACACCAGTTTATGTTGAATAAAACCAATGAGTTAGTGGGAGATGCTCAGGAATCCTACATAAAATTTGGGCCATCTGCTATTTTCTAAATGTTTCTGGGTCACCTTACTTGGAATGTCCATGACTTTTCTACTGTGAGTGAGATTCGTAGCTTGTAGAGACCTTGGAGAAGATTCTTTAGGGGGGAAAGGTAGTTCATTTGCAGGTTTCATTGTCTCTAAAACCGCCGACACTTGCTTTATGCTGTGCTAATTGCATATCAACATCCTCTATTTTTTGGAATTCTTGTTTTTTTCTCTAAAAGGTGTGGGTGCCAGGCTGTCTTTATCTCCATATAGCTAAGAAAGGCCTAACTTCTAACTTGTAGAATTTCGTCTCCTTTCTCAATCCCCTTTGGCCAACTCCTATGCATCTGGAAAACTCTTCGCCATGGTTCGGTCTTTCTCCACCAAATCCTACCCTCGCCTTTGCATCCCTTTTACCCCACATGTTACTCTCTGTGTTAAAATCATCAAGAGTACCGTTTCACTGGATCCGTTGCTAACCATTGATTCCACATAGAAATATTAAAATAACCTAGAGGAGCCGAGATACCTGACACTAGGTCACTTCACTGTAGGATTTTATCACATTTATCGTGTTGCTGTCCTTCAGATTAATTAACAGCAACAGCAAGTGATCACTTTCAAAGTTTCTTGCGTTTAGTCTCCATGGTTACAATGTCAGACCTGGATCTTGCCACCATTGTACAGAGAGGTCTTTCCTTTCTATTCAGAAAAAGCAAAAATTAGATATCAGTTATTTTTGCACGCCTATAGTCTCTATTTGAGGAATAGCTCCGGGGGACATTGAGTAAAATGTGGCCGCTTATAGAAGCTTTGGATCCATTGTGAGCCACCTGGCTGCACATTCCATGAGATCTGCATGCAGACATCCCAACCTGCAAAAATTCATTTCGTGGAGGTGGCTTCACCGGCCACTGCGCCACTCCCCCCCCCAGCCACCAAACATGTATGAACAGGCACCGGAGTGGCCCCTGGTACCTGTGCCCTAGTCCTCCTCTGTGATAGCTGGGCTCTGGAGAAACCGGGAGAGCGGCTGACACAGCACGTGTCCTGGTCTCTGAGTCTTCAGCACAAAGAGAGACCCATCAGGACGCACCACAGAGGAGGACCAGAACACTGCTCCCCCCGAAAAACCGGACGACTCCCAGAACTTCTGGGAGAGTTGGGATGTCTGACAATGAGGTCTTCTATTTGACCCCTAGCTTCAGGGTATGATGTCATATCCCTGGGTATTGACTCCTGATGATTTATCGGCAGTGACCCTACTTTGATCCGGATTGTTAGCCTCCTCTGTTGTATAAAAAATTAAACATGTCATTAGTGCCTACATGGCTCTGCAAATTTAGCCTATAACCACTGTGGGCCAGTATAATCCCAGGTAGGACTGTGTCTTTAACCTGAACATTTTCGGTGTGATTTGCTTGTTCCCGACACAAACTCTTCAGTGGGTCTGAACGTTCAGCTCCCTTTGTACATGGTACTGAAACCTCAACCTATTAGGAAGTGCTCCTTCATGGCATTAACCTTTGAAACCTCCAAGTTTTGTATTGCCTATAGGTCACTTTACTGCCTGGTGTCACTGATCAACCCGTTGGAAAACGGTAAGGGTGATTGGTGATGACGTTCTATTTGTTTCATTATATGAACGCTCCATGGGTCGACGGTTCCAAATGTGTTTGTGTTCACACTGTGCACAGTAGAACCACATTCTAACCGGTCTAATCCTAAGAAGAAAAATACGGGCAATATTTGAAGCCTATTATGAGAGTCCCAGAGGTGAATGCGAGTTTATGGGTTAAATTATTTTATTAATCATCCAAAGGGCCGCAGGGCACCGGGAGCGCGGTACTCCGTCGATGATGCTAGTTTCCAGCCGAGCTCAAATCACTGACATATCTCATATATATGAAATTGGCGGTAAGTACGTGACAGCTGGGGAAATAGCAGAAATCCACACAGTTATATCCACGCAGCTGTGTGTACTACCCAAACATCCTATTTATATCACGCACTGAATATGGAGATTATGCACACAAAGACATTTACACAATCGCAAGCGCAACACTGTGTTTAAAATCAGATCAACGTGTTTGAATCCTTTGTTTTACATTTTATTTGTTTTTCTTTTTGTGCTGCAGACCATGGGCCTCAACCACAATCACAGGACCTGTTATGGTGACCCTCAGGATGATACAAGGCCTACGTGGGGACAATATCTGTAAACCAAGACAGAAAGTGACCAGGGACAGGAACGGTTTCCTGAAAGATTATTTTACGTTAAATGTAAGTAATCTTTTTTATAACTGGACATGGCCTAAAATAGGAAGGTGGTCCTTGAGCTCCAACCATTTCAAAAATACACCCCAGACAACAAAAGAAAAAACTTATGTAGGGGAACTCGGCACACTTAAACCACGTGTGTAGGAGAACTCTATAGCCCTAAACCATTTCTCTAAAGGAACTCAACGTCCCTAAACCAAACCACATCTGTGGTGAGAACTCGGCATCCCTAAATCACTTGTATATGGAACTCGGCATCCCTAAATCACTTGTATATGGAACTCGGCATCCCTAAATCACTTGTATATGGAACTCGGCATCCCTAAATCACTTGTATATGGAACTCGGCATCCCTAAATCACTTGTATATGGAACTCGGCATCCCTAAATCACTTGTATATGGAACTCGGCATCCCTAAATCACTTGTATATGGAACTCGGCATCCCTAAATCACTTGTAAATGGGACTCAACTTTTTGGCACGTAACATAAGCTGCATCTGGTGTGCTGCATGGTTTGCGTTGAAATGTTCAAAAATTTTTAAGACATTATTGAGGAGTCTCCTTGTCTAATACAGAAATTCCCAGGTGTTTGTAGAACATTGTGAGACACTAATCTCCAGCAAGCAGTCCGACCGCCGAGAAAGGGGGACATCAGAGAAGATGGACAGAGGGATTTGACGCCCAAAGATGAACTTGCCCTTCCTAAACAGAGGCACTTGGGAGAGATGGTTACATTTGTAATGACATGTTCTTTGTAAAGAACGATCAAGACACTCGAGAACACCTCTTGATGTTAGGACCTACTCATCTGCCCTCTTGTGTAGAAGACAATAGCTTTGAAGGAAGCCCACATCTCCTGGAAACATCTGCATAACAGCTTGTGAGGACCATTACTCAACGCGCCCTGCATACCGCTATAAACATTATTTACATTTCCTGTGCAATTTCTATTGATTCCCTCTAAACAAAACATCAATTAACATCAATAATGAATCTTTCGCTAAACAGCTTAAACAGTTGTCTTTATTCTTCCGTTCTGCCGCTCCCGGGAATGAACCCGAGATGCCGTCATTAGTTCAGGAAGGACCACCTTCAGCAACCGATCAGAGAGATTCAGTGTTTTGCTTCTTTGATAGATAAAATGCGATTATTTTATTTCTTTTTTTCACAGGACGCACACACAAGCAAAGCGCTCACAGTTCATTAATCCTGTTGCCAATTATCTCGGTAAACCGTTGAAGAAAATCATTTTTTTTTTTCCCCCGTCTTCGCTAAGTGGGACTGGCCCTTTCAACGCAGCTTGTTAATATTCCGCATCATCTCCTCCTTCTGATTATTTTCCGTCTCGTCTTTTTTTTTTTTTTAAATCTTCATTCTGCGTTTTTCAATTCGCTAAACCTAGGAGCGTAATTAGAAGCTGAACAGTTATTAAAATGGTAGTTTAGAGAGCGCGCGAGAGATTCTTATAATTGCATCCATCTCTCCAGAAAAATAGGCACAGCTTCAACCACCGCTAATTAAAGAATCCCTGGTCGTTAGGGAGGGATGAGGGAGACACAAAATCCTATTTAATTAGTTTTTTTTTTTGTTGTTGCCGTGTTGTAAACGTTGAAAAGAAACAGCAGAGAGATTTTGATGTTTTTATTTATTCTAGGCTATAAACTGATTCCCCCTTTTTATTTCTCTGGAGACCGAGGTGGTAGAAAGGTAATCAGAAAAATCTGTTTGTAGTTCAATTAGGGATTTTAGATTCCCAAAGCCCTTTTTTTTTTTCTTCTCCAGAACCTAAGTGTATTGTCACGTCTCCAGTTAAAGCATGTCATCTTAATGTTCTTGAGCGGGGGGGACGAGGTGGGTCTCGAGCATGTTTTCTAGGCATCCTTTTTTTATGGTTTTTGGGTACAATATAAGCATACAACTTTTTACATGAGCTGGACATGAGACTCTTGAAATTATGGCCCATCGTGAAGATTCTACGAAGCGACTCGCCAAATGGCTCCAATACCGGTCATCATGGAACCTTGACTTGTCATTAATTGAAGATAGACTTAATCCAAGTCACCTGCATTCAAGTAGGGATATCAACCATAACATGCTTGTAGCAAAAGCACCAACTGGGTATCAAACCGCTCCGTAACGGCCATTGAGCTTATTAAAGAGACGTAGGACTGTAGTTTCATCAAACCCCATGAAAATCTGGTCTTCCTTTACAGCTGTCCCGATTTAGTCCCACCAGGTCACGGTTATTTTTTTATTTTATATATATATAAATTATATATAATACATTTTAATTATGTAGCCCCAACAATGTACGCGGCACTTCTTACAGTCCATACATACAAGCGTACGACAAACACTAGAACTGATAGATTGAGAAAAGAGGGCCCTGCTCTCGAGCTCACAATCTAGATGGGGTGGGGTGTAGAAAAATAACATGTAGTGAAAGATGGGGGGATTGTTGTGACCGCCATGCCAGCACATGCCATTTGAAAAATGTTATAGTTATATCCGCATCACCAAGACATTCTGTACCAATTAACCAGCCAAGTATGACACCTGGCATTCCGTATCAGCGGGGACATCTAATGTCATGGGTGTTGAAGATTGTGGGTCATCTGGAAGTTCAAAAGAATGATTTACATGGCTGCTTCATTCGTATCTAGAGAGACGGTCTCATTGTAGATTGTGAAGGTTGATCACAGAGCATCAATGCCTTCTAGTGGCTGATACTCTTAACTGACCAATGGCTGTAACCTGAATTACTAAATGACCCTTCTTCACCTTTACCTGGCTGGGACCATCACAAACGATATTAGCAAAATCTGCCTCGTCCTTTCCCAGCTATTCCATCGTTGCGGTAATAACCATTAACAGCCTACTGGTTTACATCTTCATTTGAAATGTTGGGAGCAGAGAAGGAGCCGTTAAGGAGTCCCATAGGATGTAGGAATAAGTATTGGACAATATAATATCTGATTTATGACAGATTCTTCATCAAAGCATAGCAGGTACATGGAATAATGGCCCCTTTTTATATTTGCGGAGCTGGTATTATGCTCTGTAACTATAGACTACCGACTCTTCAAGAACAGATCAATACAAGTATAACAATTCTCTTGGACCAATCAAGTGTTGCAAACCTCAGGGGAGACAAGCAATCAGACAGCTGGACTCTAATCCATAAAATAATTTAACTTCACGTGAATAGAAGTTTTGGCCAAAGACCATTCATGGATTCAGGACTATGTTCTCTAGCTCCGTTCCTGCACATGACTGGTGGCCGGTACCAATTAGAATAACATCGAAATATTCCAATATCTGGTCCATGTCATTTCTACTAGTTTTTTTTTTACAGCTGTAACTAATATTATAATAAGAAGCACTTATCTAACGCTTTAACTCCATATTTCCTTAATGTCGTGGACTGGTTAAGCAGGCTAACTGGGTTCACAAGCATTTGCACCAAAGTTCCCATAAAAATAATATATCTAAAAATAATATATCTAAAAACAATATATCTAAAAATAATATATCTATGATGCTAACCCTAATCCTAGCCCCCAAACCTTAACCATAACTATATATATATATATATATATATGTAAAAGGGTGAAGCCGTATTAGTCCAGTAGACACGATGTCAAAAAATAGAGTATTGCAGAGTATGCGGTGATACCTTTTTTATTGGACTAACATAATATTAAAAAGACAAGCTTTCGAGAGTTATCCTCCCTTCATCAGGTCCGAAGCAATACTAATCAACATGATAGAGGTTACAACTTAAAACAAGTGATGGTATAAGGGGGGGGGGGGTTGAGTGGGGTATAATATATGTATATAATATATATATATATATATATATTATATACTGTAAGGTACTGTAATCTTACCTCTTGTTTCTGTAGAATTGTTATGTTATTTACTACTTGTTATATAAAACAATAAATAACAAAAATAAATATATATATATATAATATTATAATATAATAATATACACGGTAATATATAGGGTAAATATAATATATATAGAATTTATAATATATATATATATATAAAATATATACAATATTATAATATAATAATATTATAATATATATATATACATATATGTATATTATAATATATATATTATAATATTATTATATGTATAGTATATATAATATTATGTAAATACTATTATTATTTACACAGTTGCCTTTGCCTATATCGTTCAGCAGACGTTCCTGGGCTTCTCCTGTAATTATTCTTCATTGCCTGGACGGCTTCTAATACTTGTCTTCGTTGCATATTTAAGTTCGTTTGCATGCAGACTACCACTGATATAATGAATTACTTTTATGTCACAGTGTCACCTTTATTCTACTTATTGCAACTTTCACCGCATCAGCTTTCACCAAAGGGGAGGAATAATCGTTTCAATCCTGTGGCAGGACGTAAATGGGGCTGCCCACTGGCATACAGATAAGGAAGATTTCTAATCGATTTATTGTACTTTGACCTGTTACATGAAGTGTGCCAAATTATAGAATGTACGTGTAGATGTATTACATTTACTATGCTGACCACAAACTCCAGCATCAGGACCCAAAAAAAGGAAACTGTTTCAGAAAATAATGTTTCTAGAGCATTTCTCCCCAAAAAGAACATGGAACTTGTGTGGTTGTCATTAGTACTTTAATGGTATCTTCTTGGAGTGAAGCTCTAACTAAAGGTCTTCTTTTAATGTCAGATGATGATCTGTAGAACTCCTTGGATGCCACCTTCCCTGACCTTGTCGTGTTATTAACTCCAGACTGATGCTGTCTGGAACATGAAGATTTTGCCTTTATGAACAATATTTTCGTGAAAAATTTACAATATTATAATGTATACCAGCAGTCTCGTAGAATCTAGCCGTTGTGCGTCTAATGCCCCCCCCCGCGCTGTCCTTCACGTGATCGAGAGGAAGGGATCCACAAGGTTGATTCTTGATCATTTTTATCCTGTTAACCCTGCACATTAAAAGGCTTCTTACTGCGAGGGCGAGAAAGTCTTCCAGCAGAAGTAACAGAACCTAAACCTGCATGAAGTAAGGATAAGAAAGATGTGGACTTCTCCAGCTGAATATAGAGGCAGGCCAGGCGGTCCATTAAAAAGTTAAGGCCAATAATAATAATGTTATCCGAGCAATGACGGGGACGGGAATCTATTAGAGATAAGCTGTCAGCCCTAATAGTCATTATCTCCTCCAAGAGCACCGACACCTATTTGGGTGATGGAGAGGTGGGTCGGCGACCTTGGTCCATTCTTCTGAGTTGCCGCTTGGAAGGATATATGCAAATGTTACTGTTTGTTTTCTTGAGTCCATCCTAAGCATAGAGCTGATAGAACTGTCTGCCCGAGAGGTTAATATAATCCACGTGGGCATAATCAGCGAGAATTGCCTTAGTGCCTGCATGGCAATCATTCTGCATTTCCACCTAGATTATGTTCTGCTGGCTGTTACGACGTAACTTCAGTTCAAGCCGATTTTACTTAATAAAATCCCCACAACATTGTCTAGCCGTGCGTCGTTTCTACCCCACCCCCCCTTATTTTCTATGTCTACACTAAGCATGTCCATCTTTTAGATGACGGGTCTACAATCAGTCCTAAAAAAATTAGCATAAAGCTGTGGCTTATATTCGGTACATAATTGCCACTCCAGTGCTCAATAATTTTCTATATTTTATATATATATATATAATAATATTTATAATATTTCTGACCCCCCCCTCCATAGTGCTGGTATATTGTGTTCAGCAGGGAAGCTCTGGATGAGATACCTGTAATTAGCCTGATCGTATTGATTGTTAGTGATCCCTGGGGTGGCTAATTTTATGGGTAGAGAGAAATATTCCACCCATCGATCGTTATGTCACGGAATGACCTATAGGCTGAGCTTAGGTGGAAATGTCACCAGAGAGCATTCACTTGAGTTGTTTTAATCAAATGGCAACTAAATTAATGTTTTTCAGGTCACTTGTTTAAATAATAATAATAATAATAAATACAAATAATAAAAATAAAAACTTGTTTAAATAATAATAATAATAAAAATAATAAAAACATATATAATAATAACTTGTTTAAATAATAATAATTAATAAAAATAATAACTTGTTTAAATAATAATAATAGATAAAAATAATAATATATATATATTAAAAATAAGCAAACCGCACAAAAATTGTCATTAAATAATTGAGACACTTGTAGCATAGTCGTTTCACCTTCATTCAGGATGCCATGTCTCGGCAGATGAGCGTACGCTCTTTAGCCGAAATATGGGACTGAAACCTTATTCAGTAATAATTGTAGTGTAATGATAAATATGTTTATTGTAGTGGCACGGAAGAAGGAGAAGAAAATGCAATTGACGCTCTTGGTGTTTTCAGTCAATCGCAGCTCTGCCTCTGAATAATTATATCCAGGCTGTATTTATTTCCATTTTATTATTTTCATGTAAATTGAGCTTAACCGAGAAATGTCACCAGATAATGCATATTACCGTGTGTTTAAGTGAAAAAGAAAAACAAATAAATATAAATGACTTTAATTATGGAGAAACTGTAGCTCCAGAGCTGCAGCGGAACGTCTTCTTCATGGTCTGATGTTTTGTGCAACTGATTGGCTGCTTGAGCCAGCCAATCGGTGGCAGGAAAGCGTTTCCATTGAAATCAGTAAGGGTGCTTTCTGCTCGCAAGGGATGCCCTACCTCCCGGGGGATAAGGGGCATGCACATATGGGGGGGGGTAGAACTTTGCAACGGGGACCGCTCATTACACTGCATGTGAGAGCTAGAGCACATCATCAGGTGAGAACATGGATCTGTCATATGCACTTCATGGAACGATAGAGTCCATTTATAAAATTGTTGGTGGTTTGAAGGTGCTGTTCCACTTAGACAAACATTACTTGCCCCACGTGTTAAACAAATAGACCTTAGCAGATCCATCATTTTGTTTTCAGCTTCCACAGCCTATCAGTGCCTGCATCTCCGTCACATGACAATTTAGCATTCCCCCCAAAAAATATTTACAAGGCAAATTGAAGGTATTTTGGGGGCATAAAAAGCAGTACTAGAAATGGTGTTTCTAACATAAAAATTGGTTAAAAATGTTAAATTCGGCAGAGTAGGTGGAGTGGCACCTTTAACGAGGGGTATTGTTTTAGTTAAACATGACTGATGTTTGTCCCCTTGCAAACACCCACTAGGAGTGGCTCCGAGTGCATCATTTCTCATTGTTTAATACTGTTTACTGGGAATAACAAGAATTTAAGCAAACAATTGTCATCGCTTCCTTTCACAATGTATCTCATTTTCCCCGTGAAACTACATTTACATTTTAAATGTGCAAAAAAAAATAAACAAGTTTGAGTAAAACATGTCTGTAACGTGTAATATTGGTGTTAGCGTGTGTTTGCGCGGTGACATTGTAGGGAAACGCAGAACAGAAAGCCATCGTCTCCTGTAACGTGTCTCTGTGATCCTAACCTCTGCTGCCTGGGCTTGTTATGTCTCTCGGGAAAGTTCCAAACATAGCCAATTATTTCTTGTTTGCAAACAGTCCATATACAGTTTGATTTGCATTGGCTATCGGTGGATAATTGACGTTTCTATGGTAACCGGAGAAGGCTAATCTACATTTGATTGGATGTGATTTCATTTATTTTTTTTTCAGCTCAGCAAAATGTGAAATAATTGAAATCTAATCTTAGAATGCAAAATGCGTTCAATATCACCTAATGCGGACGTTTCAGGTTTCGAGACCTCTTGTGTTGAAGGGCATGGCAAGAGGTGGGGAGGGGTATGGCTAGCCCCAGAAGTGAATGGGACGGGGGGCTGCCTCGCCTGCCTAACCCAAATAGCCACCTCAAAGTAAGAGCTGCAATGGAGATCTGCGCTCCACGGATTTTTAACCTCCATGAGATGTTCATCCCAAGACTCCAGGTCAAACCCAAAAAGTCCTGCCTGTAGAAAGAAGAAGCTGACCTGGAGACTCCAGGTCAAACCCAAAAAGTCCTGCCTGTAGAAAGAAGAAGCTGACCTGGAGACTCCAGGTCAAACCCAAAAAGTCCTGATTGTAGAAAGAAGAAGCTGACTCTGAGGCTCCAGGTCAAACCCAAAAAGTCCTGCCTGTAGCAATAGGGAGCTGACCTGGAGACTCCAGGTCAAACCCAAAAAGTCCCAAATAAGACCAAAGTCAAATGGCATTATAAAATCTTTACCAGATAATTTAATTTAATAACACATTCCAATAATAAACGAGTAATACAGAAACTGGGAAAAATGGTAATCTTAGTTGCCCACTGGATTGAATAAATTCTTTCGACAGACAGTGACACAAAATTCCTTCGGCTCCATCTAACTTACTATATAACTATTTAACACAGATATTAAAACCCAGTTATAACGTTCAGTCATTTATTAGTACGGCAAAGGAGGTTGAGTCAAATTAGCAGCAAAAATTGTCTTCTAAGAAAGAAGGTCGCCGAGTGTTTAAATTTACACATCATTAAGAAAAAGCTAGAAATAAGAAAATTAATTAATTAAAAATATAATTAATCACTTGCTAAATATAAAAGACTCTTCGAGTTTAAATACCATACCTTTCAGGAAAAATAACAGCGGGTAATGTTAATTAAGTTTGTTAAATATATTTATTATATATTTTTTGTATTTTATTAGAACTATTATACTATTAATTGTTCATTAGAGGTTCATTTTTGGGACCTATTAACCCAGGATCAGATTGGCTACCTGGCAAAAAAAAAATTAAAAACAATTTTTTATAGTTTTTTATTGCTTTATTTAGCGTCACCAAATTCCACGGCGCTTTCTTTATGGCTATTAAATTATACACTTTCGGTATTGCCCTGTTTTCTAGTTTTTGCCCCATAATATAATGTTTTTTAGGCAGTTGTATATTTGTATGAGTTCTCTGAGCCCCGGTCTACTAAACACCCCGACTCCTTATCATACTGCCTGTGGGGAATAATAGCATGGGGCAGAATAATAATGGGGAAATTACCCTGGTGGCACTTGCTGGGGTATGATTTATGTATTTGTCTGCACAACACTTGTTGTATGAGGGCCGTCTCCGGCAGAAACACAGACAGACTCCATTTTGGAGACAGGATCAGACCGCTAGACCAGGCCTGAGGTGGGCATAACACCTCCATAGGGTTTGCCAGCGGCAGGGAAGGGCTTGCCGGATGGGCCAGAAGGGGATTAGCTATTTAAGCGCACCGGCGCTTGGGGTCCCCCTCTTTGTTCATTTAAAGCGGCAGAAGAAGAAGATTCCCGCCCTCTCACCCGGTTCTTCCTGTTGCTGGTTTTTGTTACCTCATTTATTAGTTCATCTAATGTTAATTAATGTTTAACTTTGCGTGTGGGGTCCGGGGGTTGCAGATATCTTGAATGAAAGCACTTTGTGGGTTTTGGAGCCATCTATGGGATGGTTACGGTAGTCGCGGTAACAGCTTCCTACGGGTGGGGAGCAATAATGCTGATGCCGAGCCACCATTTACAAGGGTTCCCCTCCATCGTGTGCTAAACCCTCGAGTTTACCCTCGATTTTCGGTTAGAAGGGTAAAAACTCGTGTTAGAGTTAATGCTTCAGAAAAACGGTTTGTGGGACACGATCTGTATTATGGTTTGGATTACACTTATTTTATGAAAGGTAAATGAAGACGTGTTTATTCTATATTTCAATAAAAAACACAGCTCCAAAGTCAAGGCTCCGTCTCTGGCCCATTTATTCTGAGCTTATATGCATCCCCCAAAATGTTGCTCGGGTCTTCAGCTGACCTCAGTAGGGGTCGTGTGCCAATGGCCCAATGACAAAGGCTGGTGGGATAGTGAACGCGGCGCTAGAATACAGAACTAGGGTGTCAACACCTGGTCTCAAGGCTCCTAATCCTGCCACGTTTCAAGGTTTCTTTAAATAATATGCAATTATCCAATTAACACCATGCATCGCCGAGAAGTGCGCTATTATCCTGGGATCCCTACGCGGCTGAGACCCACGAGGCCGCGTTTCACTCCACCGCTGCATGGCAACCCAACGAACCCCAGAAGGTGGCCCTAGAGACCCGGAACGTCCCACCACTGCCGACGGCTATGCAATGTTTTACTTACGGAGCCCAGTAACGCTAATGATTTGAATTTATCTAATCCTGGCCTTAGTTAACTTCCAAAAGCTGTCTTTATCAACTCTAATTGTGATTGGCTGCACTAGAATTCCAGGACTATTTTAGAATAGAAACATAGAATCTGCCCGTTTCTCCTGCTGTAAAGACTCAAACCTTAATCAGTCGTTGGTTTTGTCTTAAATTCAGGAGCCATATGTCTATCCCATGCATGGATTAACCATTACCACTTTTGCTGGGAGGCTGTTCCACTTATATACCACCCTCTCAGTAAAGTAATACATGGCTAACTATTGCTTGTAATATTTTTTTATTTTTATTAATACACTTCATTTTTACATTTCTACACCCGTAAAGAGATCTCCAATCTAAAATGACTAGTAATTTGGCTACTTTGTAGATTTTAAATTTTTTTTTAATTATTTTAAATGCAACCTTGTCATTTTCCAAGCCGCTGACATTCTAAAGCTGATACATTGTGTGAGTTATTATCGCAGTCACGCTCTGCCCACAATGCAATGACTCTAATTTGGATATGTTTAGCGTACGTTCCTCTTTGCCAAATGGCAGGGTGCTAGATGAGGCCTCGTAAGATTACAAAGGAAGAACTGAGGTCTAGGGAATTACCGCAAGGAGAGCATGGCCATAGAGGTGCGGGGATGGAATTTTAACTCTACAGAGAGAAGCTGTTGTTTTATTGAAAGAAAATTGACGTGTTCCCCGTTGGGTCTTAATTACGGGTTCTTACGTCAGCTAGAGAGACCTGCGCTGAGAGACGGCGTTTCTATCAGAGAGGGTTGGGCTACTATCAGAGCTCAGGAACTTATGGCAGCTGTGATCTAGAACCTAACGGAACAATAACCTCTTCATTGCAAGGGGGAAGTAAGTAGGCCTTGCGATCCAGTGCGGAAGCCATCTCCTTACATTATTCTTTTCCTTATTTAACATTTATCTATTATTGAGCCAACGTGCTAAAAGACCTCAGAGGTCTCATCCCATATGAAGATGTTCTATGTTGACCCGATAAGAGGTATCAACTTCAAACAAAGACTCCATTTAGTAAAAAGGGAAAGAACACTCGATTACAGCTTCTTACAGGTTTGGCCATATGAGTATAAGGATTAGTATTTGGCATCATCTGGAATGTCAGGGTCAAATAACACTAATTAGCAAAGTGTCCTATTGGGTGTCCAACTATGACAAGGAGGTCCTAGTAGTAGAGACCCAGGGTGGCTTCCATGTTACTCATTGTGATCCTTCTCAGTACATCTATTAACGTATATCAAATCTCCCTTAATATACAGGTGTGTTACTAACGGGAGGCGATGGTCAGACGAGAACCCAAGCATCGTGGCATTTTCTACCCTTTCCCGAATAAAATAACGTTTTGGGGTCTTGCCCTGCTGGTGGGGCTCCGAGAGACAATCTTGAGGTTAAGCATTTAAGCTCCAGGTTTCAACGAGCAGTAAGTAAGAGAAATGTATTTAGGAAATGCGCCCATCAATCTGAAAACCACCAATACATTTTCTTTCCACTGTATTTGCAAAAACAGAAGCAACTCACCCAAATTAGACGTTCAAATGTATTTATTTACATAAATTTGTGTAAAGCTTCCAAAACCGAGGAAACAGCCTTTGGCGGGGGGGGGGCGGGGGGGTGATGAGAAGGTCGATGCAAGAATACTCTAAGGCTGGAAGCAATTGTTTAAGATGCTTAGAATATGTAATACCTTTCTATGATATGTTCTTGGGTACCTGCTCTCCCTCCTCTGTCTACCTCTCCTTATATTTCCAAATCTGCCTCCCCCTCCACCCCTCCACCAGTGTCTCTCTGTCTCAGTCGGCTGTGGTTCTGTTGTATAATTTCTTTTTCTCTGGAGTCAGCGGCTGCTGATCGGATTTCTGTTCCCTTGTAAAGGTCGTGTGATTAATAGCAGCCAGCAGAGCTCCCCCTGTATCAGCTCCTTTTGCAACCTGGCAGACTGAGAATGAGTATTAATCTGCCAAATAGGCAGCCACGTCCCTAGGGGAGAATAAAGGAATTGGGGACACGTGGGGCGAGCGGCAGATCTGTGCACTTTGTAACCACTAACATGACACACCTTGTAGAAACTGACCCGGCCATCAATTCGATGTGTCGCTGTCATCAGGTCACGGTGATTCCACACTGGACTGACCCTGCTTAGCTTTGCACCTACACGAGATTGATACTTTCGTTATGTTACAGCTCGGAGGTCACGTTGCCCCTGTGCAGTTGTGGCCATTAACACACAGGGTTTCCCGGTATCCAAACCTGAATCCCCCTCCATGTGAGGTTTTAAAATAGTGCAAAAGACTAAATCCTGGGAAACATGGCCCTTCTTCCATAGTGTTCATTGTCTCTGAAGCTTTAATGTCATGTATTGTGATTCCCCTATTGAGGAACAAGTTGTAACATTGCAGCCATCTTGGTGACTTCATTCATCAAGGTCACTTTCAACCTCAGACCATGGTGGGTACAATACAAAGAGCATTGGAGACAACACCAAGTTCCTCAACTCATGAGTCGTGGACTTGGAAACTTTCCCAGAGAGGAAACCCTTCAGTTTTGGTGTCTATAGAGTCTAAGCAGAAGTTGCGGTCAAATATGAAACAGCAAATGAAGCTACTGGTTCCAATTCTTCAGAATAGAGTGATTCACCTATAGCTTGCTTGCGAGACTTCCTTGTTTTCCATAAACAATTCAAACACATGTAAAGTTATACAGAGAACCTTTTCTTATGTTGACCACTGAGCTGGACCCAAGATTTGGTTAGGCTGGTGGGTACCCAAAGAAGTGGGTATCCATGAGTCTAATGGCCACCGCTGTGTGTACTGCTAGTGCATTTTGGTTTCCAAAAATCATAACAAGGTATAAGATGACCTGAAACATTGTTACACTAGAGCATATCAAGCAACATTCAAGAAAGAGCATTCTGCTACAATATCAGGGACAGTGAGAATGGGTTTCCATAGTTTCCATAACGGTTACCCTCTTGTGAATTTCAAGTCCTTTTAAGAGTCAGGCTGGATTTCAGACTTTCTAAACTCATGGTGTCCAAAGTTTAGCTTGGCAAGGGTGCATCCATCCACCTGTGTAGGTACTTGTTCAATGCCGCAACAAATGCCAAAAGTACAAAAATGAAATCTTCATCTACCCTACGAGTCACGAAATCCTTGATTTAGCTTTAATACATTGACCGATTGGTCTGGAACCCCCTGGGAAAGGTGCTTAAGAGTCACTTTACCATCTCATTAATATTTCACCAATCTACCCCAAAGTCATCAGGGCAGTCAGTACGGCTCTTATGACAAATGTGAAATGCGCTTAAGGCCAGTCGGTAGCACATCTGAGGGATACCATAGAATATCGCTCGGTTTCATGACTAATGAGCAAGAACCGTAGGGGCATCAAAGGTTAGCAGGTACGCTTCTCGGGCTAAGGATTCCCAAGTCTCCATCAAGACCGACCGACCATTCCCTGGAAGTGATAAACGCCTCCTGGTGATCAGAGTCCCTCTTAACCAAGGATTCTCGTTAGCAGCTTGTAGGGAATAATTTGTGACCTTCCCGTGGGTAGTCGTTCCCCTTATGCTACTCCTATCAGAGAAGGCTTGGCTCATGTGTCAGAGACTATTTCATACTTATCTCCTTGTCTCTGTGGTGGGGTTGAGGGTTATTTGGAAGAATGTTTAGGGACTGAGTCCTTTGGAAGGAGACAAACATTATATCCCGGCTTTGTGTTAACATATCCTAGGGAAAGCCACTTGGAAATGAAAGCCCTCGGAGCCGGATCGGTGCCTGTTTACCTAGCTTGCAGTCTCGTGATAATTCGGGGGCAGCCCACGCTTGAATTCCTCTCGGGATGTACGGATATCCAAGACGCAAAGTGAGAAACGTTTCCAATTTCTGCTGCTAAGGGTCTCCTAGATGCCTGGATCCATTAAACCACTTGGAGACTGAGAGGAACCCCAAGAGGGTATTTAAACTCGACAAAGGCTGGATACGGGGGCTAATACCGAGCTCAAAGATAACGTCTTTGAAATGCCCGGGTCTTCCGACAATCATAATAAAACAAGAACGTTTCCCTGCTTCTTTTGCCATTTCCCTAATGCTTTGTTAATAGAACGGCTAAATCATGTCTTGGAATTAATGGCCAATAAAGACAATTTTATTAACTTCCATTTTCCATTCAGATAACTGGGTACATTGCGCTGCCGAAAAACTTGAAAGAAGGATATCTTGCATTAAACGATAAGAAATCATAGGGTTGAGCGGCCCCCCTTCGTGCCACGCAGGAGCCTCATTAATGGTGTCCAGAGAGGGCTTCAAGTTGCTTGGGAGTCTCATTGGGTTGAAACGCAAAGCGGTCCCACGGATTCAGCTCCTTGGTAAGCGATATAGCCGTGAATAATGAGATAGGACTCGCCAGACTTGGGGTTCTTAGACATAGCGACGGGCGAAGCGATATATGGCCGTATAGTGTGACGGGATCCCCAATATTGATGCCGCAGATGGGTGTTCCATCAGATAGGGGGTCAGATTGTTTTATTTTTTATTTTTGTAGAGAATCAGAGATCCAACGAAAAAGTCATTCCAAAAAAATGTGACGTGGCCGTGCCTTTAATCTTTCACCGGATAGCCAATGCGGCCAGCAGACGGGTAACATTTTAATCCCAGGAAGAACACTAAGTCAGTGCTGCTCATGGAACAAGTCCCAATATATCCGACAGAGAAAATGATACGAGACAGTAATGTGATTTAAGAGAGCAGAGCCATATTTAATCAACGTTATCAGCGGATTGGGAATAACGCCATTCCTGTCGGCTAATAATTCTGATTAAAAAGGGCATTCACCCCTAAATCATGACAGCGCGTTGCCTTTTCTCAGCCGTCATTGTTCACAATGAGACATATCAATCATATAATACTAATTGGTGAGCAGCGGATAGCTTGTCTCTTTCTGTGTAATATTAATGGGACGCTGTGTCTGGGAGAAAGTCACGTTTCACTTAAAACCTGATTGTTTGAAGAGCTGTTCTGTGTAATGAACTTTATTCCTTCTCCTTACAAAGCATATCGTATCTATAGCTGATTCTATACATTTTAGGATCTCCCCCCCCCCCTACCACCCCATCATCCCTACTGCCTGCGAAAGCTGGACAAGTGCCCCCCAAAAAACAGGACTGTCACAAGGAAACTGGGACAGTTCGGAGGTATGTAAGGGGAGATACCCTGCTGGTTTACCCTACACCCCCTTCTTGTCTATGACCATCTCAGTAAAGTAAAACTTTCTTACATTACATCTAATCCAGTTGAGTTTAGTATGTAGGGAAAAAAAAAAAGAGGACGGCTTGGGAGACACGTTTATCTTATCTAAATATGACATTGAGGAGAATGGCAGAGGGATTTAGAATCTAAGGAGGGACTGTTCTTCCTGAACAGGGATACTGCGCAAGTATCCTTTTTGATATTGGTCCCTACACATGAATTCTAGACCTACATGCATCAGCACCAATTCTTAAATCAATCCGAGCACCTATATACTATCTATAAGTAAAGAGAGATGTACGAGCATCTGATGTAAGAAAGAGACTCAGGGGACCTGATGTAACACGAGCATCACACACAGCTAAACGGATCCACTGCTGTATATAGGAAGGGATGCTATGGTTGGGTATACAATTTATGTACCAAATATATATATATATATATATATATATATGTACTTTACTACAGATCTCAGTAATATAGTTATAAGAAATAATAGTGTTTTTAGTTATAGGTCAACATGATGTCATAATACTGTGTTTCAGGTCCCAGCAGATCTTCAAAATACACAAATAGTGTTTGTGTATATATATATATATATATATATATATATATATCACATTATATATATATATATATATATATATATATATGTACGTAATCTATATATAATGTGTGTGTATACAGTCCAGATTGAGTTTATTCACACTAATATATATATATATATATATATATATATTAGCCCCGGTGCCGCCAGCAGTACGAGCTCCGGTCCTGAGGAAGGCTCCATGCTGTAGCCGAAACGTTGACTTCTATTTAAATATTTGTATTTTTTTCTGCCTTGACCTGAGAGTGCACCTACATCATGAATCAATGATATATCTTTTATTTATAGAGTGCTAGCAATTTGCGCAGCACTTTTTACAGTCGATGCATTTAAAGTTCCTGAAAGAACGTGTTTTCTTATTTTTCTTTGACTCACGCCGAAAGAATTCCCGGGCTGCGTCATCAGAACTTGAGTCATAGCTTCCCGAGAACGCAAACATAAAGATGTCGCCACTTATTGTTTTTTACTGCGGGGTGACTACAGAAGCTCAGCAACGTAAGACGAAAGGGTTCTCTTTTTACACCTTTACCCCGCCCATATTTAGCAAGCCCCACCCTTTTTAAAGAAGCTCCTCCTGGTTGCAGCCCTGGCCCCACCCACCACACACCTTTTTTTCCCCCCGTGCCTTCCGCTACATAGGACCTCATCCCAGCCCTAGTCCAATGCTTTGTGTTGTTGTGTTGCGTGTCCTTCGTTGTGCGTCTCGGCTGTGCCGATGTTCTGCAGGACTCGAGGTTCTCTAACATCACGGTTATGAATTACCAGACGGACCAAAACACATCCGCTGCGCCTCGGGACTACGAGCTTTATAAATAAGCAGCCGATGTCTCCAGGATAATATATTACCCTTTTAAATGGGCAACGTTACCAATAAATCTTACGCTAAAAGCAAAGTTTGGGTTCAAAAACACTGGCTTTAGAATAATCGGTCTCCTCGACGTCTGTGGTACAGCCTGACACCTTCCTAACTTTTGGGAGTAAGACACAGTCTTAGTTTCATTATATAATAAGGGGGGGGGGGGTAAATCACATACCAGCGGACCCTCATAGTAATCCGATCCATGTAGATCTAATTTTCCGCTTTGGACTGGGAGAGCCAAATTGCACCGTTTGTTACGTGAGCCAGGATGACTGCTGCCTAAGACCCGCGACGTATGTTCGTGGACATCACTTGTGTTGACTTGGATGAAACAGTTTCCTATCCCTCTTTTTGCTGCGGATCTATTTCTACATCTCCAGCCAGACCTCGGTATTAATGAGATCCAGCGGCCGGGGCTGGCGGCAGATGGGAAGCACCGCACAGCTGCTCCTCTCCGCTTTCATGTGTTCTGGGGGGAAGTCTGCGCAGGGACGGCTCTTCCAACTTTGAAGCCTCCGTTATGCAAATGGCCTGACACAGATCCAGGCAGCGGGTTAGCGATTACTATGCTCGCTACGACATTCATCTGATCTTTTACTAAGAAAAGCTGCGGCCATAAAAAAAAAAAAAAAAAAAAAGATGGTCTTAAGATAAATAATGCCACTTGGGGGTAGGTTTAAGATGTCAAATGTTATTCGTTTCTTCCAGAAGAAAAGATTAAAGTTATTAAAATATAAAAACAAAAAAGGACAAACAAAAAAAGTGTTTCAACATCTTTTAATATTCCCCCTCCCCACTCTGACTTAAAATTTCATGAATAAAATTAGTCCAAAACCCACATTTCTGGTAAAAAAAACCAAAAAACCATATAGATTATTGAAGAACAGTAAATGAGGTCAGATCACGTCACTTAAAGAAGGCTCCTGGAATGAGGCGTCAGTGAGACGGCTTCTTGGATCCTTTTCCAAACCTGGCATCGAGTCCTAAACCTGCGGAAAACAAGAGCGAGCGGTGAGTACGGCAGGAAGAGAGTGGGCACAGAGCGTGAGCCGCGCGCTCCAGTACGATGAGTGTGCCTGTGGCTCATTGTAAGTGGCGCTGCCAAGCCCAGCTGGCAACACATCTGAACGCGTCTCTCCCCCGTGTCACTTAGCAACACGGCTGTACCGTGGGTATAGGGTCAGTTCCCCAGGAGGGTACAGGGGCATGTTTAAAGGGTAAGTCTTATGATGAGCCAGTCACCTAACGATAAGGCAAAGGGACCATGCCGGGGCGACACGATGACGCCAGCAGCATTAGATTAAGGCATCTTCACTTTTTTTTTTATAACATTATTCACTGCCACGGCTGTCATAGAAGGGGTTTCAATTAGAAAGTGTCGCAGCCGATCTATACAATACTATGGAGTATTCCACTGCAACACACATGCCATTCAAAGGGTTAATATTCTGTATTCAATCATCTATGATAATCCATTCGGATAATCCTTCCCGGCTTGCTTACTTTCATTCTATGCGGGACCAGCTATGGTTAAAGTCATGATCATACACGGCTTTTACATCGATGGGCATATCCGACAAATCTCCATTCCCGTATCTATAAATAATCGCCGAGAACTTACCGAGAAACACCAGCATGGTCCCCATCCACTGCAGGCCGCTGATCGGGTTGGAGAATAATATAACCGAGGCCAAGATGGTGAAGAACTTCCGAGTGGTCGTAATGATAGAACACGTCAGGGGACCAAAATACACCACCGTCATAAAGATGAAGGTCTGAAGGAGAAAGGGAAAGAAAACAACAAACAATTACAGATCCGTCACGCTTAAAAAATCAAATATTCGCCGACGAACGGGATTTCCTAGCAAACAGCGATGATAAATTTCCCGTACTGAAATCTACAAAGCCCCAAGGAACTTGGTCCTTCTACAGCAAAGGATTCTGGGAACCAATTTCTCCGCTCAGGTTAAAAACCAGGACATTTAAGTAGAGCCCCGGCGCTTTATTTTGCCTCGATACAACACAACTGCAAAAAGGGTTCTCTAAACGATCAATTAGCCTTTTAAACTTAGATCAGCGAACACAACGTGCCATCGGAACACAGCAGTGATGACAGTGACAGTAGTGATGAGAGTGACAGTAGTGATGAGAGTGATAAAGGGCCTCTGTACGCCTATGAAGAGATTCCATTAAAAAGCCTCCTTTCTTAAAATGCTAAATATAAAACAATGTTGCTTATTTTTGCTGAAAACATCAGTTTGCCTTTTTTCGGGATGTGTTTCCCGGTAAAGTAGGGGGGGAATCCTTCCCTCCCGGCCTTTTGTTCTCACTTCGGCAATTCTGCAGACACAAGCAGAGCTGCGGAGGAAAGGTTTACTCCAGAGAGCTCCTGCGAGTAATATATTCAGATGGAAAGCTGCAGGTGAAGCAATTCACAGATGTCTAAGACAAACATTCATTTAGCAAAATAAGCCAAGCATCTGATGCCGAGGATAATACTTCCATTCGAAGACGGGTGCAGCTCATGACACCCTGTAATGAACTTAATGGGACTAAGTACTGGGGGGGGGGGGTATAGTACACCATGACAAGTAGATCCCGACATCCATGGTAATCACTTCTAAGTGAATCAAACTAAGTGGCCATGAAATGTCACAATGAGGTCACAGCCAACTCATTTTACCTACCCTGTATTGATCAAAGCATACGCAGCTAGGCGGCGCATGGATCAATTTTCATGCTCTACTTACACGCTGTTAAATACATTAAGTGACAGGTTCCCTTTAAATCGCCGCGGTTTTGCAGGATTGGGAATCCTGCGCAGGCACACTTACAGAGGCGCCCCCGGTTGAGGACAGGCTTTGCTTTGGCTCACCGTATGCAAGCCTGCGCTTGAAATGATTATGAAACGTACCGGCCACCTGCAGTCAGCAAGATTGCGTTTTAAAGCAGAATGTTGTTCATCGCTCACATTAGCTGCGAAGTTTGTCCACTTTAACCTAATCAGTGCCATCGCAGGAAAGCTACTCATAATTACAGACCCCACAGCTTCCAGTTACAGACCCCACTCACCTGGCCCAGTGCACTGGTGAGGCTGAAGAGCAGAATGTTGTAGATGATACTCGGGTACCTTTCCGTGAAGCTCAGGAACTCCCAGACCTCCCCGGTGAACACGATACCTAAAAGAGAGCAGAGTATATTCGTAAGGGGTCTACGAAGAAATTGATAATCAGCCACTAATTTGTCTGTATAAAACCAAAATAAATATATATATATTTATTTGTAGGTGGATTTTTTATTAAAAGGATGTAAAACATTTGCAGTGGATTTTTTCAGCTATCCTCTGTGGGCTTTCGTCAGAATAAAAAATAAACAAGAAGCAGCCCTATGGAATAAGGAATGCCATTTTCACTAAAATGGCATTTTCTCTAAATTTTGGCATTTCTAAAGGGCTATATAGATTTTTGGATTTTAGATCATAGCTCCACCTGCTGGCGAGAGATAAAACCACAAGCTCTGTGCCCCCCTGTCTCCGCTATGCCACGGGGCAGGGCACCTCAACCAGGGGCATTTCTATTTTTGGGGGAGCAGCCCAAACAACCATCCTCACGGGGACAGACTGTTCCACAGCTCATAGCCCCCTCAAAATTGCAGTCAGGAGCAACAGACCCCCACTGCCACAATTAAATAAAACAAAGATAGTTAATGTCTTTATTGGCTCGTTATCTGATGGCCAGAAAATTAGTCAAATTGTGTCTCCTCCTGTGGGGTGCTGTTAGCAGGGAATTCATGTTTTTATCTCCTCTGTACGATGAGTAAATAACGTAACAATTCGACGTTATACATATATGACATCAAATTGTTACGTTAGTTATCAGTTGTACAGCACTGCAAAATATGATGGCGCTATATAGATCATTAAATAATGATAAACCTCTCTCTTATGGGAGAGAACAGATGCTCCTGTCTCAGGGAACTTATAAATATCTAGTGACCTAATATGAGACGGATGAGCATCATGGGAGTGATTGTTTACAGCAGACCAATTACGGCCCTCTCTTGTTATAACAGGTAATGGGCCCTTGTAGCGTTGGCTTGTATAATGTTACTGGCAGCGTCCAGTGTGCCTGTATGCGTTGAGGCATGCGCAAGAGCCGCGTTAATTACATTTACCTAAGCAAAGGGATTTATTCACTAAAAGGAACTCAGTGTGAAGGACTGAGCCGGACAGCGTATTGCATAATTCAATATCCAAGTGATGATTTAACTATTCATTATACAGGGCTGACCAAGCTCACTGGGGTTGGCCATTCATAACGAATAGCTAAACAGCTGAAACTAAAATCTCCCATTTGGTGAATAAACCCCAAAGAGTGACTTACAATGGATGCACCGGTCCCGTGATGACTAAAGCCCTAGTTCACCCGTAAAGTACTCCTGCCCCGAGCACATATACCAAGATGGCAATATCTTATAATTAAAACATGATCACATGGAAGAAGCGGATGTAATCCTTAATACAACGTGGAATTGAAGTGTCAGCCTCATAGCCAACATAACCATGTTAAGACTTCTTCATTGTTGATTACGTAGCCCTTTTCATTTTCTATTTATATATATATAACGTCCGTACGAAAGGTTTGCCGTAAACATTTCTCAGGACATTCTCTCGATTGGGCTGCAATTTATTTGCTTGGGAAGATCTGTGCCATTTCCGGAAGAGGCTGGACGTTACCTGCTCCCAGGAATAAGCTGGACCACAGGTTGATGTGAAGCATCATCTGGTTGGAGCCCGTCTGGAAGTTTGCCCGCATATGATCCTGGGACACCCCCGTAAGTCCGTCCAACGTCAGAGACAGGAGCTAAACGAAAAGGGAGGAAAAAAAGGAAATTAATGAAACAAATGAGCTACAAATAACCCCAGGGGACAATGACTTGTTTAAGGAGGTCCAGGGACGCTATATCCGTGCTCCACCAGAACGCAGCAATAACCGGCAGAGAAGCTCGGTGATCTGGTTAAAGCCAAGACCCTTTACTCACCAGCAGGAATTCTCCATAACCGAAGAGGTGGTCATCACTGGTAGGATCAGCCTTCTTGGGCTTGTACATGAACAGCGCGACCCCCAGGACTATGAGGAGGACACACAGGTACTTGGTGAGAGGATATTTCTTTCTGAGGATGGTCACTCCAAGAAGCATGACTGAAAGAGAGTGGGAGAAGCAGTCAGTGAGCGTGATATGGCTTCTTAACTCCACCAAGCACACTACATGCACGCAACAGAAGATCTATCTATACAGCTCAGAAAAATGCTAGAAATCCATATAATATCTTGTGCGCAGATTACAGACAAAACACGTGATTTACACGCTTTCAGAGCACACCCCAGTGTCATGCAAACTGCCAAAATCTATTTCCTTTTACGTTATTTTCTTACTTGTGGCATCAATTTAAGAACTATTTTTTCTCTAAAGGAAATTCTGTATTTATTTTCATACAACGCTGGCTTAGCATCATGGGAGTAGCTGCTTCAACACAGTTGGCTAACTACCCCTTCAGTGCAAGCTCCCTGGTATACACAGCAAGACCTCCTAAATAACGTCTTAAAGCAACCCCCGTTATTCTCTTACCTGGTATAGGCTTGCAGGACTTCCCCAAAACCTGGAAAATAAACATAAATCATTATAACAAGGACAGCAATCGGCTTCACTTAACCCTTTGGCATCTGGCACTTGCAGAACTAGGGTTACATCAGACAGGGCTGCTGTGAATGAGTGAATCTACCAAGAAGTAGGGCTTTGACAACGCAAACTGCATGATTAATTAATCAGTGCATTAATCATTGATAAGATAGCAATTAAAGTTAAAAGCTGTAAAAAAATAAAATATTGTAAAATAAATCTGATCACTGGGATTGAGTCAGATAATTAGTTATGCGATATAAATGTAAAATTGTTATTAATATATATTTTTACTTTATGACCCGGATGTAACTGGCAGCCGCTGATCTGGAAGCACCTTTGACTTCCATGTCAGGGTTGTTGAAGTTTTTTTTCATTTATTTATTTTTTGTTAACTCTTTCAATGCTGGTTTTGCATAGGAACACAGCATTGAGCAATCCCACAACGTAAACAGATTTGTACTCTGGTATAACGTACACCTCTCTTTTCGGGATTCTTGAAAAAAAAATTAAAAAGGGGGTAAGTTATGTGTTTGATACCCAAAACAAGGGCTCATAGAGCCACCCAGGTATTTACAGGAGCCAGCGAGATTTTATAACACCTCTGACGGTTTCCCCGTACCATGCTTGGCTTTGCCCAGCGCCTCCTGGTTCACTGAATTAAAACAATTATTCAGGGGTTCCATTTGTAATATGCCCCCGCTCCGTGACTCTCACCTGCGTGGGGTAGTTGACATACTGGAGTGCTGAGTTGCTGGATACCATGGCACCCAGGTATGACAGGGAACAGGCCGCATAGAGCCAGCTCTGTGTGCGGTCAGCTTTCCCGGAATCAAAAAAGCTGATCACTGTAACGAAAGCGGTAAATATCGGTACATTATACACCAGGAACATGCACTAACAGGTCTAACCGCAATATCAGGTTACAAGAGCAATAAAGAGAAGTTTTTAGGACTGTGATTGCTGTTAGCTATATATATAATATTGTTATTGATTTTTTTGTCCAATTTTGGTGTGTTACTTACTTTTATTAAAACACCAAAATTGGACAGAAAAATTCAAATTCAATAACAATATTAATAAATAATAGATTGCTAAAACTATCTTTCCCAGGCAACCAGTACATGCTAAAACCTGGGCATGATAGGAGTGTGATTGCTGTTAACAATAAAATATATATATATATATTAATATATATATTAATATATATTTGATTTTTTTTGTCCAATTTTGGTACGTTATTAATGTTTTTTATTTATATAATTTCTTTTAAAGGTGGGGGGTCATTTTTGGTTTCGGCCAAGTGAATGCTGAATTTTCGGTTTCGGTGCATCCCTAGTTCCAATGTGTCCATCATCTAAATAACTTGACTCCATGGGCACAAGTAACAGCTTACAATGTCAGCACAGCTTAACGGCAACATGAATTGTGGCCAAACGACACAAATCCATAATTACCGAAATCCATTTAAATGCAACATCTTTACGACGCAAAAGGACAGGAAATACAGTGATGTGGCTAATACACCACAGCCACGGGGAAAAAAACAAAGTGATTTAATAAAGCTGATAACGCAGCATATTTAACAGGCGAAAGTGTTTAGTAGAACAGGTGAACAGAATCCTACATACACAGCAGACCAATAATAAATTAAAATAAAAAAAAGTTATATTTCTTGCTAAGTGGCTTTAAAACACACTTACAAAATTTGGCAAATAAAGCATTTACAACGCACTGAACAAACACAAGCGACAGAGCAAAACGGAACTTCTCCTGCTTCTCCCCCTCTCCGTACGTCCCGCGTGTTCTGAAAGATAAAGACAGCGTGTCACGTTAGCACTGGGGTAAACATGCGTATAGATGCCTTTCTGCATAGATCATGTAACAGGCTATTTGCTTCTTGGGTTTCTACACCATGGGATCTAAACGCCGAGGGCTGCAATAATGACGATGGAATAGTATACCGCCTTTGACATTATAGAGTTACTGCGCTAGTACAAGACGCCATAAGCTAAAATTAGAAGGGTATGTGGTAGAGAAGTGGGTGAGAGATATTGGCAGGGCGTTAAGGAGAGAAATAGAACCGGGACCAAGTAAGGCTGGAGAGCTTGTATGAGAAAATATGTGAGGTCTCCATGGTAACGTGCAAATAAAATCCTTGACAGTTTAGCTTCGGTTATTAGATGTGTTCAGATTATTGATTTGATGTGAATATACATTTAAACACACATTATTTTTCTTGTAATAACTTAAAGTGCATCCCCAATACTAGAAGAAACAGAACTAATAGGATTAGCAGGTTAACTGCTCCCATGGATCATCTCGAGCAGCCTACATACAGCATACTATATAACGCGTCTATAATCTATTCTCTGCACAATGGGCTTTATTTACTAAAGGGAAAGTTATCGGGAGCTCCTTCACTTCACTATACATGGTGCCCATTAAACGTCTGCCGCAGTGATCGCTTGCTTGGCCCTGTATTATGTATAGTTAAATAAACTTTCTGCTGGGAAACTTGCAATCGTTGGCCCTTCATAATGAGTAGTGAAGTGAGAGTTAAAGTTCTGCCTTAGTGAATAAACCCCAATGATTGCATGGGGAGGAAAAGCTAATTGTGCATGTGCTTCAATAAAGAAAGATTGTTATCTACGGGTGCCTCAATAAGCCAAACTCCACTGATTCGCAATCTCAATAAGAATGTGCAAAGAGCTATCCGGTGTACCGAAAAGGTGTGTGTAGGTGTCCATATGCCTGTGCGGTCTCCGTATTACTGTGTTTAGGGGTACATGCCGCGTATACGGTCACTCACATGGTCTCCTGTAAGATGCCGTAGTAGAAGTAACAGACAAACACCCCCAGGAAGCAGGCCAAGAGCCGGAGCCCCCCGGAGCTCAGCACCCTGCCTGTCTCCATCTCTCCTCCTGTCACCGGCACCTCCAGCCGCACATCTCGCTCCGCCGGGGACCTCATACACTCAAATCGCGACGACACCGCGAAAGGACCCCGGGCTGGGCTGCCCATGGCGCTGCCGGAAAGTAATAGACGTTAAACCCTTTCATCGGAGGCGATACCTTTGTGCTTATCGCTACCTGTACAGAGTTAGCCAATAGCTTGCATGGGGGATAGTATATGTTGCAATCATCGGTCCATGTCGCTCCTCTCTATGCACGCAGTGAGCCCGTGGTAGACATCTTGGTACACCCGTTTCTGATAGACAGACACACGGCTACCCGGTTAGTGGAGAGGAGCTGTTTTACTGGTTTTATAATTTATTCTATCTGATCGCTTTAACTGTATTTGGTGTTTTCTCCCATCTAATGCTGATCCGGGCTTCATAAATATGCCGCTTGTAAATCTTTAATATATACGAATTCTTAATTCATTATTTTGTTCTTTATGTTTACTGGCAGATCTATAACACTAGTGGGTTTGCAACATTTTTCTGTCACTTTCTTATTAATGTTCTGTGTTTTCCA
The DNA here is from genome assembly GCA_029215755.1 of Spea hammondii. NCBI lineage: Eukaryota > Metazoa > Chordata > Amphibia > Anura > Pelobatidae > Spea > Spea hammondii. The sequence goes on from JARDYJ010000013.1 coordinate 26,229,444, forward strand.
AGATACTTTTCAACAATAATAATAAAAATGTTTATTTTTTGCATCAGGCACTCCATGGCCACCTATATCTCAGCGTTCGGGATCTGGCCGCCGGCTGTCACCCGGTGTAGTGATGTAGCCTCATGTGGAGGCTGCTGATTGGCTGGTTGCAGGACGCGCATACACGTGGAATAAATCGCAGGGAGATCTGTTACAGTCTCAGTGATTCATCCTTGTGGAAAAGGAGACTTTGTATTTAACGCCTGAGATGTGATTGTGGAACCTCATTCACCACGAGATACCTAAATGAACTATTAATTATTATTGTAATATTTCATTTATATAGCGCCAACTATTTATGCAGCGGGCTGACTATAGACTCGATTATCTTTACAGAATATCGTTCTTACAATAATATTGCCTGTATTATTATTATTATTATTATCTTTTATTTATGTAGTGCAAACAATGTACGTAGCGCTCCCGTGCGGGAGATTTTTTAACCACTGATACCCCTTTACCCCTCTGATGGCACTTATGTTTGTTTTTTAATATGCCTATTGCCTAATAGGAATGGTTAATAATGTCTTACCCGGTTAACCTGCTGATGGCCATTAAGTAGATGTTATTTATTGTATAAATTCTCTTCTTTTGATAGCTTATGCAGGGATTACGTAGACAGGATCCTCGGGCCGGGGCAGAACAGGCAGGTCTCCAGCAGCGGTTAAATGACTCAGGTTCACCTTTGGCTCCCATTATGTTCTGCCAGCCAAACTGCAAAAGCTGCTGTGCCCGAGGTCAGCTCTTTCAGTCCTGCGAATAGTCTACTCATTGCTTTTAATTCAGGTTATTTTGTTGTTGCATGAATATTATGTTAAGGGGGTGAGATGCTATCGTACCCGATGTATCAGATTCGTTCAACATCAGGTATTACTCTTCAGATATTTCTGCTCCCCATTATAAGTTTGATATTTTCAGTTGCTGGCAGGTTCATGGACCGTGCCATGCTTGGGAGGAGCGCTTAGGGGATAAGATGAAGCGTGCAGGAGGATGGAGAGATTTGCTTGGGGAGTTGACCCCAAACTTCTGAACGGTATGCAACAGAGGAAAGAATATCATAGAATGGGAGAGGAGAATGGTGGAAATGGTGCCATGGAGGAGAGGGTTTGGGTTGTCTGAGAGTGTAAATGGAGAAGGTGGTACTTGGGGCAGGAAGGACCTAGTGGGTTCTATAAGAGGAAGGATGCTGTGAGAGGAGGGAAGGAGGGTTTGGGTTGTGTAGAAGATATGGAGGATGAGATAAATTTGGAAAACAGCAAGTTGTTTTGTGTGCCAAAGTGCCTGAAACCGTTCCGAACGTCTGCATGAATATAGCGGCCCCAGTAATGCCTCTCAACATGATCAGTCACAAGAGAATTAAGGTTCTAGTAAAACTAGGAGCCTCTGCTTGCTGGACCACCCACCTTGGAGCCGTAGGGTCATTGCAAACGTTGGGGTTTGGAAACACAGGCATACCGCTCCTGTCTTTCTCCGCCGTCCCTTCCATGGCGGCTCTGCTGTCCCTGGTAGGATCTTCAAAACCGCTGCCTGCAAACAGACCGTAATTTGCGAAAACATCTTAATTACGGGGGCCTGCATTTCCGTACGAGCCGACCACGCGTCTGCCAGACCAAGAACAGAAAAGTAACCGTCTGTTAATTGTATCCAAAGAATAGCAGATCCCAATCCCTTCCGCGGGTTAAGAAGGCGTTTCAATGTCTGCGATTGGGAAACAAAGTTACAGAATACACAGCGTCCCGGGGGGTCACGGTTTTACGGACAAATTAACTGGTGGAAGTTTTGAGAGGACATTTACTCACCGCGCGCAGCCTGTCACAGGGGGTGATGTCGCTTTGCTCTAGCTGTACGGATTCGCTTCGATGTTAAGCCTTTCCGGCTCGCTGCATTCCCGAATTCCGTATCCACATAGTTCCAGGATTCAGCCGGGGGTTACCTGCGCGAGAATATTAACTGCACCTCCACCCCCCCGCAGGCAGAGGACACGATGACATGAGAGATAAGAGGTGGAACGAGCCAAGATCAATTCACTTTGAAAACATGGAACTATTGATACCCAGACATGCGCCGTTTTCAATGTTTTAGTCCCGTTTATTCGTTTACTTTATCGTCAGCTTTTAAGGAAAGCCACTAACCTCCCGGGATCCTTTTGTGACAATCAGGAAGTCCACGAGCACACGGATCGCGCATTTTCCAGTAAATCCCATTGGCAAACAGTCCAGCACCGGCCCTGGTTGCCATGGCAACGGCAGCCTGTCAGACAAAGTAGGGAGTTAACATCAGTAAGCGCGATCAGTTTGGGCTTTTTGCATTGCATACCTCCTGACGTCTACCCCGGTGAATTGAGACGCTGAGGGGGAGGAGCTTGGGAGGTGGCCTGTCACTCAAACTGGCAGCGCTACTGGGCATGTGCACAATTCTGCGCATGTGCGGTATACATTCCATGACGTCCCAGACACCGGCGAATGAAATCAGCTCCCGAATCCCGCGGAGCTCTACCTTCTGTCCCCTGAGGAGGAGATGTAGAGCTCGGTGGTGCAGCTGGATAGAGTGGCAACATCGGGACTGTCCTGTGCAAAAGAGGGACAGTTGGAAGGCATGTTGCGTTTCTCAGAATTACTATGCGGATACATACAAAAGCTACGGCGGGGTAAATAAAACAGACGCACGCCTTAGACGCTCAGGCTTTAATCAAGCGAACATAAGATGCATAACCACTAATTCATAAAGCGAGTCCCAACCTACTTCATTGTTATCTTCCCTTCAAGCTGGAGCCGGCGGCTTTTTAAAACGCGTGAATGCAGGGTAGATAACGCAGCACGCTATTGGCTGGATTCCAGCTGTCAGCCCCCAGAGTCCTCTCTATAAACCAATAGCTAATTCCGTATTCAAAACAGATTCCCCGTCCACGCAAGTCGAGGCGGCTGACGCTCTGGGGCATTCAACGCCCGTTCCAGGCTAATTAAGACAAAACCGGATATTAAAAAAAACAGCTAAAACAAAAGCTTATCTATCCCCCTCATAAATATCTCATCAGACTGCCGCTTACTCATTTTCACAAGACAAAAGTCTGCGTTGATTACGGCAAACAATGTAATTCTCTTCTGGAAGGGTGGTGTATATTAAATAAGGGACTGAAGTTCATGTGACATTACACGTTATATGGTCATCTCTGCTAACGTGATCCAAGACATATACATTTGACATGTTGCTGACATGATACTTTGGCAGTATGTATAGATAAGGAAGCGATCGGCTTGGGAGGTTATACCTCACACATATTGCAGGGGGCTCCCGCGAACATTCTGTCACAGCTTTTAGAGATAGTGAAGAATTTAATTCCCTCATTCAGATACTCATTCATTCCCTCATTCACAGATACTCATTCATTCCCTCAATCACACATACTCGTACCAGGTACTACAAAAGGATGATGCATGCTGGAGCTGAAGTGCCTAACATGCCTTCTCCGTTCTAGGAGAAGCACCGCCGGGAAACTTTGGGTCATGGGAGCGGTGTTCTAAAACGCCCAACTCCTCGCCCACTTCCCCCTTAAGCAGCGGCGAGTCTCGCAACATTAGCGGGACTGGCCGCAACGTCAGCAGGATACCTGGGAACTACTTGGCTCGCAGGACTGCCCTCTGACATCAGTAGGCGTTCCCATTGACATTGCAGGACGGGGAGGAATGGACAGGGAGGGGGGGGCGTGTCAGGACCCCGCTACGGCAAGATTTGGGTTTCGGCTTAGAGAACGGACGCCTCCCCGGGAGTCTCGGGGCAAAACCCAGAGTTCCCAGGTACGGTGAGCGGGACCCGCGTAAGGGCTCCGGAAGCTCCCAGGTATAGCTACTATGTCGACACCCCCCCCCGGGCGTATCCAAAGTTTACATGCTGATGACCATCAGATCTAGAGACTCTTGAAATATTAACCCTTTAATAGCCCATGATAAAGATTAAAGATACACTTGAGTCACCTGCATTCAAGCAGGGATAACAACCATAACATATATATATAAAACCTATTTATACTAACTCCAGTGCAGATGCGTGATGTGGCAGAAAATATTTAGTGCCTACAAGGCATTTATGATAACGGCTACTGCAGGCCAGGGATAATAAGGTATCTGAGCAGCCATGATTCTTACGGGGCATTTAGCGAAGCCATGACAATTACTGCACTACAGACTATGGTGGGAATTTTTATTATTATTATTTTAAGTAAATAAAGTTCCACAACAGGAACCCCATACAGCAGAGAAGACAGAAGGCAACCTGTTACTCGTCAACTCTGGTCGAACTACATTTCCCATGATGCTCGGGTGGCCACAGGGTCACCGGCAGGACGCCTCGCAGCGTTATAGGGAGTTGTAGTTTGATACAAGCTACAGGGCGGATGCCGCTAGACCAGTTCTGAAGAAACCGATCTAAAGTCGTTTCTGCTGCAGATGCTTATAGAAAAGAACCATTCAACGCAGTACGAGTCCGTTCCTCTGGAGCATAAGCGCATTTCGTGACCTCAACCAATGGTACGTATCACTGCGCATGCGCACCCAGTTAGTCCATTCTACAATAGCTGCCGTAAGGTAAGCGGAGGCGCGCGAAGCGGAGCACTGTGGCCCGGCGCGAAAAGGGCGTGTCCAGGCGCGAGCTAGTCAGGCAGGCAGGGTCGCGCCTGCGCGCGAGGCTCCCGTTACCCGGAGACGGTGCCGGACGGAGCCCGCGCTGCGAAAATAGCGGAACTGGGCCCCCAAGAAGGGAGCAGCGAGGGTGGGCCGGAGCACCAAGCGATGCACCGGAGGAAGGTGAGAAGCGCGGGGAAACGTGGGAAGAAGGGGTAGCGGGGGGTAACCAAGCGGGCTACGGGTGTTCGCTTCGTATCACAGCGCTGTGCGCACACGGAGATGGTGGCGGAGACCTTTGCACGCGGCAGGGTGAAGCAAAGTTTGTTTTCTGCAATAAAACTCCAAATGTCAGAAACGCAATCAAAACAAGGCCTGCTGTCGGTGAGCCCATGGTGCCTCGTAATTGGGTGAATTCTGATCAATCTGAAAGCTGATTGGCTGGTGAGCACCAAATGTCGCTACTGATAGGATGCTTGCTTTGTCGCTCAGAGCTCGCGCCTTCAGCTTGTTGTGCCCCTCATTGATACACTGTGGCGCCAATAACTTCGTGCTCCCGCCCATTGGGCGTCAGTGATTGGCTACCGGGGTTATATATCGAATTATTAGCCTATTATACTGTGGTGTTCATCGTGGTGGCCCCGCCCACGAGTTTAGCGATTGGCTGAAACGTCAGTCCGCATGCATGTTTGACTGTGTTATTCGCTATGTCTTGTGTGGGCGTGGTGAAAACAAGCGTGGAGATAACCTGTCCAGAGTGTGGTGCTGTTATGGCTTCCTATGCTTTTCCTCGTATAGTAAACTTTATTAGTGTATTCGCTTCTTTTTCTTTCTGCCTTCCATTTCCTTCTAGCTCCCCTTATCTTACGTCACCTGCGGACCAGCAGCCTCACCCAAGTCTCTCTGTTTAGTAGAGGCAGTCCCTCTTTTGGACTTAGATGCTTGGCCCTCTTTTCTACAGCCCAAAAAGTCACTAAATGTACAAAAAACACGTGGAAACAGGTTTATAAATCAACATCATGTAAACAATAATGTTCTACAAAAATAGCCAGCGGTAGGTTACACAGTGGCATGAATATCAGTAACGCATCAGCTCTCTGATGCCCCAAAACAGTTATCTGTGGTCAGGAACTTCAAATGTTGGTGGACTGGGGTAACAGCATCCATCCGTAAAATGGGTTTCAAGGGTGCATGATTTTTTTTAAAATGATTACATTGATGACACGCTGTGTTTGATTTGTATTCTCTACTCTATATTATAGCCAACAGCTTACGTGTAAATGCGGTATTTTGCGTCACGGAAAGGCGCTAAAGTTCTTTAAAGACATGTAGCTATAATGTAAAAGAGGTTTTACTTAACTGGCATGGTGGTAGAAGAGTGAGACCTCCCAGCAGAAGTGGTAGAGGGAATATAAAGGTGTGTGGGGTTGGCATATGGCTCCTGTATCTAAGACTCAAGGACTGATTAAACCCTAAAATGCTCTGATCACACCATTGACACGATCTTGGGATTGAGGGGTAGTGCTGCAGGATCGCTCTTATGGAGTGGAGGGTCAGGGCTGGTCTCTACGCTCGTGTCGGTAACCAAATAAACTGTCAACCCTCTTCCTTGAAGCTGCCTATAGGAGCCATCAAAGGCTGGGGTCTGTGTTGCTGGTTTCCCAGGACTTCCAGGCAGCTGTGCCCCCGGGATTGCCACAATTGTAGGGGCATTTTCTTTGCACATGACGTACCAGCTATGTCACTGGTCCTATCTGGTCGCAAATGGGGCTTAGGTTTGAGTCTTTGCCGCAGGAAAAACGGGCAGATTAGTTGCACCGAATGGGTCTGATCTCCGAGCGGATTCTGTGTTTCTATGACATTTGACTGAATGGCCCCATAAGCAACAATGGCTTCCGCAAGACTTGTGACGGGCCTGGGCTCTTCGTCTACCCCTGCTTCGCATATGCTTTGGCTTGTTTTTAATCGGTGCTTACGGTGTGAATTTAGAAAGAAAAAGCGGCTGGAACGGCAAAAATGCTAGTATAGAGATAACGGAAGGGGATTAAAATGTCTTTTCACCTATACAAATTCTAGCCAATAGGCTGGCGCAGTGCGCAGGTGGAAGTCATATTGGTCATTTCTGATTGACAGGTGCGCTTTAAATTGCCGAGTGCCCCCCCCCCCTTAGGGATGCAAGGGATTCTGCAAAAGCTGTTGGCTTTCTCTTTTGCGAGCAGGCAACGTGTGGCTGTCGCCCGACGCACCGATGTGAGATGTGGATGAATCTCTCGGAAAGGACACATTGTCCCTCTTTCTGTCGTTGTGCGCAGGGTACCTGCTCTGGGAATGAGGCAGCCCGGGAATGAGACTTGGTTATGAAAAAACCAAAACCGTTTCTGACATTTCATCCAGCAGTAAGATGAAAAGCGGAGCGGGGAACGCCGAGGGTCTTAGAAGCTAGAACGCGTGCGTTTGAAACCTTCGTTTTTGGGTATTAAGAAGTCTCCGAAAGGCAGGACCGTATTCTGCGGATCCAGAGGAACTGTTTGCTGTGTTAGAAATTTGGAAGCGTTAAACGTATTTGTATGAAAGACATCGGTGCCTCTGTCAACGTTATTTCCTGAATAAAAATTTCCAGGAAAAAAAATAATGCAAATAATAATATATATATATATATATATATATATATATATATATATATATATATATATATATATTGTGTTTTAAATGCTAGTTTTGGGTACTTGAGAAAGTACATTTTCATATATAATTTAAAGTGCACTAGTCTGGGTGGGGGGGTCAAGTTATACATGACCACAAAGATAATAGTTCAGGCATCTAAACGCTCCATTGGTTACCATGGTGATATGGCCACTTTTTGCATAACTTCCCCCATAGACTGAATAGTTTTACCCGTACGTTGTGCTAGCGAGTGTATAGGTGGGAGTCTAGCTAACGGGTAACTGTATGCAACAGCGCAGGATTACAATTGCATGCGCCTCCACTAGTGCACAAGGAGCGCGCTCAGAACACTGGGGTAGCTGCAGGTGCATATACTGCACTAATTAAACCGCATGTGTAAAATATATATATATATATAACGTGCTCTTTTTATGGATTTACACATTTGATTTGTGGTCCTCCTGAGCCCTCTGGGTATATATATGATCTCGGTGCTGTGTGAAGCCGTCATGCCCAGTTCCGTTCATGTACACTGACAACGGTCACCCGGCCCTGCATCGAGCAATGGAGAAGACACAATTAAAGTCCCTACGTAATATTTCACTTTGACACAACGTAGGGGGCTACAGTTCTAAATGACAGCTCCTTACAGTGTATCTATCAAAGAGTTGGGTTTTCCGAGGCGCCCGCCGCTCTATTAACGCGTGTTTGTTGCACCGCAGAGGAATGCAGGAAGCAGTTCGGATGGGACGGAAGATTCTGATTTCTCTACAGACATGGAACACACAGACAGCTCAGAGAGTGACGGTAACTCCCGCGGTCCAGCGCGCATCACCCGCTCCACGGCCAGACTCAGCCAGAGCTCGCAGGGTGAGTGCCTTTCCACATAATGCATGCCGGGGTTCACGCTCTGATCCAGATGCCCGGAACATGTGTATTTGCCTCAAAGTGAAACGTCACAATAACCAGTAATTTTAAGTGTTAACACAAAATAAACATCGCAGCTGTTTCGTGGTTTTAATGCTTGTGATAGAGAGGAAAGCGTTCTACTAGTCACGTGTACCTAATCTTGCATTTGTAATAAGTGGTCTAAACATTTAAAAAAAAAAATAGAAACCCGTAACTTCCTTTGTCTCATCTGTGAGTTTTCAGTGGTTTTTAACATTGGCTCCCTGACTTTGCTGTTTAAGGGCCATCCACAGTAAGCATCTCTGATAGTGTAGAGACCGCTCACCCCTTCATTAAGAACCATGAAATCCCGCAGACTCTAGGCTTGGTGAATAGACCTCTTAGCAGGTATCCGCAAATCCTAGGAGCGAGGCAGCCATGGCTTGTGTGCTGTATTATTGCTATTGATTTCTGCATCTCCGAAATGAATGAAGTGGATTCCGTTACGTTGGTCATCGAATATCGCCATGGCTTCCTTGACCGTTCTAGAGCCGCGTGTAGTGCAAAGCTCTGGAACCGTGTCTGCAACTTGGTGGCTCCGGAAACTACCGTGTCTCTTAAGCTTTTAGGCTGGACTCTTTCTTGGTGTCTTCTTTTGCAGGTATAAATGATTCTCTAATTTTAGAGAGCCCACAGAACACCCTGCCGGTCCCGTTGTCCCAGCTCTGCGCTGGTTGATGGGTTTTTATGCATGCGCCTGGACAGTATCAAGCCCGGCGCCGTATAGGCAATCGACACCTGTGCCTTGGAAATGAATGGTCACGAGTCGCTGAGCTTTGATCCTCCCGTAGGAGATGTTTGTGTGAATCCATCCAATAAACATCATCCGTATGTGGATATTTGTTCGAGGGACTGAGAGAAGATCTTTATAATAGATCAGCTGTTTGGGATGGCCGGGTGTGCGGCTGTCTCATGGCGGAGGTGGGATTTTTCTGATGTGAGAGGGGCTTAAATTTTAAGTTACATTTCAACTGAATCGCTGGTATCTGTCTGGCGGTCTTTGGGGTGCTGACTTGTTCTCCGGTGCGTTCGATATCACATCAACCATTCATACGCTAAAGTGATGTGAGTGCCGGGTATTTGAGGCGATTGCCGATGCTCTGTATTTATTGAGGGCTGCCTTTTTCTGGAGATAAATGTGCAGCAGTTTGTATAAAAAGCCTTTTTTTTTCCCCAGTCTAAGACATTATAGATTTTCTGGTTCTCCAGAAGGCCGGTTCTCTGCTTATCGCTATCGCAGACTGCTTGTGTTTATTGTGTAGATAACGGGTATATTCTTGAGTGGTTTGGACCGTTTGGAACAGCCTCGGTTATTCGTTTGTAGGATGTCGGGTGAAACCTCCGCACTCCGCCAATCGCCCGCAGGGTTTATTATACCTTTTTAAGAGTCATTATAATGCGCAGAACGACTTCTTTGTGTGGAATAGATGGTTATCGGTGCTATAAAGTAATGTTCCAAGCTGTCCGGCGGTATAAATCACATACATAAAATATAACCAATTACCGGATAAGATACACGGAGGAGTAAATGTTACGGCGTTCGCATGTGATGCTATCCAGATTACGGAGAGTAACGTTGGGTGTTATGTACAGCGGATATCATCGGTTTCAGAGAAGTAACGTGCGTGTAAAATAACCCAATTAACTCTCATGCACTGTTTTTTGGAACGAGCGTAGTTTAATCACAAGCGTTAACTCTGAAGTCTGAAAATGTTATCCTATTAACGCCAAGAACCCCCTTACCCTTATCACCGCTGGTAAAGGTGCCGTACGCTAACCCGTATATACGTTCTCCTGCATGGCTGTCGCTTCAGAGAATGCTAGAACGACGCTTTCGCCCTGACTTGTGGCCGCGGAGCGCTGCTACTGCTTTGACGGCAGGCCACCAATGTGTCGGCGAGTGAAACTGTGGTTTGTATTAAACCAGATTCCAGCCCGGTCGGCAATCTGCAATCGTTTGGTGCAGAGGAGCCGGCCTACTCCACTCGGAGGGTGACCCGCAGCCAGCAGCAGCCCACCCCCGTGACTCCGAAAAAATACCCACTCCGACAGACCCGCTCATCGGGATCGGAAACGGAGCAAGCCGCGGACTTTTGTGACAGAGGTACGGGGGTGCCGCCGAGCTTCCGAAAAAAGCTGCCGGACACGCTCTCTCTCTCTCGTCATAGTAGATGCACGCTGGCTGTCTGTTTAGCTGTAGAGTAGAGCTTTCTCTGTGTGCTTAGCTTTTACCCCCCCCAGCAAGTTGCAATGCTAAGTCTGCTGTCCTTTTTCTCTCCGCAGACGGTAAAAACGCAGATCACGACGAGTCGCCTCCTCGAACCCCGACCGGGAACGCGCCGTCGTCCGAATCCGACATAGACATTTCCAGCCCCAATGCGTCTCACGACGAGAGTCTAGCCAAGGACATGTCTCTAAAAGACTCCGGGAGCGACCTCTCCCACCGGCCCAAACGCAGACGATTCCACGAGAGCTACAATTTTAACATGAAGTGTCCCACGCCTGGCTGCAACTCGCTAGGTAATAAACCGGCTTAGAAAACACTTTTTTCCTTCCTAAGTAAGGCAGTCAGGAATTGAATGGCGGAGCCCTTGCTGAGCCAAGATTGAAAGTGAAGTCGTTTCGATCAATGTACGCTCCAGTAGCGTTTACTAAAGCCTAGCCTTTTAGAGATCCTTCGATACAGAAGCTCGGAGACATTCATGTTAATGAGTGATTCTTGCAGGTTTCTTCCCCTAGTCCCTTCCTAAAAACCCGTTAGCAGGTCCTTTGCCGGTGGCCAATGTTGGCACATAGGACGTCGCCAAAGGGCAAATATTCCGGGACTGGTTTACTAAACCACGGATCGCTCGGTTGATTCGGTCGCTAGAAATCTGTTTAATGGTGATAAGGCTATGTCTACAGAATTTAACCTTTTACTGTTTCACTAGGTCACCTTACAGGGAAGCATGAGAGGCACTTCTCAATTTCAGGCTGCCCCCTTTACCACAACCTCTCGGCAGACGAGTGCAAGGTAACTCAGAACCTCCCTGTGAGTACAAGTCAAAGAAGCTAACTTTTTTTTCTTACCGACCTTCCCGACCTGCAGAGGTTTTCTCCATCTAGCCGTGGTGTCTTATCTTCTGAACTATCGAATTTCAGGTAAGGGCACAGAGCCGCGACAAACAGGTAGAAGACAGGATGCTTTCGCACCGGCAGGACGAGAACAACAGGCATGCCACGAGACACCAGGTGAGTGCGATCTGCGGGAAATGTCAGGTAAACGCAACACCCCCCCCCCCCCCCTTCATCTTTGTCTCCGGAGTTGACCTCCGAGAAGAAAGGAGACCGAGGCAAATCTTTGTTCAGCAGAGACAACGATGAAAATAAGTTTCCCTCGAATCGCCGTCGTCTCTGTAACTCTAGCGGGAAGCGTATAAGCCGTGTAATGACACCGTAAGGTGCTTGTATTTTCCAGGCACCCACGGAACGACAGCTGAGATACAAAGAGAAAGTGACAGAGCTGCGAAAAAAGAGGAACTCTGGTTTGGCAAAAGAACAGAAAGAGAAGTATATGGTATGGTAACAAAAGGGACTGATTGATTGAGGCTGACCGTCCATAAAATAAATGGCTGTAATAGTGATCTGATGGTGACCAGTGGCCTGTCTGCTCTAATGGGCATGTTGTCCCAAGCTCTGGCAACTAAAACCGCCGTGTCTTTGCCGTCAGGCTATTGGACGCGTCTCACTGTTTGCATATCGGATATAAAAAATAACTAATATTAAGTGATCACCCAATAGTCCTTTAAAGCGGTATGCGGTTCTATATCTTGTAAGCCCCCAACGTGAAGTTCTTTCTCCTTATGCCTTCCCTTTGCCAGTCCTGTCTTCCCTCCCAGGTTCCTGGAGACGCGGATTGTTTTATGATGTGCAGCGATTAAAACATTTCAGGCGTTGCGGCACCTAGAATAAAATGACTTGCTAGTTACCTTAGTTATGAGACTAATGCCTCTCTTCCTTTGCAGGACCAAGACACACAGGCCCAGGGCCCCAGAAAAAGCTTACGAAAAAAGGCCATAGAAGTACTCATGCATTTTAGTATTTTCATTTTCCGTACTAAAAGCAGTAGCTCTATTCCATGTAACTCATTTGGTAGCGCGCTTCTAAACTGGATGAGACTTCTCCAGACAAACATTCTTCATTATCAAAGCATTTTTAGCTATTGGGCTAGTTTTAGGAGGGCATAAAGCATGTGCCTGCCGTGTGCCCGAGCTCCGATGCCTTTCACCCAGGTGGGCTTTCTCACCTTTCCTTCCTTTTTGTTTTCAGGAGCACAGACAGACTTACGGAAACACACGGGAACCGCTTCTCGAGAACCTCACAAGCGAGTATGACCTGGAGCTCTTCCGGAGGGCACAGGCACGAGCCTCCGAAGACCTGGTAAGAAAATGCCCGCTTATTAAGTCCTCGCTACAGGGGGGGGAACGGGAATCGGGTTACGCAGATCTGTCATCTATTTCTGTCTTTCCCAGCCTTGTATCCATAGATTACTTATGGGAAGGAACCTAAATCGCTATTCAAATTTTTCGCCCCAAATTGCTGCATCTCCCCGATGCTTGAGGTGAACCTAATCTCTAGGGCTGCAACAACTAATCGATAAAATCGATAATAATGAAATCTGTTGGCAACGATTTTTATCGATTGGTTGAATCGGTTTTTATCGATTTATAAAGTGAGGGTTTTTTCAGAGCAAATGCTCTGAAAAATACCCCTCGTTTTATAATCCGTTTAGTGTCTGACTCACAGCTGCAGCTCCTACTTCCAGTTCCTCCCTGCAGTCACTGCCGATTGGCTGCAAGGAGGGACAGTGAGAAGGGGGCGGGGCCAATCGGCAGTGACCGCTGGGAGGGACAGGGAGAAAGAAAGGGGCGGGTCAAAGTGCCGGTTGGCCCCACCCATTTCTTATACTGTCTACATGGCTCAAGAACTCATCTAACTGGTGAGTATAAAATTTATATTTGGGCTGCTGAAAGTTAGGGGCAGTTATAGTTAATGGGGTGTTTAGGGTTAATTTAGGGGCAGTTATAGTTAGTGGGGTGTTTAGGGTTAATTGTGGTTGATGGGGTCTTCGGGGTTAATTTAGGGGCAGTTGTGGTTGATGGGGTGTTTAGGGTTAATTTAGGGGCAGTTGTGGTTGATGGGGTGTTTAGGGTTAATTTAGGGGCAGTTGTGGTTGATGGGGTCTTCGGGGTTAATTTAGGGGCAGTTGTGGTTGATGGGGTGTTTAGGGTTAATTTAGGGGCAGTTGTGGTTGATGGGGTCTTCGGGGTTAATTTAGGGGCAGTTGTGGTTGATGGGGTGTTTAGGGTTAATTTAGGGGCGGTTATAGTTAATGGAGTGTTTAGGGTTAATTTAGGGGCAGTTGTGGTTAATGGGGTCTTCTCTTCAGGGTTAATTTAATGCTGAGGACCGAGGGTTAATTTAATAAAGTTAACTTAAGGTGTAGTTAGAGGTAAAGGGGGGCAAACTGAGGGGAATCTAAATCCTGGGGGCAGTGAAGATTAACCCTGTATTTATTTATAAAAGTATTGTGAACGAGTCTGCAAACCTATGAGTGCACTATGTCATATCAGGGGGGTATACGGCATACCTGGGGAGGACGGAGTGACATCTGGGGGTATATAAGGCATATGTGGGAGGCAGTGTGGCAAGCCTGGGCTGAAATGGGCATAACTGGGGGGGTTGGAAATAAAAACAAGAAATGCATTTTTATCAGTTTTTTTTTTTATTCTGCGGTTTGTTTTTTACATCCTACGTTACTTTATTAAATTTTTTTTAAATAAATTAAAAATTAAAAAAAAAATGTATCCAATGAATCATGGATTATCCTTTAAAGTCTGCCGCTTTGGTGTTATAACTTCCTGACCGTTTAAGACTTTTTTTTTTTTTTTTTTTTTGTAATAAAGCTCTGTACCCCTTGTGTTTTATTTTTTTGTATTATTTGATCGCAGGGATATACATTAATTCGGCGTCTTGCTATAAAAGGTCATTCTCTTCTCTGCGGCAGGAAATGGTTCTTACCGAACGGAAATAGAACCAAAAATACATAACTTGCGGATGTCTGCGCATGCACGATACATCAGATAGATCATAGATCAGTAAAATGTCTAAAAGCGGGCTATTTTACTTATTTTGTGAAACCTGCGTGTAACGTAGGGATGATTTTTGTCTGAAACATTGTTCCCGGGTCGTTCTAAACACGCCTGTCCTCTTCTAGGAGAAGCTTCGTCTCCAGGGTCAAATCACAGAAGGAAGCAACATGATTAAAACGATCATTTTTGGCCGCTATGAGCTGGACACTTGGTATCACTCGCCTTATCCGGAAGAGTATGCCCGCCTAGGTCGCCTCTACATGTGTGAATTCTGCCTCAAGTACATGAAGAGTCAAACGATCCTGCGCAGGCACATGGTGAGCGGCTACCATCTGCACACACCTCCAAAAGGCCACAATGGCCAGTGGGATGTAGTTAAGAGTGGTGACGCGGACCATGCGAACGTCAACATATATTACCCCCTAAAATTACATCCACATCTAGCTGTGTGATTGGGTCTGTCTATAGGGGCTTCATCTAAAGTCTCCGTTTGATGCTGGCCGGCGCCAAACTGGAACCATCTCGAAGCGCCACCTGCCGCCATTTTGTTTTTGTGGCTTCCTTCCTTGCCAGCCTCTATAGACTACCTCAGTCGCATTTAACCCTTTTAATTGTATTAACTTGACCCGTCGCCTGCCTTTCTTCTGTAGGCCAAATGCGTATGGAAGCATCCTCCGGGTGATGAGATTTATCGCAAAGGATCTATTTCCGTGTTCGAAGTGGATGGAAAGAAAAACAAGGTAATGGCGGAGAATCTCTAAATCTTCCCCCCTGCTTTCCCCGTTATCTAGAGACGCGTGTATCGCTTCATGCGCAGAACCTTTTATCTACTTTAAACCCGTGTCCGCTGCTTTCAGATTTACTGCCAAAACCTGTGCCTTCTAGCAAAGCTTTTCCTGGATCACAAAACGCTCTACTACGACGTGGAACCTTTTCTCTTCTACGTCATGACCGAGGCGGACAACACCGGCTGCCACCTCATTGGCTACTTTTCCAAGGTATTTTGATTGTTGCCAATATCCACGCACGACACCGATGCCCATAACGTACCGCGCCGCCGTAAAGCAAAATGTCGCCGGCCGGTTCTGCAGGAAGGAACACGTAACATCTCACAAGATATCGACTACGTTGCTTTTTAAAACTGCGACGTTTGGGTCTGACATTTATAGTTCTCACCTGTCCGACCGATAAGGTGTGGATGAAACATCTCGTAGCTCGGATCCTCCAGTTACCAGCCTGCCAAAAACTTGGCCCCTGTGTGTTTTTACATTGTGTGCTAATCCTCAGGGGGGGGGGGGAAGACAAATGATCATTATGCAAATTAATTCGGTGATTACATTCATTTTTTTTTTAAATTTATTTCCGCTTATTCCCTTATTTCAGCGTGAATGTCTCATGTATTCTCTTTTCCTCTTTCAGGAGAAAAACTCCTTCCTGAACTACAATGTATCGTGTATCCTGACAATGCCGCAGTACATGAGGCAGGGTTTTGGAAAGATGCTGATAGATTTCAGTAAGTCTCTTTTTTTTGGGGGTCTATCTTGTGTCTGGTGCTTTGTTAGTAACAGAGTAGTCCTTCTTCATGGTTGTTTCCTCACGTACGTCCTTGCTTCATCAGAGCTGGATTGATTTTGCAGAAGGGAAGACGCATGGCTTTGCTGTCCCTGGTTGAGCATAATTTGCATAATGCCATGTTGAAGTTGTCATAGCTTCCTCGTAGTATCTCAAGGGAAGCAATACTTCCAGATCTTGATCATGGAGGATGGTAAAAAAAAAAAAAAAAAAAAGTGTACATTAAATAACTTTAGTAAACTTTCCCAAGCCATCGAGAGAGGAGGAAACGCCTCGGTTACGTGTTCTCCTGTCTTTTGCAGGCTACTTACTCTCAAAGGTTGAGGAGAAGGTTGGTTCTCCAGAGCGTCCCCTCTCTGATCTTGGGCTCATCAGCTACCGCAGTTACTGGAAGGAGGTCCTCCTGCGCTATCTTCATACCTTCCAGGGCAAGGAGATCTCCATCAAAGGTGAATTGTAACGTCATAAACAAATCCTGAAGGCTGTCTGGCAATCGGTATTTGCACTGTGACAGTATGTAATCCATACGTGACTGTTGGTCCGTGCTGGGCGTCCGTCGGCAACGTGGGGCGAAATCTTCCGTGTCGCTGAGCCTGGCGGGTGGTAGGATTTGAATGACTCGATATGGCGCGTTCGTCTTTACTCGCACTCCAGTGGAATGACAGCTGGACGAGTTGCTCATCCGTTATTTAGGTCGGTGTATATCTGTTTAATAATAATACTGATCGTCTTGCGTTTCAGAAATAAGCCAAGAGACGGCAGTGAACCCGGTGGACATTGTCAGCACGCTCCAGGCCTTGCAAATGCTCAAATACTGGAAGGGAAAGCATCTGGTACTAAAGAGACAGGTAACTGCATACAGGGCTTCTGACAAATAATATGGCACCCAAAATATCTAAAAATGGGATTTAATATATAAAAAAAAATGTTTTTGCAAAGTCAGATGGGCACCAAGACTAATGTAGATTTATTCCCCTCCCCCCCCGCTAAATATGGTTAAAAAAAAAAAAAAAGCATCATATGAGCATTAAATAACACGCTTAAAGTGTGTGCAGGTAGATAGAGAAGAGAGTAACCATCGGAAATATACCATGTATCCCTCTCGCAGGATCTGATCGATGAATGGGCAGCTAAGGAAGCAAAGAGAGCCAACAGCAATAAGATTATGGACCCAAGCTGCCTAAAATGGACACCCCCCAAAGGAACTTAAGCCCGGCGTCTCTCCGCGGGCTCCCGTCTTCTCCGTGTACTTCCTGGCCGGGCCTGGACCGTCCAGCGCCTGCCGCGTAGCAAGTGTTTGCACGGCCCGTGTGACGATGATCGCCTTCTCTCTCTCGGGATGTTGCACCCGCGCTTTCTCCTGGTGAACCGCACCACGCCGGACGCCCGTGTCTGCTTCTTCTTCTACGGCCCCGATTCTTCCCGGTAGCTGCGTGACGTGCTGTAGTTCTAGCGATATGCAAAGTTACACGAAGGCTTCCTAACCTACATCGCTCGCTGTGCTAACGGATGCCGTTTGCTGTTATCATGGGGGGGGGGGGACCTGTATTGCTTCATGTCTGTGCGTGGGGGGGGTTCGAGGTGTCTTAAACATTTGACACCGGGGACATAACTCTTCCCGTGCCTGCAGGAGAAACGGAGATAAGAATGTACAGTTTTGTTTTTTTTCGGTTTTTTTTTTCCCCCTCCTGTATCGAGAACATCTTAGTTTTAATTCATCAAAAATAAAAAGTAGGGGTGCGGTTGCTGGATGGAGACGGTGTTGATGCTTTCTCACGTACGTCTGTCTGTCTGTCTCTAGATGTCGAGATATAAGAACTGTCTGGGCTGTATGAACTCACGCCGCCTTTCCTTAGATCTCTTCCTACTTTTGCACCATATGGTTGGCTTAGAAGCTCTGCAAGCAAAGTACGCCGAGTCCTCGAACGTCACGCCGGTGGCCGTTCGTGGCCCAAAAAGTACATTGTTAGAATGTGGGAATCCTTCATGAAAACCGTGCTTTCCTACGCTTCTTAGCCTGTTGATTGTACGACGTTGCCGTCCCGGTTCAAAGCGTGAGAATCGCTTTACTCCGCGTGCTCCCGAAAACGGCGGTGCGGTCAGACGCCTGGCTTACTGTGTTCCGAGAACACTTATTTTATTTGAAACGTTATTAGCCTGACCCTTGGATGGAGGAGATCATTAATCTGTCCGAGATATTGTATGTCTAATAAGATTATTCTGTTTTATATGGAGCGGATTTTATGGTTGACAACAAGGTTGAATGGGGCAATTTTTTGATGTCAACTGTCCAACCACCTTTTATTATGTCCGTCGTTAGAGGCAGTTGGTGCTGTTCTAGAATATATATATATATATATATATATATATTACTGTTCATGTGAAGTCATTGCCTGGAAGTGCTTTTTAATGGCAGATCTGTAATACTTGGGTCTGTTTTTTGGGTTTGTTTTTTTTTTTGTTTTTTTTTTACAGCACTCGCTGGGCTTTGATAATCGGGGAGGATGATTTATTCGGAGACTTGTGTCACGTTCATAGATGTCCGACAGGATTTTTAGTGATGATGCTCGGGGAGGATGAGGGGACGGGTGTCGGAAGATACTCCTGTACGGTTAGTGGCTTTACTCTTGGGAGTGTAGTTTGCTGTAAGGCTTTATTCCTCCTAACCAACGAGATCTACAACGTAAATGTAATGGCACGGTCCTGACGTCCGTGACGGTCCATGAGGAGGGTCCGTGCTGCCGTCTATGTTAAGGGTCTGAGCGCATCTCGTCCTATAAACCTGGGAACGAAGCCCGTCCCTTAAGTGTCGCTGCCTTATCCGAGGAAGCTGTGTGATGTTAATTATACCCGATTTCTGTTTTTCAAAGAAAAAAAAACCTGTAGCGGTTCTCACGAAATGAAAAACGAATAAGATCAGCGGGGTGTTTTTGCCGCCGGCTCCATAATAAAGTTCTGTACGTGCCGTGGGAAGCCTGTGAAGAGCCTTCCCGGTCGCTCCGCCACAAAAGCCCTTAAAAGAGGAGCTGCCACCTTCCGTGTGATACCCGGTACTGATTTATAAAGAAAAGATGCACCGTGTTTTTCTTTTTTGCTTCTGCTAAGAACAAAAATCTCCCTCTTTGATTTTCTTTAGTGATCTCGTGAGAGCCATTGCTGTATTTAGCGGAGTCTCGTTGGTGATGGGCTAGAAGTGCCAGGGTCCGGGCATCTTCTTGCCCATCCTGGTCCTTTGCCATCTCTAGCGCTGGGCAATAACCTTTATATCTCAGCCCTCGTAGCCTACAGGCGTGCAATTAATATGGTGATTATTCACTCGACCCGGTGCTTTTTGTGGAACCTCTGGCTTTTTTTGGTGGTCCTTCTGTATAGATCTGTTAAAGGGTTAAACCTGCTTACAGCTCTGTCCCCCAGCTGGAAGACCCCCCCAGTAACTTGCCCTTTCCGCTCGCGCTCTCTTCAATCTTATCGATTGTAGCAGGAAAAAAAGTCATTTCTATCGATGGGAAAGGAGCGCTTTGTGCGTTTGCTAGGAGCTCCGTAAATGTTAAACATTCGCTTCAGCCTTTCCAGAGCAGATCCCCCGGGTGGCGGAACAATGTGTAATTAACAAGATTATAGTCTTAATTAAGAAATACTTAATACGGTCCTGCGCTGTAACCGGGTACTTAACATCAATAACCCTTCAGATATACCCTTCGTTTTATTCCCATCGCTCCTCGGGTGAAGGACTTTAAGGAGAGAAGTGAAAAGCGTGTCAAGCGGGCGGCGTGCGAGGAATAACGGCGTTAAATCTCACCGCTTTAGAGTCATAAACACTAGAGATACGGCGACGTTTTCAGATTTCCGATCTTCGAGCAGATGGCAGCTTCGGTATAGTTGTACGCTAATAACCCCAAACGTTAATTAGGCGAGCTGTCAGTCGTCGGTGACGCATGGCCGGGCGTCTCCGGCTCTTTAACCCGATGCGCTGAAACACGCGGCCGTAGCATATGGAACTGTCACACAATCAGCGGCGACGATGACAGAGAAACATGGCGGAGCTACGGGTGACGGGGTTTCCTTTTTTTCTTTTTCTTTAAAAAGCTGACATGTTTTTACAACTAAACTTCTTGTTAACATCACAATAAGGACGCCTTTTTATTTGTATGATCAGCCTCGGTAAAGCATGTCGGACGGCGGGGTTGTTGACCCTCATCTCGCGTGATACCGGTTCATCCTCGTGATTTACAGAGAACGCGTGTATTGATCTGTTACTCGGTTGAGAAATTGGTAATTACGCGAGATGATTCCCAGAACGTGCACTGCTATTGGACAGCGTAAACTATAAGCATTGGGGCTTATTCGCTAAACGGTTGCGGTCAGTTGAAAAGTAATAATAATCTGATGTTGTGCTCACTTTGAGTCTGCTAAATAAATCTGTGTAATGAGGTTTGCTAATTGAGATAAGAATATACACTGCTGTTCAAAGGTTTGGGGTCACCGAGCTGTTTTCAGGGAAAATAAGGACATTTCTGGCTGTAACCTAATCGCAAAAGGGTTTTCTAACCATCAATTAGCCTTTTAAACTTAAACTTGGATCAGTGTACCCAACGTGCCGTTGGAACCCAGGAGTGATGGGAGTGATAAAGGGCCGTTGGAACCCAGGAGTGATGGGAGTGATAAAGGGCCGTTGGAACCCAGGAGTGATGGGAGTGATAAAGGGCCGTTGGAACCCAGGAGTGATGGGAGTGATAAAGGGCCGTTGGAACCCAGGAGTGATGGGAGTGATAAAGGGCCGTTGGAACCCAGGAGTGATGGGAGTGATAAAGGGCCGTTGGAACACCTATCAAGATATTCCATTAAAAATCAGCCGTTTATGCCTACAATAGTCCTTTACAACATTAACCCCGTCTGCACTGGATTTCTGATCCATTTCTTTTCTTTTAAAAACAAGGACATTTCTAAGTGACCCCAAACTTTTGAGCAGCAGTGTGTATGCGCGTTAGAAACCCACTTTGCATCCCTCGGCCGCAGCCGCCTTCGCTTTCTCTGGAGAGGAGGAGGAGGTCTCTACGTTTCTC
The DNA here is from genome assembly GCA_029215755.1 of Spea hammondii. Classification (NCBI taxonomy): domain Eukaryota; kingdom Metazoa; phylum Chordata; class Amphibia; order Anura; family Pelobatidae; genus Spea; species Spea hammondii. The sequence goes on from JARDYJ010000013.1 coordinate 26,250,477, forward strand.
TACACGTTTTGGGGAAGCTTATAGGTTCTTGGAAGGTTGCTAGAAGGGAGAAGACTTCTGAACCGGAAGTTTTGCCCCCAGATTTCCATTTTCCAAACAGCTAAACGGCAGCGGCTATAAATCCTTTTTGTAAGTGACTGTAGTTACGTCACAAACTGAAGGTGATCGTTCTCTTTTGACGCTTCTGCCTCTTAAATCCGACCGTGTAATTAAAACGAATATATTAAAAAGTTGGGGGGGGGAGGGCAAATACAGAGCAAATCTGGTGCGAAACAAAAAACATTCTATAGTATCTATTGACTCGCTTCTTCGTTATTTGCCCCAAAACGACTTGCTACAGTTGCCCAACAGCGTCGTAAAACCAGTGGACCTTGATAAAAGGTGGTGGGGTGGCATTAGAGGACCGCATCGCAAGGGAGCCGCTTACTTTGCAGCGAACTTCTTTTATGAATGATTTGCACTGGATGCTTAGTTTGTATTTAATATATATTTTTTTTTTGTGTCCGCCATAGACTGTTGTGAGTCGCCTTTCTGTTAAATGCCGACCGGTGTCTTGCCTACCTAATAAAGCATGCACTGTTACTTCAAATGGCCGAATGTGTGCGTTTTTATGTATGTTTTAAAAAAAAAATAAAAAATCATTTTCACGCTAGGAGGTTTATTCACTAAAGAGGAGGGTTGGCAGGGGAGTTACAGTTTCTACTCGCTGAGTTAACCATGCGTTATAAAGCACTTCTTATTAAGGAATGGCTCAGGTGGCCCTGCACAATGTATAGTTCAGTATCGGTGAGGTGGCTTATTTAGAGACACAGTTTTGGGTTTTTTTGTTATTTGCAGAATAAAATATTGACGTTTTGTGTTTTTGTGAATTGGCGAGATTTTAATAGGCGACTAGAATAACCCTTTCCAGGAAAGAGCCGTCTCCCTGTTTTTTTTTTTTGTTTTTTTTTATCTTGGCCGCTGCTCCCGTATCCAGTAAATCGCCGCCGAGGGTTGTGAGAAGCTGGATTGCGGTGGTTTATTCACGCCGGCGTCTCTCTCGGGTCAAGGTCAGGCGAAGCAGGTGCCTTCGGCGTTCAGCGGACGGCGATAACCTTCAGGAGAGGCGCAGGTTTTCTCGGGTTTCTCAGGGAATATTCCCAGGAGCTCCGTGAGGTGTTAGAGTACCCTTTAACCACCGGCGTGTCTATACTTAGAGGTGCGAACAAGCCTCTCAAATGATCTCGGCTGGTTAAAAGATATACTGTCGTAAGCCATTAGTCGTGGCTTGGGAGCCTGCGCATTGTGAGGATCGCTTAACTTAATCTATATGGGCTGATGCGGCCTCCTAGTGGTATATAAAGAAATCCAGAAACGAGCCTCTAAAATACTGTTCTACCTTCCTCTGGACATGGGGTGTGTATATGTGTGTGTGTGTGTTATAATATATATAGTGTGTGTGAATGGTTGCCGGACATTCCTAATGCCTGCAGGTTCTCAAGGCAATCATTGTTTAAAACCTCCTTATTTAGAGGACTTTGAAATGATTATTTTTTAAGTGGCTACTCGCATGCCCTCGCCATCGAATCATATGTGCCTTATGACCCCTTTCAATTATAAAACAGATTAAAGAGATATCAGGATGAACAAGAGAGGGGATGCAATGCAGGTGGTTATAGCGAGGACATTTGAAATATAGAATTCGCTGCGTTGGTCTCTACCACTTCTGCGGGGAGGCTGTTCCATTTAGCTAAGGGTGCAACTATGGACATAAGTAGAGAACTGGGAAAGACAAGGTGGTGACGTAGATCATTTACCCAAACCCCGGTAATTCGGGAAAGTCCATCGATGTATTCTGCAGTAAGGCCGGTGACCATTAGGTGGCGCCGCAGCCTTGTTGAAAGTGATAAATGTCTGAAAGCTTTTTATTGACGGAGCTGAAGTTATTTTCGTTCATGTCTTGTCTTTTAGTTGGGCTAAGTAAGTGTTCTTCTGTAAATCAACAGAGGAACGCCATGAAAAGCTCGTGTTCTAATACAGGTCAGCGCCGAACTGAGGCTAAAACAACTGGGATTGAAAGCAACACAGCCCACAAATTAAATGTTTGCATGTTCTCTGCTGTTAAAGAAAATAGGTCGGGGGCCGACAGGCGTCTGTATGCGACCCTTGGCCAGTCTGGGCCTGATACAGACACACAGAAAAATGTCAGTCCGATGTGACTGCTTTAGGCTCCGTTTCACCAAAAAGCTTTGCGGACCCCCCCAAATTCTCTAAAACAAGTTCTATACTTTGTACCAACCAATCGTAACACATAAATCTGGGGCCGTTTTCATACGTTTATCTATATTAATGGAATTCTTACACACGTGTGTACGGCATAGTCTTACCCAACAGACCGCCGTCTCTGGGACCCTTCGCTCCCCGTTGGGACCGGCCATCCTTTTCCAGCTTCTGTAATCAATTACGCGGCTCCCGTGCCGCCGGAACAGATAATTCCTGTGGATTTAGTGACTGCTCAGAAATCCTCCATAAAATGTAAGTGCTTGTTTGCCCTTCACTATATTTTATGATCGTGTTCACTCTCCATAGGGGCCACATCTTGAAATGATTCAGTTTATAAAACATGTTACTTTTTACGGCCTGAGTTGACCATTGCATCACAACCCTTTATTTTTGGCGTCCTTTTTGTCCCCCCATCCTGGTCTCCAGTGGAAGGACTGGCGCTGAGATATAGACATATCTTGTGGTATCGTCCATTCCTACTCTTTCTTACTCTGTTCTGACGTTGACTTGGTATTAGTTTAGCTATTTATCCAAAATATTGGACAAGGATCTGTGTTTTTACCGTATGCATCGAGATCGTGTAAAAACAGCAATTTATTATTTGTAGCGGCCAAATGTCTGAAATAAAATAAACCCAAATGTAGGCAAAGAGCCTTTAAGAAAAAGGAGAACATGGAAACCAGCCTGGAGGAGCAGCTGAGGATGGAATATTTAGCTTAACGGGGAATTGCTTATCTCGCAGCTTTCGACTACATTCATTTATTAAAACAAACTACGGTCTATTAAGAAAATAGAGGTCTGTTTCACTTTTAGATAGCTGAGATTTGTTAAAAAAAAAAAAAAGAAGATAAGTCACCATATTTGATCCATTTCCAGTCCTGATGTTCTCTCCCTTCTCCTCACCCAACCCTTGCAAAGGCACTGAGCGGGAGGGATCGATGGCCATGAGATGGGAGATATTTTCCTTCTGTAGGAGAGGTTGTATGGCAACATTTATGTATAATAGAACATTGCCAACCAGGCTAACGCTGTTCATCAAGTCCTTGATTTCATTCAAGAGATTCAGGAAGACCCTCAAGACTGTACAGGACTACACCAGGGGATAGACACGTCCCACCAGGGAGAGAAGAGATATCAGGAGAACTTTGTGGATCTTGGCCACCACTCTTCTTCTCCGAGGACTGAGCCGGCTGCTCATAACTGTTGATAACACTAAACGGGACTGGAATTTGGCTACGTGGGCTCCTGCCCACCTCTTAAAAACATCTCAGTACTCGTGTCCCACCACATAATGTGTTTGCTATAAGGACACAGTATGGCTGTAGACTGCCGCACCGCGGGTCATGCTGTTACGGGTGTTGTGACCGTATAATGTTACTTCTGTTTCAAGCGTTTCATTCCAAGGAGAGACGGCAGAATGTCACAGTCGGCCCACGCTGTCCACAAGTTCCTGCTTTCACGATTCACGTACTGTATCAACGAGAGGCTCCTATACATTTTTCCTGGAAATCGGTTATATGAAAGTACGTGAGAGCTTCACCAGAATCGTTAACGAACATCGTCGGGGGGGGGGAATAAATCTGTCTTTGATAGAATTCTCTGAACATCGAGGACTTGGTAGGGTTAAGCGAATAAAACCGATTTAGCCCTTGCTTCTTCTTTACCTCTCCAGAGAAAACCAACCCTTTAATTATTGGTATTTTTAGCCTCTCCAAACCATCCCTGAATCTTGGCCACGGTTTGGGGCTTTGGGTAAGCGTGAGTGGGTGACAGGAAGCTGGAGATGAGAGCGCTCCGACCAAAAGGCGCGTGTCCATATGTAGGGATGAGAGGAGGAGGAGAAAGGAAGAAAAAAAGAAATGAGAGAGTACGTGGGCCGGGAGAAAAAAAACAGCCGAGATGGAAATAACTATGGGGGATATTTTTACATCGGCAAAAGGAACTACAACCCTACATTTTTTAACGCTATTTCTCCAAGTTCTCCAGAAATGACCCCATTAGACCCACCTGGTGAAGAATAACTTTCTGTGCGATCGTCGTGATATCATCTCATAAATGATAAATCATCTGTTCATGAATGTACGGTTTGATCTTACTCGGGACGATGTCAGTGCGGCCAACAGCTGGTGAGAATGAGGTGACGTTGGCCAGCGGGTTGAAATCCCTGCTTGAATACAGGTGAATTCAGTCAAAATGACATTACCTTCTGACAAGTCATGGCCTCCACGAGGACCATTAATTAACCAGTCCTTTGCCACTAAGACCACCAATAAAATATTCTGATGACAGCCGTGCCCCCTTTATCTTAACATTTTTCCCAGTTGCAAATCCATGGAGGAATTCAGCAGAACTACCCCCTATATATATTCGCCCCTTCAGCCAAACACGTCTCCATGTTACCCGTGTACATGTGTGGTATACTCACTCGTGTGACAGTCCCAGGGTGTCTAACGAGACCTCCCAACACACATGGCAACAAAGCCCATGATGAAATCGCACAATTCTGGAGCTGCTGCTTCTCCTAAAGGTAAGTGGCCCTTTTATGTTATGTGCTAAAGAACGCAACATTGAAGTGCTAACGGAGCATTTTAATACGCATTTGTCTCTTTAAACAGTTAAGAATTGAAGAGTCTCAGGGTTGGATCATTTAAAAGCTGTCCAGCATAAAAAAGGATCAGTGATGGGCACCCCAGGCTCAATAACGCCCGATATATATGAATGTACGGTATATATATATATATATATTCATATATAGTTATATAGACTACAAATATCGGGTTGTCCATTGCCCTGGCTGGAAGGAGGCAGCTCAAGGGCGTCTGTCTGTCTGTCTGTCTGCTCCACAGATAGGGCATTTTAATGTGAATAGTAAAAAGTCAGATAGTGAAACACAGATGGTTTTAGTTAGATGGGGTGGAAGAAAAAAATATCTGTAAGAGAGGAAGCCGAGTCCTGATCTATCATCAAAGCCAGAAACGAGCCTTAACATAACTATAAGATTGGAACAATAATAATAAGTAATAATAATAATAATAAAAATACTGTGATTATAGAGTTGTTGTACAGCGAGGTCCTATAGGACATAATATTAATAATATTATATGATATGGAGTAATAGGAGGAGTTATAGGGAGGGGTTATAAGGAGTAATAGGAGGAGTTATAGGGAGGGGTTATAAGGAGTAATAGGAGGAGTTAAAGGGAGGTTTTTTTATATAGAGTAATAGGGGAGATTTGGAGAAGTGAAGATTTTCTTCCCCTGAAGAATAATTATTTCTGTTTGTTTAGCCACAAAAGCCGGTGATTTTGTGAACGCAGGCGACTTCTCGCATGATTAAAGAATAAAAGCACCGTGTACAGGCGGCAGGCCGTGGCTTTCCCAGAGCTCAAGCCATTCATTTCAACTTTTCTTTTATTTCTGTGGGGTCCTATGCTGCAGACCACCCATACATTTTTGAACATTTCCCTTATGGAAACTTTTATCAGTGGAGACAAACATAACATTTAATTTATTGTGATCAATAATAAGCTTGCGAGCAGGGCTCTCTCCACCAAATGTATCGGTTTGTCTTAGTCTGTCAATTCTTGTCTTGTCATATCCCTTGAATTTATGTATTGTATTAAGCGCTGCGTAAACTGTTGGTGCTATATAAATAAAGGATAATAATAATAATAATAATAATAATATCATAATACATGTACAGGAAAAATAACCCTATAACTCCTCCCATTACTCCATATAACCCCTCCCTATAACCCCTCCTATTACTCCATATAACCGCTCCCTATAACTCCTCCCATTACTCCATATAACCCCTCCCTATAACTCCTCCTATTACTCCATATAACCGCTCCCTATAACCCCTCCTATTACTCCCTATAACCCCTCCTTTTACTCTATAAACGCCCTTCTCTGTAAATCATCTATCACTCCATATAATGTCTTCTTATAATTAGCCCACATTTGCCCTCCTAATAAATAACTGTATCATTCGTTATCTCGCTTTTCATTCCTCTACAAAACTTCCTCTGTGTGAATCCCATTCAGAAGTAACGTATTATAATAACAGCGTTAAAATAACAGCACATTTCTCTTCCCTCGTTAACATCGCTGGTCCCACATTACAGAGACATCTTTTCATCAGCGGTGGCTGGAATTCCACGATGGTGTCTGAAACCGTCACAGCGTCTGTAGGGTTGTCTGAGTATGCATGGATTACCCCCCTAAAGGCAGTATTGTCTTGTTTGGGGTGGGCTCTGGAGCCAGGTGAGGAGTGGAGGGGGCGGCATTATCCCAAAATCACCAGTCTAACCACAGCTTCCCTTACAGGGGCAAGTCTAGACGGAATATCTGTAGTCGCTGAAGCAATAGGGACTAACTTGAAATTAACCCTATATCGCCAAGGATAATCCAGAGGCAATGCTTTGTATCTCAAGTGCTTTGAAGTTCCTTCATTTAAGGGGATGATCCCATGCATGGCCATGAGGGTTGAGGACATGCTTCCATGCCATTGATTCCGGCAACTGTTACTTGACGTGCATGTCTATTTTCTATAATTTTGATTTGTGGTTATTCATACAAAGCCTGGGAAAAGCCAGGAGGCATTGGCCAAATGACCAAACGACCCCCATAGCAGTATACTAATGCCCAGTGCTTTATACCCTGCACACCCATCGGTACAGAATCCAACGATACCAGAACACCAGGCGTACGTTTGCTTGGCCAGAAACTGGTGATGAGACCAAGATAGTCCACGTCTAACTTTCAGCCTCATAAGGAAGTTGGGTTACATCTCAGCAAAATGTTATTTTTCCTATAGTAACAGTAATTTAGGTTAAAATAGAGAAAAGTTAATCAAGCCGCCCCCCCTCCCCCGCCATATTGAACCCAGGTATTAACGGGTTGGCTAACCACTATGGGAGATATTGTTTCAAGAAAGACCAGTGTTTCCCGTAGTTTTTTTTTTTTAATCCAAATCTAGACTAGGAGGACACATTCCAGAAATAGCATTTGTTCATCTTATTAATTGATGTAACATATTAGGTGTCTTTAATACAGTCATATGTTATATCGGCCATTAAACATGAATGTCTACAAAATGTCAGGAAAAAGTAGTATGCACAAAGTAGGAGGCTACTGGCCAAACAACAGGAGCACGTTTAATGAGTTAAAGGGTCGGTACAATGTAGTGACTTATTGACAATGATTTTATATTTTTTTTTGAGTAAGGCTCCTCATTTTTCTTTGTCTTTACATCTTTGTTATTTCCTCTTCGTATCTGTCTGTCGCTTGTCTTCTTCCTTCTACACATCATCTCCTCCCGTCGTTGTCTCATTCGCCCGGGTCTTTGATGTCCTTTCCTTTAGGGACACATCAAACAGTCTGCTTGCTTCACATAAAGGGTAATTGCAGTGCTTGTTTTGAAGGTCTCATTAAACCTGCAATGATTCTAGTCCCCTAACCAGACTCATAACATATAACTTCCAGGCCTAAGCTTAACTTCTCTGCCCTAGGGCCACCAAAGATCACGTGTGGAACAACACTACCCATGCATTCCTAACTACTTGCTAATATGGTATATTTATAGTTCCAGGAACATGATAGGTTATTTTGATGGACCAACAAGTTATGGCATATGACCGCATCATAAAAAGAATATTGGAGAAGAAAAGGCTACGGGCTAAATTTGTCTACAACCATCCAATCTGAAGTCTGGTAGAGGCACATCCAACCATGGTCCAAGCCAACCTCAAAGAACTGCAAATACCTGCAAATTTTATGTTCTTTCAAGGTTCTTCACCGAAACTGTCACTTCCTATGATACAAATAATCATTTAGCGGGGAAAGGGAAGGTCAACATGCCATAACTTGCTTTTGTCTTCTTTTGGATCAAAAAGCAGATAGGATACGTCGAAGGGTTGAACTTGATGGACCTAGATCTTTTTTTTTTTTTTAAACCTAAATAAATTACTATGCATTGTGTTAAACTGTTATTCACACATCTTTAATTGTTTAAGTAACAAAACTAAATTGAAATTTGTTAACAACCCGTTTTGTGAGGTTCTTTAAGACTTCAGAGCTTTGAAGGCACCTGTCACCTACACAAAACCCTTTATAGCAATCAATGGAGAATAAGTAGCTGCTTATATAGAGCGCTAGCAGTAATTTGGAAGATACTTTTATTAATGTATATATTAATGTTCGGTTGTTACATTAAAAAGTAATCTCTAAACTTTTATCTTAACAAACAGAATATTCCTGAATAGGTACTTTCATCAACAATGACAAAGCCAAGGTTTAATTAACTGTAAAACTGTTAATATGTTTTGTTTTATTTTATTTAAATGTAAAAATGTTTCTAAATCTTTTCCAATATTCCCAAAATACTTATTCTTATATATTCCACATTATAATTCAGAATAAAACGCTCTAAACCCATTTTTTTCTTGATTTCAGAAGATATATGGTTAGTCTTGGTTAAGTTGATGATGTGTGCTGGTTTAACATAAAATCCTTAAAATGTTTTTCCTATAAAAATTCACTTTTACCATTTAAAATAAGATTAAACACTATTATATATGTTTGAATGTATACATGCCTGATGTTAATTTACTAAAATGTTATAAAAAAATATATATAAGTGATTATTTTAGCCAAGAAGTATATATGACCTTATTTCTTGATATGTTTGATGATTATGTCCTCCATCTGATCTTCATGAAGCAGTTGCGTCAGACAATATTCTATTTACTAAACATACATGACGTACAGGGTCCCATATGAGCTATAAAAAAGGCGTTATAAACACTTTATAATACCGTGATTTAATTTGGTCTGAATCCTATTCCGTGCTGAACTCAGGATAATCCATGGTTTTATTGATGTAAACTCATTTTAGGAATAAATTCTCATCTCTGGAAGATACATCAATATTGGACTCCAGAATGTTTAATATCACTCATATTACATCTGTTACCTGGGGAGGAAGATATATCATATCATATATCAATTCTATACACACAGGCTTTTTTTTTAGGATTTAACAATATGTTCTAATAATAAATTCCGGTGCACTGAGAATACCTTTTGGGTCGTGAAATTATATTATGAAAATATTAAAAAAAATAATAAAAATATTATTTTAAATGTACAGAATATAATTGGTTTTTTTTTTGCTGAATTTTTTATCCCAACAATTTTATATACAGTTCCATGACAGATAATGATTCTGTGTTGCTGTTAGATGTAACGTAAGGAAGTTTTACATTGCTGGGCAGCCTCTCTACAGAATGGTAAAGGTTAATACGGTGGGGGGGGGGATTTAAACCTTAATGGGGGGGGGGCATATGGCTCCTGAACCCAACGACTGATTAAGGTTACGGTGTAGACTAGATGGAACGAATGGGTCTGATCTGCCACCAAATTCTATGTTTCTTTAATATAATGCACTTATAAGATGTTATGCTTTAAGCCCAGAGTGTCGTTGGCTAGGGAAGGGTTAATATCTGTACCCAGACTCCCTCGTGTCTGTTTAGCAGTCACCAACATGCCAGGTCTCGTTGTGGCCTGGCAAGGACATTGCTGTACGCCTGAAGGATGGGGAGGAGTGTACCGGGGTGGGAGAGGGAGAGGGAGGAAAGGAGGTGTGGGGGGTACACCGCACTGTTTGTTCACTACCGTATTGCGGTTACGGGAAGAGAGACTGCGGGTCTGGGAGAGCTCTTTGCATTACGTTTTTTTTTGTCTGCTGTCAGACAGGAGTTTCCCAGATACGTTAGACCTGGACCTGTCTTTAAAAGACCGTGAAGACACGAGTACTTCCATCTTACGCATTCCGAGCACATCAACGGAACGGTTCCAGTACTGGTGTACAACCCCTTAAATGTGAACCTTCTAATGCCCCATCTTAAAAAAAATCCAATGGTGGATGGTGGAAACCAGATGATTAATAACAAATGGTCCTTGTGAAAACCACGACTGGTCTGGAGGTAAAGGTATTCTGAACGAACACACCTGTATTTAAGCAGGAAATTCAGCGGGATGATGTAGCTATGGGAAAAGCACCAATCTGTATGCTCAAGTATCATTAGATCCAGAGTTGAATATAATGAAGTCAGCTTTAGACTGTGTTACCCCGAGAATCTGCCCATTCACCCCGAGATAAGAACCCAGAGACTTGGGGGCAAACACTCATGCAGGAAAAGCTGCTTCTTGGTAATGCCCTTAATTCTCAGCTCACAGTTTAGCGAATACACCCCAGAGATCAGGCCAAGTGGATGAAGCAGACCAGACAGTGGACACGCTTTACATGTAATGTTTTAAACGAATATTTTCAATTAATATTTTAAATGTATTTATTTAGTTCCTGTTTTCAAACCATGAGCCGGTTTCTCTCTAGATCCTAAGGTACTGCGACTCTCAAATCCCCAGCCATCGCGTCGCCCTGCCAGATGCCCGGAGAGACCGACAGAGGCCGGCGAGCTTCCAGATGGCTCCGCTGGATCGTTCCATGTGAGATGTGTGCAGGTGAGGAGTTCTGTCAGGGGCTGGCGTGCTAAAGCACGAAGAAACAAAGATGCTTTGTTTATACCCACAGTGGGATGATGCAAGATGGAGCCTGGGGAGCAACCAAGAACACACTGGCACATTCACCTACCACGTCCACGCTCTAAACCCCAACACGCTTTCCTTCTAACCCTCCACGAACCAGCTGATAAACAAAACCAGCAACCTGATTATTGTAACATAAGCATTAGCTTATATAAACGATGTCATAAATATTAATATTTTACAGTTTTTTGATCCAAGGAGAAATCCAATTGCCTTTTGGAGTCAAGAAGGAATCCCCGCCCCCCCCACCAAGTGGCAAAAACTAAAAATGGCTCAATTGAGATTTTTTTTCCTTCCTTTGGATCAAAAACAGGAAGGATCCGTAGAAGGGTTGAACTTGATGGACTTTTTTTTCAACATAAATAATTATGTTACATGACTTGCTTCACAGATACAAGGAAAAAAGAAATAAAAGACAAGCGTCTTACATTGAGATGCTCGCTTTGGGAAACGTGCCAATGAGCAGAGACGCTTGCCAACAGCGTATATGCCGGTATTGTTCATATGAACTTTAGGATTCCCGCTGTCGGAATCGGACAAATACATCCCTCATGGGGGTTTTGAAACTTGTTTCTTTTTGTCCTGAAACATACAAAAAGTCACACTGGCACATGCAACGTTCCAGGCGGCATGCGTCATCCAAATACTCATTTAAGGGAATCAATTAATCAAGATGGCTCTTATGGAATTCTCACAATGACTAATTAAATAATTCCATTCCATCGACAGGGACGGAACAGGCTCCTGAGCAACACAGCAAATGAAATATACAGTATTTGGAGGAGAAGAGACTCATGTAAACCCCCAGCATTCTCCCGCTGTACCCCTAAAAAGTCAGATTATAATAAACCACCATATCCATTACTGGCTCGTAATCCAGACCCACTAAAATGATAAAAGGCTTTATCGGCAGCGTAGGAGCAAAACTGAGTTAAGGACAGAGCAAGAGTATACTTTGGGTTTATAGAATATAAAAAAGTAATTTTGGTGCAACATTAAACTAGTGGTGTTATTACCATGGCAACCAATGGAAAGATCCAATAAACCAGAACAGTTCACTTATTTATGGTGATGTAAAGACCACTTTAAGACCTCATAGGACAACTTTGCATCAGGGTCAAAAAATGAAGTTATCAAAGGGCACTCAATGAAATTGGGGAAACCACATATTATTAACTCTTTCTCAATGTGCTTTCCATGGTTTTGGTACCTAAAATATGGGATTATATCAGAGAAGAGATCCACTTAAAAAGTATCCATGATGATATTTACTCAAGGGCAGACCTCTATTGTCTCCAACTTTGGGTTAGGTGGACCTAGGTCTACCAACCCCTGGGAATTGTTACTCTGAAAGTAAGGAGCCCCGGCACTTACCGTGGATAATTTTAAGTAATTGGAGGGATTTGAAGGGAGAGGATTTAAAGCCTAATAGTACGAGTTGTCGGGAGGGATATTATGTAGCAGCGAGAGATGTCATGGTTTGCATGTTGCAACACCAGCTTGTCATGTTTGGCACGGGATGGAAACGCTGGGATGAGAGCAGATCTGGCCTGTAGCATCCAGCCCCAGGCCCTGACACATCTCAAAGATTTTTTTCCTGATCAAAGCCAGACCTACACTTTAGCTTCCACGGTAAATTCAAGCCTCTCCCCTTGTCAGTGGTTTAATGGGACGTGGTAACCGAATCTTCCCAGCCCAGCAGGCAGCAGGACGATTGACAAGTGACAGTTAGGGAGTGGTTCGGTGGTCGGGGTCGGTCGGCCGGTCGGAAAACTTCTGTCACTAAAAACAAAACAAGCCACGGAATTCTCGGTGTGGAAACAGGTTTAGAGAATGGCCAAGGAGGGGGAGGCGCAAGGAGTATGATGGCGGATGAAACTCAAGCTTGAATATTTAATAGACTGCAGCAGACACAACAACTGTCCTTGTCAGGAGATCAGGAGATGTTTTTTTGAGGACCGTTATCGTGGGACAAGCAACGTACATTCACCATGAGAAGTGTCTACTTATAGCCTTATCTAGGAACGTTGTTGAGACACCTACTAATGATGTATTTAAGTATTGGACGGGGTAGGAGGTCATGCATGTGCGTTTTGACCTGGCATCCCCAGTGTCCCTGTTTAGGAGGGCCGGAACCTTTCTGGGACCCAAATCCCTCTTTCCTCCCATGATGCCCCTCTTTTCTAGGAGCTCGGAATGTTTGTTGGGTATGAGGGTGTCACAGGGTCCTACAGCCTTAAAAACCAAAATAATGTGCATAGAAATGGCAGAAAAAGGGTTAATATATTGTACTGTGAAAGTTATATACATTATCCTTTACCTCCATCCCCACCAACAAATATGTCACTGTCCGGTCGTTACAAATGCCGCAAGGTATTGGAATATAAGCTCACCTGTCCCAAATGGCTCCCCAAATTGGTTAACCTGGCCCTCTGGCACGGTATGGGGGATGGAAAGGGACCTTTGGCCATCTCACTCATTGGCCAATACTTTTTTCAAGGAGAAGCAAAAACAGCCAAAGTTTGTTTCCAACACAACACCCCGCGCTATAAAGTTATTTTTGGGCAATATTAGAGCGATATATGTAGGAAAGGGTGAATGAAAAACAAGTATTTGGGATTAATCCTATAATTTCTGACTTCATATGTAACATTATTTTTATTGGCTAAGGTTAAGAATGCAGAGCGGAATGGACGGCGTGTGGTGAAATTAATTAAATTTCTAGCCGTGTTTGTTGATTTTGGCAGAAAACGGGGATGGGTGGGATATGTGTCCGATAAAAGCAGATCAGGACTATGACGCAATCAGCACCCGAAGCCATGTATGAAACAAATTCCTTATAACGGGGGGGGGGGGGGGCGATAACATGTATGTTTAAATATATGAGAATTTTCTATGTTTAGAAATTATTGAGGAATTAAAAGTTAAATCAAAACGCATCATGAATGAAGCAGCAAATAATGTTTCATTAACCAAGAACTGAAATCCACCCCTTTTGTTCTGGGCATCACCGGAGGTGCATTTTTTGAGACAAGTCCATTTAAATATATACATACCCAATGAGACCCACTGATTTTGATTATTTGGTTCTTCTCCACCGAAACGTACCTTCCACGTTATTGGCCAAATGATTAATTAAACATCTACATATTCTTTAAAATGTCTTATGTTTTGTGAATTTTTTTTTCAAATAAAACATTAAATATATATATGTATCTAAAATAATAATTATATATATATATAAATATATATATATAAAACAATAATAATAATTATATATATATATATAACAAGAAATAATAATAATATATATAAATATATAAAATTATATATATATATATAACAAGAAATAATAATAATAATTATATATATATATATATATATATAAAACAAGAATAAAATAATATATATATATATAAAATATATATAAAATAATAATAATATATATATATATTAGCATATTCTTCATTGTGTTCAGCAGGTGGAGCTGTAATTCAGATTTAGATGATTATGATTTCAGGTCGTTTCATCCTTTCATCTCTGCCAAAGGTGGGATTCTGCTCTAGATAATGATGGTGGGAAGATCTTGATCCTTCCAGACATGAAACACGGTGACGCTCTATCCATGGAACGGCAAGGTTTCCCATCCCAAGAAAATGTATAACGTTTAATGAACCAGGTTAAAGCGTATACCCCGTGTTCCCAAGCTCAGGATACTTATTAAACCTATACAATGTATAAATGCTATAAATTTACCATAATCCCGTTTTATGTCTAAACCAGTTGGGGGCAAAAACACAACATAAAGGAGAGATCTGTATAGGCAAGGTTGAAACTATTTCCACCAATGCTGTCGAAATCTTTGCACATGTGAAATAGTCCTTCACTTCAGAATCCGACTACAAGGCATCAAGGTCTTTAGGCAGCACGCGGACCTTGACTGGATCCTTTATGTGCTCCCCTGTGGATCATTGTCTAGGTCTGCTCACTGAACTACAAGTTGTCAGTGCCCCCCCCCCCCTTTAGAGATATACCCCCAGGCTGCTATTCTGTATGGGGCAATATTTTTTAAGGCAATCCTTGGCAAGCTCTGCAGGTGTAATACCGGCCACTAGGCGGCCAACGTTCAATCCCAAACAGCCCGGGCCAATCAAAATCCACCTTGACGTGTCCTAAAATGTTAATAGTAGGGGCCACTCTCTCTTAAGCAATTATTTTTCTACCAATACCGCATTTCTGAATACAGTGGAAATTTAATTATTAGTTAATTAGCCGTTGCACTATTTTTAACCAATGAAAATATTGGAATATTTTCTAAAACGTAACAAAACAGAGTAAAAATCTCCAATTCAACCTCAACTAACCCAAGATGCCCTGTATCGCCACAACTGTGTAAATGCCTGCTGAGGGTTATGAGAGTTGTAGTTCAGAAACACCCATAAAGCTACTTTTTGGTGGATGTTTTAGTCCTAAATAAACAAGGGGTACCAAAGCAAATATCCACTTTAAAGAAACATTTTTCATTGTTTCGAAACCTTCACTTGGCTCAGTTCCCAGGCTGTTACTATGGAAACCACAACCTGTATTTGATCTGCAGTTTATAAACACGGGTTGAATACCAAACACACAGACATAGAGCTGATAGACCTAGAATCCCCGTAGCGCCTCTGCTTGAATTGCGCCCGCTCAGTACCCTGCGTATCACGCTAACACCTCCGGGATGCGCCGCCCGATGAAACGCCTCCCCAGACCAGCGGTTTCCACATGGGAAAGTCACCGTACCTGTCAGAACTACTCCCAGCCCTTATGAATTTAAGGATAAATATGGATTATTACGTTTAATTGTTTAATTAAGGATAATTTTTTTGCTTCTATCCGAGTGATGCTCCAGATTTAACCCATCCTAATGCTTGATCGAGGTACCGCTTTAATGTGTAATATACTTACTCACCCCTTTATGTATCCATAGCTATATGGCGGCTGCTGACTCATATATATATATATATATATATATATATATATATATTGGTATTTCAATATATATATATGTATGTATTTTAATATATATAAATATATATACAGTATATCGAGAGAGAGGGCCGGTCGCTGACAGTGCTGCACAATAACTCGATCTCCTGCTCCAGTGGGTGCTGCAGTGTGCGGCTGCTGGCTGGATATATGGGTGCGCTCTATGTGAGTATAAATGAATGGCTTACGTCATCATCAGATGACATTCATACTTGTTACAGGCCATGGTCCGTGATTTATGTTTGTCTGGCTGGTATGGTGGCTCGTGGTGCGCAAGTATAAGGGTTTAAGGACAAGACGCCTGCTGGGTTTATGCCTTTGGGGATTCCAGTGGTTTCATCGGACCGCCGGTGGTCACATCGACTGAGGAGCCGCTACACCTGTGCCAGCCAGTTGTTTTGCACGTTTGGAGTGGTTGATGCATGGTTTATGTTGTGTTAAAACGGTGGCTCCTGGTTGCCGATGACAAAACTACCTTACAGGAGGTATGGGTAGGTACGCGGTGGCCTTGGTGTCTTCCTTCACGTTGGCGTCTTTCATTATTAGAGGTGCTAGTGTTCCTTACCTTCAGAAATTGTGAAATCTCCCTATGTGTTCTCCTTATACCAGCACCCAGCACCCATTTCTTCTATCCCCCCCCCCCCCCCCGTTCCCTTCGCATAAGTTGTGTGAGGTTGAAGGGAATTTAAAACACCCCCGGGGGAGATTTGTTCACAAGCTGGCAGCGCTGACATTTCTTTTCAAATGCCAAAGATGTACCTGTTCTTCCAGCCTCCCGTGCCCCAAGGATTTTTTTAGGAGAGGTAGGTCTCACGCCCATTTCATGCTGGTCCAGGCTCCAGCGGAATGCGATCTGTCTGGCTTCTAAACCGTTCGAGTCACAGGAAAGAATGTTCTTTAGCAAGCCTACAAACTTCAGGTCAACAACAACTACTGGAACATACTTCATGCAGGACGTTCTCCTACCGGTGGCTTCCAAAACCCAAAGCCTTCTCCATGAAAACCTAACATAACATTCGTAAACGTATATGTCATTATACTTTAAATTGGCCGAAAAATCAAAATGGGGTGGGGGGGGGATATAATTTAATGCTTTATTGATATGATTCCAAAATGTTACAAGCAGAATGAAATAAAAACTATATTTATAATAAATAAAGCGTCATCTAAAACATATAAAATAAATAATCTGATATTATTTTTAATATCATAAATAAAATCAAAATATTCCTGAAATTCACGGATTGGGGATGAAGGCTGGCGGCCGACAGGTAACGGCTAGCGGCCACACATTGCAGCCCCAGATCTGTCGCTGGAGCAGCAGATCGGACGAGTATTTGCAAATTATACCACTAATGGCATTTAAAGAAAAAATAATAACGATTTTTAATATACATTAAGACTTAAGGTTTTAAGGAAAAAATAGGGGGGAAAAAAGTCTCAATGAGGACTAATCACCATAAAAAAATTAATTGATCATTTTAAAATAATTGTAAATTTTTTTTATTTCAACATATATCTAAAGGTCCTTGTGTTGGAGCACGTTAATGGAATGGGTATACTTATTGGTAAAAACTTAAATAAATACATGCATTAATAAATAAAAATAACCAAAAAATTATTTTTCAATACAATTTCATTCCTCATAGAATCACCATAAATAATTTGTTTTAAATTTGGATGAATTGTTCATAGAATCCGCTAGGCGAATGGACTGATCTTTTTTAGATTTTTTTCTTTATTTTATTATTTTTTTGTGACGGATGGAAGACGATAAAAAATCTGTTTTTCCGCCTTTTCCAATATTAAATAAAAATTCTAAATCATTTAAAAAAAATGTAAATTGTTTTTAAAAACATTTAAAAAGGTTCCAGGACCTTTTGTATGTATTGGGGAGGATTTTTTTTTTTTAATTTAAGAGTAAAGACAAATGGGTCGACCATGTTAAATGAACTTAATGGAGAACAGGCTTCGAGCCGAACGCAGTACCAATAACTCCGCCACCTGTGAATTATTTGCTAATCATCTATAATTGGTTCAATTTGTGAGCGGTATCCCCAGGACCATTACGACAACGGAACGAAGTAATTTCCAACATGTGTGACTTTCCATTTTTCTCACCTCCTGTAACAAAAATAAACTTTTTTCCCCCCAATCGTTTTGCTCTGCTTTTAGTGCTGTCCCACTCATTCTGCTGAATTTAACATTTTATACCAAAATATGATATTGGAAACAACACTTCTGGTACTTCTTTAATCGTGGAAAGAATTGCCTTGTTTATCATTTTTCTGGGAATACTTAATTGTCATGTGACAAACAAAGCAAGCGCTGATAGGCTGCTGCTACAAAAACTCAAAAAGCATCAACTTTTTCAGTGCTATTAGTATTTTGTGTAATTAAACCTTAAGAAGAAGGAATAAAATTACAAATGGTTCTTAAGTTTATTTACCAGCATTAATGGAACGGCACTAATATCTTCTCAATGGCTTTCAATTTGATCTTAAGTCTCCTTTTTATTGTCCTTCACATACAACCTCTATGAGTATTGTATATTTTTTTTATTATTATTATTTATTTTATTATTATTTATTTTATTATTTATTTATTGTTTTATGCCAATGACCCAATCCTTCCATCAATCACATAAATATATGTCTTGATATTTAATATTAGATATTTAATATTATTTTTTACTATTTGTTTTCCTTTAAGTTAACAATAGAAGGTATAGAATTGGAAAGTTCTGCTCATATGACAGTAATTCCACCTGCCGAGGACCCTGAAGGCTTTGACAATTGACCTTAGGTCACCACATTCCTTAAATAGCCACAATTTTCTTTGACACCAGAAGATGGCAGGTTAAAATGGCCCAAATATAGCTCAAACACTTTGACCCTCTAAACAATTTTATGGCGAGCCCCAACAGTGTGTACAACAAACTTGCCTCCAGTGAAGGACACGTCCAACAGGAGTTTGTTGATGTTTGAGGTAAGAGTAAAGGGATATTGAGTAGGAAGAGATAGGAGAAGGAGACTCTTATGGTTGTGGGGAAAGCTAAAAGCGAATGTATGTAAGATGTAAATATTTTTATTGGCGCACTGAATATAGCTTTGTACAGAATTTTTACCAAAAAAAAGCATAAATCTGCTGGTTCTAAATGGAAAGGGCCGGGTCCGGACTGGGGATAACTAGGTGACCATAGCAGCCACCAAATGACATAGTACTAGACATGATACTAGACCATATAGCACACTACCCAGATCTGGTGACCATGGAAGAGTATCGAGTGGAGGCTGGGGTTGTGAGTGTCGAGCGGAGGCTAAGGTTGTGAGTGTTCCAATGAACTGGCCAAGTTAACCCTTTAAATTAAATGAACCTGTTCTTCTTCCAGCTATTGTCGTGCCAACCTGTCTCTTTGTGAATACCTCCTATAGAATGGTATAGTTCCCTTCCAATAATCTTCTCCATCCTTGGTTTTCGTCCCTACCCTGCGCCCTATTAGTTGTATTTGCCATCTTTAAGACATGTTTTCGCAAAGCACATCCTCCGTTTAGCACCATTCAGGTGGGAAACACATGTTCTGTTAAAGGTTAAAAAACATTTTTTGAAGGAAAATATATATTTTTTTCTTTGCTCATGCGGGGGACGGAATCTGTGCTGCATTCGGATTGCGTCCCTTAATTATTGATGATATCACTTCTAATCCACATCAAGTGGCCAATTTTTGCTCAAGTGGAGCACCACCTAATCCTTTGAAACTAAAACCCTAAAGATTAAAAGGATCAACTGAGACGTTCCAGACATGACAGTCATCTTAATGTTTGAAAATTGGGGGGGGGTTAAGGGATGGACTTGCAAAAATAAGTCGTCGTTCGGCGTTCAAGCATTTTCAAAGGCTGAGTTAGTTAATCTTGGGAATCGGTCTCGGGGAGAGATTATAAAGAGACACAAGAAATGATGCTGCAGGTAGATAAGAGTAGTGGGGAGAGCTATAGGGAGGGGTTATATGGGGCAATAGAAGGAGTTATATGGATGCAATATATAGGGCAATAGGTGGCGTTATAGGGAGTGGTTGAATGGGGCAACAGGAGGCATTATAGGGATGCAATATATATGGGGCAATAGGAGGTGTTATAAGGACTAGCTATATAGAGTAATAGGGGGTGTTAAAGGGAGATGCTATATGGGGCAATAGTTGAAGGGAGACATTATTTAGAATATTAGGAGGGCTTTTATGGATGGTTTTTTATTACTTCCCTTTAAAAGCAAATATTTTGTTGCCATGTGCACAGAGCATTCTATGGTATTCAAGTCAACGCACAGTAAAGGCTTTAATTAGCCTAAATGCACCTAGAATAGAATGGGTTAATTGAGAATTTCTTTCCTGTGTCGAAAAACCGGTCATACCCGATGAGTGGGTTCTGTGCCGAATGACCAAGGAATTCCAAAGGTTACTCAGTGCTCACCTTGGGCTGGATGTGTAGGATGAGTGGACATATTCCATACATGGTCTCTCTACGACCATCAAATCCACCCACAGAAACTCCTCAACGGGGTCATTAACAAAAATAATCAAAAGACATTAAAAAAACATGTTTTCCAACACTCAGGGATACTGAACACACCACATAACTGAATATTTAGGATGGTTTTGAGGTTGAAGCATCACATTTATCCTATACAATCGCTGGTTGACCACGGCTTCCAAAGTTCCTCTGTAAGAGAAATGGATATAGTCATATTGACTCACAAGATGATGCAAAATTTATTGAGCCAACATAGCAAAATATGTAGTCTGTGGACCTCAAAGGTCTTTTCTTTTACAGAAGAAAAGACCTCTGAAGCTCTGAAATTTTAAGCAACCCTCCTTTTTTCATGTTGGCCCAATAAAGGATATCAACTTCAACTAAAGACTACAATTTCCTATATGCATACACACATACACATAGTTATAGGGTCAGCACAACCTACACATTCTCCTCTCATCTGGCTACATTGTGGGTGGAGAGACCAGACCACTTAAAACATGTGGGATCTGTGGTCAGAACATGTAAGCCCTTCTTGGTGGTCCCCCAAGAGCGCTAACCCAAGGTTCTATTAACCGGATCCTAAATTACACAGCTGCCTGAAGATAAAAAAACACAAATTCTTTGTGCTGCAAGAATGAAAACATTCTTTATGTACTTTAAAACCTATATTCTTAGAACACATGTTTAGCGTGTAGTAAATTCCTATGCAGCCGGCAGCTAGGATGGTCATCCTAGAGTACTGAGTACGGTATTGAGCAATTAATGTAAACAACGTTGAATGTCTGATAGAAGACCAGGTACTGCCTGTCCCTGTCAGGGCAATGCGTGCAGGAACCCTTAAAATCAGGGTCAAAGGATGAAGACCTCATCGATGGTGTCCCCATTGACGGATTGTCCCCATTGGGTATGTTCTAAGTATGTCCTAAGGAGCTGGCCATGAGAGCTGCTCCAGAGGAAGATTAGGTGCTGCCCATTTCCCCCTTAAACAACGGCATGTCCCACAACGCCAGCAGGAGTTCCTGCCCGCACCCGCACCCCACAAGGTCGGCTCCAGGTAGCCGGGGCCATGGAGTTAACAGGTATGGTCATTGCCAGTTCCTCCCTGGACGTTGGTATACCTGGGAGTGTCAGGCTTTTTACCCCAGTCTCACAGGTTCAATTCCTGCTTGAATACAGGTGACTTACTTCAGAATATCTCGTACACGGCAAGAGCAAGGCATTTACCTCCAACCAGCTTCAGTGATGGCTCGCTTAAGATTTCCAAGGGGTGTAAGAACCTGCCATTGGCACTAAACTAAAGCTCTCTCTATATATATATATAACATGTTGGGTGTTCTGCCCCAGTGTTTGTAAATGAGTGCAGAATCCCTATAATTTGGGTTTAAGATTTCTTGGTCCATTATGCGGTTAGTTTGGTGAATTCTTTTACATATTACAGGTGTACCTGGCGAAAGTGCCGGCTCATACCAGATAAGGAATGGGTAGGGTACTAATCTCAGCGTGATTATCAGCTTTAGTGCTCATTAAGCTTTAAAGGCTTTGCATACAAAAACATTGGCCGCGCATGTCATCGGAGACACATAGCCGAAGGAATGTTTTTTTTCAGACTATTAGACTTTTTCTTTTCCACTTTTTCCTGGATTTTTTTAAAATCTTTTATGGAATCTCCCAACATATGTAAACATGATATGTCACAGCCTATACCCCTTTTGGACACGCTTTAACGAGGACATATATGCCGAACATTTTTGACCTTATTAGAAGTATTTAAGGCAGAAAACTGTGTTTTTTCTGATGGATATCAAACCCTGTTGACGAAGCCAGCATAGGCACATGGGGTGTTTGTGTGGTGGGCCGCTGGCCGACAACTCTCTATGCTCCCTCCATATTCACCCACCCAGATCGGGTGCTGCGTGGCACCTTCTCCCCTCTTAGTAGCAGAAATATCATTTTTAACAAGTGTGTTGAAGGTCAGGCCAATATGTATTCACTGTTCCCCAAGAACTTTGGGGTTTCCTACATCACTGAGACAGACTGTGGAAACATTGTTATCGTCATACTAAACATATATGTTCCTTCGCACGTGGCCAGTCACATGGGGCTTTGGCAGTTCCATTGTTTCTCATTGTTATATGTCCCTCAAGGAGCTTCCATCTCTGTGTCCATTTGGACGGAAAAAAAATGACCGGGCGTTTTTGGATCTAAACATGGAAATAACAATGGAGGTAAGCCAGTGTATTGCTGGAGAGAGGGAGATAGGAACAGCCAAAGTCCCACGAGTAGCATATGGTTGTGCGTCTACCACAGCTGCTGAGGGTACGGTCAGGGAATTGCGAGATAAGTGTTTATTTATAAACAGGTAATGACGGCGTATCTGGTGAACATGCACTCATGTTGCTTATTTACTAAAATGATGACGAGGTCGAGAGGTTACTCTGAAGCTTAACAAAGAATTCTGCTTCCCTACCGTAACTGTATCTCTATTGGATCTTAACGTATGAGCCTTGAAGCATTGCGACCGACATCACAGGTACATTTATTGACGGTATCAGTCCATTAGTAATTAATTAATTCTCAGTTTTTGGAGACGTTTGGGTCTTCATGAGGTTACCGAAAATAAAAATGAAAAGGTTCCACATATTTGACGTGTTGATTTAATCTTGAAGCCTCCTGTCCTAGACAAGGAATTTGGGGCCACCCTTGTAGTGCATCCGACAATTGGAATGTCCCTTGGTCTCCAGCCAGCTCTTGCTTAACGTTGTACACACAGGTCTGGCTCCACCATAGAAACAATGCGCATGTGTATGTATCTTCCCTCGGGCTCTACCAACCTTCTACTGTATGAAATATGCATCTTTAATTCACTTGCCAAATATGTAACCTGTTTTAAGTGCCGCCTAGCAAATGGGTAGTGAATAAGTTACAGTGGAACTACGTTCGTGTATGTAAAATCGATACAACGAGAAGCAGTAATGGCTTGTTGGGTTCTAGAGTCCCTCAAAATGTGTGAAGGGAACCCATAACGTACATGTGCACAACAGCTGCCTGTTAGAGCTTCACATGTGTAATGGGCATCCATAAAGGAGGTGGAGAGGAGATGTTCTGGCACTTGAGGGCCCCTGTGATGTACGAATGATACACAGGTTTTCCAGGTAGACTTGTGTCATGCACCTCTAGTTGCCATTGGTAAGGGACATCTGAGGGTTCATGAGCTTGTAGTCAACATATTTAGGAATGTCCCAGGGTGGGCCATGCAGAGTGGGGAGTTGGCTTTGTGAAGGGACAGGACTAGCCGTTTCTTGCCCCATACTCTTTATGAGCATGGCCAAAAGGTGCTATCCTGCCCGGAGAAGGATGAAACCAACGCAGAGACCCAGGGAAGCAGGGCTTTAAACGGAGACCTTGGGTCAAACCTGGAGATTTCTTAGGTATGTTTCACCATTATTGTGGTAAAGTTTTATTTACGCAATTGAAGTTATAAACCCATTTTCTTAGTTTCCTGTAGAACCCTCTGATACCCTCATACTCAGCAAACATTCTGAGCTCCCAGAAAAGAGGGGCATCAGGGGAGGAAAGAGGGGCAATAGGGGAGGAAAGGGGGGAGCGGGCTCTCCAAAGAGAAGATATGCCCCGAAGCTGTTTGCAGTAGTAGTCATTTTAGACAGCATTTCATCAAAGATAATTGTTTCACATCATGTCATGGATATTTGTACAAAAAGCCTGGGTAACCTTCAGATCTCATTTTATCCTTTGCCATCATTTTGTTTGCTTAGTTGAGATCTTCCCATTATTAGTAAAATAATTAAGTGAGGTTTTACCTGCTTGTCTGGTAGACCTCGGCTTTATTGTTAGCGCTTCATATGGCAAACAAATCATTTGAAGTGTCTTTTGTGATAACATTGCTTCCAAAGTGTTGGGTAAACAGGGGAACAACCATCACATAATGCGGTGTTTATACATCGCATAACAAGGTGTGTTGTCACAAAGCGACACTTGACATAAAAGATGTCATAGATGACACGGTCTGAAGATTGTAGGCAGTTCTCTACGATGCATTGCTAGGTAGCAGGTCAAGTAGTCTGCGTTATATTACATTTTCTTTGTAGAGCTTTAGCTGATTGCGTAGCGCTACAACAATGGGGGGATGAAAATGAACAATATCATTAAAGCTGAAACTCTATAAAATTGGTAATAAGACATAAAATCTATTAAAAGATGAATATAGCATATGAGAGGAACATACCACCCAAGTGTCTCTTTTTAGAAGAACATTCTCTCTTGGGGCCTATGTTCCCCCTGCCCCTTTTTTTCCTCCGCTGATGCCTCTCTTATCTAGGAGGCCAGAACACTTGCTGGGTATGAGGGTATCAGAGGGTTCTGCAGCCCTAAAAGCGCCAATCATTTGTCAAGAAACAACAAAAAATGTGTGTATAATCTAAATATTTATATAAAATAAAATGTTCTTCAGAATACATTAACTACATAAACAAGTATCATCAATAGGTCACAGAGTCACATACAATGTCACAGTAAACCCCTGTCCGCTAGTCGTGTCTTTCGACACTGGGCTTTAGCTATCCAGACAATATACATGGATGGTACCATATGTGTGTAGCCAAATATTTCGAGATAGGTTGGCCTTCAAGACTTTGGTGGTTCCCCTCTCTGGACAGGACCAAGAATACTGAGCAAGGAAGGGATTGCATTTGCCTTTGGGACCCTGTTATCTATTGTCGCTCTTTGAGAAAGAGTTCGGCACTATGGATTCCACCAAACATTTTTTCACTAGAAGCACTTCAAAAATAATACGAAAGAAATTGGCTTTCATGAGTCGGAGCTGGGGCTGAGCTGGACCCACCACACCACCATCTTTATGGATGCTCATGAGGTCCAAATTAATAAACAGGAGGAAAGATTTGTACCAGCTGTACCGCTCTTCACTGCAATAGCAAATCCTCCTAAACTTGGAGAGTACAGAACTCTAGATGCAGAAGTCGGCTATGGTGACCAGGACTGGAGAGATAACGTCATTTAAGATGGAGAAACAATATCGTATTTCTTTAAGGACAAAAATGTAGAACAAGCCATCAAACTAAACGTATTTTATCTCAGTGTACAATGTGACATATATTCTCCCCGAGGGATCTTCCCAAACCCTGCTTTCTCTGAGGTCCCCTTCTGTCCCTCCCTGTCCCCACCGGCTCCCCGGAGTCCCTCCATTTCTGACTCCGTGGAGAGAAGTCTCTGTATTTGTTATGACAGATGCTGAAACACAAAGCCTTGACTCTGTGTGTATTGTGAAGGTGAGAAAAGGGGTAACTTAATCTCAGCCCAGCTGCGTTCTCACCCAGAGAATTCCCCTAGAACCTTCATTTTAAGGGCTCTCAACGCTACCGTACAGAGTCACGCAACATGTTGTTGTGCAAAGGAGAGAAAAGCGATGAGTATTAAGTCAATAAACATGAGATATTTCAGTATTTCCTCCCCCACTTGTAATAATATTAACTTAGGGGGATATCATTCACATCTCCCTCTAACATTGCCCTGCAATTTAACTCCTCCCATTACTTCATATAGCCCTCCCTCTACCTCCTCCTAATACTCCATATAACTCCTCCTATTACTCCATGTAAGCTTACAACTCTTTCTTTTACTCCTCCATATGACCCCTATCACCGCACCTGGGAACTGCCCAGGCCAGGCTACTTGGAGCCCTCCTGCTTTGGATGGAGTGGCTTAGCAAGAGGTCCGGGTTAGCTACATAACTGGGCAGGATTAGTAGTGTGAGGGGTGTGGCTATCCCTAGATAGGCTAAAACCGTATAGGAGTGGGCGTGTCTAAACGGCACTGCCGCGACTCGAAGACAAAGTGCCTTAACCTGGAAAACCAGCAAAGCAGTGTCTCACCCAGAGTGTTCCCGGGTATGCCTGGGTATAACTCCCACTATTACCCTAAATAACCCCTCCTATTACTCCACATAACCCCTCCCAGAACTTCTCCTACTAATTCATATAACCTCCTGTTACTCCATATAACCTGTCCCATTACTCCCTATAACCCGTCCCATTACTCCATATAACCCGTCCCATTACTCCATATAACCCGTCCTATAACTCCATATAACCCGTCCCATTACTCCATATAACCCGTCCCATTACTCCATATAACCCGTCCTATAACTCCATATAACCTGTCCCATTACTCCCTATAACCCGTCCTATAACTCCATATAACCCGTCCCATTACTCCATATAACCCTTCCCATTACTTCCTATAACCCGTCCCATAACTCCATATAACCCGTCCTATAACTCCATATAACCTGTCCCATTACTCCATATAACGCGTCCCATTACTCCCTATAACCCGTCCCATTACTCCCTATAACCCGTCCCAGTACTCCATATAACCCCTCCCATTACTCCATATAACCCCTCCCATTACTCCATTCCTCTGCAACTTAAAAAAAAGATATTATGGTGAGATCTTATTTGTAATATTTTGGTGTTTTTTTATAGGTTGTACATTTTTGCGCTTGTGCTAAGATTTTGTGATTTTTTTTTTACAGGTTCCCGCTTCATACTCCTAAATATGTTGTGAAAAAAATAAGATGATAAGTAAAAATCAGCATTACAAGTATTAACAAAAAATGCCGGATCTCATTTATTTAATTTAAGTAAATTTAATAACCAAACATTAAGCGGGCAAAATAAGATATTAATGTGTTTGCATCTGAAATACATATTTTTTCCATGGAGATATATATATATATATAAAAGCTATATATATATATATATATATATATATATATAGCTTTCTGTACATTAACTAAGCAGTCCAGAGAGGCACAAACTCAATCTATATTTAACTATTGGCAGGAACCGGTAAAAATTGCTCAACCGGCATCAGTGACACCCACAGAGAACAGGCTGAGCCCTTGAGTTTCCATCAGGATCATGTTGGGTGGGACCCGATGACTTCTCTCCAAAGCCATCACAGTTTGTCATGCCGTGACCTCTGCCAACGAGCAGCTCCACCTGGGGTGTGTTGCGTCCACTACCGAAATCTTCACTATGATTAAACCTGCCGTGTCATCAGCTCGGTGACGCGTTCTGCGGGTGAAAAGGACCTCATCGTGTAGAATCAAAGTGACGGTCACGCGTTTAATGGATCCCGTGTAGGAGGAAAGTGAACTAACGACAGTGACATGTTAAATGGGTCAGAGAAACAATCCCGTGTCGGATGACGACATCTTTAATTTAGCTGTTTCTGTGCATTGAATTGTTATATTATGTACTACTTGTTACGTCCTGTTTCCCCTTTGTACAGCGCAGTGGAGTATAATGGCGCTATATAAACCATTCAATAATAATAGTATTGGGACACCTGACCATTACATCAACAGGGACCTTGATGACATCACATGTATGTAAACATGCTGGGTCGGTGTGCAGATGTTTTTCCCCCCGTATGACGACAACCTGTTGTTGCCTAAGGGTCTAAATGTCGGCAGATCTTGTCCTTTTTGATACACGCTGCCACTCTCTGCCAAAGTGTAAGATGATGTATAAGGTCGCATGCCCATCATTTTTCAGCTGCCGGCCTTAAAGCGCCAGGGCTGATTTTAACCCCTAGTCCTTCCTAATTTGCTGATTTAAACTCTTAACCATCATAGCTGACACGTCATAACCTCAGACGTTTGGCTAGCACAGTGCGTAGATGAAAGACTGTTCCTTAACGGCCACCCATACGAGGTGTCGAGGGGCAACATCTACCCTGTTACTCTGCCCTTTTATTCTGCCCAGGATTAGCATCTGGGTGGAAAATTGCCAGATATACCCAAATTTTTTAACTTTCCTGCGTATCGAAACATTCTTTGTCATGACTCCTACAATCACACCCCAAAGCACGCCATGATTTAAGCCAACCACTGACCGTTTAGTGCGTATGACAAAGCTGCGGAAGGAGAAGATTAGTCCTTTAATCAACTAAAATGCCAACATCCAGCTGATTCAAAACCGAAAACACAGAAAGACTTGGGCTGATTCTGTTGCAAACACTTTTTTTTATTCTCTACAGGCGTCTGGCGTGTCTCATTACCCATGAGGATGAAAGAGAGCGGAGGGACGGACGATCCGCGTTCACCTGTGCCTGTCATCGCCGTCTCAGTGACACACAAGAAAAACAATTACAATCCTCGCGGATTCCACGCTCTCAAATGTACTCACTCCTAGATCAAAGCACCTAGAAAAAATATGATTATGAGAACCCCTCAGAGAATATATATTCTTCTCTTAACCCCTTATCTGCTTCTATGTCACCGGCCCAAAACAAATGTTATCGCGATAAATTCAAGAACAATTCTTCTATAGATTCTAATGGAATACAATGAGATAAAAGCACTGATGATTAGTAAATATGTGCCAAAATCTCTCTCTTTTTTTATCTCCAATCCTATATATATATATATATATATATATATATATATAAATATATATATAATATATGATATATATAATATATGATATATATAATATATATATAATATATATATATATATATATAATATATATAATATACATATATATAACATATTATATATATAATATATATATATATTACAGTATATATATATATATCTTATATATATATATATATAATATATATATTGTGTGTATATATATATATATATATATATATATATGTTTATATAAGAATATGTATTCAGTTATAGCTCTGATCTAAAATTAAGATGAAGATATATCCATATAACATTTTAAAAGGGATGCTATAACGGAAAATATATAGATGTTGCCCTATTACATCTTGCATGGTTATTAAAACCAATTGACGTACGCTTCTTCCCCATCCATAGCCAGACTGGCGATGACGAAGCAGCTCTGCCACTTTAAGGCCAGCTGCCGTCTGATGATGCAAGTGCGGCACATGTCTGTATACACCCAGCCACGCGCATGTTTTTATTGTCGTGTCGACTGCGGCCAGACTTTTCCAGCTGGTGGCCACACACGCTGGTGGGGCAGCTCAGGTGAGTGTGCGGTGCTAATGGCATTTGCTCGATGTGCCCGATGGCCAATGCAGGCCTGTTCCCGTCTGCTAAAAAAAAAGCCAAAGTTTGGTTTCAAGAACTTACTGTGCACAGAAAACATGCCAGGTAACAGATGTTACAACACACGGTGTATTTTACAGGCAAAGTGTGAACGGCAGGCGCTGTATACAATGACTAATTGTTTGAGTGCGATTTATGAATTCTTTCTCATTCTTCAACATTCTCGGTTTAGGCAAAGTTTCAAAAAGAACCAAAAAAACACTCTCATACTCTAAAAACCTTATTCAATTCAAATAACAATTGGAAAAACATGTTGGTCTCAGTTCATTCCTAATTATTCTGTGCGAGAGAAGTGGTAGTGTGAGTTTTAGAGAACAAAACGGGGTTCCAATTTTCAATTTCATTACAATTTGGATTTCGTAATTCTTTTGAGATGAAAAAAGAAAGTTCGATCTGTTACTTAAACAAATTGAAGTGAAAGAAAGTGTATTAAACATTGTTGACATACATTGGTGGGTAAAACTGATTTAAGGCCTTCTACGTTTCCACCATGAGAAGGACCAAGATGACCCTTAAGTATTATTAGTGACTAGCTAGACATAAATAGTGCTTTGTTTGGTTCGGAATTCTTGTTTCATTGTTAGTACTTCTTTTTCTTCTATATGGGCCAAACGATGACATTAAAAGTTGCGATTGGCCTGATTACATTAGGTTCCTAATCATGGAAGGTCTTCTTTGGATGTTAGAAGATGGGTCTCTGGGACCTTGAATCTCATGGAACCCCACATTTCGTCCTATGAGTAAAAGGTGAAGTATCACAAACAACAAAAGGCACCATCTCTTCTGGGACCTATAACACCATATCATCTAACTTATTGTGGGACAAGCAGAATGTTCAAATAGAACATATTCTGTGCTTATATGTATGATTCCGTAGCCAACGAGAGTAACCCATTAAGTATTTATGTTCCTAAGGAACGTTCAAATGCAGCAAAGGATTCTGGGGATGCACGTGAGGCTGCAACGCTCTAATACCCTTTATACGAAGATATATATATAAGAATAAGCACATGACTTGATTGAACAGCGTCGATTAGGCTCGTCAATTGTTAGGGGCCTAAGGAAAAGTCCTATCAGCTGCCATATCATGTCTGCCTCCGGCAGCGTCTGGAAGCGCTGGAGATGTTCCTTTACGGCTGTCACGGGCAGAAGCAAAGCTTGCAGGTCGTGATGCGTCATGCTCCACTTGCTGGGGGCAGCTGTCAATCACTGATCTGGGATGAGACATCTAAAGCTTTGATCTGTCTCCTGTCGCCCTGTTCTGTCTCCTATGAGATTATGTGCGGCATAACGGAGGATAAGGGTTAATGTACAGGAGTACGACTTCAAGCACTCCAATTAACTCCTTCCTGCAAAAGTAGGGTTGGAAATCTTGAGCCAAAAGCTCATCCTAAATAATACATCTTAGTCCAATAAAAAGGCATTACAACAAACCGTAATGTTCACAAAAATAAATAATAATAAAAAATATATATCGCCTACTGTACTGTATATATGTATATGAAATAATTTGAACATTCTTTGGCTTTATTAAAGATGTAAATATTCTTCAGCCACATTCCAAGTTCTCTCACGTCTTCCATGGTGACCATACAGTAAACTCGGTGACAGACATCTACAGAGTCTACCTCATTGACATCTCCCGATGCGGTAGAGAGGGAAGTGTCACCAGCTGGGGCGGGGGTGGGGGGGACTTTGTCATCCAGGTGTGACCTTCAAACAATGATGAGGGACATCGCCAAACGTTGTGTCTCTGCGTTCCTTTGAAGAGCAGCAATGCGGAAACTAGTCAGTGTACCTATTAACAGGTGGGACACTGTGTGGGGATCAGAGGTGACCCGTTTCCTGGGTGACAGGAACTAACATTTTATGAAACAATAGTACAAAGGACCCGGCTACCAGAATAAACAGTCTACACAAAGTCGTTTTTGGACCGTCTTCTTTCTTCCAATCTTTTCCCCTCTGCTTCACCCTTTTTATTTTACAAAAAATGTCTAATTTTTTTTTTGCATTTTCTCCCATTATTTATTTTTATTTTGTGTTCGGCTCCTCACACACAGTGAAGCTCAGTTTCCGAGGCGTTCCTTAAGGTCTTTCAGAAATAGCAAATTCGGGTAACATGGAATAAAGAAAAACATTTCATAGCTTCCTTCTCACTTTCCATACAGAGAAGTATCATGCTCTAATCAGTTGAAGTATCAGTGGTCTTTGGAGACTTTGAGGCCTTCTCTATTTTCCTTTTATCCTCTTACACTGTCCTCCTCTTTTTAATTCTTATTTCTGTCTGTATTTTGCCACTTTTAAGCTTACACTTAGTAGAAGAAAAACCCATATAAGCATTAAAGAGAATCGTGGAACATAACTGGGTAATTTATAGATGAGTGGGAGTCTCATTCAGTAAGCCGATGGTGGCACTGATGAGTCGTGCGGCGAAATGGTCAATGTAGGGATTGTTCCGGTAGGACCTTCACAATCTATCTATCTATCTACCCATCTACTGAGTGTATGGCACTGTGCTATAGTGTTACGTGCAAGATGACACACAACAGACATGAATGAAAAAGGGGCTACGTTTCCAGATCACAAGGGTTAATGGTCTAGTGGACAGAGGAGGCCTTACTCACTGGAGTGTAACTTCTCTGAAGTGGAAAGCAGTTGAGATCCTCAAATCTAATGGAATACATTGCCGCTGTCTCAGACATTGCAAGGAACGGTCTTGCAATCAAGAGGTGTTGACTGGAAGGTGGTGGCACTCCATGGGCTCTCAGCTTAGCCCACTAGGCCGCAGTGTCATTCACCGGAGCCCACAGAAACACCATTCTCTTTGTGGATCTGACCTGCTGAGAGTTTCTACATTTAAAGTGGTTTGTGAATTAGGCATACTGAAGAAAAGTCTCGTGTTACCTACATTGTCTCGCTAAAGGTCCATGGCTGGGTTAATTTAGGATTAACGTCATGCAACAATAATCTCAGTGACCCCTACACTAACGGGTCAGCAATATCCCTTCTGGGAGAAGTGGAAGGAGAGTCCCAAAAGTAGTAATTAACAAATTAAACATTTTAAAGTAAAATATTAGCTTTTTCTGGTAAAATCCCATATTTCAGACTCATCGTGAACCAGCTGGAACTCCACATACCGGCAGGTTTAATCTAGTAGTAGCAAGTAGTCTAGAACCCTCTGACACATTTAATTAGAGTGAGATCGTTAGTGATAATGTCCCTTAAAGCTGATTATATCATTATAAGAGGTATCATTAACCAAATGATAAGTGATTATTCCACTCATTCAGTGAAACTATTATTGTAGGCGACCAGCGTCCTAGAGATTTTCTGGATGACGATATTCCTGTGATCCAGAAAATGTAGCAGCTGAGGCTTCAGACGCCACTTCTGTGCGCTAGTAATAATCTGATTGTACTCTGCAGATAGAAATACTATCATGTAGTAGTATTGGGCAGGTAGTAATACTCTGCATGTTGTAGTATTAGGCAGGTAGTAATAGATACTTTGCTAGTTTGCAATATTCCTGCCCGAGCCTGACTGGCCATCTGGCAGATTGTAGGCCGCTGGCCGATAGCGCCCCATACTTACCCAATCTATATGAAGTATTTTATTGATACACAGAATAACATACATTCAAGTACAGAGCTAAACTATAACATAAGCAAATTTGTCACTGCCCACCTTGAGACATTACATAAATGTATAGGGTAATAGGCATTCCTGGGAACTCTCTGGGTTTGAGGGAGCGGGGTCTGGACATGCCCCACTCCTCGCCCATTCACCTTTTAAATGGGGGTGTTTCCCGGGATGTCAACGGGAACACCCACTGACACCAGTGGGAACGCCCACTGACATCAGCAGGAACACCCCCGTCAGTGGGCAGTTCTGGCTGCGTCCAGCAAGGGTAGGCCCCGGGTAGCGGGAAATCAAAAGGTTTGATAATAGGAAGAGTTATAGGGAAGGGTTATATGGAGTAATAGGAGGATTTATAGGGAGGAGTTATATGGAGTAATAGGAGGAGTTATAGGGAGGGGTTATATGCAGTAATAGGAGGAGTTATAGGAGGGGTTATATGGAGTAATAGGAGGAGTTATAGGGAGAGGTTATATGGAGTAATAGGAGGAGTTAGAGGAAGGGGATATATGGCGTAATAGAAGGTGTTATATGGAGGGGTTATATGGAGTATTAGATGGCATTATATGGAGGGGATATATGGAGTAATAGATGGCGGTATATGGAGGGGTTATATGGGTAATAGGGATAGTTACACAGAGGAAGAGGTTTGTTAGCTGCTGGGAGACATTATAAGGAGCTGTAATAGCAGTTAGCGGGGGTGCAGTCTTTAGCTGTCACTCATAAATTAGTTAATAGGATTAACGAGCGGTGCAGAGGCATGAGTGACAACACCTCAAACTCGTCTATTACAGAAGAAAACCTTGTTTCCTACATTATTTATAATGCTTTGTAGGTGGCGGGCTGTCTCTTTATCCTGGAAAGTGTGGGAGTTACTGGAGACAATCTGTCTGCTCCAAACTGTCACACACAGGTGGGACACCTGTCTCCACATTAACCCATTAAACGCCGTGTGCCGGGAGATGAAAGGTCAGTCCCACCTGGAGGAGAGTGATCTAATGACTATAATTGTTCTCCAGGGGTCTATTAGTCAGTGCAGGCAGTGCTTACGGCCCCCATTATTTCTTCTGGCACCGTGGGAACGGGAGTCCCCTTCTATCGACCACATGCCCGTTATTTTTGGCAAGTCCATACGTTTTCAAGAACCGAGGCTCTCCTTTTATGTTGTTTTTTGATGTGTTATAAGCAAATAGGTAGTAGTTGTACCATAATTTCTTGAGAAAGACCTTTGTTTACCATGGAAGATACAGAAATGGATGATGTGAATCATACACATCAACCAATCCTTTGTTGGGAGTGTAATTATTTTGTTAAAGAAAAGTCTGATAATTATCAGTTAAAATGTTATCCAGTACAGTATTTGTGAGGTCAGGCACTGATGCTGGTCAAGAAGGCCTAGCTTCCAATCTCTTCCAGTTCATCACAAAGGTGTTCGATGGGGTTGAGGTCAGGGCACTGTGCTGCCGGTCAAGTTCTTCCACCCCAAACTTATCCATCCATGTCTTTATGGACCTTGCTTTGTGCGCTGGGGTGCAATCATGTTGGAATAGAAAATGGTCGTCCCCAAACTGGTGCCACAAAGTAGGAAGCAATGCATTGTCCAAAATGTCTCGGTACGCAAAAGCATTAACATTGCTCTTCACTGGAACTAAGAGGCCTAAACGCTGAAAAACAGCCCCAGACTATGATCCCTCCACCACCAAGCTTTAAATAAGATCACCAATGTCAGAATCCTTCGCATTTAACCGAACTGCTCGTTGGAGATAAGGGCCGATGACTCCAGTGGGACGTTAGGAGAGGTAGGATTGGTGCCCGCACTGGTGGAGCTATCCATAGTTGAGAAGCACCTAAATATGAACTGTTGTGAAGTATAACCTCTGGTCCCTTCCCCAGTATTAATTAGGATTAAGCGGGCCAGGGCAGACATCTTTAGAAACCCTCTTTAGAAAACCGATCAGACGGGGCAAAACGGGGCAAAACGTTAAATGGTAAGAATCCCACCATAGTTAAAGTATGGACACGCGTGATTTAAAACATGTAGAACACTCTATGGCAGTCGGGCTACCTGGACAGGGGATGTGGGACCCATCGATGATGTGGCTAGTGTTTGCCTTTGCGTCAGCCTAAACGTTTCAACACGCTGACCCACCCAGCAAATACAATATATTTCTATTACAAATATTTAGCTGTGGAGATTTGGAAATCAATGTAGGAAACGCGAACCTCAAAAGCCTTTAATATATGCCAAATAAAATACCGTACAGAACGGCCAACGACATGGAGGTGCGTGGGAGAGACGGCACAAAAATAAATACACGTAAACACTGCCATCAGTGACGTTATAGGGAGAGATTATATAAAGTAATAGGAGGAGTTATAGGGAGGGGTTATATAAAGTAATAGGAGGAGTTATAGGGAGGGTTATGTGGAGTAATAGGAGGCGTTGTAGGGAGGAGTTATAAGGAGCAATAGGAGGGGTTATAGGGAGGGGTTATATAAAGTAATAGAAGGTGTTATAGGGAGGGGTTATATAAAGTAATAGAAGGTGTTATAGGGAGGGGTTATAAGGAGCAATAAGAGGAGTTAAAGGGAGGGGTTATATAAAGTAATAGGAGGGGTTATAGGGAGGGTTATTTGGAGTAATATGAGGAGTTATAAGGAGCAATAGGAGGGGTTATAGGGAGGGGTTATATAAAGTAATAGGAGGAGTTATAGGGAGGGTTATATGGAGTAATAGGAGGAGTTATAGGGAGGGGTTATATGGAGTAATAGGAGGGGTTATAGGAAGGGGTTATATAAAGTAATAGGAGGAGTTATAGGGAGGCGTTATGTGGAGTAATAGGAGGAGTTATAGGAAGTGGTTATATAAAGTAATAGGAGGAGTTATAGGAAGGGGTTATATAAAGTAATAGGAGGAGTTATAGGGAGTGTTATATGGAGTAATAGGAGGACTGAAAAGTTATTTCCTCGGGGTGAATAAAGCTTATATTGTATATATAAATTGTATATATACGGACATGAGAACAATATATTACTTTTTTGAATACTACTTGGAAGTTAAAATTGAGGCGACAATATTGAAATTGCTGTACGTCACCGGACCCCATATTTAAGGTGCTGTTCCACTTCAATGTACTAGTATGTTAAGCAAATTCATTTTCTGATCAGTCATTCCCCCTGAAGGTTCAAGCACCCAAGATGAATAATGCAGCATTTAGGAAACACTTTCCGTTTCTACGGCAACTGTCTATCAGTGCCAATTCTTGTGTCACATGATAATTAAGTGCTCCTGGCAAAAATAAGAAAAAGCTACATTTTAGAAACATTATTTCTAGGAAGGGTGCGGGCGTCCAGCAGTACTAGGAACGGAGTAGCGTTACGTACAAAAGTGTTAAATTCTGCAGACTAGGTGGAACAGCACCATTAAACCAGTTTCTCACTCCTCGCTCGCCCAGCTCCTAGAATCTTGTGAGCTGAATATCGAAGGAAGATTTCGTTGGCAAAGTGCGAGTGGAAATATGTACCGTAATTACAGAGTGGGTGTTATGACTGAAAGGTGTTCTGTTTATTTTGGAAAAGGAAGCGTTCATCAGAAGGACAGCATGCAGCAAGCACTCCGCGACATACACGAAGAACATGTATGACACGGACTGACCCTTTAAACCATTCAATTGCAAGCTCTATGGGCAATTTCTGTATTTCTATTGCACTTGACCAGTTATAAGCAGCGACGAGCTCAGGGGCAGTCTCTAGAGCAGTCTCAGGAGCAGTCTCAGGAGCGGTCTCATGGGTGGTCTTAACAGCTCTCAAAGGCAGTATCAGGGGCATTCTTAGCCAGCATATTTATATTTGGCGCTACCTTTGGCCTATTACAGGGCACCCCTGCCCCTCTATTCTGCAGATCTCTCTTGGGGTGATCAAGCCCTCCCGATGCCCCGCTGCACAATGGCCCGTTTCAAGGGAGATCCTTAATCTGACCAACTGGCTCCAAGGACTGCATAAAAGGGGCGATGTATGCCTTTAAGACACACCCACCATGATACGACATCATATCATCTTAATATCATGTATTAAGGAAGCTGACCGCAGAAAACAATATGGGGGGGCAACAATATTAATAATACCGCACACCACTAACCAGTGAATATACAAAAATAATGTATAGGAGAAATCTTTGATCTTCCAGTGATTGTCAGCAGTTAACATACAGAAAACATAATGAAAAAAAAGAAACAACGCAATCTGTATAACCGATATTATTGAAGAATACTCCCAAAGAAGCTCACCCATATTTAATTGAGCAATATATTCTCATTTGTTTCACATGGAGGGTTAAAAAAGAACCCAAAGGATAAACCACACTGTACTGTTGAAGAACCCGAGGAACAGTATTGAAATCATCGTTTTTAATGACAGATATAAAATATATCTTTCTTATATATGGATCCGGCGAACACTCATCTCGGGACTCACTGGAACAGTATGGTCTCTGGTAACAGTCTATCCAAATGTAGCTATTCGGCTCCACGCCAGAAGCAAAGTGCAGTCTGTTGATCTCGGTATACACGGACGTGTATAAACACACACTAATTGTGTAATAACACAATGCTATATAAAAAAACAAAACTGGTGAAGAGCATCAAAGAATGTTCCTGCCTGGGGTGCCATCTGGTCTAGGACCAGCCTTGGACTTTCTTAGTCCACCTAATGGCATTCTGTAAATGAAAGCGCACATGCAGATGTGTTACCGTCCATTTAACTCTTTTAACAGTCCAATGCCATTAAGGTGTCTTTGCTCCTGTATGCAACCGACCCCTTAACACATAAAACTATATTTTGACCACTTATTTTTCCCTTTAAACAGATTGTGGACATAGGTCACCCTGCTCTGACCCCTAATGTGTCAATAATTTAACTTAGAAGGTTTAAAGTTCTATTAATAACCCATTTGAGCTGTCAGCGTGAAATATAAAGTGCGATAAAACTCACTCTGATATTTTAAATGTTATTTTTAAGCCTAATTTGATGACGGCTTAGTCAACTTTTTTCCATCTGAGGGAGGACTGGGATGGTGTTTAACTGTGGGGTGTATCAAGCCGTATTTCGTAGCCAAAACAGCTGCAGAGTTTCTTGATGTATTTTAATCCAAACTGATATATAAAGTGTCCGTCCCAGCAGGGAGGAAAGTGACCTAATAGGTTAAAGGGTCAAGCCATGTAGCATCAACGAGAACTAGTTCCAGCAAAGTTTTTAATGGGTTGGTGCCATGTGTCAAGCGACCTAATGATGGGGACGTGTTCATTTTAAACATATGGTTAACTCCACCATGGACCAACGTGGCCTCAGCCAGTCTTGACTTCTTCAAACACAACGTCCCCAAAGATTCTTCAAGCAGAAGGTCCAGAAAGCTTATAAAACTTGCCCCATTTTTTTCGTTTTGGACCAACAAAAGGTTTTAACTTCAACTAAAGATCCTAAATGCTTATAGGCACTAATACTGCTTTGTTTGGCCCACTTCTAGATCTGGGTTCAGATTCTTTCAGGCCAAATGTGGAACATTGCATTGTACATTAGCAGATGAGCTGAGGTGCACCCCAAGCAACACCTTCCACCACCACAACTGGAATACCACTAAGAAGGATGGGTAGAATTATTGCTAACCCAGGTGTCTAGCGGAGGTACAATCTGAGCACTTGGGGCAGAGACCTCTTTGTTTCTGTGTAGCCCATGCATGTTCTTACGGATATCACGGTGGGATAACGTCACATACCCTGTGTTCTCTGTAGAAATACAAGTGTCCGCCAAAGGAACAGCTAAGATATCGGTGCCATGCATGTGCGATACCCTCTGAAAAACAAGAATGAGATTTTCAGGTGGTACGAAGCAGCTGAGTCACTCTATGTAACCACTGTAGGTCCACCATTCATATGGTGGCCTGTGTCGTATTTACACATAATTCGGAGCTTGCAGTGGTACACTGGCCTTTTAACATAGACCAGATATCCTGCCACTATACATTGTTTAGGTCCAAACTATCATTTTAGACGCTTGGCTAGTTTGGTAGATTGCTTGATCTTCAGACACACATGAAAAGACAATCGGCATTGGGTAACTATGTCCCATACAACTGGTCCTTTGTAAACACCAACACAGGAGGACACCGGCACATAACCACATATATATGTTTTTAATTTAACACACATGTATTTATTTAGACACACATGTACATCATAAACATATGTTTGTATATTGATACATTTTCACATTTTATTTTATACTCGCTTCAGTCTTGTAACAAACAAGTATCTCTTAGTAGTACAACTGGTTGTAAACTGACACATAACTAAGCAGCCCTGCGAGTGTCTTGCCTTCTCTTTTGTTTGCATGGTTCATGTCCCTCCTCCCTATCTATGTCTGTCCTCTCTTGTTGATCAGCCTGCACTGGAGCAAGTTCCAACCTGCAGAGTAACCAGGTTGTGAGCAGCCCTCATTGAAACATCTGCCTTCACCAAGAGGCTTGGAGGTAATTATATTAATGAGGGCTTCCCTGGGGAAGAATCTGTGACATCAGGAGAGGAGCTTACCAATAAGACAAGTGGAGGAGGTTCTATGGGGTGTGTGGGAGATCTGTAGAGCAAAGACAAAGTAACAGGAGGCAAGAGTTTAAACTGAGTGACTAGGGGTTGGAGAGAGCTGGAGATGGAAAATGGTCATGGGTTACCTTCAAGGGTGGCGTAATCTTCTCCAGGCTGTCCTCTACTCTCCGAAATGACCTCCTTAACAGATACTTTTCTGGACCCATCTAAGTCTGCTTTCTTTGACTTCAACCATGTATCTACACCTTCTCCACAGTCCCAGCACTCTCCAGTCTTAGGACATGGACATTACCCACTACCTGGTGTCCACTCTATTGGACATGAGGGGTTCTTCTCTCCAGGGGTATCAAGCTATGGACCCAGGTCACTGGGATACCCCTACTCAACATCTGCTTCCCACCACCCTCTCCATCAACACCATCATAGTGGGAGTTCGTACCTGAATTACCAGCAGTTCACCAGTAGCATGGGGCAGGGTGACAGAATCCAAGAGAACCCAGGTGAGTAGAACATTTTCCAGAATCCCAGTCCTCCCAGTGTGTGTTTAAATGTATCTAGTGGACTGCATCCACTAACAGCCCCTAACCAGCGCCTGGCTGTGCATGATGAGAGTTGCAGCACAGTAACAGATGGAGACTCAGAAATAATGCATTTTACTAATTCGTTGTATTGAAATGTTCAGCAATTTGCAAGAAATACACTTGTATTTGTCAATATGTGAATTATTATTACTATTATTATGATTATTAACTACATCTTGCAGTAAAAGCCATAATTAGTCTAATGGTAGTTGTATTCTCTGCATAGATCACTGCATTCATTATCTTGTTCTTACATCATAACCATTTTAAGCAAAGTGAAAAGTAATTTTTAACTCTTTAACCCCTTGAAAGCCAAATGTTTGATAAAAAAAATGTAAACATAACAAATAGTCTAAGGTTATTTACTTTTATTGATTCATTTTACCATAATATTTGGGTATCAGAGAAAGCTAAATAATTCATAAACTATTTGTTCCATCCCTGGCTTTTATCTGCCCTGTCCTGATTGTTAGCTCTGGGGGACAGAGGCCTCCTATGTATACATAGATCTTGCAGTCACCTATTTTACTTACTGTAACCATCTTTGTGCTGCCATTGTAAAGCACCGTGTACACCTGCAGTGACTAGGTAAATGAAATATACTCGCACATTATATTACAATCCTAATTATAAATACAGCTATGAGGAAGTAGGTTTAACTGATTTCAATTGGAATACAATAGCTACCTAAGTAATAATATCCAGCTCATTTAACCCATTCATTCCATGCAGCCTGCTGAAAATAAATGACGGTGGCGCTGGATACAGGATAGCTGCTTATTGTCATAGAAAAATGCACTTTTTTTGCACTAACGGCAAAATAGATACCGGTGATAATGAGATTTGGTGTTTTAATCTGTTGTAATCAGTTTTGACTATATATATCTATATATATATATATATATATATCATCATCATGTTTAAAAGGTGTATATATATATATATATATATTAAACATTATTTACCTTATTTAAGGTAAGGCTGAAATATTGGCATGGCGTTGATCACAGTTCATGGTTAATATCTCTCCTTTGATTTATTTTAAATAATGTTTCTGAATATTAGCGAACTAAACAAATAATAGTAATAATAAGGAAAAAGAAGAACAGCTTGTTTTATATTTTTTTGATTAACAAATATTTTATTTATAGTAAAACTTTATCTGGTAGCAAAGAGCTAAGTGAGGCGGATGTGATATTGTGGTCTGGCTCGACACAGACAAAATTACTAATGAAATGCTAGGGCAACTCTCACACAGTTTTCTTATCTGGAATAGATTTTGATAAATATGTATTTTTTATATATATTTTATGGAATAATCAAAACCACAATATACAAAAAAAATGGATTACTGAAAAATTCAATGTGACCTCTTTTTATTTCTGAGACTTTCTCACCCCTCCTATATTCTTATATATATATATATATATATATATATATATATATAATCATTGTAAATAGACATAGGAATGTGTACATTGTGTGTATTATTTACACAATATCCTTAATATGTTATCGTTTTAAAATCACATTTTTTTAATAAATATAAATATCAAATAAATTTATTTACTCAAAAAAATATTAAGATAAAGGTTTTTTTTCCTTTTTTTTAATTGGTAAACATGAAAAAGTGGTCAATATTCAGATATACTCTAGATTATCAAAAGTAGATAATTCCTATTAAATCTTTAAATTAAAATTTTTTGCTCTGAAAAGAAAAAAAAATACATTTGTAAATATACTATTTTTTTATTTCACGTATGTGAAAATTAAAATTGAACATATTATACAGAAATGTGCCTTTTGAACATTCCGTTTATCTGAAAAACATGTTTCTGCTTCAGATTTAAAATAAATAAGTGCACATTATTTTTAATAATATGCTTCATTGAAGAAAACATTTGAGTTACATAATAAATCAAAACAGGGCAGGAAATTATTGCCTTCCTGGTATTTGAAGCGTTTGCAAAATTTAAAATTTCTGATCTTTTTTTTTTTTTTTTTTTTTTTTTTTTCCCTAAATCCACATTTTGCTGACTTTATGTATTACCGTGTATTGTTCTGTTACCCCAAAAAGAGAAAAAGAAAGACAGGGATCAAGGGCTACCCCCCCTCCCTCCTTAGTTTTGCCCTAAGGACAAGGGTAGTTTAAAGACATGGGGAAGCAATCAGGTGCAATTATAAAGAGGGAATTTTCTGAAATTAGGTAGTTTAAAATAAAAGAAAATTAGGAAAGAGACAAAATTGCTTTAAATAAAAAAAGGCACACAAGGGGGGCTTGTAAATTTGATCTTAGATTTGCCCCTCTTCTTGGAAAAAAGTTCTGTGCTCGTGGGGCAGACACATATAAAAAGAATTATTATAATAATATGAAAATGCAATATTTTTTTTCACATATATTGCTTTTAAATGCGGAAAAAGATTTCTGATCCTTTATTAGAAAATTAGACACAATAAAACCGAAAAATCGGATATTTTAGTTTCAGCAAACTTCATATAAGTTGACCAAACACCATAAATCAGGTGATCTTTTTATTTAAAAAAAAAAAAAAAAAAATCAGGAAGTTCACCCATTCCGACTACGGATCCGATTATTAGGAGAAAAAGAAAAAAACACCATATAAGGTCTGCAAAGATGGCGTCTTCCTATTGTTTTTTTTTTGCATTATGTTAATAAGAAATAATAAATAATAGGTAATTAATCAGGTAATTTAACATCACGAGCTCCGGCTTCCAATTCACTTTAAAGGCTTTGT
Source organism: Spea hammondii (assembly GCA_029215755.1). NCBI lineage: Eukaryota > Metazoa > Chordata > Amphibia > Anura > Pelobatidae > Spea > Spea hammondii. Next base: position 26,293,602 of record JARDYJ010000013.1, read on the forward strand.
ATACCTTAACAATCCTTCTTATCTCATCCTTCCATCTTATCTCTATTGTCTCTTCAAAAGGGAGCTGATGGGTTGAAGTAGATGAAGCAACCTGTAATTATATGACAAAGACCAAACAGAAACCAAGTCCTTGCCTTTAAGGGGGTTTATTGTTTTGCTTTAAGGTTACTATTTGTAGAATTTGTCAGTAAGGTTCTTCAACCTCTCTCCGCTTGTCCAAGTCCCCTTTCTCCTTAAAGTCCTGTCCTGCACAGTACCATCAAGTGGTCTTCTTCGTCTTCCAGGCCTCGCCAGCTTTCTAAGCATTCATAAAATTCCTACAAAATGTGGAATTTCTGCATTCCAAATATTTTATTTCATGACCCTCCATGACTCTTTCAACATGGCGTCAAAATGTCCCATGTCCTTCTTCTCAGTTTCCAGGTCCCACATCTAGAAGGTTATCTCTAAGGGTTTGTAGAACCAAATAAACCATGTGGGCCACCTATATTAGTTTGAGTTCTATATGTCCTCTAGATCGTAAGCCTGCGAGCCGGACCCTCTTTACCTAATGGGTCGGGTCGTCTTAGTATGTCGGTTCTGGTCTTCTCAGACCCTTTGAATGTATGGACTGTAAGAAGAGCTGCGGAAATTGCCGGCGCTTTATAAATACAGGCTAAGAAGCGTAATTTAATTTTTATATGGTTATATGACTTATATATGCATTATTAGGGCCTTTAGGGTTGTAGAACCCTGCGATACCCTCATACCCAGCAAACATTCGGAGCTCTTAGAAGAGAGGAGCATCAGGGGAGGAACATGGGCACAGGGGCCCAAAGAGGAGCTGCTTTTTGTTGAAAGGGACACTTAGATTGTATGTTATCATCTTGTTGAAAATATATATATATGTTTTAAGCGTTATCACTTTGATTTAACTCTCGCTTCCACCAGCAGCTTTCTCCATAAAATTTATACCTCCAGGCAAATCAAATTTTTTCTTTCCGCAGTATAAATCTCGCGTTTCTGCCAAACGTTATGTATTTGACATATTATGTTTTGACGGTTGTCTTGTGTGTCTTTTTCAGACATGGAGAAATCTACCGTCATAGAAAACGGGGAGATCAGGATTAACGGGAAAGGGAAAAAAGTGAGAAAGCCCCGGACGATATACTCCAGCATACAGCTGCAGGCGTTGAATCAGCGCTTCCAGCAGACGCAGTATTTGGCTCTTCCGGAACGGGCAGAACTGGCAGCCCAGCTCGGCTTAACACAGACTCAGGTGAGAAGCAAAGGATTCTGGTTATACCGCGCCGGCTCCAAAGTAAATAGGATGCTTAGTGTTTTTAAGGTCAGCGTTGTGCAGCTGGCTGCATCACCGCATGTATATATACGGTGTATGTGTATATATATGTATTTATATATAATTTATATATATATATATGTAGTTTCAGGGCCCGACTGGGGATAACGAGGCTGCTCTGGCACTTTAAGGCCAGAGGCCATCAAGTGACGTAAGTAGGGCCAAGGGCTGTTATGAGAGGCCGGGCGTTGCGCTTTTACGCTCATGTAGCGCGTCGGTCATTTCCAGCTGTGGGCACACACTGCAGCACCCTGATTAGATGAGTACGGGGCACTGTTGGCATTTGATGGCTAGCCCTGGCATGAATTATTATACATCATAGTTACTATTGTTTAAGGCAAGTGCCTGCAGCGGGTCTGTAACTTGGCTAGTGTTTTAATTGATCGAAAAAGGAAGCATTTGATAGCTTTTTGTGTAACTGACCAAACCGTTGAATGCATAATTGTGATCTTTAGGGGTTGTAGAACCCTCTGATACCCTCATACCCAACAAACATTCTGAGGTCCTAGAAAAGAGGGGCACCAGGGAAGGATGGAGGGAGTCCAAAAGAGGGACTGTCCCTCCTAAACAGGGCTACTTGGTAGGTATGTGTTTAGTAAACAATGTGGTAGCACCTTTGGGGTCAGCGATCCCCCCTAACTGCCCCAGATACGCTACTCTGCGCCTTTAAATCACAGCATGCCAGGATATGACATCATATCCCAGTGCTCTGCAGCGAGGATGGCGGCCATGGAGGGGGTAATTTGGGGCACTGGGTCAGATTTAAGGCAGCACCCAAGCTGGACTCCTGTGGCTGTCGGCTCGCTGACCCTCACTTCTTTTGCCCCCCCTTCCGCCAAGAGTAGTGAATAGATTGTAAGCTCTTAAGAGCAGTGCCCTCTTCTACGTCTGTACCTGCGTGTGTTAATGTTATTGTCAATTCTGCGCATTGTCAACTTTAATGTTTTTGTTAAGTTTTACTTTTCTTGTGTCCGTCTTAAATGCAAGACGGACACAGGACAGCGAGGACATGTACGGCACGTATGTTTATGAAGCATGTGCTATGTAGAATTAGCGTGTGTGATTGGTTTTTCCGTCTTCATGCTAAATTCAGATATGAATGACGCAACGGATGCAGCAACAGGGGGCGCCGCGACAATACCTTGATGGCTGCTTAAAAATATGACAATAGTTCCTATAATAAGAAAGAACCCCACCATAGTGAATTGGATCGTCAAATCATATAGTTTCCAGCCAATTATAAGCAGATTTTTAGTGTTGGTATGTCATGCCCTGTCCCATCGTTGGTGATGCCACCATGATAGAACCTTAAGACTGTGTCAATGTCAAGGAGGTAGTCAATACAGGCAACGAACGGTTGCTTTCTGAGCCATGTCGGCGATGTCTCGTTTGAAGAAAGCGTGTTGGGCAGGAGAGGATAAACCGTATATCGCGCGCAATGAGAATTAGGTGTGGAAAAGAGACTCTAGTGTAAGTATGAAATATGGTCTGATCACCATAGCTACCAGTGGGATCATGCAAACCACAGGAAGATTCTGTTGGTTGCTATGGTGATAAGGTCCCTTTTCAAACCTTGCAGTAGAGTCACTTATTGTATATATATTGCCTGCAAAATGTGTTTTGGGCCGCCATCTTGCCGAGCCATTTGGCAGCGGGCCGCCAGCACTCACAGGAGCTCGAGGTTGACTCGGCAAGCTGATGCCATCTTTGTGGCGCTTCATTCCAGATGCTTTGGTTAATGGTTATGTTCATTTTATTATAGTGTTTATTATTAAAAATCTATTTATTTATGATACTGTTACACCATAATAAATTCCAATATGGCTGGATAAACATCATTTTTTTTTTTTTAAAAGGCATCCCCTTTGCATAGTTTCACAGAGGCCCCCAAAACAAATACCTTCTCTGTAGTACAGTGACAATAGTTACGGTTAAACGGGGGTGGGATCGTTGTCTGTTCGCGTTTCACCTTAGGCGGCTGACGGATACCGGGTTACATATCAAATATACAATTATAATTTAATGCTTTCATACCGTATGGACTTGCTCAGTGTAAATTTAAAGAGATGTCAAGGGGGGGGGGAATGAGGTTACAAAGTCTACGTCTACAGGAGTCTGAACGGCGTTTGGCGAGCCAGAGTATATCATGCCAAACACACCTCAGGGGCAAATGCATATGGGGGATTCTACAGAATTGCCCCCATGCCCTTAAAACAAAATCCACGTCATTTTACGTGTCCTCTTAAAGACAGCCCTACGTTCTCACTTGTGTTAAACAAATTACAAACCAAAAATAAAAAAACATAAATATATATATATATACATATTTTTATAATATATAAAATGTATTATATAGATAGATAGATAGATAGATAGATAGATAGATAGATAGATAGATAGATATAGATAATAAAAAATGACCATGAAGCTATTTCTATCATTTAAAAAAAAAATAAAAAATTAAAAAACCTTATTGGTGTTGTAAGGGTATTCTTATATTTATTGTATATTTTATTTTTATTTTTTTAGATTTTATTATCATTGTATAAGGTCACACTTTATTTTACAGCCTTCTGGATTACAAAGAGTTAATCCTTAATAAAAATGTGTACGTTTCAAGTTCGTTCTGGAGTCGCGGCTCTACATTTTTGGTCGGTATTTTCTTGATATCAGTTTATGTAAGCGGCATTGCGCGAGGGGAAAATAAAATAACACAAATGATTAATTGCATTCTTGTTTTAACAAGAGGGCAAAAGAACGCTGTACTTGTTCGTAATAAGTTTTTTTTTTGCTTTCCTTTTTGGAAGAATTTGTTAATGTCGAGGAAATTTATTGTTTGTTTTGGTTTTTTTTTACCAGGTGAAAATATGGTTTCAGAATAAGAGGTCAAAATATAAGAAGGTCATGAAGCAAGGTCCATCTGTACAGGATTCAGATCCCATACACACGTCATTATCGCTCTCCCCGTGTTCTCCTAACATGACCCCCATGTGGGAAATCCCCCCAAGTGGAAAAACAGCACAACTACCTTCTAGTTACTTGAACAATTTTAACCCTTGGTTCCAACCTCATGACACTTTATCAAGACCGCCACTTATGTAGGAGACCGTTGGATATTTTTTTTTTTTTTTTTTTAGTCCAGATTTTGATATTTTTGAAAAGCTTTCCAAGTGCCTGAAGACACAAAAAGTGGGAAAACACTGAAAATTTAACAATTTGATTCTCGAGAAGGAGTAACAAAAACCAAAACATGTGTTCTTCATTTTGTTATTTCATAGGGGACAGATAGAAGTTTTATTAAATGATCAAGACTACTTGAATTTCCACTAAATTGCAGAAGAACTAAAAATAATAAATGTTCTCGTCACGTCGTCAACAACATGACCATTACGTACCTTTATACACATTCTTCTAAGAGTTACTTGAGGTTCCACTAAAAAGCATGAGGTTTGATAGATCTCAAGGAACCGAATGATGGGCAAATTAAAAGAAACTTATAAGGTGTTCTTGGTTTCCACCATAGAAATGGAGATGGGAAATGGTTGGTGACTTAAGAAGGACAAGTGTCACATTTTGATTGTTATGAACATATGGTGGTGTTTGATCTGGAAAAAGAGTCTTTAGAGACATCCCTTGGTACAGAATAAGGTTGAGGTCAATTGTGGTCACTTCCATAACCCAAAATCTGTCCGACAGCGTTGTAGGCCTTGTTTAATTGTGGTTTTATCAGTGCCCTGTACCAGAACGGATCTTAAGGACACGTGGTTCCCTCCATGATAATTCTTGACAATTCCCGAAAGCTACATCTTGTCTCTTGAAAATAAAAATGAAAATGTAATAAAATGAAATTAAAAAAATTAAATTTAGAAAAGTCTCATTCACAAAAAAAGTCGAGACAATTCCCCAAAGCTAATGTGAATTTTAAAGAATATTTAGGATTAAACTAAAGCGTGATTAAGGAGGGGTGCTCCCTTTTTTTCTGAATTGCTTCATTTAACTGGTAAAAAAAAAAGAAAAATTATTGATTTTACACCCAATTTGAAATCACATGAAAACCCCAAATTAAAACCTAAATATCCACATTTTTTATTTGACGTTAACTTTTTAGGAGAATTTTTGTTTACCTATATAAATGTATGTATATATATCTATATTTAAAAGTGTGTGTGTGTGTATATATATATAAATATATATATACACAAATACCTTTCCGTATATACTTATATTAATTTTTTTTCTCATTATAAAATGTTTACAAAACTCTGCAGGGATATTAGTCTTTTAGAACCGACCCGTTGACGCCGAACATTGCAAATCATGGAAATTTTTTACAGAATGCAAATTTCTATCATTAATTTAACAATTTATAGCAATGTTACCACTGTTTCGGAAACCTTTAATTTATAAAGGACATTTTATTATTGTATTTACAATTCCAGCGGAATTTGCTGCCCTCATCATTAACCGTTTACTGGGAATTTTTTTGTTGTTGTAAAAATGTATATGCCGTTCAGTTTAATGTATTTACAACTGCTTTGTATGGAATAAGAAGTACATAGGTAATTAAAATTTGTAAAAAACAAACAAAAAAAAATATTCGAAAATTAAAACCATTCTGTTTCAAAATGTGTATTTTAATATTATGAACAATGGAAATAAAATGGTTTCTTTTTTAATATTATTTCACTAGGGTCTCCTGTTTAGTCTTTGGTTCTTCGACCCCTGTAACATCTCTTATTACTCCACAATATGCCCTGATCCCCCAGGACCTACCACCATGCCTGATGTCCTTCCTACTGAGTGCCAGCACAACACATAATAAGGCAGCCTCCTTTTACCCCGTCCATTGACCAGCGGCTCACGGGGAGCTGATCACTCTTTACATAGTTCATAAGGCTGAAAAAAGACCTAAGCCCATCAAGTTCAACCCTTCTACCTAACCTTTATATTCTTGATCCAAAAGAAGACTCTTCTCCTGTTTTTGTGGCATAGGGACTGCTGCCCCCCCAGACCTGCCTCCCTAGGCCAGTATACAATGCTGGCTAAGATGGTAATATTGGCTTTTAAACCTAAAAGCAATGTTAATAAAAAAATACTTTATACATTTTCAGCCATATATCAGGATTGGATGGGTAATATTTGCCTAGATCTTTACATTTTGAAACACTAACCTCTCATTGTACCTTTTTCACCGAAACCACCTCCTTGTTTGTGACTGCGTGTATGGAGGACCCTTAGAAGGGTCGACAAAGCTGTTTTGTGCTATGTAGACAGTGTCAATAGACAGCGCACAACACGTGAGATCTGAAGGCTCCTTGGTCTACCTAACTCTTAGATGTCAGAACTTCAAACGCCTCCCATCAGCAGGACCTGCCAGGTGATGAGTATCGTCTTGTCTCACATCTGGGGGAATGTTTAGCAGAAAACCTATTTCCTTTTAAACCAACTGAGCAATGTGTGGTTTTTGGCTATCGTTTCATCTGTCTCGGGGAGGACTATATACGGAGCACTTGAGCTTTCGGGTCATCTCGTCTGCATATTTGTGGGGGATTTTAGTCAATTCTTTTCTCATTCAATTTCCTTTTCTATTCTCTTGTAAACTGTATACAGATAAAACTCTTCCTATTACCCCATGTAACCCCTCTCTATAACTCCTAATTTTACTCCATCTAACCCCTCTTTATAATGCCCGCTTTTACTCCATATTGCTCACTATAACCTCTCCATATATCTCTTCCTATTATTCCACATAGCCCAACTCCTATAACGCCCTATTGCTCCATATTACCCCTATAACTCCATATAGCATCATCCCTATACATTTCCTGCCCGTCCCCCGTATAATCTCTCATTGGTAATCTGCTGCTATGTATTACGAAGCGACTGGTTTATTTTCTGTGTCACATCATTGCTTCGTATTGAACAGCAGCCAATAGAGCTGTTGGAAGATTTATAGGGGATTTCTCTATGGGGGAGTTATTTGGGGTTTTTTCCCAGCTGGGCAAACAAAGAGGTGTGTGTGTTAAAGGAGCAGACAGTTCTTTTTCCTCGGTGCCAATACACCCAGCCGTTTATCAGTTCATACGCCTCATTTTGGAACGCATGCTTTTTTTTTTATGTGTGTAGGCTTCGGATGAAAACACCAATTATGGTAAATGTGTCAAAAACCTATAAATTTAATTTAACTTTTGCGTGTACTGATCAGGTTTGGCCGTATCTTATTACCTGTTTTCGGTGACAAGTCTTGTATTTAAAAGCATGTTATAAATAGCATTAATCTACGTACAGAAAGCTATAGACAGGGATCTGTTCTGCATGGCTTGAGTATGGCCGCCATTACTGAGGTCATATAGGTAAGATTTGGGTGAAATACTGACAGAAATATTCATCTGTGTGAATCTGGAAAAAGCCAGTTTTCAATCTAGAGGGAGTCTAACGCTAATTGATTTTTAGCTAATTGATTTTTTTAGCTAAGATCAAGATCAAGATCGAGGATGCTTGAGGTCTCATTATGGAGCCACCTTTTGAAGCCACCAGGTTAGATCCAATTGACCACTCATCATTAGTGACATTTTGGGTGAGGGGTACACCCATTGTGAGACCATAACCCTTCCCATGCACATTTTTTTCCACACCAGCCTGGTTTATAGTTAGGTGGTGATATTTTCATTTTTATAATATCAGCATTTTTATAAAATGCGCCCCTATGGCACATTTTTTTTGGCGTTAGACATGTGATCCTCTTTTTTGCTTGATTGCATTTTTTCCAATTGCAAGCACTGAAATGTCCATGAAGACTGGGCTTTTTGGTGGTAGATGTTGGTTGACCTTTTGCCCCCCATATCCCCTTAAAGATTTTAGTGGACCTTGAATAAGTAAATTGGGGGCCTGATGTTCCTTTTTTGGCCATCTCAGAGGATGCCACCACTTCTGACCTATCTCCACCAACAAGCCACTGCCTGATGCCCCCTTGATTTTGTCACCCCATATTTTGCTCTTTTTGTAAGTTTAGAGAGAGTATGAATCCATGAATCTATAGATAGACATAATAGGGGTAAACTGGAGATACTACAGAGGGCTAGTGGTTAACCCTCAAGCTCTATTATTCTTCTTACTATTCATTATTTTTAAAATAGGGTATTTTATTATACATCTATATAATATATGTGTGTGACAATAACTTACTCATTTACCTAATGTGGCTACCCTACAAAATGTTATTCTACTTTTATTATTATTTATTGATGGTCCAAAACAGGGTTTCTGCATACCTTGGATACATATTAGATAGCTATGGTCCATATAGTTTATTACGGGTAGGTAAACAAAGTTTAGAAGTTAAGAGGTTTTTTTTCACTTTTTCACATTTTATAGTTTAAACCCCCAAATAAATTAGTTTATTTTTTTTTTAACAAGGTTCTGCAAAGCTTTAAAACATGTTGTTGAGAGAGACCTCACCATGTAACATGCCCTACGTTCTATATGTAGTTTTGTTTGTATAAAACCCTTCTGCTCTCTTCTCAGCTGATCGTGAGACGCATCTTCTCACCCCCTACCACCGTTAGAAACATCAAAAACATACCTTCAAACATTTGAAATGATCAAAGAAAACCCCAGGATTTTCAGATCTGACAGAGAGAAACTGTGAAAGTCTCTATTTCGTGGATTAGTCTCTGACAAGCGAGGACTGGGAGTGGGCAAAGTTTTCATACAAGGACACTGGTGTCCTTGGGTCGTTTGGTGAAATGCCCAACGCAAAGTCTACTGTTCGTAGCTGAACTAGGGTTGGAGGCTTCTTGTGTCACAGAAGGTTACTGAGCCTCGGGGGCAACATTTGATCTCTGGGTGGGGCAAAATTTGGCAGCATTTCTGCCCACTCATGTTCACTTATATAGCCCATAAGGAGCAGGAGATGGGGAACTCCAGAGGATCTTGAGTAAGGCCTAGCAGCATGCGGTATTCATACACTGAATTGATTTAATGATCTATTGTATAAATTATACACACAGCCCTCTGTCAAAAATTTTGAGGGACCTGGATATTAGCCTGGTGATGTTTTTAATGTATACTCACAATTGTAATTGCATACAACACAACAATGCCACCCCTAAAGAGGCTCAACCCTGTGACCCTGCACAGGGTAGTACATTTTGTTTTATTATGAAAATGCCCCCCGTGCACTGCTTTCCGCCCCAGCTGTAGCGCTTGTGGGTGGATGGCCTGGTAGCTGCCCAACGCATTTCTTGCTAACACCGGCCCGGTGGAATTCTCTGTGTGTTATTCCTTGAAGTGGGTGCTGGAGCTCTTAAAGCAGCGCCTGGTGATTTATACTTTAGAAGCTGCGCGTATAGTACATAGTGTTGAAACTGGTCTGTCCTGGGGGTGTTCCTGTCATTCTGCGAGAGATATTACAAGGTGTGCAAGATTCCAGCCTCCAGCCCTACCAGAACATGATACTTTAACCTAGGGAGAGGTTACAGGGGCAACAGTGTCTCCAACTCAAGACATATTGAAGTGTGCGTGCTCGTGAGTAGAATGTACACATATAGTTTACACTCGTAGGTACTTTATTTTAAATCATTTTTATAAAAGGACTTGAACGGAGTTCCCATGATACAATTTTTTTACCTGTACTATGATTTTTTGTAAAATAAGTCACTGCATAGTGTTTATTTTTGGTTATTTAGCTTTTTTATATTTTATATATTTTATATTTGCTCTATATAAGTATTTAAACATTCATAACTGATGCAAATCAGCTACACAAACATACCGAGTCCTATCTTTTTTTGTTACAGGAGAACCATCTCACTATTAAAGGTCTAAGCGGAAAGGACTTAATAAGGACTTCATAGTATCTGCCGTAAAGCAGTCAACACAGTGTGGTGCATGAGTCTGGTGTTACAGGGAATCATCTCATCAACATCTTAACCATCTACTGGGAATTGACTTAAGAAGGACTTCATAGTTTTTGCCATAAGGCAGTCGACACAGTCGTTATGTTACAGCAGAACCATCTCATTATTACAAGTCTATGGGGAAATAACTAAATAAGGACTTTGTAGCATCAGCCATAAAGCAGTCAGCACGGTGTGGTGTTACAGGAGAACCATCTCATTATTAAAGGTCTATGGGGACTTCATGGTATCATCATCATCATCATCTCTAACTACAGCCGCGACCCTCAGGTCTGCAGATACTTGTAAAAATAGCAAACATAACACACCTTTCTTTGGTGTATTCTATGGTATGCAATATAATTTTTTTCTCATAGGATGTTTTTTGAATATAAAAATAGTAACACATTCAACTTCATATATTTACAAAAAATTTAGAAAATTGGAACTGCTTCAGAAATTCATGCTGGGTAAACTACAGGGTTAAAATATTGCGTGTCTTACTGAAGGGAGTTTCCTTTACACACCTAAAGCCGGTTCTATTTATACCTTAGTGCAGGAAGAATTCCAAAAAAATATTCCAAGCTGTGCTCTAGAATGTACGGTATAGCGATGGACGTATAACACAGTCTCTGGAAGTGCTGGGTTCAAATGCGGTTACCTGCTGATTTCAGACTTTGTCAGATTGTATCAAATAAAAATCATATAGGATAGTGTTTGGATATTATATTGATCAACAGGTGCCGTTACAAATTGGAAGATGCAGGGATATTGTATTCTTTGGATGATTTCAGGACCTATAAGCCAATTTTAGAGTGACCAAAAATGTGCCCTCTCTTAGCTAGGTCCAGATCAATTCTGATTTATGTTCCTATGACCTTTAAGCATGAAGAATATTGGTTCTCGGGCCTCAAAGAACACAAATAATACATGTTACATGCTTCATATGGGTTCTAACTGGGGGAGGCATTACAAAATGTGTGTGGAGCAAAAACACGGTTTGGGTTGATTTCGACTCAATTTTTGCCTTTTTTTTTTTATGACCTAAGTGGTGCTCTAGGCAGCTATGTATTGAGGCCAAGCAGGACTAGGGTGGTGATAGCTCCTTTCCCACCGTATCAGGGGCAGATTGGGTTTGGGTTCTCCTTTGGTCAGGTCTAGGGCAGTACCCCTGAAAAATAGGTCATTGGGTTTTAGAACAATAATAATAATATATAAATAATAAAAAAAAATTAACAGAAGCCTACAGTTCCAGTACAGAACCTGTTCCTTCCTACTTTTCTGTTTTCTCTAGGCATGCAAATTTCTTCAAGACACATATCCTTGCCTTGATTCTTTTTGTGTTATCCAAGGACCAGCGTGGCGATAACAGTTGGAACATATCTAGCCTTGCTTTTCGGACTCCATCGACATGTATTTCATAAGGGTGCCATCATGTCACCGTTTCTGAGACATGAATTATAGAATATGGTATGGAACAAGCTGTCCCTGTGGTGCAGATTGACCCTTGTCCTATCCCCATCACTCAAGTGGAAAGTTAGGCAACCCGTGGCGTCAGACTGTCCCTACAGAAAACTAGGTTATGTCTCAAGCAACACCCATCAGCGGGCTAGTGGTCACAGGTCACCTACCTGTGTAACATGTTTGTCCAGTTCAGCAACCGAACTACAGATCTCATTAGAAGCCAATATAACTCACCAAACAGGAATCCTGCCTTATTAACAGTCGCACTCATCAGGACAGCCATTTACATTCATTAGAACGCAGTCTCAACGCCAGGCGGTCTCTTCAAATGGGAAGTCATTTCCCTGGAATGGAACATCCACCAAACTTGTAAAAGAAAAAGTTACCTAAAAATAAATAAATCGCCATCTGTTGTTTTCTGATAAAAGGTGAAAGCATTTGTTAACATGATAACCAGATGTCCCCATTGCCAGGGACACATCTCATCTTGATATTTTAGAAGTCTCCCCTGAAACACTATTGTACAGCTCTGTGACATATGATGGCACTACATAAAACAATAATTGTCTTTTAAATCTCATAAATGTTGAATACCCATGGTCAATGGCTTGATTGGTTGTCCTGCCACTGATTGGTTGCTTCTAGCAGCCAATGAATGGAAAGAATAGTCTAACTGTGGAGGATGCTGCAGCTTCTACTTCAGCTTAGTGTTCATTTTTTTCCGTTTTTTAAAGCATGTATATTAAAGTACTCGTAAATTTTATTCCTGATTCCATTTTTTGTACGTACTTGCTGCTCCTTTTGTACATACTTGCTGCTCCTTTGCCTTACTTATCTATTGTATTTATATTATATTTCTATATTATATTTCTGCTCCCAAAAACCCAGGAGACATTGAACCTGGAATCAGCGACCCTGGTGGAGCTTTGAGATCCAGCATGCTTCCATTCACTGACACAGAGGGCAGGTGAGACCCAACATGATCTTGTGGAATCCACCAGGAGGACATCTTTCTCATTAGCAGGCGGTTAAAGCGTGCGCTCTTTTAAATGTTGCGTTACTCACTCACTATAATACATTCCTCAGGATGTATTAAAACTCTCCTTACTTACTCCTCTTCCCTCCTCCTCCCCATTACTGTCTCCTGTCTGTCTGCTCCTCCTGTCTGTGTCTCCAAAGCCCTGGGAGAAACTAGAGGGCGTTACTGGGTTAACCCCATCGTGCCTACTCATGTGACCAATTTGAGGCGGCAAACGCTATTTACCCCGTTCAAAGGAACATAGTTAAGCAGACTTTTTTTTTTAGTACATATATATTCTATTCTTTAGGGGGATAATATCACTAAACAAAATCCTAAAATGTCTAGAGTCAAACGTTGAGGCCGAGATGAATGATGGAGCCAAATGACAGGGCGAGCCTCGGCATGGCTACTGTTGATTTAGGTAAAGGAGCTATATGGAGCTTTACTGGACCCCCAAAGCCAAACCAAAGTGATACGCCAAAGCTCATTGGTTTTTTTTTTAATAGATATCTCGTCTGTTTTGATTGTCTTGTTACAATTACGAAATATGAGCCTATGTGGTAAGGTGTTTGGTGTGTCATTGAGTCATGTCATTTGTGTTCCTTGTTTCTTTCCACCCAGCACAACCAGATTTGGGAACAGGCAAATTAGGTGGTTGCGCAGTGAAGAAATATGCGAGTTCTGTTTTGGCAATTCAGGGAATTGACCTTGGTTAACACCAGGGGAGGGCTGCTTATCTTCAGTCTTGGGGAACAGGTGGACCAGTAGTAGAAACAGCCCCAAGAACATACCCAGCGTATACTATTTTGACCAGTCCCTAAGAGTCTAACAAAAAGAGAATACATAAAAAAAACACACAAAAAATTCTTACTAGAGCCCATTGTTATCTTAGCCCTGGTGGCCTTACATAGAATTGCATGTAGGCCAGAATGATTAAATCAATGCACCCCGTGGGCAATTACCCTCCTGTCTACCTTATCTGCACTTTCCAGGGTAACAATGAGTCAAGTGCCAAGTATAACGACATGGTTAGAGCTATCGTTGACAGTTGACATTGCGGTGCTAGAAGACCAGAGACCACCGTTCTTGAATATCCATAAGAACTTTGGGAAGAGGAGACCCTTGTCAGTGGTTTGACGACTCTGCTCTAAATAGGAGTTTTTGGCAACCGCCGATATGTAAAATTTATATACTTTTTCATTAAATTAAGGTTAAGTATTCTACATTCTGCTGGGTCATACTTGACGAAATGCCCTAAAGCAGGTATTGCCCGTGGGCAGGTATTGCCTGCTTTTAAGACATGTCTACCTAGTTTTCAACTCTGGTCTTGCTGGTTCTCCTTGGGCAGCCGCTGATTTTGTCTTTTTGGCAGTTACAGCTAATGAGAACACAGGGACAATGTCTGTTCTCTATTTTCGTTCTGGTATTGTTAGATATCTGATGCTCATCATATGACACAGCAGAAGGACGGAGGAGGCCCGGCCATCACATCTGGAGAAGAGAGAGTGGGCAGATATCATACCCCAGGGTATAATGGTCTGCCAGCTCATACAATGTTATCACACAGATTTAGCTGTGATGCCTGCTTCCTTATTATGGCATGTTTTAATAAATATTATTCATTATTATTATCATTATTGGCGGCTGAGTGTGGGAACCCCGTTTACAACACTGTTATTACTAGTCCTATCACACATATTTTTCATTATTTTAAAGCTGATACAGTCTCACTGTATTATAATTAGTATAATATAATTAGAGCTATATACAGTAATAACCCCCACCGCTGTAAACTGTAATAACCCCCCCCAACTGTTGGAGACAAAAACCTGGTTTTATCTAATTTTGTTCCAATAAACTCCCTTTATCTGCAGACCTGGAGGCCGCCATTGTTGTTGTCATGTGATATTTTGGGTGACTTTCCCCGTCCAAACACCACACTGAGCTGATGCTTTATGGCAATGCTAATGAAGTCCTTTCCTCCATAGACTTTAATTAGTCAGAGAGTCTGACTCAAGGTATTTCTCTGGTAGATTAGTCAGATGACAGAGATACTGTAAACATAAAATACTTACTTAGCTACTCCCTGAAAACATTCTATTATGCAAAAACTGGGTGTTTTTTTTACCAAAAATAAACATGGTTGGTCCAGACCGGTTGGTCTGAAAAAATTGGGATAAAAAAACCTTTTTCCTATTTTCCCTTTGACATGACAAAAGGACGTTCATCCTATCCGTGTCCTTCACTGGTGTCACATGACCACAGCCTAGGACTGATGTCTCCGGGGAAAAAAAAAAATCTGAATCTGGAAAATTGCGGCATGATAAATGAATTTGGACATTCTGATGCAATATTTCATTATAAAAGTGCTATACTCAGCAAATGATGTATAAGACGTTCATTTAAACCTCAATGGTTGATTATGACGTTGCCTTTGTAGAGCTATAACTCCTTATATAAATGTCAGATTAATGCTGAATCATCAGTTTAATTTTTGAAATGAAAAAGAGCATTTATTTTAGAATTTTGGGCTCTTAAAACACAGAATATACAGAATATATATAAAACGCAGAATATATACATACCACGGGATATATGGTGTGTAGTGTGTACATGCGCTCAAAGTCAAACTGTCCAATCAGCAAGTGTGTAGACTTGATTGGAATATGCAGTATAAAGTCCATTGTGCGGAACAAGTATTCAAATTCTTAATCTAACAGAAAAATCTAAAACACGTTGTTTTACACAATTTAAAAATGTTGTTTTGACACATTAGGGAAAGGGATGCGAGTAAAAGGTTTCTAGACTGAGCCCGAGGGAGGAGGGGAGGCTTAAAAAGTATCTTATTATCCAGGTAGGTTGTAAATACACACAGCACAGTCCTACACGCCTAACATTATGATACTATGTGTCATTAGCTATTCCTCCCCTGCCAGCATGTCATAGGTACGTACTCACCGCTAGAGTCTATGTATAATTCTCTTTCAGTTCTTTGGAGATGTCTCTGCATGTAGTGACGGATGACCAGCCCCCCCCCCCACCGACCACTTACTTCTCCAGCCGCTGTCCTCCATGTTGGACATTGGGCTATGATGTCATTTTAAGGACGCAATCCACCAAGTACGTTCAGAAAGGAGTCAGTGGATCAGACCTCCACAACCAGTCCATAGAGCGGTGGAGCACCATTGGGTCTGATCTGCCCTGGTTATACTACTAATATTGGCAGGATACACTAGGGTGACCACATCGGCCATGTTATCCAGGACACGTATAGCTGACCAGCCCAGATAACACGCTGCCCAGCAGTATATGGAATGTATAGACTTATGGAAGGCAACCAACTAGTCAGTTATACATCCTCCATACTGCAGGGCAGCATGTTATCTGGGCTGGTCAGCAATATGTAAAAATTATATGTGTCCTGGAAAACATGGTCAACCTAGGATATACTACTGTGTTAAAAGCACACGAATTTGGGACTTTTGGACATCTGTTCTGAGATTTATACAACTGACATTTATTCTTGTATGATATGACCAGTGACCGGTGTCTTAAGTACTTTTTGCAGATTTTCAGGACATTTTGGCGTGTTGCCATGACAGTGAAAACATAGAAGGCTTACAATTAATAAGAAAAAAGTCCAATCACTTGTATGTTGTGTCTCAATACTGGTCTTGCCCAAATATTCTAATGCCCTTAATAATTCCTTCAACGCACTGGTGCTATAGAATTTGGGTGGCTCAACCCAACAGGATGAACATTTTAAACAAATTCCGACTCGGTTTTTTACCAACAAAATACGTTTATTTAACATTCACACCAACATCCATAATACCCCTGGCCCTTCAAAGGTTAACTCATTCCATAGCTCCATCAAAAATATTACCCAAAAATATTACAAAAATAAGTTAAAACTTTCACACAAGCCTTATATATTTTAAATATTTGAGTGACCACAGATGTATCTCAAAGGTGACCAATAATAGCCATTTTTATTTTACCAAAAAAGTTTGTTTTCCATGTCTGTAGGTAAACCTTAAATGTTTGAACAAACGGATATTTTGTGAGTCTACAATCTAATCTAATTTGCGTGATAACTTTCTAGTCCTCAAAACCTACTCTCTTCCACTCACCCACCGCTCATGTATATGTTGCTAAAAGTCAAAGATTCTGTTAATTATAAAAAAACTAATTCTTCAAAGGGCAACAAAAAGTGGCAATTCAGTAGAAGAATACGCATCTCGTCTGTGCATGGAAAATATAGATATACAAATATAATTAGGTAAGAAGGCACAAAGTATTCAACCTGCTACACACAATCAGGGTTAATTATTAGGTTAGAACTTCAGAAGTTCCGCGGCAGAGTGATTCGGCATATATCAGAGAAAAAAAAAATCCACAGAATTCTTTTCCATTAATAATTATGGATTAGTTATTTCGTTGCCTCAATAAATACCCCTCAAAGTCATTGGGAAAAGGGCAGTTGGGAAAACATCCAAGCTTCTAGGTCGATGTATCTTTCATCTTCACCAGGAGTAGATCAGATCTGGCTTTTTGTCAACCGACCATTTAACATACAAGTTAATCAAAGCACGTAGAATCTTCCCTTTTAGTTATCAAGATTTAAGAATCATCTTGTTTTGATTCTCTAAATAAAAAAAAAAGCAGGAAGATTTAAGGAACGAACAATGATGCCCAAAAAATGTTCTTCCCATCATGTTGTTCATTCAAGCCACTTTAGCTAAGGAACCATTGCTCTAGACTGGGCATTGGTCTTTTAGAATCTTCTAAATAACACCGAAGGTTCCATGAGCGAACCTTGAATTGTCTTTGATGTCCAGTCAATGTAAATCTGTTTAGTCTGTAACTCAATTGCCTTCCATGCAATTCCTTCCATTTGAGTTACTGCTGATTTTTCTTTCATCCCTTAATATACTGTATTGGGTGGCGGTTGGTGTAAGGGTTCAGAAGGGGGTAGGTGAGGTCCAGGTTGGTTCTGTTGAGTAAACCATGGATTATAGTTCTCCAAATAGCTGGGGGATGAACAGTGAGGAAGACTCTGCTGTTGTGGGGTTCTGCTTCGGCTATTTTCCCACATAGGTGGTGATGAAGGTGAGTTGCAAGCCATTGAGTCGCTGTTATTTGGACTGTGTTCCAAGCCAGGTCCCTCTCCATTCTTGTAAAGTTTCTTGAACTTTGATCTGCGGTTCTGGAACCATATCTTCACCTGAAAGTCAACACAAAAATAAGCTATTAAACTGTGCCTCAAAGCCTACTAAGACAGTAGACACAAAGTAGAGATACTGAGCAAAAAAATGGGGTTACAATATCAAGTCATTGCATATAAAGTTAAGTTCCGGAACTAAGCCACTAGATATGTAGTGGAGTTATTTAACTTTACTATTGGATATAAAGGGGAGTTATGATCTGAAGACATATAAAAAGTTACAAATCTAGGCAATCGGTGATATATACAGTCACTGAACAGGGTCACCAGAGATAACATGAAGTCGCTTCCCAACATAAAACGTTGAGCTGAGCCCCCTTCATGATGCCGAGTTATTAAACTGGCCCACCAAGTAGGAAGAGGAGCTTGTGAACATGGCTTGCAGACATGACCATGACTTAGACCACCAGTCGTAAAGTGATTGTATTGATAAACTTTACAAAAGGTGAGATTACAGAATAAGATTTGATGGTGAATGGAAGCCTTTGAGATGGCATTGCTCCAAAGAATAATAGTCCTGGACTTAACAGAGACCACATAATGACGGCCCGATAAACATATCACTGATAAAAATGTGCTTGACATTGGAAAATTTGACTCCTTACATATGTCAGCATCCATGAAATCATAAGACTCATTCCGTGATATCACTTAGATTTGGTTCCAGCAGGGAATAAGTAAACAAACTGTTCCCATTACTGCAATCAACTCCAAACAGTAATGACCAGTTTAATGACCCTGTCATCAGCCCACTTTGAGGTTTATTGGTAATGACCCTTCAACATGTCACTGCCTTTCGATTACCCCACTTGGTTTCTATGTTGTGTTCAAGGGAAGCGCATTGCTTTCTCTGTAAACTCTTCCTCCCCCCACACTCGCTCTACACCTCTCTCCCAAATTTCTCCGCCCTGTGAGTCATCCCAAGCTCTTCTCCAAATGAACCAAACCCAGTTTCACAGCAACATCATGTTTTGTAAATCGGTAACAGGAAGCTTTAGGATACCCCCCTCCCTAACCATAAATACTTCTGGCTGGCATCTTCCACCCTTGTCGCCCGACTTTTACAGGAATATGCATGTTTGAGATACTAGTTAATAGGGAAACATTCACTTGAAGACCTACAATCCCTTCCAAAACAGGAACGGCACATTTATAACACATCCCACTATGTGACCACCATGATTTTGTGAACCTGTTTTATGATTAAACAGTGAACAGTTGGTGGTGCCATGGTGCAAGTAATCAAGTAGTGGCTTCTTACCCAATTGACCCATCAGAGGGTAGAGGGGAGCTATGTATGAACTGCACTTACTGTAACATTGCTAGACATGGAGTGCTTTCACTTGGCTCTGTCTCACAACAATCTTCAATTAAGAAGGTCCCTGGAGGTAGACGGTGGGCTTTTTCAACATGGAGGACACCATTGGGCATCAACACGATAAGCCATCAAAATGTTTGGGACTGAGTTTTATGTTAGGAAACCCCTTGTGAAGCTAATCCTCCTCAACGTGCAACACAATCAATATTGTAAACCTCCAACCCAATTAGATCTTTGGCCAAGTTCAAACTTGTTATATCATTCTGTCTGCTCCTACATAACGAATCCCTTCTTATTATGCCTAACACAGATACACAGATTTTACTCTATTTACAATAAATTTGGACCCCGATGTCAGTAGGAGGAGTAAAGACTATTGCAAGGAATAATTATAGACGTGATCAGAGTGGTTCATGTGAGGAGATAGCCGGTTATGTGAGCTGCCGGCCGAGCTCTAGGGAGGGGTTATATAGAGGAACAAGAGGAGGCGCATATTTTGATGCAATACAAAAGACTATTTGTTGTAGAACGTTTCATTAAAAGTCAGCAGAAGACATGCCAGATATTGCACCAGGTGTGTAATAAATCAACTGATGGTACATATGTAGGTGTATACCTCTCTTATCACTGTTTGCTTATCTTATCGTGCCCCTTTCTCTGTTAGTACATCTCTACATGTTGATTACTATATTTCTCCCCATTCTATCATACCCTACGCCATGTTATTACACTTCTCTCCATGGTATCATATAACTCTCCGTTCTAAAATACCCTATGTCATGTTATTACACTTCTCTCCATGGTGTTATATACCTCTCAGATCTAAAATACCCTACGTAATGTTATTACACTTCTCTCTATGGTATCATATAACTCTCCGTTCTAAAATACCCTATGTCATGTTATTACACTTCTGTCCATGGTATTATATACCTCTCCATTCTAAAATACATTACTTCATGTTATTAGACCTGTATTCATTATATTATACAAGGCTCAATTCTATCGTGCCCTCCTCTTATTGTTCGGAGATTTATTTGTCTTTTATATTATAGCCCTCTCTATGCTTTTACCTCCTTATGATCTGTTTTTTTGTAGGCAATTTACTAAAAAAAGGGACTGGCTTAAAAGCAGGCACAACCGCCATATATTTTGATCTCCTAATTTCCTGTCCTTGTCCCTAGTTATGCCCATAACCTTCTACAAGGATTTTTGGTTTTAAATGTGGGGCTTTAAATTGTTAAAGGGGCTTCTAGAGAGTGAGTTGAGATGAAATCCACACCTTACCCTTGAGGTTGAGACACATTAGTTCAATTGAGCTATTCAAAGTTCAATTGAACTTCTGCTGAGTCTTTTGTAACACTGCACATGTTTTGACCTCACAAGCATGTTGTCCCGGCTGCACCTCTACTACAATAAAGGCTGTACAGAGTTATATATACCTGTGTCTGAGTGAGGCCTAGCTGCGCGGCAAGTTCTGCTCTCTCAGGCAGTGCCAAGTATTGGGCCTTCTGGAACCTTCTCTGCAGAGCTGCCAACTGGCAACTGGAATAGATGGTTCTGGGTTTACGGATCTTTTTGGGTTTTCCATTGACCATTCGTACCTCCGTTTCTGGCTCTTCCTTTACCGAAACTACAAGAGAAGGGGGAAAAAAAACATTTATCAACACACAGACCTACCAAGTCATATGAAAGAGCTAGATAGATGTCTTGTGCCAGACCCTACTGGGTGGCTGTGCTATGTACATACAATATTTGAGACAATAGTTGGCAGGACTGTACTTCTTACGGCTGAACCTTGAAAATCTCCCTCAACACTGAAATTAAATTTTTCTTTCTGCTTTTGTTTCCCCGCCAATATCTCCTGTTTCATTTCTAATCTATGGATACACACAATACTATATATTATTCCCTCTAAGACAAACAATACAGCAAAGAAAGTTAGAAAAAAGAGAAAAAAATTATTGCATCCCTATTTAAACAGCTACGGGGGCCACATATTAATTTCGGGTGCTTCTGGCTAACATATATAATATGTGGGATGTATACATTCACAGAAGGGACCCAGTTAGCCGGTTTCGCATCCCACATACTGCAGGGCCCATCATTTTACACGTGCTGGTCAGCAACATAAGAGATGTATATGTGCCCAGCCGTGAATTCGCTGACATGGCAGCCGTAAGGGCAGCCATTTTGTTTTTATAGTCCAACATTTTGTTGTTATCGCGCAACCGACTAACTTCTTGTGATAGCGTTGTTTGTTTGGACTCTGCCCCTGCATTCTGTGATATACATGTGATATATAACCTCGGCACGGCAATATGGCTGTCCTCTATTGATTTACTAGGACCATTTACGCCGGAGAAGTATGGTGACATCCGTTGGCAGGGAATTTTCAAGCGCAATTCGAGAACACGGTTTCTTTACAATACTTTATTTGTATTTAGTACATTACTGTCAGATTCTCACACTTCTTCCTTCTTTCATCTTCCCTTTCTATAAAGTTCCTTCCCCTATTTTTCATTTTTATTTTTTTTGCAAAATTCCCTCTTCCTGCATCATTTGCCAAATCCCTCTCTTCTTCCTTCTGTTCCAGTTTTGGCGTTCTCCTCCCTTACTCTTCCACACCTTCTCCTTCAGGCTCTGTACTCATAGTCTTTTAAGTTTCTCAAGTGCCATTGAGGCGGGGGGTGGAGGTCTTGAGTTTATTGGATTGCCTGAAGCTTTAGTCCCCCCCCCCCATACACGAAACTCTGCATGTGGTCTAGTTAGATATCTACTACAAACACTACTTTGTTTACCGCTGACAACTTTCTACAACGATAGCATTAAAGAATTTTCCCAATCCAGCTTGGATACCTGGAACTCATTATGTCGCCATAAGCCTCCCTAAAAGAATATATGGGGTCTTTGGTATGGCACTGCCGAACTTATAAGACTTCTTACCAAAATATACCTTAGGTATTGTGGATCTAGAGAACAAAAAAGATACTTTTGACGTCAAGAGGGATTTTGTTTATCCCTTTAGGCCATATTGGATAAAAGTCCTATTGGTGGTTTCTTGCCCTTTTGGTAGAACTTTGTGTCTCTTTTCAGCCTAAGAAAATAACTATGTAAAGAGGATCACGAATCAAAGTTGCCCCTCGGGATAGGTAAGAAATCAGCCCATGGGCTGCCCATTACATATCAGAACTGAATCTCTCGGTCATTGGTCGGTGCTTGGCTTTGGTTGACCACCTTTAGACCATAGAGACCAACAACCCGGGTGTAATATTGAGCCAGAAGATATTGGCAACAAAAAAGGGAATGGCGACCATGCAGGACAGAGTCAAACAGCAAGCCTGAGAACATCCCAAAGACAGACAGGTTACCTCTATAACAAAATGGCGCTGGGGAGATGCGATGGGTTTAGGGTCAAATCAGAACTCGCAGAAAGCTTGTCTTCTGATGTGGGGTGCGTATAGTGAAAGGTCTAGATATAAGAAGGGCCAAGTGAGGACTGGGGACAGTGAAATAACGAAGATAAATATATAATATAATATATGAGGCATCAATAGTGGCCTTTAACATGGGAAGAGACAGACGGGTGACGTAGAGACAGTCGGGCAACTCTACGCAGACAGAGATGATCCCGACAATCAGGATTTACGCCGAGCGCGACACCCTGGTTTAGGCAGAGACAGACAGTCTGGATATGGGCAGAAAGAGGCAGACAGTCAGGATTTGGGCAGAGACAGACAAAGGCTGAATATAGGCAGACAGGTAAACATAGAATTTGGGATTAAAGAAGAGACAGGAAGGGAGGCACTGATCAGAGAAAAGCCAAGGTACAAACTCCCAGTCTGCATCACTCACAAAAAAGTGATGAGTCGGATTTAACCCCTTAACCCCTGGAAAAAGCTTGCTTTAATTTAGTGAGGGAGAACGCATCTTGATGTAATAACCATGTCGCTGTAATGGGGTAAACTTGTTAATTAAAATTATATATATATATCTATCAATGTTCTTCAATATGTTGAATTAAATGCTTTAAATTAACTAAAAACAATATTTTTATTCTTGAAAAATGTCTCTCAAAACGTAACCATGTCCCTTTACAATACTTGAATTACAGGTCAACTTTATGCCAAGATATATCTTTAGCTAAATAGTTGTGCTACTTTGTTAACTTGTGAGGTTTATTTGAATTATTTTAAAATATGTACTATACATATTACTATAGCCATACATATACAACAATATCATATATATATATATATATATATATATATATATATATATACATACATACATATTTCTTCCTTAGTTATTGACACCTGTTTTTTTACTTTTTGTATAAGTGAATAAGAACTAAAGAGCTTACAATCTAACAGCACTCAGCGTGAACTCACTGTCGTAAACCCTCAGCACATCAAACTGGAAAGCCCTAATTGATCTCACAGCTAACGCTGACATTGTTCATTCTCTAATCCACATCTGTCCCATTCTACAGGCTGCAGTTCCACTGTTTAAATTTTTCAGCTGTCATCCCAAGACACGCATCCGCCATCTCTCCTGGACGCTCTGTTACGTCTCTCTCTTAAACCTGAGGATTTTTGTTTACCGGCTCATTGTTGTTCCCTTCGCCAACCTCACCTGAGTCCGCTATGCGTCCCAAATTAATCTTTTCATCATTTGACCATACAGTTCTCTCTGACTCGTTCTACCAATCACACTGCTGTTTTCTTCTGTTCCTATTCCCCAGTTTTCTTTAGATTTTTACTTTATCTACTTGACTCTCCCAAACTTCGTTGTACTCTTGCCCACCAATAAATTCTTGGTCTTCCGCCCCTCAATCTTGCACTATAAGGTGTCCATTTATTTAAGTGTCTCCCCTTATTCCGCACTTGGACCCCAAACCTGTACTTGTGTATCAAGGCTCCTACCTGTCTCCTGTGCCGGAGGTTCTCTGTAATGCCCGTACGTTCTGTATCCTCCTCCATATGGATATTCCTCCTTGGGAAGGAAGCCTTCGGCCCCCACTAGCCCGCTCAGGTTGAACTGGTGATGGTGATGATACCCATAGGGGTTCAGAGACTGGGAATAGGCTTGGCTTTGAAAGTAGTCATGTTGACCACCATGCACGTGACTGCTGTAGTAGCCCATATCAGTTGCTGTTGACTCGGGCAGTGTGGGCGAGTCTTTGGAGACCGGGTGGCAACTCATTGGGGTTGACAGGTCAGTCAAAACTGCCATTTTCTTTTCAAAAGTCCCACTCATGGTCTGCAAAGCAGAAGATTCTCTGCAAACACTCAGATACACATCACTGTCGAGCCCTTAACCACTTCTCCTGGTACAATGAAGCCAAACCAAAGCTCCACAGACCAGTTCTACACCATAATTATAGGGTAGAGAAGGGAGGGTCCGACATTCCTATTGGCTCCAGGAAGAAAGCCTTCCAGGCAAAACAGATTTCTTCACCCGTTCTGTATTTATGGCTCGGCTTCTTGTCAGTACAAAGAAAAAAAACACAAACACTAAAGTACTTGCATTGTACACACAAACACTATATATATATATATTTATAAAGATAGGCATATATATTTATATATTGTATTTTACATTATATTACATATATATATATATATATATATATTTAGAAACACTTTTTTTATACTTTTATACTTTTATTTAAAATAAAATAATGTTTATTAAGATACCAGGTGTGTTGTACATGGGTGCATAATATATACATGAGTTATTGCAGTATTATTTAAATCCCATGGGTTTGTATACGTGTATATAGGTCTATACAGGGTGCCCATTCCACCCGTTAAATAATTAAACTGGACACATATATCTGGTCTCCTACGCCTTTTGCTGCAGTCCGTGTTGTATTAGGACCAATGTTACCAATGGAAATTCATAATATTATTAGCAAATTACTAGATGTGACTCATTTATTCTAAGTTTATTTAGTGTGTTATATTTCTACATTGAGCTAGCTATAAAGAAAAAAATGTACATACATATAGTGTTACTCTGTTACGTATATATATTCATGTGCCCATCTACTAAGTCTAAAATCAAAAATGTTTTGTACTTTACAGTAAAATCAAAAATGTTTTGTACTTTACAGTATAATATATTTTGTGTTTTTATGTATATATATATATATAATATATATTGTATATATATATGTATATATATATATATATATATATATTGTTTGTGCATATATATATATATATATATATTTATATTTTTGCTACACTGTAGGATACAGTATCTATAGGTGTCCGTGGTAATACAGGCCCATCTAAGCCCTGCATATTACATGATAGTAGACAGCGCCCCCTGTCAGGTAAAGCTGTGGATTACACTCAGCGTTTTGGAAGCTGCTAATACGAATATGGAACATGATGTATAAATTAAAAAGAAAGAAAATAAGGTTGCATATGGCACTCGGAGCGCCTAGGGATATGACTCTCCCGTACTTTAAAAAAAGGTTTTTATGTTTTCTTTTCAGACGATGTCCCTAGACGTCCGTTGCTAGGAAAGGCCAATCTGCCATGTGGCTCCTAGCCTTCCCACGGGGCATCGCTAACAAATACATGTCACTGCCGAAAGATTTGTGTAGAACCTTTCAGGAGCTACCTCAGCAGAGGTAACTGCTTTGATAACATGGCTGCCCCCTGTACCGTTCTGCCCACACAAAATAATGTAATTGAATATGAGAGCACTTCACGCGTTTCACATTTTAAAATGTAATTAAAAGAACTTTAATGAGTTTTTTTGTGTTATATAAATAGATGAACCTATTAGGTTTCATTTAAGATATAATTACTTTTATGCACACTTAAAGTGATCTGGAATTTTCACGTTAGGCGGCATGGAAACTCCTGCCTTAAACAATGATTCTGGCAGCATTTAATGTTTGTATATTATGTTTTAATGGTTATTATATGGAAATGTGATTTTCCGATAAAAGATATTTTAACATGTGTTTTCTTGGTTGTTTTTTTTATAAATGATTCCCCATAGTGTATCCCTTCCTCTTACTCCATATTACCAAAGATGTCTCCCCTGCCCAGAGAAAGAAAAAAAATGACCTGGAGACTCTCGTCTATTGGTTTATCTGATGAATTCCTATAACTCCTCCCATTGCTC
Source organism: Spea hammondii (assembly GCA_029215755.1). NCBI lineage: Eukaryota > Metazoa > Chordata > Amphibia > Anura > Pelobatidae > Spea > Spea hammondii. Next base: position 26,320,017 of record JARDYJ010000013.1, read on the forward strand.
CATTTAACCCCCTATAACGCCTCCTATTAGTTCATATAACTCCTCCTATTACTCCACATAACCCTATAACTCCTCCTATTACTCATATAACCCCTCCCTATAATGCGGCCTATATTCAGGGTCTAGCGCAGTCCCGGGCGCCGGGCAGGGTTAGGATACAGATCCCCCGCAGCGGTGCAGGGGACCTGCATCCTACTCCCCGATACGCTTAGACAGGCTTCCCATGCCAGCACTTTCCACGGGGGGGGTGCCGGCACGGGAGGTTGTCTAAGCGCATCGTGCGGCTGGTCACCGGCTGCGGAGGTTGTTTACCCGCATCGCTGCAGCCGGTGACCGTCCGCACGATGCGTTTTACCTCTGCCCCCAAGACTTACCAGAGGAGACTCCCGGGTGTCTCGCGGGGCCGGCGGGGGACAACTACGCAATACGCGTATACAACTTCCGGTGCCGGCACATCAGCTGAGTGCCGGCACCGGAAGTTGTGTACGTGTATTGCGTAGATGTCCCCCGCCGGCCCCGCAAGACACCCGGGAGTCTCCTCTGGTAAGTCGGGGGGGGCAGAGTGGCAGCATATCTCGAGGGGGGAGGAGGAGGACAGTGGCAGCATATCTCGAGGGGGGAGGAGGACAGTGGCAGCATATCTCGGGGGGGGGGACAGTGGCAGCATATCTCGGGGGGGAGACAGAGTGGCAGCATATCTCGGGGGGGGAGACAGAGTGGCAGCATATCTCGGGGGGAGAGTGGCAGCATATCTCGGGGGGGGGGGGACAGAGTGGCAGCATGTTTTATCCGAGCCAATGCGGTATATATACGCTCCTGTCTCCCCATGCTGATTCAAAATAGTTTAGAAAGGGCCCTTCCGACCTGGACCGCTCCGATCCAGAAGGGCCCTTTCTAAACAATTTTGAACCGGTACGAGGAGACAGGAAGAAGGGGTCGCACTGGGACCCCTAGAGGCATGGGCCTGGATGTAGCTGCGACCGCTGCGACCCCTGTAGTAATGCCAGTGCATCCTTATATCTCCTCCGATTACTCCATATATCCGACCCCTGTAACCCTTCCTATTACTCTATATATACCCCCTTTAACTCACCCTATTGCTTCATATAACCCCACCTTATGGTTTCTGTTCTGTTATATCGTCTCCCCTGCAGCAGATACTAGATGTGGTTGGACATTTTTTGAACCTCATGATGCCTACTCTCACGGTCATGCCCATATCTGCAGGCAGTAAAAGAACACATTACAGTGCCACACTTGTTACCCCCGGTATAAATAAATGCCCTGCTGTTGCCCCCAGTCAGGGGTGATGCCAGGTGGCACATGCGGCATGCCTGGTGGTGGGGTTATCTTCATAGACATTCCCTATATGTCTTCATTTTTGGCATTAAACACAATAAAATTCAGTGGATATTCATTTCCAGGGATATGCTGCCCCCTTCAGGTGGCTTTTCTAAGAACATTCACTGATAAACTCATTTGAAGCACAGGATTGAGTGGTAAGTGGAACCTGTCAAGACCCACCGGAAATATTGTGATATGTTAGCCATTTAACTGTCAAAGAGTCATGGACTCGCCATTCCGCTGAAGAAGAGGGACCTGCTCTTACAATCTATGAGGAGGTTGAGGCGGAATGAGACAGAAGGTCAGGGACTCCTTGGACGAGGATGATTTGATTGTAGCGAGGGTGTGCGAGGGTGTGATGTGCAGATTTGGAAGGTGGGGGGACAGATGGTTTCTTTAGGAGGCACATTGAGGATATGAGTAAGGACTATTAGGAGAGTATTTGGAGATAAGGGCAGAGATATAGGGTTTCCAGTAGACTTGGGCACCAGGGGGCTCTTCGTGTTCGTCTTCGTGCTCGTCTTCGGGGAAAAAAAAATCTTCGTATTCCGCGAATATTCGCCCGTTCCTGTCTTCTCTTCGGGCGAATATTCGTTTTTTCTTCGTTTTTTCCGGTTAAGGGGTTAATACGGGGTTAACGCAGCTCTGGCGCCAGTACTTTAAATGTGTGTATCAGCAACTCCATTGGTCGCCAGCAGGGGGCCTCCTGCTGTCGACCAATGATCACAGTACCATATATAGCTAATATATTCTGGGGCAGAATATTCTGCTACTCAGTGTAAAACCAACAGAGGGCAGCATTCTGTCCGATGATATATTAGCCATATGTGGCAGTGTGTTAATTTTCATTTATTAATTATTTAAATAAAATATATTTCCATGATCCGCTGGTCTCCCCACTGCAACAGTTAAATGTCCGCACTCACGGACATTAATTTTGTCGAATTTACAAACTCTTTTTTTCTATTTATTTTGGGTTTTTTTGTATTAAACTGTTAGACGAAAGGATCATGGGAATAAATGCAAATGAGCTCACGGCCCCATATGGCTTATATATCTTTGGACAGAATGCTGCCCTCTGTTGGTTTTACATTAAGTAGCATATGTTTGAAATCCAAAGTTATTCTGCTACTCAACGTAAAACCAACAGAGGGCAGCATTCTGTCCGAAGATATATTAGCCATATGTGGCAATGTGTTCATTTTCATTTATTAATTATTTAAATAAAATATATTTCCATGATCCGCTGGTCTCCCCGCTGCAACAGTTAAATGTCCGCACTCGCGGACATTAATTTTGTCGAACTTCCAAACTCTTTTTTTCTATTTATTTAGGGTTTTTTTTGTATTAAACTGTTAGACTATGGCTAATATATCTTTGGACAGAATGCTGCCCTCTGTTGGTTTTACGTCGAGTAGCAGAATAACTTTGGATTTCAAACATATGCTACTTAATGTAAAACCAACAGAGGGCAGCATTCTGTCCAAAGATATATAAGCCATATGGGGCCGTGAGCTCATTTGCATTTATTCCCATGATCCTTTCGTCTAACAGTTTAATACAAAAAAACCCCAAAATAAATAGAAAAAAAGAGTTTGGAAGTTCGACAAAATTAATGTCCGCGAGTGCGGACATTTAACTGTTGCAGCGGGGAGACCAGCGGATCATGGGGATATATTTTATTTAAATAATTAATAAATGAAAATGAACACACTGCCACATATGGCTAATATATCTTCGGACAGAATGCTGCCCTCTGTTGGTTTTACACTGAGTAGCAGAATAACTTTGGATTTCAAGCATATGCTACTTAATTTAAAACCAACAGAGGGCAGCATTGTGTCCGAAGTTATAGTAAGTTATTTATGCTAAGTTAAATGTCTGTACCGGCGACTTTGTTGGTCGCTGGCACTGACATTTAACTGACACAGCGGGGAGACCACTGGTGTCTCTGCTGTGTCAGTTAAATGTCCGTACCGGCGACTTTGTTGGTCGCTGGCACGGACTTTTAACTGTTGCAGCAGGGTCCCAGGTTATTTTTTTTTTCTGCCTAGCAACTAGTGGTAAGGGGCCGTGCGAGTGAGCCTATTGGTCGCTTGCACAGCCCTTTACCCTACGGATTTCTGCTCCCGTTATCCAACGCAGCATCGCAGGGGTTAACGGGAGCGGAAATCCCGCGATGCTGTGAAGATAAGGTAAGTTAGATGGGGAAGGGACCGGGGAGAATAGTAGACGAAGGCGAAGATTCTTCGTGTGTGAGTCTTCGTCTTCGCCTACGTTTTACCGGCACTGTCTTCTCTTCTTCATGTCTTCGGAACGAACACGAAAACGCACTCTTCGTGTTCGTTTTCATGTTCGCCCGAAGACGAATGCACAAGTCTAGTTTCCAGTACATTTATTCTGGCGGGTATGGGGAGCAGGTGGAGAGACTGGCACACTGGGGCAGTAGATGAAGGCTATAGAAGACGATAGGGTAAGAAAAGCAATCAAGCAGAGGAGTACAGAATGGACTCGAGCCTTGAAAACCAGGAGGAGGCCAAATAGTGAGGAGCAGCAATAATCCAGACGGGATATCCCAAGGCGTAATAAGAGACGTATGCAACCAGACCCTTCTTCAACCCATCGGAACTTCGCATGCATATCCAGTGTCTACATGAGACGTCTGAAGGTATCTAAATTAAGAGGGCACTGAAATGTCGTGTTTTCCCACAATAAAAGCAACTAAAAATGCGGGGATGTGACATCATAAAGGCATATGAGTCCGTCAATAAAAGCAAGACCTATCTCTCTCTCTCTCTCTCTCTCTCTCTCTCTCTACAAAGGAATAAGCACATTTACAACGAAAACTCTGAGCTTTTGCTTTTTTTTTTTTGTTTCATTCAGCTTTCAGACTGATTTTCCGAACCTTCGGATGCACAAATTTGCCAAAATCTGTTAAAATTATAATTCGTACAAATCCGAATACACAAGTCTGCGTTGCTGGAAGCATTGATCTCATATTAAACCCACAATTTATTTGACACACGAGTCCCACCTCTAATGGGACCCCCAGAAATATGTCATAAATGCACCCCCGTGCAAACCTCTTTGTGAGAACTTTGCGTTGCCTCTCACCTTACTAAACGTTGTTAACCACATTTCTGTACAAGACGTTGTCACGGCAACGCTTCTGATGCATTGACTTGAAAATATTCTGGCAGGAGAATTTTGGAGCTTTCTGCAGATTCCGAGATGCTCTAATCAATTAAGAAATTGGTTCCTTTGAGGTCATATTTATTTATTGTTTTATATAGTGCCATCAAATTCCGTAGCGTTGTACAATGGGTAGACATACCAAGTAGTATGTAACATAACAATATGACTTACAGAGACAACAGGTGAGGAGGACCCTGCTCAAAGGAGCTTACAATTTGTCATTTGTAATAAAGGTTCAGACGTTTACAGCTTTTTCTTTCTATAGTATTCCATAGGGGGTATAGGGCTAATATTTGGAACATTTCTTTCCATAATTAAGTACATAGCTACTAAGGGGCATCCCCTAGGAGTATCACTGATTCTCTATACAGAGTTGCCTGTAGTAGGATAAGCCCCCCCAACTTCCACAGCTGGTCTGTGCCATCATTGCCCCCTCCCAACTGGTCTGGCCTTCATTGCCCCTTGACCCCCCCTTCCAACATGCAACATGTATGAACACACAAGTTCCATAAATGTACCCATACTTACTCAATCTCACCCTACTTACACATCCATGCTTACGCACACAATTACACATCCATGCTCTCACACACACACAATTACACATCCATGCTCACACACACACACAAAAGTACACGTCCATGCTCACACACACAAGTGCACACATCCATGCTCACACACAAAAACATATCCATGCTCTCACACAAACAAAAGTACACATTCATGCTCACACACACACAAAAGTACACATTCATGCTTACATACATATATATATTTAAGTACAAACACATATACATACAGCCCACCTTCCTCCAGCCCCGCTCACCACCCCTGCAGATTCCTCTATGCTGCTCACACAAAACTCTGGGTTTTGATGTGCAATTGATAGCTGAATAGGGACCTCTAGTGGCAAAGAAGAGTAAAGCAGGATTAATAATAGCGATCTCAGGTATACTTCCTTAAAATAGCAAATATGACTTCATATACAGAGGGCTATAAATGATAGAATATTTTACAGCTACTTGATCCAAGGAGAAATCTGATTGCCTTTTGTAGTCAAGAAGAAAAATCTGAAAACTAGCTAAATTGTTTTTTTTTTGTTAGCTTTTCTTTGGATCAAAAGCAGGAAGTATAGATAGAAGCGATGGACTTGATGAACTTGGAAATCGGAGCAGTTCATGGGGTGATCCTAACCATTTTACTGGACCGAACCTCCGTGCTTGGTGATTTAGAAGCATTGCCCTCTGAAGAGTTAACATGGAGGATATCTTGTCGTCTTCAAGTCTTCAAAACTCCCTCTGATTGGCTCAATCAACTCCTCAATAATCCTCAATACTCATATGATTTTTCCTTCATATACAAGTATATGGCAGACCACCCCGCAAATATGGCAGACAATAGGGGCGTCTGCCATATTTGCGGGGTGGTCGAGGTGACGTTTGAGCCCAGTTAACCCGTCAAATTGCTTTATACAAACCTTCAGAGTTATGCGGACGCTGACTGATAGGAAGCTGAGGTTGCTAAGGGAACTTCGGTCGATATGTCATTGAAGATATCGGCTTTTCCAATGCAGAGTGACATCTGACATTTCCAAAAAGCCAACTCAATTGCTAAAGCTTATTGCTCAGCGCTATATTAACTGCTCATCTTAGTCTATTTCTCCTTCACCAGAACAATAGTATTAGACTGAATTATTGAGTAACTACCTTTAAAGGGACGGTAAAGCCAGAGTCTTTCTTATTCTATCTCCGTGCTGTGCTGGAAATTTAAATTTCTTTATTTAATTAGAATTTCCATCTAATCCCCAGCTTTAGTGGTACTTTGTAGTAGTGAATTGCAATACAATATCAAATAGATTTTAAAATGTCATTGGAACGTCCAAAAGAAAAACCTTAAAGGATTTACACCTCTCCGATGTGTTCAGCAATTTGTTACGGCCACCTAGGTATGAAATTCTGGAAAAACACATTTCTGTTCGATCAACTTTTCATATGAAAAAATATTGTTCTTTGACTACTCATAAACTATAGTTCATAATAAATTCCTGACAATATCTCCTGAAAGCAAAGATCTTTTAAGGGAAATCACTTGATGGAGCAGGGGTGAGATTTGTCCCACCAGTGATATGAAGTTTTCAGGCCAGCTATCCCATTGCCTGTGACATCATAAGAGAAGACCCCCAAAGGCACCATTTTTTAGCTGTGACCAAATGCAAACAAAGGGTCTCTATTATTGGGCAAGCTTACAATCTTTTATCCAAAGAAGGAGAAGCCATCTTACTGGGATGTTCTTCAGGTCTACTTTACCCTTGGTTTGGGTCTGACCAGTATCTCGTTATTTTCATTGAGGAGATGTATCCAGTTCTAAAGGACAAAGTTAGTTCAATTGAGCAACCTATTGGTTCTAGATGCCTCAGTCTTGCCTCACCTCATACAGATATGGGCCATGATGGAGCAGCAAGAAATTAAAAAAAAAGGACTAAATGTTACACAAATATATTTTACTACTAAATATTATTTTAAAATCCCAAGATTGATCTCCATCAAGGTCTCTCGAGGACATGGATTCTAATTTTGTTTGTACATAAGAATCCTCCTTGACGTACATTTTTTTTTTGTTTTCTTATTTTTCTTCCTCTGTCTTGCAACCTCTTCTGGGAAACCAAGGAGGCTCAGATTCTCTTAGGATTCTGTGGTTTTTCAATTGAAAGTACCAACTGACTAGGGCTAATAATATCAGCATTTCCAATAATTGTTTTGGTTTTTTTTTTAACTCTCTTAAATGAATGTTTATTATCATCAAATGTTGGCTGAATGGGTCTTACCTTACTCCTTGTTTTAAAGCAAAAAAAGGGCATAAATGCCCATAAAATCAATTGTAAGCACTTGTTTTACATAACAAAAGAGACACAATACACAACTATGTTATTCTGGTAGCAGTAACAATAAAAATGTAATTATCACGTCTAAAAAAGCAGATATCTTTTATATCAATTAAATAATTTATGCAGTTTAATTAAAAATATTATTAATTTCCTGATTATAAATAATTATGGCATTTTTTAATAAACATATCTAATTCATCCTATTATTGTTAGAAATTAATTATCCCCACCAATGCAGCAATGGCATCCTGCGACTCAAAGGTTATAAATAATCTAGGAGTCCCCAAATGCGTAGTATAACTGTATATCAGGTTGAAATGAACATGAAGTAGTATAAATCAATCAAGAAGGGAAGGCTCTCACTTCTCTCACTCATGCCCCACTCTTGTGAGTGTCTCCTTTCCATCTCTGGCCTCCACAGTGTGAAAAAAGGAATGTGTCCGCTCCCACACAACCATCACTCCTACACAACCATCACTCCTGCATGTATGAAATAACTATGGAGGAGTACCTGTTCCACCCATAGATTTCTGTAGTGTCAGCGCATATAACTTATTAACTCATTCCTGCCCCCTCTGTGTATGATCATCACCCCTTTAAAACTGCCTGTATTGGGTTGGCCAAATTGCCCCTTTAATACACGGGACTCGAAAACACACCACATTAAAATTGTTAAAAACAAGAAAAGGTTACCAGCTTGCTGAGATTGATTTCTTTACTGAAGTGTTAATATAATCAAGAGTAACTAAGCTAACTGGTAGTATGGATCCCCTTTCATGGTGGGCTTTAGGCTAATGCCCCTTTAGTTCTTTGGATAATGCAGCAATTGTGAAAGAAGAATTTTGTAGGCCCCTTAATACCTAATTCAACACCCAATGTAAAAAGTGTATAAGCTCCTGTCAGCTGAGTTTGTAATAAATAAAAGGCACGAGCATGATGTTAATCCTGAAGAAGCCAAAAGGTAAAGTGCATTAGGAAATGTTTAGGTACTAAATGGTTACAACAATGAAAAAAAAAATATGTTCTATGCATGTGATGTAGGTAGTTCTGGGATGACTAGGAACAACTTTACAATATTCGGATGGGCTACATTGTAGACAACTTCTGGTGCCTGAACCCTGTGCAGTACTCAACTCCCACCAGCAGGTGTCACTACCCACAAGGGCTGCGCATCATTGCAGTTGCTTCTCTATGGTACATTACATTTCTTTGCTTTACCAGTGCAGGTGGTGTGCAGAGAATATTTTATCAATGTATAGTTATTCGGCTCCACAGTATGGCACATTTACGTTTTTACTAACATAGAATTTGATGGCAGATAAGAACCATTTGGCCCATCTAGTCTGCCCATTTGAAAGGGGGCCGAGAGTGGGCCGGACGTGGCAAAGAGTGGACAGAGAGAGCGCTCTTATTAGGGGGCTCAGTCATCGGCTTTGATACCTGGAGCCTCTAAAGTTGGCCCTTAGATTTCCTAAAAATTGGGATGCAACCATTGGCAGATACATTGTTCATTTTTGGAATCTTAGTAGGCTTATCTTTCCCTTTGGTGCAATGAAGCCCCGCGGCCCCGATTGGATGATAACCCAATAGTATTATTCCACATGCTAACACCATACTGCAGCTTCTCCTAAAGGGAAGCATGTTTCCCCATAAAGAATGTACATTAAATGTTATGGGGTTTGCGTATTAATTTTATTGCTCTATTTTGTAGCAGACAAGAAGAAAGAAAATAAAGCACAAAACAATTTACAAGGGGTTAAAGGTCCCATGATAATGTTAGTTAACCCGTGACCTTTCCCTGCCATGTAACACACACGCACACACATGTTTATTGCTTCATATTTTATTGTGTTGTACACGAGATTGGTTCTTTGTTTTGGAAACCATGTCCTTGTATATCCAAGACTCATATCTACAAATCTATCCGCCTGTCTACACACAGCCCAGAGTATTGATTCAGACTGGGTGCTAAAACAATCCCAGGGGTAACATAATAGGTTAACCAGTCTGAATACTAATACATTCCATGCCTCGCTTGCTTCACGATGATTTGCACACCCCTTTGAAAACAGCTTTTAAAGGGACATGGTCCACACATTTTAGTTTCTCCTGAACCCCTGAGCCATCACATTATTATTTTCCTATCCCGCTGCTTCATATCTTCTCTAGATGTTTGGTGCATGGTGGACAGTAAAGACCCAACGGGTCTTACTGGAGACACGAGCCAAGGTGAAATGGAAGATGTCGTAGGTAAAACCCTATAGCACTTGACAGTTTGACCATATGGCCCAGGGCTGGACTGGTGCTAATGAGATGGCTCTGGCACTTTAAGGCCAGCGGCCGCCTGATGACCTACGTGTGGTCTATGGCTGGATATGCTCATGTAGAATGTGGCCAGGCATACTCAACAGCAGATCAGGTGAGTGTGTGGAGCTGTTGGCCCACTTGGCATTGGCCCAGCGTGCCAGAAGGCCTAGGTCTAATAAGATCCATCTAGAGGCATCCATTGTAGAGGTCAAAATAGAAGTGCTGTAAACAAGTGTATGAATTACTGACCTAAGCAGGCAACATTTTGAAGACTTTGGGCTAATGGGGTAAGTAAAAAAAAAAGTGGTATGGTCCAGTCCTACCTAACCAACCCAACTGGGGCTGGGAAAAACTAGTAATGGATGCCTGCAGTAGACCCTCCAGACAAGACATGCTACAGGCATGTAGTGAAAGGCTATTCTAGGGTGTGTGGGCCAGGCAGAAGCTATACTGATGAGGAAGCAAGATGAAAAACGAGCTTGGAATTTCCAGATGTGGGAGGGACAGATCGGCTAAGTGATTATATTTACTGTGCGAGTCTATATGTGTATGAAAAGTCATTGATCACGGATAATTCCGCCATTAGATGAATTGTGTGATTGATTTGTAATGACCTTGGATTTGGGCCAGCGCTAAATGCTGATCTCTGAATAGCCCAGCGCTCTGTTACATCATACATCTTACTTAAAGTGATGACAACACCAATATGCTTAAAGCGACCAAAGAAATATGTATAGTACTGCCTGCCAGACACTGGAAAGCATCTTTGAAGCTGAAGATATCAATTTCTGTGAATAGAATTTGTTATATTGTTACCGGTATCAATGCATACATGATCCTTCAATGTAAAATGCCGCAAACGGAGGGCAAACGGTCACGCATGGTTCCATGGCCAGTTCTATGGAGATCACATGTAAGCGTGTAGAGAAAGACTACAATGGTCAGGGTTAAGAAGCCCAGGGACCACCACGATGGGGAAGGGGAGTTTCAAAGGCTTGGGCTTAAGCAGCTGACGTGAGAGAGAGGGACCTTGGGGGGGCCGAGTGGGCCGATCACTTTTACCCAGGGCCCCACTAATATTAATGATGGCCCTGGGGTTATTTCAGGGTATTAAGCCTTGCAGCAAGTGTAATTATTTAAAATGAAAAAAAAAATAAAATTTAAATTCACTTTTTTTTTACAGAAATTAAATTACATTTTTACTATATTTTAGGCAAATATCGTTATTCTGGAAATTATCTTTTTTTATGGGGTGACATTACGTGATCACAGAGGGGCGCATTTATTTTAGGGGGTGCTGCTAGAGGCATGAAAAGGGGACACGACTTTATTAAACACATAAGCCTTACTGAGGGGTATCAGGGGAGGAAAGACGCATAAAATATTAACCCTTTCATAGCCTGAAGATTTTATGTAGTGATTCGCCAAATGTATTAAACAGACAGCTCCTTCTCATGGAAACCTTGACTTGCATCTAAAGAGACAGACGAGTCACCTGCATTCAAGCAGGGATATCAGGCATGACATACTGGTAGCAAAAACACCAATTGGGAGTCTTTAGATATGGTCACAGCGGAGTAGAATAGGAACGAGTCAGCTCCAGACGGCGTGACCCCGGGAATCTGCCCTTTCACCCCGAGACTCAGGATCAAACTGGGATAGGTCTGGGAAAAGGATGTCAGGGGAGGAAATATTGATAGAGGAGGAAAGCGGGTCAGTGGGATTTCGGTCCCACAGTAGAAATCTTAGATTCAGGAGCCGTATGCCTATCCAATGCATGTTTAACCCCTTCATTTTCGCGTGACGTGCCCGGGCCGTCAATTGTCATTAAGGGGTTAAACTCCCGCACTGTATAACCTCTACCACTTCTGCTGGGTGGCTGTTCTTTTTTTTTAGTAAATCTAGCAGCCTCTCAGTTGCATGACACAGCGTAACAGTTTTTTGTAATGTTTGTGTATTTTTATTATGTAGGTAAACATCTGTAAAATAAAAAACAAACAAACGGATTGTGTTGCTGTTGTGTTGTATGCGTACAGCATAGAAGGTTTCCGTGCAGTGATATTTTTCCTCCCCTTGTTCATCGGACGGGCAGGTGCAGCGGGCTGCGGTCCCTTTAAGAACCTGCCAGGGATCTGTACCGGGTGTAAAGGGAGAAGTTCACCGGAAGAAAGGAGAGAGAGAGGGAGAGAGGGATGGAGAGGGAGGGAAGGTGAACTTGTTAGAGACAAGCAGAGAATAGAAGGGGAGGCAGCGTAGGGGAGAGGGGGCTGCAGAGGGTGGGACAGGCAGGATCACAGACACACTGCATGGAGGGAGTGACAGGGGAGGAGGGAGAGTGCTGGGGAGGAATCACACAGGTCTTACTCCGGGAGGTGACTCAGTGGGGAGAGGAGGCAGGGGCAGGAGCGCGATCAGCACCAGGGACAGAACCAGCACCGGGCGTGATCAGGACCCACGCGGGGGCACGGAGCGCCATGGCCACGGTCACTGTCCTCTTACTTCTCGGGATGTGTCTGTCTGGAGCCGCCTTTAACGTGGACACCCGGTTCCCGGTGATTAAGGAAGCGGGGATCCCCGGGGGCATGTTCGGCTTCTCGGTGTCACTGCACCGGCAGAATGAAGGGGAGCAGCGGTACCTGTAAGTAGCTGGGTATGGGGCAATAAGTGTGTGGGGGGTAACAAGTGAACTTGTGGATAGGGTGGGGGCAAGAGCACCCTGGAGATGGGGTAAGTGAGGGTAAAGTGTGGGCAGAAGTGGCACATGGGGGTAGCTGGGTGGCACAGGTGGGCAAAAGGGGAGTGTTTGGGGGTTTTATGGACAGAGGTGGAAGAATAACTGATGTGGGCCGAGGGTTCTTGGAAGTGATGCGGACATCGAGGAACCTGGCGGTTATTGGGGTATTTCCTGGGTTATGGGTGCCTATGGGTGATGTTTTACCGGTACCTGGGGTGGGCTGGGTAGTTGATGTGGTACCGGTTCCTGGAGTAGGCTGGGTAGTTGATGTGGTACCGGTTCCTGGGGTGGGCTGGGTAGTTGATGTGGTACCGGTTCCTGGAGTAGGCTGGGTAGTTGATGTGGTACCGGTTCCTGGAGTAGGCTGGGTAGTTGATGTGGTACCGGTTCTTGGAGTAGGCTGGGTAGTTGATGTGGTACCGGTTCCTGGGGTGGGCTGGGTAGTTGATGTGGTACCGGTTCCTGGGGTGGGCTGGGTAGTTTATGTGGTACCGGTTCCTGGAGTAGGCTGGGTAGTTGATGTGGTACCGGTTCCTGGAGTAGGCTGGGTAGTTGATGTGGTACCGGTTCCTGGGGTGGGCTGGGTAGTTGATGTGGTACCGGTTCCTGGAGTAGGCTGGGTAGTTGATGTGGTACCGGTTCCTGGAGTAGGCTGGGTAGTTGATGTAGTACCGGTTCCTGGGGTGGGCTGGGTAGTTGATGTGGTACCGGTTCCTGGGGTGGGCTGGGTAGTTGATGTGGTACCGGTTCCTGGAGTAGGCTGGGTAGTTGATGTAGTACCGGTTCCTGGGGTGGGCTGGGTAGTTGATGTGGTACCGGTTCCTGGGGTGGGCTGGGTAGTTGATGTGGTACCGGTTCCTGGAGTAGGCTGGGTAGTTGATGTGGTACCGGTTCCTGGAGTAGGCTGGGTAGTTGATGTAGTACCGGTTCCTGGGGTGGGCTGGGTAGTTGATGTGGTACCGGTTCCTGGGGTGGGCTGGGTAGTTGATGTGGTACCGGTTCCTGGAGTAGGCTGGGTAGTTGATGTAGTACCGGTTCCTGGGGTGGGCTGGGTAGTTGATGTGGTACCGGTTCCTGGGGTGGGCTGGGTAGTTGATGTGGTACCGGTTCCTGGAGTAGGCTGGGTAGTTGATGTGGTACCGGTTCCTGGAGTAGGCTGGGTAGTTGATGTGGTACCGGTTCCTGGGGTGGGCTGGGTAGTTGATGTGGTACCGGTTCCTGGAGTAGGCTGGGTAGTTGATGTGGTACCGGTTCCTGGAGTAGGCTGGGTAGTTGATGTAGTACCGGTTCCTGGGGTGGGCTGGGTAGTTGATGTGGTACCGGTTCCTGGAGTAGGCTGGGTAGTTGATGTGGTACCGGTTCCTGGAGTAGGCTGGGTAGTTGATGTGGTACCGGTTCCTGGAGTAGGCTGGGTAGTTGATGTAGTACCGGTTCCTGGGGTGGGCTGGGTAGTTGATGTGGTACCGGTTCCTGGAGTAGGCTGGGTAGTTGATGTGGTACCGGTTCCTGGAGTAGGCTGGGTAGTTGATGTGGTACCGGTTCCTGGAGTAGGCTGGGTAGTTGATGTGGTACCGGTTCCTGGAGTAGGCTGGGTAGTTGATGTGGTACCGGTTCCTGGAGTAGGCTGGGTAGTTGATGTGGTACCGGTACCTGGGGGAATAGTTGTGGATTATGAGAGGATGGGGGGGTATGTCGGATTAATGCGGCCAAAATTGGTATATGAGTTATGTGAGCGAAAGGTGGTACCGGGCAGTAATGTGGGTACACAGGTAGCTAAAGTTAATATAGGGGACAGTACCGGGTCTGGCGCCCAACACAAGGAGTATGGTGGAAGTACCCACTGGGGGCACCGAGGTGAATTTAATGCCCCCCCCCGGATAATATTTAATATTTGGGGTAAAAGAAGGGTTAATGGGTACATGCTGCGAAAGGGCAGGGCGAAGGCTAAGGTTCTGTACCCAGCCGTAGAGAGGCTTAACTTGGTCCCGTCTAGATGGCCGGCGCATACAACGTCCATAGAGTGCTCTGGTGAACGTGGGGTTAATGAGCGCTGTTCTCTTGGTGTTTGGCCAGGGAGCGGCTGAAGGCACAACGTTCTGCAGGAGAATAGAAGCCTCTGGCCTCCCTCCCCCCCCTCTACATCACACCTGCAGATAAGAAAGTTTTATATCCCTGCAGGGCGGGGTGTGCAAACACGTATGTACAGCGGCCCGTTCACACAAATCCGCGCATGTCACTGGGTACAGCACCGAGTACATGCCTGCAGCCAAGGGACACCTTGTTTAAAGAACTGAGATTGGAGGCCGCCCCCCCCCCAAAAAAAAATACCCCTACTACTCCACGGAAGAGCATATTATTATTATTATTATTATATATTGCACCATCAGATTCCGTAGCGCTGTACAACGGGTAGACAGGACATAAGTAGTATATAACATAATTTGACCATCCAGCCCATTAAGCCAAGTCCCTATCCTCATGCATGTTTAAATTCCCCCACTGTATTAGCCTCTACCACTTCTGCTGGGAGTCTGTTCCACTCATGTACTAATCTCTCAGTGCATGTAAATCCAAGACTTTTGGTAAAAGCCACACTATAGAAATTAGCAAATGGGTCACCATCAAAGCTTTTAAGCTAATAAATTACTGTAAAGTATCGGTAAGCGACGGAAGTATTCATTATTATCGATTGGCTGGTATTTCCAGGTTTACCCCCATTAATTGCAGTTTATGCGCTAATGCTCGTTGCCGTATGAAACATGGCGGCCAGTCATATCTATCGTATGAAACATGGCGGCCGGTCGTATCTATCGTATGAAACATGGCGGCCGGTCGTATCTATCGTATGAAACATGGCGGCCGGTCGTATCTATCGTATGAAACATGGGGGCCTGTCATATCTATCGTATGAAACATGGCGGCCGGTCATATCTATCGTGTGAAACATGGCGGCCAGTTATATCTATCGTGTGAAACATGGCGGCCAGTTATATCTATCGTATGAAACATGGCGGCCGGTTATATCTATCGTATGAAACATGGCGGCCAGTCTTGTGTCTCGCAATTTTGATTTAGAATTTAAAATTAAAAAAAATTGACTTTAACCAAAACCTCCAAGTCTTACAATCCCTTTTTAGCCTCGTATGGAGTGACGCTATAGGCATAAGCTATAGGTAAAGGGATACCTGTCTGTGTAGGTGCCCTCGGAGTGCGTTTAATACCCAGTTCCTGTAAGGCATTCCACGAATTCCTGTGCGTATACGCACATCTCCTCCCTGATGATACATACCTCTCCTCTCTGTATATTCATACCCCGGGGGGGGGGGGGGGGGGGCGGGGGCTGTGAGAATTCCTCCCCTCCGGCTATACATTATGCCCACGGTATATACGCTCCACATAGGGACTTCTTCCAAGACATTCTGCTTTGTTTGTAAGTTGAAGTTGGGTTTCAGACACTTCTCCCCAGTTTAGGCTCCTACTGTATTCTATAGGATCCATACATCAGCTGGAGAAAGACTGCCTATAGAATAACCTAAAGATATTTACTGCCATGTTTGGGGGGGCAAATTCACAATAAGTCGTCCAGACCTGACAGTTTGAGAAGGGTCTCAGCTCGACAGCAGAACAGACTAAATCCCCTGCTTAGGTTTAGGGCAGACCCCCTTTTTGGAATATCATTTAATTTTAAAGGAAACCCCCCCCCCTTATATATAAAAAAAACAAAAAAAACAACAACATGCAGCTTTAGAGTTGTTTTTAATAAATAAAAAAATAAAAATATATCTAAAAAAAATGATAGTAAATAAATAAAAAATATAAATAAATAAAACAAATATATCTAAATAAATAAATAAAAATATATATATATATAATAAAAAATATATATATACAAAATCGGAAACAATCGGAACGTCCAGCCTTCTTGGACATCATGGAGAATACAAATTAACAACAAGAAAAAAATT
Source organism: Spea hammondii (assembly GCA_029215755.1). NCBI lineage: Eukaryota > Metazoa > Chordata > Amphibia > Anura > Pelobatidae > Spea > Spea hammondii. The sequence continues at coordinate 26,336,446 of JARDYJ010000013.1, forward strand.
TGAATTACTAAAAAAGTCTGTATGGTAACGGGTCCGAAATTCCAGCAGACAAGCGCTAACCTGTACGCCTCTGACTACATAGTGCTGAGTAAAGTGGGAACAAGTTACAACCCCCCCGCCGCCCTTCCTCTGGTTAGCCTAAGTGAGAAAGTAATGACTAAATCAAGTGTTTCTTGCCAAAAATAATGTAACAACCATGTGATAGAAAATATGGCAACGTTAGACCCGGTTTGGGGAAGGATTGGTGAAGGGGCGGGGCGGTGCTGGGGGTATAAGGGGCAAAAGTTACCCCGGGTAATGTCAGCAGGGTATTCGCCAGCTTAAGCCCCCCCGTTTCCCACGGGATCCGGACCACCTCCTGTTTTTTGGAAGTTTGGTGTGTTAGGTGGGGTGGGAACATCAAACGGCTTCCACCTTGTTTGTGTTGACGGAGAGGCTTCTGTCAGTGTGCTCAGCACTCACAGCTGGTTTAGCACAGTCAGAAGAGGTACTAATACCCCAAACTCAGGATTTACCTCTTTAACCAAAATGACAAAAAAATTTCTAAAACTGTTAACCAGTAGTTGCCTGAGTTGTTCATAAATGAGATATGTGATAAGCGCCGTAATCATCGCCCAGGGGTTACCCCCGGGACCTCAGGGGTGTCGCCATCTGAACTTGGTGGGATTCCTGCTTCAGGAGTGGATTCTTTTTAGTTAGATTAACCCTTCTCTGTCGCTGCTCTGTGCCAATCGCTCCATGGGCTCCCCCCCCCAGAATCAAACTCAGACTCCTGACCCTAACCTACAGAGCCCCTAACATCTCCGCACCCCCTTATTATACTCCTTAAATCTCTACCCTCCTGTCCAAACGCACCCCTAACCGCCCTCCTCGTTCCTCTCATGGCGTCCGTCTCTCTTCTGCCGCCATTACCTCTTCCAGCTCCCGGATTCACGATTTTTACCCCTTCTCTGGAATTCCCTTCCTCGCTCCGTCAGACTTTCACAGATCTCTCTGAAACGTACAACCTTTCCCCCTAACACACTCAGCCGTCATCCTAATCGAGCCAACTGAACGACCAACAACCTCTACGCGACATCCGGACCCCATCAGCTCATCCGCATCCAAGCCGTTCCCTCCTACTGTCTCGCCTCCCCCTCAGCCACCGACTAGATTGTCAGCTCCTAAGAGCGGGGCTGTCTTCTCCTTCTGGACCAGTTTGTAACTGTTTGTGATCTGATTGTAACCGGGGTGTCTAAGGCACAAGGGGCTTTAGGCTGTATTACCATCCTGCCTGGAACCTTTCTTTGCTCCATTTGGGGCTTTTGTCTGTTTTTTTTTTTTTGTTTTTTTTTGGAGAGGACGTAGTAGCGCGCATTTTTCGGATGCCATCAGGGGGGGTTTTGCCCCCCCCCTCCCCTGCTCCATAGGCCAATCTTCCCTCTAGCCTGCAGAGCCTCAGATTAATGTAATAGAAGCGAGCGAGACCAAAAAACAAATTCTACTGACCAGACAAACCTCGCTCGGCCTAGAGAGGATCGCACTTCAAGTAATTAACTGCGGCTGAGCCATCTTTCCCATTTACTTAATAGAATCTAGTTATTATTATTATTGTTTATTATTTATGGTTTTAGATAGCGCCCGCATATTCCGTAGCGCTGTACAAGGCGTAGCTAATATCTTTAAGACGGCAGAACCCCAGACACGGCAGCGAGGGTGGGGGAAGGATGGTCTGCATGGTTCAGCGCCAAGACCCAATTTAGGGATATGAGCAAATGCCCCGAACATCTGCCTTCCTGTGATAAGAAATAAAATAAAATAAAAAAAAATAAAAAAAAAACTTCATTTTTTTTACGTAGAAAATAAATGATATTATTTATGGCTGGAAAGACGGACTTGGAGGACAGCAGCTAATAATATGCGATTGGCGAGTACTGATGCACGGAGCGGCCTTCCAGGAGAGTTGGCATGGCTTGCCAGGCGAAAATAAAATGTAGAATAAATTAAAAAAAATGTAAAAGTCCCCCCCCCCAAAAAAAAAATAAGCATGCACCTAATTCATTCGATAGATTTATAAAAAAACAAAACAATTTTAACCATTTCTGTGCCACTGTGGTCATCTACCTATTGCAAAGCAATTTTTTTCCCCAGCATACATCTGATGCCTTTTCCATTATTATTATTATTATTATTACTATTATTTATTGTTTTATATAGCGCCATCAAACATCATAAACGTGGTATACAGCCGGTGCATGGAGCGAGGAGGAGGGCTACCATGTGCCCTGGATGCCCCCGGCGTAGCGAGTCACATGGCAGAGATATGTTAAAGTCCGATGACCCGTTAGGAGAAGGTTAAGGTATCTGGGCAGTCGTCGTGCGCTCTCTCTTTGAATTATATTAAACTATATATTCAGGTAGTGAAACCCGCGTGCGGTCAGCGAAGCCGTTCACCTTCTTGATTTCAGATGTTTTTCACCTCCCTCCCGCCTTCATCCGTCTGGCGTTTCTGTAGCCCTGGGCTCGTCAGCTGATATCGTGCTCGGACATGCATGCAGAGGGGTGACAGAGCTCAACACATTGCTGCACAGCACTGAGCGCTTGGCTCTACAATTTCTGTGTGCACAGCGCTCAGTGCAGAGTATGTGGCTGCCACTGTCAGATGTTCCCTTTGCCATATACACAGCGCTCAGTGCAGAGTATGTGGCTGTCGCTGTCAGATCTCCCTATGCCATATACACAGTGCTCAGTGCAGAGTATGTGGCTGTCGCTGTCAGATCTCCCTATGCCATATACACAGTGCTCAGTGCAGAGTATGTGGCTGTCGCTGTCAGATCTCCCTATGCCATATACACAGTGCTCAGTGCAGAGTATGTGGCTGTCGCTGTCAGATCTCCCTATGCCATATACACAGTGCTCAGTGCAGTGTAGGAGGCTGTCAGTGTGCCATATACGCAGAGCGCAGTGCAGAGTAGGTTGGCTGATTAGGACGGGCCGTGTTATCCTGCCGAAGCTGGGTCGAGGTGAATGTTGGCAGAACGGCGGGAGGTGAGGCTTCACGCTCTGTACATTGTACCGGTGCTGTGTAAACACGTTTAGGTCGCGCATGTGCTGCACACACACGTCAGGGACTGTTAGCGAGAGACAGGCGGTTGGCAGCGTCTCATCCTGTCCCGAGCTGTGATTTATTTAGCAGTCATATCCTGGTGACGTGAAGACGGCTTTTTCCTGCCCTAACTGGCCGGTGGAAGTCGTGGCCCGTGCAGCTCGACGTGTGTGCATGGCATGGTGTGGCAGTATACCACATGCTGCGTAGCGTGCCGTCACAGCGTGAGCAGAAACGTGGGACAAAGGCTTCAGAGAATGTTCCATCCGCGCCGTTAATGCGTTGACTCCATCGGTCCAGACTTGGCTCTCCAGCCCTGGTTGGGTCATCCACTTATTGCCCTCAGCAGAAGGCTTGTCTGGAACCCACCAGTACTTCGCACCCCTACTTTGATCCGGGTGGCCCCGTGTCTTCTAGGGTCCTGGATAAACCGTGTCTCCCCTCCCCTGCCTGCACTGGCTTACATACTTAGGAAGGGACTGGGTGGGGGCGCCCCCTACACGCAGCTACCAAGGTCACCAACCCACCTACTTGACTCCTAATTCCTGGAACGTCTTCCTGGTCGCCACATTCTTGAGAAGTTAGTCAGTTCCTCTCGCGGTTCATGAATGGAGGCTCCCGACACACCTGCCCCCTCTGCATATAACTGGTGCGGAAGCTGGCATTGCCCCTGCCTGCCCGGGCGCGGTGGGATGAGTATTACCCCCGGCTTCCTCTGAGTCACCCCGCCATTCCAGACACAACGCTTGTGTGTTCATGGTGTCACCCCCTGCAGATCCTTTCCCAAGTAGACCCCTAAACCTTGAACCATTAACCCCTCACACAAACAACACTTTTATGGACTGATATTTAACTCTTTGAAAGCAAACGGCACGTGACCCTGCGCCCAGAGACACCATAAGCTGGAAAGTAAAGCTCAGCTGGTGTCCACGGCTCGCTTCGGTCCTCAGGAGACAGTGACCCTGGTTACTGCAGGGCCGACTGATACGTTTGGACCTCGCAGATCGTCCTGGAAATGAATCCTGCGCGTGGATCACAGCCGGGGAAGAGAATGCCAGCGCGGGGCAGGAAGGGGTTAAATGGGGTACGGTTCTGCAGGTAGATGGGGAAGTTTCCCAGCCTGTGCCGGATCTACTGATTTAAAGCAGGAGACCTCTGTATAAACAGCGTGAGGATGGTGCAGACAGAGACGGGTGGGTGAGGGGGAGGGAAAGCGAGCCTGGGAATGAGAGAGAGGACGGAGGATGTAAGGGAAGGGGGGCTCATAGGGGGTTGAGTCGCTTAATAGTGAAACGCGCTCGTCTCTCCGCATTAAATATAAAGGACGCAGGACTTGCTGCTAGTCATCTTTATCTTATGGATTTGTGAGAGTAAGGGAGAGATGTCCATCCTCCCAGCGGACTACAATTCCCACCATCTCTGGGGGGGGGGGGTCAGACTCGTCACCGCCCGATGCTTCTGTATAAATGTAACAAGTTGTTTGTTATCAGATGTTGCTTTTTTTATGTGTTGTTTTTTGTGTGGTTTTGTTTTGATACATTTTATTCTTTTGATAAATAAAGGTTTCAGACAAAGAATTATCACACCTCTTACTGAAGGTTTTAGACTCTCTATATTAATATTATACCCCTTTCTGTGTCATCATACCCCTCTATGTATTATTATACCCCTCTCTGTGTCATCATGCTCCTCTCTGTATTATTATACCCCTCTCTATGTCATTATACCCCTCTATGTATTATTATACCCCTCTCTATGCCATCATACCACTCTATGTATTATTATACCCCTCTCCGTGTCATCATACCACCCTCTGTATTATTTTACCCCTCTCTGTATTATTATACCCCTCTCTATGCCATAACGCTACTCTCTGTAATATGATGTCTTATCATATAGCATGCATATCCTGTAATAAGTCAAATGGCAGCTCCCCTCCGGGTTATAACATGCCAGGAATAGTTTCTTGGTCATATAAAACGTGCCCGCGTCAGACGCACCCCAAGGTGAGGCATCGGGTGGAGTTAAAAAAAAAAAAAAGTATCGCTTCCAGCTTTCATTATATAACCCGATTCCCTACTTAATATTTATTCATTAATTAATGATTTTTAATGGAAATGATTTGTCTTGGAGCCGCCTCTGATCCAAATCCTCTATACTATAACTCTATAGAGTAGTATTTTTAGGGCAAATGAACCTTTGCTGGCAGATCGGCCCCATCCGGCCCCTGTCTAATCTGCCCGGTTCTCCTGCTGTAAAGATTCAAACTTTAATCAGTCGTTGGTCTCGTCTTAGATTCAGGAGCCGTATTCCTATCCCATGCGTGTTTAATACCCTCTACCACTTCTGCTGAGAGGCTGTTCCACTTATCTACCCCCCCAGTAAAGTAAAACATCTAAACATTTTTTTTTACAAAAGAAGCCTAGAATAGACCATTCTTTATTCTTTATTATAGTGTTACAAAATGGGAAACTATATTCAGAGAAAACTGTTTTTTTTTATATTCTGGTGCTTTTTCATGGTCTGTAGCAGCATGCCTGCCCCGAGGAGTCGCTTTTCCCTTCCTCCATGCCATGTAGGCAGAAATCCATAAAGAAAATAAAGCTTCTGTTTTGTTTTCATTATTTGAAAAGGCATGCAAGGTATTTCTAACGCTTAAGTAATTTTTTAGTGATACCCCCCCCTTCACTTAACCCTTTACACACTACCCCCAAGGTTTGGCCAATTCCATGCATCAAATTTATACTACTGGTTTAACCCACCCGGTTATTTATAATACTGGCAGGTCAGTAACCTCTACTGGGGTCAAATGGGGTCAGACAGAGAATTTAATAAAGAATATTATTCATTATTCTCTATTATGTGCAATATGTGATTCTGGTGTAAAGTTTTAAAAGTGGTCTTATCACCTTAGCAACCAAGTCCCTGCTGATTTTTTTTATTACTAAAAGCAGCGTTAGAAATATCATTCCTAGTGCCGATGTTTGGAATAATTCCATTCATGTTTTTTTTTATTCCAGGGAATGCTTAATTGTCATGTGACACAAAAGCAGGCACTGCTTGCCATAGACCATTAGACCGTAGACTATTTTATATGGTTTTCTATGATTAAACCTTTCGAAAAAAAACCATAATAAAATAACAGGGACATATTAGCTTAGCATGGTACACAGAGCAGTTTGTGGTTTGTCTAAGTGGAACAGCATCTTTAAGATATTTTTATTTTTGGTATTTTTAGGCTTTCTATTGAGTTTTTTTTAAATAACATAAACATCCTGTTTATCAATCAGTCTTTATTTTTTAATGGCTAAATAATTATTTGAATTAACAAACATACATTCTCTTAGAAATGTGCATTTTATTCAACAAATTTAATTCATTTCGAAGAAATTAGATGCTATATATATATATATATATTATTTTTTTTTATTTTTTTTTATTTATTTATTTTTTTCTATCTGCATTGTACTTTTGTCAGGATATTTAATTAAGAAATTAACCATTTTTTATTTTATTTTTTTTGCTAAAAAAACGTTTTTAAAAAGTTTTCACATTTTATGTTTTTTTTTTTTGTGATCTAACTTGCTATACAGGAAATCTAATAGAATTTTTCTTGCAATAAAATTTGCATAGAATTTGTTTTCCTAAAAGATTCACTTTTTTGATCTGTTGTGTTTCTTTGGGCGGCCAATGGGAAGCGAGCAGGGCAGTAATTCTTCAGGCAAACATGACATTTCGGATAGTTTGTATAGCCAAACTCACACGGCCTCGCTATCTTCACAGCAATGTCTGTATTTACTGGAATCAACCCTGGTTACCCGCCGGCTACACACAAACACCAGGGAATCTGTGTAAAGTATACAATGTAATGAAGCATCGTTTTTTGTATGCCGTTTGTCTTCAATATATTGTATTTTGATGAAAACGTAGTGTTTTTTGTGAATTAACATCCAGAGGATCCGTGACACTGCCCAGCAGCATTTTAACATCAGGGCTGTCCAAGGTGGCCCTAAATGACAAATGTGCTGCCGGCCATCTGCGTCCAGCCACAGGACTATTTAACTTGGGCGCTGACCCCACGACACCCACCCCCCGCACCCCCTTCATGGCCGCCATCTTTATTGCAGAGCGGCAGGATATGACTTCATATACTGGCGCTCCATGTGTCTCGGGACATAGAGGTGGAGCCTAAAGTAGGCAGAGTTCTGTGGTGCTGCGTGGCTCCACCTACTTTAGGCTCCACCCCTTCTTTCCTGGCTCGTCGGAAGCTTATTTACCAGCGTTTAGCGGTGCGTGCCTCTCTGACATGCACAGCTTACCTGCAATGCTGGCTGTGCATAGTGTAATGTATTGTGCATAGACAGTGTTTGGGACGGTCCCATCGAATTTGGGACTGTTGGCAGGTATGTAAAGGCGTACATTGCCTTTTAAAGCAGTCTTTGGAGGCTATGCTGACTCGGCATAGAGTAAACGGGTCGGTTGGGGAGATCAGAGATCTTTATAATAACTGGCCCATTGATCAGCGACACATCGAGGGGCCTTATTGCCCAATATGATGATCTGCCCTGTGGTTTTGCGGCAGACGGACTGCTGTCCCTGGACCTGCCCCCTGCCCGACCCTGCCGAGAAACAGGTACCCATGGGGGGGCTTCAGGCAGACTCAGAAGGGCTGCTAAATTTAACACTTTTACATGAAATACAATATTTATATTCTGCATGAAACCATTGTTACCATAGAAACTGGAAAAGCTTTCTCTGGTGTCTCCGTGTTGTTTTTACCCAAATGAAACCTTCAGGAGAAACAATAAAGAGACGGATCTGTGACGGCTTATTTTTCTACGCTAGAGATTAATATTTAGGAGAACGTCACGTTTAGGGGGACACATCTGGTCCAACAGAGTCAGAGGGTATCGGTGAGAACCAAGCCCAGTTGATTTTAGGACTGAACCAGGACTCGACGCTCCCCTTTACGTTTTCAATGATCTGTAATTGTTCGTCTGCGCAGAGCTCCGGCGTTAGTTTATACATGGATGGCCCTGGTCTGCTTCATGTCACGTTAGTAAGCGCCGGCTTAATGACATCTGACGCCGCATCTTATCTGTTCTCTGTACAGGCTGCTCTCGGGAGCCCCGCAGGACGCCGCTCCGCCAAACATAAATGCTAACAGGACGGGGGCGCTGTACGCCTGTCCCATTACCACTTCAACCTCGGACTGCTTCAGGGTCTCCATCGACCAGGAAAGTAAGTCCAGGATCAAAACTACTTAATACTAAACGTTTATCCTTTAAATTAACATTTTCTTTGTGTTCACTGACTCCCCCTCTGTAGTAACCTCTACCACTTCTGGTGGGAGGCTGTTCCACTTAGCTACCATCCTCATATTAAAGTAAAACTTCTCTAATGTTGATTGGCCGAAAAGGACCTGTAGAGAAGGGCACTGAATACTTGAGTTTTGACACTAGAGGTTATATAGTGGATTTTAGGACAGTTATCTTCTGTTCATTAAGGTGGGTTTGTCTTTAATTCCCCAACAGGTGATCCTCAAAAAAACATCATCGAGAACATGTGGCTGGGAGTGACGGTGGAGTCACAGCGAGACGGGGGCCGCGTGCTGGTAAGCAGATGATGCCTGGATTATATATTATAATAAATCACCTTAATCGAGTGCCAGATTCTTACCGACTTCCTACCCCCTCAGTAGCCACCTACCCTGAACACATCGCCCCTCCAGTCCCACCTCCCCTATTTAGATAGATCTATCTCTACCTAAGTGGCCACAAATTCAAAAACTCCACCCACTTCTGTCCATTATCCAATCACGTCATGTTGTACCCAATGCCTATACACCCAGTCCCCGCTACAAACCCTTTTTTGGTGGAACATATCCCCACCCATGCCATTGCCTTGTTACTGGATTACCAGCCCTGGACGGGAATGGGGGATATTAAGAGGGTAACTCTTAGTTCAGGGGTGTCCAACCTGTGGCCCTCCAGCTGCTGCAGGACTACATCTCCCATACTCCTCTGCCAGGTCCTTAGCTGAAAGAGCAGTATGGGAGATGTAGTCCTGCAGCAGCCGGAGGGCCGCAGGTTGGACACCCCTGTCTTAGTTGATCGCAGTACAGCCCTGCGGCGGAGCTTTTCCCGGAAGCCTAGTAATCACATTTACACACGCGGCGCATACTAATACATTGTGTTTTTATTAATATCCTGGAATGGTTCCAGAGAATCCATTTTCTTCCTCCGTCCCATCAGCGTTCTAATCAAATGTTTGCATCTTAATTATGCCAGTTACATTGTGTCATGTTGCTAATTGCCGTGCCAATCATTACATCATAAACTCTCCCGCATCATCTTACTGAAAACAGCCTGACATCTGCGGCGCATCATAATCAACATAAAGTCTGGGATAAGACTGCAGGATGGACGGCTACGGAATATAAATATACGGAATGTATATGTAACCAGAAGACGTGTGTATATATATATATATATATATATATATATATATATATTATAAATATAAATATTATTTATGTATTTATATAACGCCAACAATTTACACACCGCTTAAATATATATATATATATATATATATTATATATTTATATTATGCGTTTAAATTTATTTTAAGCCTCTGATTAAGAATATGTTGCATTCTATAAATGGCTGGTAAACGTCAAGCGAACAAATAAATGTATAAAGCTTCCGAGTTAGGAGAATCGGCAGTGTCTGGTTTTTTCCCCCCATTGTGTTGTTGGCATAAATATATATATTTGTGGCATTAAACCTGTTCTTCCACTCTCTGCCAGGGCCGGTGCAGTATGCGTAAGCAGTTGAACAATGTCTCTGCGAGTGCAGAGGGGATCATGGGACGTTGGCATGGCCCCCAGGGCAGATAATTCTGGGACATTGCCATTTCCGGTTAGGATATAAACGTAGGATATTAACCCTGCGCAGGACAGGACCTTGATAAAGTGTCAGAGACTAGAATGATGCGCAAAGTTTCAAAAGTTTGGGGTCACTTAGAAACTTTCTGGTTATTGAAAGAAAAGCACATTTTGTCCATTAAAATAACATGAAATGAATCAGAAATGTTGTAAATGACTACTGTAGCTGGAAACGGCTGATTTTTTATGGAATATCTTCATAGGTGTACAGAGGCGCTTTATCACTCCCATCACTCCTGTATTGCAAAGGCCCTTTATCACTCCCATCACTCCTGTATTGCAGAGGCACTTTATCACTCCCATCACTCCTGTGTTCCAATGGCGCGTTGTGTTCACTGATCCAAGTATAAGTTTAAAAGGATAACTGATGGTTAAAAAATCCTTTTGCAATTATGTTACAGCCAGAAATGTCCTTATTTTCCATGAAAACAGCCAAGTGACCCCAAACTTTTGAACGGCAGCGTGTTTCTGGGGAAATGACACGGCGTAGCTAAGCACAGGGCATTGTATTACGTTGGCATTCAGTGTGAGGCAGAGTGTGGTGATAACGGCACGTTGTACGTTGAAATAATCCTCCATTGATTCCCTTGCCAGGTATGCGCCCATCGGTACACAGCCGTGCAGTGGTCCGGCAACGAGGACCAGCGTAGGATGATCGGGAAATGCTACGTACGAGGAAACAACTTAGAATTCAACGACGAGGATGACTGGCAGACGTATCACAACGAGCTGTGTAATTCCAACACCGACCACGAGCGCACGGGCATGTGCCAGCTGGGCATCAGCGGGGGCTTCACCAAGAACATGCTGTACTTTGGAGCCCCGGGGGCATATACCTGGCAGGGTGAGGCAGATCGACTCTCGAGTAGCTGATCTCACCCCGCGAAATGCGATTATTTCCTGTATCCAAACCAAACTACCTTTCCATTAAGTCCATGGATGTTTGGAGCTTCTGGACCTGCCCGGCTCTACTGTCCATTTATAATACTTTTGGCTCTTTTCAGGCACCGATTACATCCTACAAAGAGACACAAACTGGGACATGAAGGAAATCTCGTACCCCAGCAATAAGCAGCACAATATTTATTTGGGTAACAGCTTTATCCTATTTCTCCCCGTTTCCTGGCTCTCCTTTTCCATGGTCTCGATTTTTGAGCCCACCCTCGCCTATCCGTCTGTTTTCGTAGTTGTGCCCCTATGTAGCAGCTGGATATGTTGCTAAATATTTTAGGGTCCTCAGGTACGATAACCCCCCCTCGATCCGTCTTGATGAGCAGCTGGGGGGTGGTGTGTATGGTCCCCAGGAACATAGCGGGGGATTTAGGACATCTGTCACGCTCCACACATGATCTCCGCAAGCCACCCATTTGTCACCAAAGTCTCCTTACGATCAAATGTGTTTTCCTCGCTCCGGTTACTCTCTTTCTTCCTTACTTCCTTTCATCTCACAGAAAGGAGCAGATTAATAGAAAACTGACGCCATTCTCTGTAATTAGCGATTATTTTCCTTTGCCACTCCTCATCTCTGTCCCTCCTTACAGGATACACATCGCAGGTCGGCACCGGGGTGCTGCACAAGGACCAGGTCACGGTGGTATCCGGGGCTCCTCGCTGGGAACACAAGGGGGCAGTGTTCCTGCTGGACGTGCAGGGGGACACTATGGAGGTCAGGACTGTCCTGACTGGGCAGCAAGTGGGGTCCTACTTTGGCGGTGCCATCGCTCTTGTCGACATTAACAATGATGGGTAAGTAACAGACAAATTTACATTACTGTCTGCAGTAGAATCTTAGGATCGCTTTATCTCTGTTTTGTACCATTGTCGGATTCTCACTTTATTAAGTCCTTTCCCTCTCACTTCTTGCCCACAGTTTGCAGGACGTCGTCGTAGGAGCCCCCTATTACTTTGACCGCAAGGAGGAGGTGGGGGGAGCAGTCTACATTTATGCCAACGAGGCAGGGTATTTCAAAGACGAGCCATCGCTGGTACTTCGAGGTCCTAGCGCTTCAGGTTTTGGATTCGCTTTGGCAAACATCGGTGACATCAATCAGGATGGATTCACAGGTAAGAACCATCTCTAAGAGCAATGAAAGCAGTTAAAGGGAGGGGTTATATGGAGTAATAGGAGGAGTTATGGGGAGGCGTTATATGGAGTAAGGATGAGTTATAGGTAGAGGTTATATGAAGTAATAGGAGGAGTTATGGGGAGGGGTTATGTGAGTAATAGGAGGGGTTATATGAAGTAATAGGAGGAGTTATGGGGGGGTTACATTGGGTGATAGGAGGGGATATGTGAGTTATGGGGGGGTTATAGGGAGGGGTTATATGAAGTAATAGGAGGAGTTATGGGGAGGGGTTACTTTGGGTGATAGGAGGGGATATGTGAGTAATAGGAGGGGTTATATGAAGTAATAGGAGGAGTTATGGGGGGGTTACATTGGGTGATAGGATTGGTCACATGGAATAATAAGGTATAGGAAGACGGATGTAGTTAACTTAATTCCTTTTTTTCGAATCTGTGCTTTTAATCAAAACCTGACCCATTTACAGACATGGCGGTCGGTGCCCCATTTGAAGATATGGGCAAAGTGTATATCTACCTCAGCAAAGCTAATGGCTTACAAGTTAAACCCTACCAGGTAAGATGACAAACTCCTGCACAACTCCTCCACGAATTTATTATTACTTATTGATTTTACTTATTGATTTAATTGTGTTGAGCTGTGCGTGTGAAGTATACAGAGATATTACTGAATTACAGATGCCGGCCATAATCCTTGACCCCCCTCCTATGTTGCACCTTACAGGTGATTGATGGTTCCACGGTAGGAGGCATCTCTACATTTGGATACTCTCTGAGCGGAGGGCTTGATGTGGATGAAAACTCCTACCCCGACCTGCTTGTGGGCAGCTTGACAGACCGTATTGCCCTTCTGAGGTAGGAAAGCTGGAGAGGAGTGGGACTTCATTGATGTATTTTAGGGTTGGCTGAGAGAAGGTGGCCACTTGGATTGCGCCGGAGTATATTGGAGTGACATTTTGTTGTCTCACTTCTTGCTTGCAGATCGCGTCCGGTTATTAATATTTCAAAGAATTTCACAGTGACGCCATCTATAGTGGACCCCAATGATTGTTCATCGACATCTTGGTGAGATATCTCAATAATCCAACTTCAATCCACGGTTCCTCAAACCTTTCCAATGTAACCGTCTTCATCCATTCTTTGTTTCTTCTCAATTCGTGGCTTGTGTTTTGGTTGCTGATGTCTTTCCGTTCTACCACTTCTGATACCATTATCTTCCCCTTGGGTGTTTTTTTCATGCAGCATGGAAGTCCACCTGTGCTTTTCATACATGCTGAGCACCGGAAACCCCAACTACAAAAGGAACATCAGTAAGTACCCCAAATATTAGACCTCAGTATTTGGTAGAAGTGTCTAAGCGGAAGCCGCAGAAGTATGGGGTCAGAAGCAATGCCAGTGGGTCCTGCAGCTCTGAACCTCTGGATCTCTTATCCTGGTAGCTTAATACTGGATCAGGAAGCCCATAATCTGGTAACCTTGCAAGAAATTGGGAGACGAGAGACCACGACAGCAACAGGCGCTCATCTCCCTTCTGCTACTACTTAGAGTATTCAGCAGTGATAGGGATTTGGTGTAAGGGTTAGTTGTTAGACTTGAGTATGGGACTATGAAGTGGTCTTTGGGTGGAATGTGATGTCATTGTTGTAGTATAGTGTAACATGTTGTCAAACTCTAGCATATCATGTAGTTGAACTGCAAAATGAACTCCCTCTCCCCTCGCAGCTCTAGAATACACCCTGGAGGCAGATTACGACAGGCGCCCATTCCGCGTGCGGTTCCCGAGCTCTTCCAGTAACGTATACAGAGGTTTCTTCTCCATGCCGGAGATGAAGTGTGAAACTGTCAAGCTCCTCTTACTGGTGAGGGAACACAGAAACACAGGTCCTGCTGAGAGACCTTAAATCCAAAAAAGGCTGGCTTTTCAGAACAGGCACTAAAACTTTGTATATATACTAGACGGCGTCTTATTTAGTCCCGTTAAGGATACTTATATCATCGTTACTCTGACGTCCTATGTATTTATTGGCCATGCCAATACTAAGTACAGTTAGATGATGGAATATGGTCTTCTAAGACTCTTCTAACCATCATTAGTCCATGGTCCTTGGGTCTGATTAAAGAACCTTTAAGCTTGATATATATATACATTGCACTAGATATTTTTGGTGTGCTTTGATATATTTCCCTGCTTGCATAGAGCACCCCCGCCAGCTTAGTTTCTAATTATTATTATTTATATGTGGAATTTCTATTACCAAGTAGCGATTACTTAGAAAATTACTGGTGTTTTTATGAACTATACGATAGGTAAGTAAATTCTAGCCAACGCAGAAACTAATTAGCAGTATATAACACGTATGGCTCCGGGGATCTATAGAAAATGACATAAAATGTATCAAAAACTCGCTGGGTATAAATATATATACATATATATCGCTGGATATTATGTGTAGAAATGACTTAATATAACAGGAATACATTCTAAATCATTTTTATTACTAGTATTAGACTAAAAATACGTTTTTGAAAAATATTACGCTGTTTTCTTTTGTAAAACAGTTTTACATAATATGTTTTGTTTTAAGATACATACATATATAAAATGCGACATATAGTATCGACCCAAAAGGATTTCTATGGTCGGATTGACAATTGAACGTTGATTTGGACCATTGTAAGTCATATCATTGTACTAAGCCATTCTACACAGGGCAGAATATATACCGTCCGTAAAAAATACAAAAAACAAATGTGTTGTACAACAACATGAGAAAATATCACCTTTTGGGCCCAAGAATAATATAATGTTTTCAGGCAGCTGCATATCAGCCATTTGTTATCTCAGCCCAATCTACTTATCATACTGCCTGTGGGAAACAATAGAATGACTCTGTCTTAATCGCCCAGTTGGACTCTGACTAATGTCATAATGAACGTTATTAACATTGCCATAAAGCATCCGCTCAGTGTGGTGTTTCAGCAGGAAAAGTCACCCAAAATATCACATGCCTGACAACTTTGGTGACCTCCAGAATGAGATACAATCTAAAATAGAAATAAGCATATTTCTCGCAAAACCTTGTTTTCACCCAATTTGTTAATTTCAGTTTCAAATTTTGTAACGCCTGCTATTCCTGAGATAATATAAAAGTTTATAGACGACGGGGGTAGAGTTGCAGTTCTTATCTCTCCTGACATCAGTCCGTTTCCTTAGAGCCTTCCTTTTAGTTGAAAGAACAATAGTGGCCGGTGATATCATTGATCGGTTTAGTTTGTGACTCACGGTACTCCTGAGTCAGTTTTTAGTTTCCTTGGCTTTCGTCATGCGGCATGGAGCGTTTCCAGGAGGAAGGCCAAGAAATATCTCAATGAGTGCCAGCGGTATACGTTAAATTTGGGCTACTGATGTCAGGGAACTTGAGCTTCTGGGGTTAACTATGACCCAGAGCCCCTTCCTCTCTGCTTCCCCATTCAATAACCAACCCTGGTGGTCTCTTCTACTGGACATGGATGGTGTTGCATACCAAGTATAATATATTATTGATGGATTTTACTTCAAATCCCCAAATCTGCTCTAATCCAATTGATCTTCCTCACTCCCACCCCAGGATAATATTCGGGACAAGCTGCACCCCATCCACCTCGCTCTCAATTATTCCATTCTGGAGCGTGAGCAAAGGTCTCGTTCAGCTGTCCGCTCGCTCGATAACTATCCTGTTCTCAACTCAGACCAGAGTACAAATCAAGTGTTGGAGGTGAGTATAAGCAAAGTTTGCCACCATGAACCTTAAAAGCTACCCCAAGTGGATGATGTTTAGGAGAGCGAGCCAGGAAGTCATACGAGGCGAGTTTCCACCAAGTCAAGATGGCCATAGTCAAAGATAAACATATTTCGTAAAATTCAAGAACGATGAAAGCTGCTTGGCAAATATTTTGTATTCCTGATACTAAGTATGTTCGTGTTTTAGCAGTAAATTGTATAATAAGATAAGAAGGATTTGTGATTAGAGCATCACAATAAAGAAGCAGCTTAAATGTTGTGTCCCCCCCAAAAAACTCAAACGTTAAGGTTTTTAATTTACAATGGAACCCCTTAATGCAAGCTTTGTGCTTCAGATACACATTCAGAAGGAGTGCGGCGTGGACAATGTGTGTAGAAGCAACTTACAAATGCAGTATGAATACTTGGGAGAAAACCAGGAGGCGCTTCCAAGGTCAGAGCTCTTTTATTACTGTGGGCCTATTCTTCTTTTTGGCTTCTGTTCTATAGAACTCCATACAACATCTCCCTGTTAAACCCGGTGTGGTATGTAACCTCTCTAATATATCGTCTTTCTCTTTGGGCCCTCCAGGATGAACGGGTCTCAGGTTCTTTATTATGACCCTAATGTGAAGAGGCTACTCCTGAAAGTGACAGTAACGAACCTACCAAGCTCCGCTTTGGCAGCAGACGATGCCCATGAAGCATATCTGAATATTACCGTTCCTCCGGAACTCACCTTCTCTTCTGTTCAAGCGGTGAGCGGTCTTCCCTGTACAAACCGCTTCCCCCCTCCTTTACACAATATCTCAGTATACCATCACTGACACGTTTCTTCTTTCTTACAGAGTAGAACCTGTGATTTTAAGGACACCATCCTCTGCGAGCTTGGGAACCCTTTTAAGAGGGGTCAGACGGTAGGTCTGATATTACTGTTTGGTCTGGTCATTTTTTCATCCTCTTTGCAACAGAGTACATTGACTGGACCCACAATACAGTAGTTGAGTGATCTACCTGTGTCTTGCAGGCAGAAATCGTCGTCACATTTGAAGCATCTAGAATAACTCTGCAGACGAGAGAAGTCATGGCGGGTCTACAGCTGTCCACGTGAGCAAAGGGCTAACCAAGGAATGGGTGGGCAGGGAGAAAAAGAAGGATAGAAACATGTGTCGGCAGATAAGAACCATTTGGCCCATCTTGTGTTCCCATTTTCTGAATACTTTCATTAGCCCCTGGCTTTTTCTTATATAAAGGATAGCCTTATGCCTATCCCATCCAGGTTCAGGGGACAGACGTTGAGAATGGTTGAAGATGAAGAGGGGGTCCCCTGCTTTTGAAGGAGGGAGAATTATCTCACGTTCCTTTGCCAGTACATCTATTATCTCTTCTTTTTTCCTAGGTTAAGTAAGCAGACAGACCTTGATCCACAATATGCAGACCTCCTAATAGATTACACTCTTCAGACCTCCTTCTCTGTGTAAGTACCCTACATTTTATTTGTCCCCATGACCTTGTCCATCACTGTCTTTAAGTCATTTTTTGTTAAATACTTATATTCCCTGGCCTTACTGTTTGTCCTTGCTATGCATTGCAGAAAGCCTCCCCAGTTGCAGACCTACTTTAGTGGTCAGGTCATGGGAGAGTCTGCCATGAAGACGGTCAAAGATGTCGGAAGCCCCGTTGAGTTCACTTTTATGGTAAATGACAATATAGGGTTTTCTCCTTTATAAATATTGGTGGATGGAATGGGGTGAAATCATTTACAATGTCTTCTAGGTGAGGAATTACAGAGAACCCCTGGAATCACTGGGAACGCTAATTTTAGACGTGACATGGCCATATGAAGTTAGCAACGGCAAGTGGCTGCTTTACCCGACTGAGGTGCTGGTGAAAACGGGGGAAGTAAAACCATGTCACCCTCCTGGCGATGTTATCAACCCTTTAAACCTCACAGTAAGTGTGTTTACATTTTATATAAAAAATCGCATTCACGCATCCACACATCATTTCAACTACCCTCTGCCATCCTAGTGAAATCAAGTAGAAAAAAACCTCATGGTCAACATTTCTTGAGTCTGCGATGATCATTGACTTTCTACCTGGGACATTAGTCCCCATGCATTAAATAATATGGCTAACGCAACAAGGAACATTTTCTGTTGCTTAATGTGATAGTGTTTCTTTACACTTTACGGCCCTTGTAGATACTGTTTAACAGACAGCTATTTGTATTGTCCTTATACTGGTATCCAAAATTCGATAACTGGTCTGAAGCACCTGTTTTTTTTTTTTATTGACCCGAGGCCATAAACATCATGATGAGAGAACATAATCTTCTCCAGGTGTTTTGGCAACCAGAACGACCAAACGTGCCTCTTGAACAGTTACATATTAACCAGGTTAAACAAAGAAACCTTAAAGAATGCAAACTGTGTGAATCTCCCCACTGTCATTAACCTATTATTATCTGTTTCTCAGCTATCTGATACCCCGAAATCTGATGGAAAGAGAAGAAGAAGAAGAGATATTGGAGAGTTTCCGGAAGTTAAGAGTCTGGCATCTACCAAGAGAGAAAGAGCCATGATAACACTTGTAAGAGCTTTCCCCAAGATTTCAATCTTTCTGCTAACCCATGATCCTTTTTGCTTATGTGTGCTGACATCATTACATATACTATACTCACCAGTTGGGTGCCTGGATCACCTAATGGTAGGAGGAACCTTCTTCCCTGTTTAGCTGCCACCAGACAACACCCAAGTACTACCATCTACTGGGAAGCACGTTGTCACTTTTTAGTAGGACTAACTGGCGAAGTTAATGTTCACGTTCCTCTCTCATTTTCAATGCCAATTTTTTCTCATCCCCAGAAATGTTCAGGAGGTGCAAACTGTGTTCGGTTTTCCTGTCCTCTGACCGACATGCAGTCATCTGCCAACATCACGGTGCGAGCGAGGGTTTGGAATAGCACATTTTTGGAGGTAAGGCAAATGTATGGCACATGTGACCTGCTGTCTTCTCTCCTACTAATGATTCCGTTCCTTCTGCCGGCGTCTGACTTGTGTCGGTATTTGTCTCTCCCTCTCTCAGGACTACAGACACGTGGACCGTGTTTGGGTGGAAGGAGCAGCTGAACTTCGTCTGCAAACAGACATTCCTTCTATAAAGATGCAGAGCCAATATGTCTCAGTACGTATCACACCTCCATAGTAAAACAGATAGTGATGGATTAATTGGAGTTTCCAATAGCGTGATGAACACAGTGGCTCTTGCCAAAACCAGAATTCGTACAGGTTACACTGATAAAAAAAAATACATTCACAAAATGTTTTTTAATTATTATTGGTCTTTAGCCATTAAACCCTACTTTTCATTCCCCCCCCCCCATGCATTTCTGTATAATACTTTCCTCCTTACCGAGTTTATTCTGGTCTGTATTCCTTATCATTTTTTAACATACCCCATCTTCTGTGTCACCCTATTTCCTTTTTTACATCTATATCCTTCCTGTTTTTCTACCCTTGTCTCCTTCGCACAAACCCCCATTTACATTCATATCATCACCCTTTTCCCAATACGCTAATGTCATCTAATCTCTATCATCGATCAGTTCTCAGTGTCCATAGACTCGGAACTTGTGGAGCTTCCACCCGCAGAGCTCCCACTTTGGTTGATAATCGTCTCGGTGGTATCGGGAATTGTTCTCCTGGGAATCATTATCCTGCTTCTTTGGAAGGTGAGAACTCAGCGTCTCATCACCGCCGTACTTTTAAGTCTTGTTGGTCAAGATTGGCCGCAATCAAACAGGGATTTTTTTCTTGATCTTGTATCATCCAATGGACAAGATTTCTAATATATTTTACTTTTCACGGTGAAACTTGCAGGCACTATTCAACCTTTCAACTAAAAATGTATGATAACGTCATGTTTTTAGCTTTATGTTTCAATGTGATGGAGTAACGTTCTTGGCCACTGGATATCAGCTGCCTATGTGTGTGTTTATCCCCTTCCACTCTCATATTGGAATAATTCTGTATGTAATACTCTGTTAAAAATTTTTATTGTCACCTCTAGCACTTTGATATGTAAGTATTTGACTAGTTTAGCACTAAATCCCAGTCTTTCCTCCACTGCCCGGCCCCTGATCAATCTCCTGCCTTGTAGTGTGGATTCTTCCGGAGGGCCAACACCCGCACCATGTACGAGGTCAGAGGTCAGAAGGCCGAAATGAAGGTTCAACCATCGGAGACAGAGACCGAGCGCTTATACAAGGAGCAATGAGCATGACCTCTGACCCCTAACCCCAGCCCCCTTCCCTCGGGTAACCAGAAGACCTCTTCTGCCAACCTTTTGGCCCAAAGCCTCCTGTCCTTCCCTCTTCTTATATATATATGTTGGCCTGGGTATTCACAGTACTTCTCTACTAATATTTTCAATCTACAGAGTAAATCACTCATCTGTTATTTTCTTTTATTACCACTATAGATATCTATGTTCTCTCTGGTGATTTATTTGACCTGTCTTGTTTCTACTGTTGTTTCTTTTTTCTTTCCACTTTTCTTTGAAAAAAAATCCTGTCAATTTGTAAGAAATTATCTTCTAATGTATGATTTGTTTTTTGTTTTTTCTTGTCTATCATGTCAACCTCTTCCC
Organism: Spea hammondii; assembly: GCA_029215755.1. Taxonomy (NCBI): domain Eukaryota; kingdom Metazoa; phylum Chordata; class Amphibia; order Anura; family Pelobatidae; genus Spea; species Spea hammondii. The sequence continues at coordinate 26,356,973 of JARDYJ010000013.1, forward strand.
CATCCTCTACAACCTGCACCTATGTCTTCCCTCCCCATGGACCATCTTACTCCCCGCCCCCCAGGTTGGATTCTTTTACCGTGTTGGATATTACCACCTGACGCCGACTCACTACGCTGTATGTGTTCGTCTGGAAGAGAGGCAGAATCTCTGTAGCACGCTTCCTCACAACCAGAGGCATTGGGTCACCACCTGGAGCGAGACAGCAAGATACTACTGAGGGAACCACCACTTTATATGATCAACCCACCATTGGCTGCATCACTCCCACGAGACTCGACTTTAGGGTGGGGTAGAACTTATTGGGATAGCCGGCTGTTGGGATCGTAATAATCCACAATAGAAGGGGCAGAATGTCTTCTAACAATGGAACTGTGAGGAACTGAAATTATTTTGGTACTGGAATTTTCGGTACAAATTACTTTTGATACTGGACAGGGAGGGGTATAAGTATTGTTTATTCTGTAACAGGGGGGCTTATCCGTCAGACACTGGATGTACAATGTCTGGACACATTGAAATGGGAATAATTGCCTTATAACACTGGAAGAGACATTATCCTGACACACTGGAAAGGGAACAATAATCACTGGAGGGAAAGTATAATCTGGAACACTGGAAGGTATTATTTTGTTAATCTGGAACTGATACATTGTATTTGGCCACTGGAGAAGAACTTCGTTTTCATGCGAAAACAAGATATGCATTACCCGGGACGCATCAAGTGTATTTTGTTACACTGGAGTAGACACATAACCCAGGGACACATCATGTGACATCACGTGCCACTGGAAAGAAAAACATGATGTCACTGGAACTAAATCATGGTCTAACACTGGAGGGTGCAGTTTACTCCGTAGCACTGGAAGAGACAAATTATGCTGTAATGCTGAATTGTCCTGTTGCCAAAGGAAAGAACATGAAATCCAAAATGTATTTTTGTGAGGCAGAGCTCAGAAGATCATTTATACGTTTTTCTCTTACTGTATGTCTTAACGCTTCAAAGTATATTTAATGATGATGACACTCCTAGCCCAAGCTTGTGTAAATAAAATTGGATCCTGTAATAAAAAAAAGTGTGTTAACGTGAAATGTCACTATGGAGATGTGTTAAAAATTAGATTGTGTCAAAATTGTCATTAATCCCACAGTCACAGCAAAGAAAAATGTGATTTATTGGGTTTCTTTAGTGTCCCCCTCCACCAAAAAAAAAATGAACACCAATTCTGTTTATTCCATATAAAAGTTATATCACATAATGCCACAAGAGTGATTTTAGGCCATGTGCGTGTCATTTGGTTGCACTAGTGAGTTGTTAGGAAAAGGCATAGGCACATCATGGGGATGAAGATGTAAAAGGACAGAATAGGGGCACTAACGATGGTCAATCATTTCCCGGAGCAGTAAGATATAAGAGGTCCTCTCTCTCTCTCTCTGAGCGTTTCTGGCTTCCCCTGCTCCTTCTTTGATGCCCACCTAGCTGGGGTCTGGGGAGCATTCACTGATGGCCAAGTGGAAGGGAAACTTTTGGCTTTCACCTCCATGGCCAAGACCCTCAGGATGTCCATCGATCAGATCTGGGCCAGCAGGTGGAGTGAAGCAAGGAGTACAGATCTGCTCTTTTTCCCTGTTGCTTGTGCTGAAAATAGACATTCTCTGTCGCTCTTCGTATAAGAGGCTAAGAGAATAAGAAATAGGAGATGGAGGTCGGTAAATGGCCAGAAATGTTCATTTCACCACAAATAATGCATATTCATTTATTTTAACATGTTTAAGAAAAAGGTTTCTTTTTATCGTCTCCTTCTGGTGACAGAAGATACTTAGGAACCCTGTGAGATGTTCTTCTTGGGACTTCCATTCTTGTTAATGGACAGTATGGAGAACACTACATGGGAGACCCCGACAAAAAATTTAGAATGAAAAATGCATTTAAGAGAATACTGTAAGGTATCCTGAAATAATGCAGTGTCTGAACCCTCAAGGAAAAATGTTGATACCAAGCCATTTGGGTTCTTTCTACAAACTCATTCATTGCCCATATGTATTACTTTTCGGGTGCAAAGTTTTAAAAACTGTGCAATCACCATAGCAACCATGTTACCCTAATTCCCTTGATTAGAAAGATAAGCATAAATGTATGTTTTTTGGTATGAAGGCCTATCTACAGCCAACTGGTTAAAAGTAATATATTCAAACAACCAGGGGAAGGCCGGTGTAAGAGGCAGGAGAGCAGTAGCCCTCTGGGCTTCAATTACTTTATGAGGTTTTTTAGGGTTTTACTTGCAATTCCACATATAGCCACCAGGGGGTAAGAAGGATTTTAGGAAGAATTTGCTCACAAATTTCCTGTTTTTTTGTGGTTTAAGCTTTCTCTTTCTGTTAATGCATATCGGTTAATACTGCATGGTACGCATTGTGTGTGTTGTCTCCCGATTGTGCCCTGCTCTACTCTTTCCCTCGGCTTTATGACAGGGTATTGCCCCCCCTGGCTGAATGTTACCAGCCCTCCCCTGCAAACAACTTGTTTTCTTCCATTTACAATAAGGTCTATTGTCTTGTCGGCCCCACGCTGTTGATCCCCATGAAGATTTACATCTAGCTGAAATGAGACAAGCGTCGACAACAGAAAAGCCTTCATGATTTATGAAATTGTGCCGGAAATGACTTTTCGTGAAGAAATAAAACAATAATTAGCTTGAGTGACTACCCCTGATCAGTAATATTGGCAGAAAATCCCAAACGCTGTTGCTGAGAACGATAGCCAAGGCTGGGGGTGTCAGTTGTTTCAACGTGAGTCATTTCGTATTTTAAAATAAAGAAAATATACACATGAGGAACTGGGATTTAAATATGTAACGTTATTAGCTACATATATAAGACTTCTTAAAAGAGCTACATAAACCCATTCCCTGCTGTTTCTATACACATTATTGGGGCTTTTTAGGGCTGTAGAACCCTGCGATACCCTCATACCCAGCAAACATTCTGACCTTCTAGAAAAGAGGGGCAACGGGGAGGAATGCGGGACCGAGGGATTTGGGTGCCAAAGAGGTAGTGGCTCCCTGACGAAGAACCCTTGGCATTCTAAACCTCGCTAAGCAGATCAAGTTCATACGGCCACCCTATAAGATTAAATAACAATGCAGCGTGCAGGGCTAAGCCCGTACGCTACGTTAGTGTGTCTAGCTTTGGTGAGTCAGCGAGCCGGAACGTTTCATTTCCTCCTGAAATTGTTTAATGTTCAGGGATCGCGGTTTTACTAGCGAGCGCTTCCAAGAATGCAAACCGTGGGGATAATGAAAGCCACCGGACAGAAACCTCTGCCTTGCCGCAGTGCGCCATTCTGGATTAAAGCAGCATTTCGTAAAAAATAAGTTATTACTTCCAAGAACGCATACTTTCTAGCTCCCTCCTGGCATTACAAAAATGCTGAAAAAGCCCACGATCGTACATTTTTCCGCTAACCCTCTTAAATCTGGACAGAGTCTCATAAAACGACTTCTCCAGGGTCTGGCGGCCATTGGCCGCACTTTGAAGGAAACAACCTGCCACGTGAGGGGCAGTAAAGGTACTCTGGAGGCGCCTTCTGACCTTTGCTGGTTGGCCTGATGACCAAAGTGGCATCACGTGAAGTATTTTAGTAACTAGACTTTATATAAAAATAATCTACACTAACATCTCATTTTTTTGGTACTGCCCCTTAGCGCTGACTGTATTCAGATTTCACATTATTTTAGGGAGTATTTGGAAAGAATTCTTTAAGAAAAATACCCCACCGCAGTATGAAACAGAGAGACAAAAAGAGATAAGGCCTATATGTCACTGCAGGAGCCTAGCTTGGTTGGCAAACGCAGCGCCGGATGTGGATGGCGGAAGTCGCGCGTCAAATTGCCCGCCGGATATGAGGAGTTGGTTGGCGGAAGTGAGGCAGGCGCTTGGCTGTCAGCATCCAGGTTGGGCTGTACGATGGCGGTCAGTGGACGTAAGAAGATTTTACAGCTGGTGACCCGTTTTGGGGTTTTGCTGCTTACTCGGTGCCCGTTCTGGTTCTGTTTCAGTCAGCTCATGCTGTATGCCGAGCGGGCCGAGGCCAGGAGGTATGTGTATCACCGCAATGGCTGAATATGAGGGCAAAACCAGCTCGCATTGTGTGCTCATCACATCTTCTGTATGTAAAGACCCCAAACCCAGGACCCCTTCCACGTAATCAATGACTCTTATTGGAAATGAGGTCTTTGCTGCTGACTAACTGGGTCCTTACATCCTAACCCTATATTGTGACTATATATCATGGGGGGTACATTGCCAGTTTGTGAAGTTACTGTAATAATATAGGTATCGTTACATTTGTATAATATCACAATATACCTATGGTATAAGGGTGATGATCATAACAACTCAGCTTGACATATAATGACAAATGCTTATATTTTGTTCAATTTTCAAATTGCTTGGTTCTGACAATTCTGATGTGTAACTTTAAAAAAAAAAAAATGGACGTATCACCATAGCAACCAAAAGGAATGCTCCGACAGATTGGGCCACTAGCCCACCAGTTATCCCAGTTAGGGTTAAGAACGAATCCCCTCTGCACATAGGTTTTTCCTCCCACCGTGTTCTTGTTGGCCTTCGCTATACTTTGTCAACCACAATCCCACTACCTAGGTCATGTAGTTATAAACCACCGAAAGTCCCCGGGTGCATGTAAATATTGTCCCCTATTGTAGTGTACACTTGTGTACCCTGTCATTATAATTACTTTCAGTGACCTTTAACCTGCATTGTTCCAGTTGATTAATTTGTAGTCCTAAAAGTCTGCATCCCCACTGCATCTCCTTACCATCCCTGCGTTGGCCACCATCCCTGCGTTGGCCACCATCCCTGCGTTGGCCACCATCCCTGCGTTGGCCACCATCCCTGCATTGGCCACCATCCCTGCGTTGGCCACATTTCCAATTCAATCATCTCTACTTTTGGGATCATTTTTTCTCTCTTAACTAGCCTTTTTTGCCAACTTCTCAGGAAGCCGGACATCCCTGTCCCATACCTATACGTTGACCTAGCGGTGGCTGTGCTTTGTGCCAGCTTTATGTCTTTTGGTGTAAAAAGGCGCTGGTTTGCACTCGGATCGGCTTTGGAACTGGCAGTCGGCACGTATGCAGCCCATGTTGGTGGCCATGTCCACTATGGAGACTGGCTTAAGGTAACACCTGCATTTCACAAATAAACAAAAATATTTTCCTTTTGCACGTAGATGTGAGTTACTACATTTTTTATATATCATTTTCTTTCTAACCTTTTTTAGCATCGTGATTTTACGTTTTATCATAAGTTGTATCTAGTCTGTTATGTCTGTATGTATCGTTAATCAAAAGCCTTTCTCTTAACCTCTGTATGCTTTTGTAATTTTTAGTATTTTATAGTATTTTATGCTAAAAAAACCCACATATAAGCATCTAGCTGCTATGCACATGGATTTTTTGTTTTATTATATTGTTTTGTGTAGATGTGCTTATTTTTGTTTTAAATATTTATGTATCGTTATTGTGTAATTAGACACAATTATGTTTGATCCGTGTTTTGAGTCATTTCTGTTGATTATCTTTCTGCAGGTCAGGATGTATTCTCGAATCATTGCTGTCATCGGTGGCTTCCTGGTTTTGGCCAGCGGTGCTGGAGAGATTTACAGACAGAAGCCACGCAGCCGCTCCTTGCAATCCACTGGACAGGTGTTCCTGGGAATTTACCTCGTCTGTATGGTGTGTATGATGGATATGGGCTCTGGGCTTCTTGCGAATTGTAAAGTGGAATGATGGTAGTGGGTAGATGTCTACTAAATATGAACTCTTCTCTCCACCCCGCCAGGCATACACCCTGCAGCACAGTAAGGAGGACCGCGTGGCCTATCTGGATTTTCTTCCAGGGGGGGAGCCAGTCCTGCAGATGGTTTTTATCCTATATGGGATATTGGCTTTGTCATTCCTGTCTGGATATTATGTAAGGGCCGCGGCTCAGGTTCTGGCAGTTCTGCTTCCCCTCACCCTGCTGCTCATAGATGGTAACTTGGGTTATTGGCACAAGAACCGGCGGGTGGAGTTTTGGAACCAAATGAGACTGATTGGGCAGAACATTGGCATCTTCGGTGCAGCTGTCATACTGGCCACAGACGGCTGATCTGTACACAAAGCATGTCATCAGTTGGTATGAAATTTATATCGCCTGAAAGGAAGAGACGTGGTTCGTGGTTGCATCTTCTTTTACTTTCTCAGTCATCGGCAAGAGCGTTTGCTGTCCTTTGACATTTCCAGTTCATCACCTACAAAATGTATCTCCTTCAGATGCCCATCTGATGAAACATTGATGCAGGAGCTGCATGTGCACCAAATTATGAACTTTTATAGATAGATTTTAATACCAGAGGCAGAGAAGACCTAGGCTTCAAGAACTCTGCAGAGTAACTATTATGGCTTTATTCACAAACTGAAGAATACTTCCCTTGTCTGTTTCACTCCACGTATTTCTGGTTCATAACAAATACGATATTATCCTCGCACACATTTTTGTCATGCTGCAGAATACACATGCTGCTAAAAGAAAACATTCTGTGTGGTTTAATGGAACATGGTTTTTTGTTTTTATATTTTATTTATAATAAAAAAGCATGACGTGGTGCACACCTGCACCATTTTTAAATACTGTCTATTTTCTTCTTTTTGCTCTTTTTTTTAATGTTTTTATTATCTTCATCGGTACAAAACAATTCCGTTTCAGGATACATATTATCGATCGGCATCTGCCTTCACTTCAGATTGCCCTGAACTATATATTTTATGAAAAATTTACCTAGAACTAAGCATGCATGTGGTTTCTTATGACATCACATGGTAAACTGCATTAACAAATTAGTCCCATTGCCAACCATGATGGAATGATATTAACTGTTATTAGGTCTTACTAGCACTTCCTGTTGTGAATGTTCTTCCCAACAATGGATGAACACCTGTAAGTACTGTAGCTTTTTTGCCCAGTGCGCACGTGCATATCTGATTTATATTTAAGACATCTGTTTTTGGAAGCAAAACAAATTAGTAGTAAGAGAATAAATAACTCCGATAATAAAACTTTTACTTATGAGTAGCATCTGATTCACCAATGCGTCATGTACTTTGACGTAGCACCGTCCCTGGTAAAACATTTTACGCTGATGGGTATAATGTAAATGTCTGCTTATAGTGCTGTTCTTATAATATATCCTGATGTCATGATAATGCATTAATGTAATAATTAACCCCTTAAGGACAATGGGCGGTCCCTAAACCCATTGAAAACAATGCATTTTGAGCCCGTACATGTACGGGCTTTGTCATTAAGAGGTTAAACTAGCTTCCTCCCCATCATGCCTCTTCCAGCACTATAACCTACTTGTTAAGGCCATTTATTTTCTTCTGAGCTTTATATGCTAAAACACTCTGACAAGAATAGTTTCTTAACAATTCTTCTTGGAAGATATTCCATTACAGAGTCCTCAGGCCAAGTTGCGGCTATTCTTGGTATTTGGCTTAAGCGGTCCTTCCTACTCCATCAGTTCTGGCAAATCATTAGGACCTCTTGCACCACCGTAGGAAAGTGACACGGTGTATATTTACATGTATTCGTAGAGGAATAGACGGAAGCCGGAATTAGTTTGGGACCCACTTCAAAGCTGATCCTTTCATCGCTCGTCAGGACACGTCTTTAATGTCACGATTGGCTGCCTTGGAAAAGGAGAGCGAGTCCGGTCTCAGTGTCGGCCTTTGGGTACTCATGAGTTGGTGGGTTTACAAAAGGAATCAGGCAAGCTCTTGGCATGGTTCACCAGTTCGTATGAATCCCTTATGTCTGCAAGGCCGAGCCAAAAGAAGATCCACTGCTTGTTTGAAAAGCTGCCGTCGCTGTTCTTAAAATACCTGCAGGAGACGGGAAGCTCTGTGAGTCTGATAGGAAATTTTAAAAAAAAGCTGACGTATTAGAGGAAAACTATAACGATCGACATTTTCTGTACGCTTGCGTAGTTTTTCCTTTTCTTTTGTTCTTTCTGTCTCACGTTTTTTTTTAACCTGCCTGGTTGAAGAACACTTAATTACGGGACTGATGCAAGAGCCTGGGTGCCCAGTAACGCTGGCAAGATCACACGGCTCGTAATAATAGCTGTCCGCTTCAGAACCTGCGAATAATAACGGCTGCCGGCTACTTTTATTGAAGAAAAATAAAACTTACCGCTGCTTTCAGTATGCGTTTGACCCTTTACCCGTCGTAATCGTCACCACTTACCATGAATTTATAGGGTTGGTGGCCCTGGATCTCCAGAAGAGTGTCTGTATGTCCTGTCTGAGGCATTCCCACAGCATCTGCCCAGAACCCTGGCCTTGCTTTCCAGAACTGACCACGAACTTGTCCAGGTACGGCATCCCCCCGAGCACTGGTTCGGTGGTAATGATGGCAGCTGCGTTGTACCTACACAAATATGTATTCGCGTGAGCCGTATTAATGGAAAATGTGGCAACCTCTCAGAAATATGGAATTCGATATAAGCGGCATATTGTCAGGCCGCTGCTTGCCTAATTCCGAACAAAACACATAAAGCAGAGCATAATATGATTATTTTCACGTCTTTGTTTGAGAAACAGAGCTCTAATGTCACTAATAAGACAGCTGGAAGTCCTATTTGTACAGAACATCACCCGGGAGGGTATAATAAGACTAAAGCCTTTATTCGGTTTTGGTTGGAATGATCAGAAATAAGGATTTAACTTACAAAAATGTAATGAATCTCAGGTTTTAGAAAAGCTGTATCCATAGTGCTTATCATCAGCTCAGTTCAGCTGGTGGGTATCCACAGTTACTGCAGAAAGGCGTAGATGATTAAGATTAAGAAAGTAAAAAGATTAGTCCGGTTGTGTTGTATCCATAGAGAATCGGACTACTTTTTGTACCACAGATCCAATGCTAAAAAATGATAAATATGGGGCTGAAATATTCCATTGTTCCCATTTAGAAGTTGGCTTTTCTACATATTCTATGTTCATTCATCTCAGTAGAAAGCCTGGTGATCTCCCGTTTCCCGAGGTTTTAACCCAAGTTCTTCACCCCCAATATAACAGAATCTCCATAGGCCATAAAGCACTCACCCTTCAGACAAGTACACAGAATTCAGCCGTGACTCCACACTACTGATATAATCTTCCCTCAACTTCTTCTGGAAGGAATGGTTCACCAGAGAGACCAGGCGCTCGGTGTCTACATCCTGAAGGGAGTGAAATCTCAGCATTCTCTCTGCATTCTTAAACAGCGTGCCGGACCCTATATGTGGAATAAATGTTGCAAACACTTTTATTCTCCATCTGAGCTCTAAACTGTGAAAAACCTACACTAAACAGCTGTCTCCAGTCTCCTTGGCGCCTCACCTTTGTTGCTGAAAAGTTCGCTTAGTAGCGAGCGAGAAGATGTGATGACCGCAGAGGAGGAGGATGGTAAGCGGTTCAGCAAGTCCACAATGACCGTCACCTGCTGCCGCTGGCGCTCACTCATCCAGGTGACATTCCGCACCATTTCCAGATCCGCGGGTAAGTTCACGTGTCCTACAACCTGCAAGAAGCAATGAGGCGACAGGAGTCAGGGCACATGTGACATATTCGCTGGATGGACTTCCACTTAACTTTGTAGGGTCTTGGAACTCCATCTCGCCTTTGTGAATGCTCATGTTGATAATTCTTTAGATATTATTCATGGTTTGGGTGTATTATGGCTAACTTGAAAATTAGTGACCATATCAGTCGACGTAATGGATGTAACAATGTATTGAGAGGAGACGAGGACGTTTTCTTACCTTTTCGCTCAGGTCCTTCAAGCCACCCACTGTGTTAAGGAAGATGATCTTCAGAGGTTGCAGAACGCGTGAGATGTTGGCAGTCACGTCTAAAGAGTCCAGAAGGACAGAGCGTCCTGAAGGAGTCTCGCCTATAGGGCAGATGATGGGGATATTACCTGAGTTGAGGCACCATGTGAGCAGCTCGGTGTCCACTGCTGACACAGACCCATAACTAGGAAGAAAACGGGGATTTAGGAGATGAAATCAGTCGTGAAAAAACGAGAAAGCAGAGTCTGAAGAATTTAATATAACAGGAAAGGCTTAACAATATTCTAAACTCAAAGTAAAGATTAATAGAAGTATAAATGCTGCAGTATAAAAAAAAGGGATTAAGAAATGGTGGGACTTAAAGAGCCTGAGAAGAGATCAGGGCCACCTTTAGGGGACAATATCTATAGGGTTTACCAAACCCTTTGTAGATATTGATTTAGTGGCCATTATTTCTCTGTCCTGCTCTCTTGGTCGCCTTTGTTCTGGATATTTCAAGCTGCTAGAACCTTCCTGTAAAAAGGTTACCCCACGAATAACCAGTTGAGACTTGGCTGGAGTGGGGTAGGAATGGGTTGGAGTGGGGTGGGAACAACAGTTATTGGAAAAAATGCAGACTTATTGTGAATATAAGAGTTTCATCAAGCGTACAGGATAGGAAATAGAGTTCCCAAATGTGTATGGGAAGGAGTGACCAGTTGCGGGACTCATTGGAGGAGGAGCTGTGGGGCGAGTGGATCGGGCTAAGGTGGTGAGTGTCCCAGAAGTTACCAGCCAGAATAAAATTACGTTTTCTATCGCACAGGCAAGTCATTTAAAATCTGGACTCTAATCTCGCCCACTTCTAGAACAATATCAAAAAAAGGGAATAGCAGATTGAGCTAGAGGACAGGAAGGGGCAGTTGGACAGGAAATAACCCGAACCCCAGACAGTACCTGCCATCCTGTTCATGGGAAGTGAGTATGGATCCCCCATTGAAGAAGGGCAAGGCGGTGCCAGAGTTTTTATGCATGGCGTCCACCAGAATTTGGCTGTGGTGTACAAGCAAGGACTTCGTGTCTTGTACAGAAGGACGGGAACAGTATGTGCTTGGCAGACCCATCACCACCAGTGGTCTCATGTCCATGCGCTGGAGGAAAGACAATGCAAACGCCACACCACCCAAAGACCTCTTGCAGCTAAACACATTCTCATCGACCTGCCGGAGAGAAAGGGTCAGGGATCAGTGCATAAATTCCGATGTACCGGGACACGCATGTATATTAAACAACGTGACAACTAGTTTACTGCGATTATGTAAAACAAGGACATTTCTCGGTTTCCTGACGGTCAATTAGCCTGGAGCACAGGAGTGATGGGAGTGATAAAGGGCCATTGGAACACAGGAGTGATGGGAGTGATAAAGGGCCATTGGAACACAGGAGTGATGGGAGTGATAAAGGGCCTCTGTACGCCTATGAAGAGATTCCATAAAAAATCAGCCGTTTCCAGCTACAATAGTCATTTATAACATTAACCCCGTCTGTGCTGGATTTCTGATGCATTTCATGTTATTTTAATGGAGAAAATGTGCTTTTCTTTTAAAAACAAGGACATTTCTAAGTGACCCCAAACTTTTGAAACTTAGTGTATATATTTTACATATACTGTTTATCATTTTTATGTAACACATTTTTTTCTCACAGAGAAAAAAAAACTGCTTTTCAGAGTAGGATATTAAATTATAAGCTATTCTACCGTAGCAAATAAATAGAATGGTATTTTCTTTGGCAAAGATTATATTTTTTGGGTGAACTGAATTACAATAAATTTCAAGCTTTTAAAATCAGTTAGGTCTCTTCTTCTTCTAGCGTATTTGCCTTGGAAGCTTGCAATCTAATGCAATTAAGTTAACCAATAAAGGTATCATCTTTACAAAACGTTCTCTTTCGATACCTCTATAAACATAGATTTGTATTGCAATTGTAGCCGAAACTCACCTCTATAACTGCAAAAGCCTTCTGATAAGAGGAGTGCATCTCCTGGAACTGGGACAGCCAGTAGCGCGCCTCCGCCGGAGTCCCGCCACACTCCCTCAAAAATGCTCGGATATCCCTTCGCACCAAGGAGCGATCAACAGCCGGTGGATTGCCAGTAGGATCCTTGGAGGTTTCCGGATGGCTGGCAGCATTGTTTGGTTCCTCGGGGGTGGGGCTGTCTCCAATTCTAGCCCGCTGATGTAGGACAGAGCTTGATCCAGCAAGCCCGCTTACACAACGAGAAAAGCGCAGAGAAAATGAGGAAATACCCTGCGCTGTTGCCATGGGGTCACTACCTGATGACTATCCTCTCGTTCCTCTGTGCTCTATCCTTTTTCTAGGACACTCTCTAGCTACTCCCACCTACTATTATTTCGACCCACCTGCCTTGACCCCATCTACTCTCTTATCTATATTTTTTCCTTTTCTCGTTCAATTCCAACTTCCCTTTTTCACGTCTATTCCGTTTGGTTTATATGCCCAAGGCTATGTATGATGTCATAGGACTCGGGGTGTGGTTTGGCTATGGCACCTAGTACCTAGGAGAGCGGGGTCCACACTGCCTGGTAGCAGAATGAAAATGACAAAGGTGGAGCTCGAGAGCGGGATCAGGGTACAGGGAAAGGATTCACTTTTCGGCAGCTCGAGGAGACAGTAAATAGTTCAAAGCCGGGTAAATTTCCACTCATTCAGTTTCCCCTTTTTGCAGGGACAGACTTGGTTTAGTCGCATTATATAAGAGCAGAGATAAGCGAGAATTGCATCATGTGAAGATGAGCGATTGCTAGGTTGCGTTCGCATGTACACGTGGGCATTTTAACCCAAAATCTAATTAAATGGCACTCGTAAGACTGCAAGAATTCGGACGGGGTAAGCTTTGCAGCAGGGACAAGGATACAGACCCTTAGTTTTATCTCCGCAAGCTGCACAAGGAAAATCACTGGATGAAACAAGCATTTTTTTTGAGGTTTTTGTTGAAATTTACCTTTTTTCCCCCCTTATCAGTGTTAAACAAATAACGGTTTACTGTCAACAGAGATAAATCAGAAGAGGGTTTTGGTCAGGGTGGGGGAAAGGTTACATGGAAGGTGTATGACGTTTTTTTTTTTTTGAGTTCAATGCCTCATGGATTTAACATCATTTTGAGCATTTCACGTTAAATCGAAGCCACAGCATATACACCAGTGACGGCTACTGTATAAGCAGACTATAGAGCCCACCAGCTGATCTATGGGGGCTTTTTAGAGCACCAAAAGAAGGGAACTATAGGGGTTTGACCCAGGTTTACTGTAATAGTCACAAAGATAGCATCCCATCACTTTTGGTAGACAAGGGAACCTTTGGCCACTTTATTAGGTACACCTGTTCAATTGCTTGTTAACACAAGTAGCTAATCAGCCAATCACATGGCAGCAACTCAATGCATTTAGGCATGTAGACGTGGTCAAGACAACTTGCTGAAGTTCAAACCGAGCATCAGAATGGGGAAGAAAGGGTATGCAGAATCCCATCTCTGAACGCACAACACGTTGATCCTTGAAGCAGATGGGCCACAACAGCAGAAGACCCCACCGGGTGCCGCTCCTGTCAGCTAAGAACAGGAAACTGTGGCTACAATTCGCACAAAATCACCAGAATTGGACAATGGAGGACTGGAAGAACGTTGCCTGCTCTGATGAGTCTCGATTCCAGACTTTGGTGTAAACAACATGAAAACATGGATCCATTCTACCTTGTATTCTCTGGTCCTCATTGGGAATTCATGTACCCTCTCCTTTCAACATTTCATCTCTCATTTCTCTCATCTATGATCCATCCTGTTGGATGCTTCCTGCTGAGTCCACAGGAGTCTTTTGTACGCATTAAGCCAAGCCCCCATTTTTCTGCGTGATTATTCCTTCTTGTTAACTTATCTCTCCCTTGTTGTTGAGTTGCTGATTGTTGTTGGTCAACTCGGACAGCCTTTTGGAAGGTAGTAGACTTGAAGGACTGATTATTAAGACTGTTTAGACGTGCTAGTCTGGCCACCTTATCTCGCAGACCATCTGGTGGCCAACGACTGCCTCCATTGTAGTCCAGTCCTCTGAACCAAGACCCTATATAGACCACCGCGTGTGGAGGTATTACCATAAGCTATAGCCACATAAAATGTCATGGTGTGTAATCAGGTTAAACTAAATATTTTCAAAATACGTTGAAAATAGCAGCTTTAACACATGGCCCTCGTTATACAAATTGATAAAAAGGGGAACATTTTGTTCTTTGACTGGTTTTCTGACGGCGAAGATAATGTATGCATTCTGCGAAAATATATGAGAGCTGAACACGTTGGATACAAATAATATAATGGAAAATGAACAAGAATGTGATGTTCTTTTTCACTTAAAATTGCATCCCTCCGAATGTCCTGTTATGTTCTCTCCGTTCCAAATGACCTGATACCCGTCCAAAAACTGTTTGTTTATACGCAACTTGGACAGTATTTCTGTGTGAGATGAGCAAGATCGCATGACTGTGTAATCATGTGCTGTTGTTTCAGCAAACACAGCGAGGGGTAGAAATAGGAGGGGGGGGTGTAAATTGGAGGAATGAAAATTATAGGAGGACAGCGACTTAAAGTGCACCTGTCGTGAGGAAAATATATGATCCGTACATTGTGCTGGACGATTGCTGGTACACAAATCCCTTATTATTGAGCGGCTGCCTGAAACTTATCACTCAATCAGCTTGTCTTATGGGGACCTCGTTTACAATACATGATCCACACTGTCATAGGCAAATATAATTAAATCAGGCCTGGACTGGACTTCAGGCGCACCGGGAAAATGATCGATGGGACGACACTCAATGGCGCCTCCTTCATACCTTCATTATTGCTGCTTGTGTAGCAGTTCTATTGCTTTAGTGTACGGCCATGTTAATTTTACCTGGACAGCCCCGGAGGAAAGAGGTAAATGGTCTAGATTTACCCCCTTATGTCTTGGGAATTGGTGGGCTAGTGGCCATGTCAGTCTGCCTTCCTCACAGGGAAACTGGGCCCAAAAATCACACAGGAATGCTGTTTGGGGGTAATGAGGGCACAGGCAGACTGTTTGGGGGAAATGAGGGCACAGGCAGACTGTTTGGGGGAAATGAGGGCACAGGCAGACTGTTTGGGGGAAATGAGGGCACAGGCAGACTGTTTGGGGTAATGAGGGCACAGGCAGACTGTTTGGGGTAATGAAGGCACAGACAGACTGTTTGGGGGAACAGACAAGCTATTTGGGGAAAAAGATGGAGCAGACAAGCTGTTTAGGGGCAAAGGTGGCACTGTGGGACATGTTGCTTGTGACGTCAGATGGTTGGTGGTCTGTTCCCCAGGTACTTATCTTGGGCCTTTTAACGCTTTTGGATCCTGATATTTTAATAATAATAATGTGATATTCTGTTATCATTATGTCAAATGTAATATTTTAAATAAAAGAATGATTTATAGCTATTTGGATGGCAAATAGTGTGACTTAGATAGGTATGTATAAGAGGGGTGGCATGTGGGCTCGACCATGCAATAAAATATATGAAGCTGGTGTCCAAATTTTCCAAGGGTGTCCTTTTTTTTAATTTCCAGTCTGGCCCTGGTCCTACTCGCTCCTCTCTGTCTACTAAAACAAATATTTTAGCCATCGCTGGTAAAACCATGGCCCATGGCCACACACCTGCAACACCCCCGGTTGCAAACTTAGATTGCCCAGGAAACTGCTTGGTGAAAAGGTGGCAACCCTAAGCCACATATATTAAACATGTATGTCATTTATCAGCCAAGGGGTTTGGGGTTCTAAAGAGGGACTGTCCCTCCTAAACAATGACACCTGAGATTTATGCTACTGTAGTGACTGACTCATTGTAGCAACCATATGGAAACCATGACTTATTAGAAGATAACAATATTAATTAATTTAAGTCACCTGTGTTCAAGCAGGGTTTTCAGCTGTGATATACCGGCAATGGTGTAACCTTAAAAATCTGCCCATTCACTCAGGGAAAACCCTCATAATGCCAATGTTTGGTGCACGGCACGGCACACTCCTTTTGGTGTACACAGTGTTAATGATCAGATCCTCATGGCCAGAGTCTTGCCCTGCTTTGCCAAGTTGGATCCTGATGCAACCTGTTTGGCTCTGCCATCAAAGCAGTAGTGATGTTTGTGGCGGTGCACCTGTTATCTGTTTGTTGGATTCCTGGTGGCAGTAAAGCTGTTTTCTATTTACTGGGGCAAAAGGCTTTTTCGGGCGTTCTCAATTTATAGAGTGCTTTCTTACCAATAAATAACTTTATCATAATTGTGCCATCACTGACCCATTTAAACCTTAACTGGTGTTAACATGGCTGCGTGTGCAAAGTTTATGATTCAACTTCTTGACTACACGCCAAATGCTTCTAAAGAAGCACAATTTCAACAGAAAACATCTATTATATTAACACAAATTAAATAGATGTATTTTACACATACATTCCAGATCTATGGACATATACAAAGCCAAAGAATCCAATATGTTACTTCTATGTATTATTAGCACACCATATCCCCAGTCACTTCCATAGGGATGGCTTCATTTCCAATAAAAAAAAAAAATGTCATCCTACTATTTGAAATTAGTTATATTTTTGCACTATATTGGTAGATAGATATTATTAACCAGATACACCAATTTAACTCCAGCAAACATAAAAGTATTCACACAACGTGCTGTACCACAATTGCTGTAATGAGCTTCTGATGTGGCAAAAAAAGCATCAATGTCTTCCTATCATCTAATTAGACATATGGAAATATCTCACGCTATGCTTACATTTTGAGCTATGCATTTGCAAAGTTGGCAACTGTTTTTAACATTTTTGCCCTAGGAACTTTATAATTATGAATTTAACATGCAATCTTCATTTTATGTAAAAGTCTATTTTTTAGATGGGATATGGAATCGAGATGACTGAGCGTGTTTTTTCTTAATATAACGCATAATATAGCATTTTAAATATGGCAGATAAAAAGCATTCTGATGATATATGCTGCTGCTATATAATAATAAAGCTTGATATTGTGACTTTTGTATGGACCTCAATGATTTTACTGCATACAAATATTTGTATTCATTCGTTTAACCCCTTAAGGAGAATGGGCGGTCATTAAACCCATTGAAAACAATGCATTTTGAGCCCGTACATGTACGGGCTTTGTCATTAAGGGGTTAATTTGGTTAATTTCCACCTATCCTGCAAAGGTAAGAATAATATACTTATCAATTATGTCAAAAGACATAGAACATATGACTGTATGATGCAAAGTATGCAAAGCGAGACTTCCAAGCAAACAAAAGTAGGTCCCATGACCCCAAACCAACCAGCTTCCAACATTTTTTCACTTTCAGCACATATATATTTTTTTTTACCAAAGGTGGATAGTTTCTCTAAGCATTCCATGATGTTTAGAGACACCAGCTGGCGCACCCATATTTCAGTAAATTTAAGTAAATCTATAATGTAAATCTATAATTACCAGAACAGTAAAAGTGGACCATTTGTTCATCAAGACAAAAAATCAATTACAATCCAAATTCTGACCTTTCTTACATACAACAATGATTAGATTTTTTACAGTATTTCCCTGTGTGTATGGAATGCTGTTATATCATAACACTACCACTAGGCGGCGCCAGACACTTACTCTTTTTATGGTTCCTTTTCTTCCATCTCCAGGTATTTTTTTTTAGTAAAGCTCTGATTACTTTGCAGCTCCCTTGTTACCAAGGTTTTCTGTGCTTTATTCTCATTAAGTCACAATCGATTCCTTCCACTAGTTTTATATTTTTAGTGAAAGAGACACAAATACACGGTGGATGTTGTACAGTATTGAAAAACTGATTCTTGTGCCAAAAAGTGCCAAAAAGTTCGAAAAAGGTGATTTTATCACAATATCTAGGATTAGTATAGTTCAAACCATTGGGAACTTCTCATTGTTGCCAAGATGGTAAGACAACTATCCATATTTTGCACCAGCTGGCGTGCTATGTCTATGTTCCTTTTAAAGTTGTGTTTACACGCAGTTTTATTTTTTTACCATGCTTTAATAAGAACCCCAATTATCTTCAATGGGCTTTAACATCAGCTCCATGCAACAACATGGAGGGGGTATTCACCGACGTCTGAGTTTACCATGCACTGCACAAGTTTAACCTGCAGTCTCTGGGTCATGGAGATGTTGTTTAGTTGCTCCCACTCCCCACCCAATACCCTTCCCACTCCCATCCTATATAATGTTGTTTGGGACTAGTCCTGCCGTTGTTGTGGCTAGTCTTGCCTCTTGCATGGCTAACCATGCCCCTTGTGCAAGTAGTCTACCCTCCTGTGCGTCTTACCCTACACCTTTGTGAAGCCACTCCCTCAGAACCCCTCTCAATGTGTAATATAACCCCTCATATAACTCAATATAACCTCATCCTTTAACATCCCTATTCCCCCCATTAATATGTGCTATTATTCCATATAACCCTTACCTATAACGTCTCCTATTACTCCATATAACCCCTCCCTATAACTCCTCCTATTACTCCATATAACCCTCCCTATAACTCCTCCTATTACTCCATATAACCCTCCCTATAACTCCTCCTATTACTCATACAACCCCTCCCTATAACTCCTCCCATTACTCCATATAACCCCTCCCTTTAACTCCTCCTATTACTCCATATAACCCCTCCCTATAACTCCTCCTATTACTCCATATAACCCCTCCCTATAACCCCTCCTATTACTTCATATATCCCCTCCTATAACTCCTCCTATTACTTCATATATCCCCTCCTATAACTCCTCCTATTACTCCATATAACCCTCCCTATAACTCCTCCTATTACTCCATATAACCCTCCCTATAACTCCTCCTATTACTCATACAACCCCTCCCTATAACTCCTCCTATTACTCCATATAACCCCTCCCTTTAACTCCTCCTATTACTCCATATAACCCCTCCCTATAACGCCTCCTATTACTCCATATAACCCTCCCTATAACTCCTCCTATTACTCCATATAACCCCTCCCTATAACTCCTCCTATTACTCATACAACCCCTCCCTATAACTCCTCCTATCACTCCATATACCCCCTCCCTATAACTCCTCCTATTACTCCATTTAACCCCTCCCTATACCTCCTCCTATTAAATCTCTTGTAGTTCCCCCAATTATTATCTATCTATGCTCTGTACTCATTAAGCAGCCAGCAGCTGAACCTCCTCATTCAGAGCCGTGGTGTTATTTTTGTGTTTATAAATTAGATGCTGTCATCTCTTCCCTTTTTCTTATTACCTCTGAATAATAATGAAGTAGACCTGGCTGTCTTACTTTGCTCTTTATAATGATTCAGAAAGAGATCAAACGTACAAACTCCCTCCCAGCTATTCTTTCTGAACAGCGTGGACGCAGATGTCCCGTTGTTTGGTCTCATCCCCGTGTCGTATTTTTCCCAGTTGTATAAGAGGAGTTCTCATATTGAAGAGGCTCTTCACATTCCATTGTCTGAGCTGCTGTCTATGGACCCATTGCCTTGTTATGTCTGCTGTCTTTGGCCAAGCACTTACCCCCAACTTAACATAAATTCTTTCTCCAAGGCTCATCTTCGTCAAGTGATTGCCAAATGCCTCCACCTACCCCCTGTCCCATCTACCTCCTGTGACTTTGTACTTTGCTTTTATAATGATGACAAGAACAAGAGGATATTACTTAGCTTTTTTTGTATAGCACAACATTCTTTCTTCATTTGTCACATATGTTTATCCGTGCGAGAATAAACAGTACAGTAACTTCACCAGCCTTTCTGTAGGGCCACAGTATGACATTCCATGATGTCACATTTTAACGTCCATGAGGTCACTCTGGCGTCATGGCATCATATTGCAATCGTGGAACATTTTGTGCGTTTCACAGAACACTCAGCCTAGTGAGTCCTCCAACCTGGTGAGCGGTGACATCTAGTCATATTGTTAATGGCAATGTTTACGGTAAGCTGACGGATGCCTCGTTTCTGCACCATTTAGCTCTTACACCTCAATGCACTCAGAGGCAATCATGTCAGATTCAGCCTCTGCCTCTGTAGCCTCCTGAGTGTTCCGTTAATAATTGCCCCCTCCTTTTAAGCACTAGCTTCATCAGGCACTAGCAGCAGATAAGGTCAATGCTGATAAAATAGCTGATTACAACATATTGTATACACATGGTTTTTTTTTTACCAAGAAAGCTGGGGATCTTCATGGACCAGTTACTTGGAGCACAATTTTATTATGATTCTATCATTTTAGGGGGTGAGAGCTAACTGGTGGACACCAGGGCTTGACTGGCGATGGTGGGCATCCCTGGTACATTAAGGCCTGAAGCCAATGGCTGGAAACACGCAGCCACACATTTTTCGCATATGGGGCACTGTCGGCCAGCAGCCCACTAGGCATTTGCCCATGAGCCAGATGGCCAGTCTAGGCCTGATGCACATCAACTGATTAGATAGTAGGCCAAGATGAGGGGCAGTTAAAAGCAACATGGCAAGGAGAGAGCAAAATTATTCTTCATACTATGGGTTCTCTTTCTTTTTTGCTCTGGTACCATGTGATGCGGAACATCATTGACCTAAAAGAAGCTAAATTACTTCTGAAATTACTTTTATATGTCTAGTATAATCAAGAGGGAGTTCAATTGTTTAACCCCTTCGTGACAAAGGCTGATTTTACTTTTTGTACCCTTCGTGACAATGGCCGTTTTAACATTTCTGCGCTGCTCGTGTTTAGCTGTAATTTTCTTCTTTCCCGTTTACTGAACCCACACACATTATATATTGTTTTTTTCAGGACAAGAAGGGCTTTCTTTAGATGACATTGTTTTGATTGTATCATATTATTTACTATTAAAAAAAGTATAAAATATGGTGAAAAATTTAGAAAAAAATGACTGTTTCTAACTTTTAGTTGAAAAATCTTTTACTCATCTGTAAAAGGTAATGAAAAAAACCTGCTAAATAGATTCTACTGTTTGTCCTGAGTTTAGAAATACCCAATGTTTTTTTGTTTTTTTGCTTTTTTCTACACATTATGGGGCAAAAAGTACAGGTAGCGTTTTGCTATTTCAAAGCCATTTTTTCCAAATCTGGTAATTCTTCCCCCCATGTGCCATTTCGGGTATCTTTGAAGCCGGCCAATGCAATTTACCCCGTCAAGTCATATATTTTTGAAAACTAGACAACCCAGGGTATTCCAAATGCTAGTATTGTAACCCTTTTCAAGCACTAATTCTACCATCAGCCTTTGTCAAACTTTATGGTAGTAATTTTTTTTGCATTTGTTTTTTCACACACATTTTACTTTAGGTATGAATAAACAGGTTCTGGTATATGTTCTGGTACTATCATAAAACACCCCAATATGTGTTTAGCAACATCTCCTGAGTACAGCGATACCTCAAATGAATGATTTTGCCTGGCTGTTTGGGGGCAAAAGGGCCACATTTGGGGCATGCGCATTTTTCAATGTTGAACTTTGGCATTTGGGGATCCACTGCCCATGCCCTATTTGGTACATCTTTGAGCCGGGCCATTTCAGTGTGCCCAATAAAGCCATATATTTTTGAAAACTAGACACCCCAGGGTATTTCAAATGCTAGTATTTTAACTCTTTCCATGCACCATATCTACCACCAGCCTTTGTCAAACTTTGTGGTAGTCATTTTTTTGCATTTGTTTTTACACACACATTTTACTTCAGGTATGAATTAAAAGGTTCTGGTATATGTCACTATCACAAAACACCCCAATATGTGTTCAGCAACATCTCCTGAGTACAGCGATACCTCACATGAATGATTTTGCTTGGCTGTTTGGGGGCAAAAGGGCCACATTTGGGACATGCGCATTTTTAAATGTTGAACTTTGGCATTTGGGGATCCACTGCCCATGCCCTATTTGGTACATCTTTGAGCCGGGCCATTTCAGTGTGGCCAATAAAGCCATATATTTTTGAAAACTAGACACCCCAGGGTATTTTAAATGCTTGTATTTTAACTCTGCATGCACACATTTTACCACCAGAATTTTTTCAAAGTGTGCAGTAGTATTTTTTTGTGTGTATTTTTCCCCCACACACCTACTTTATGTATGAATTTACAGCTCCTGGTTTATGCCGCTGTCACATGACACCCCAATATGTGTTCAGCAACATCTCCTGAGCGCAGTGATACCCCACATGCATGGATTTGTCATTTTTGGGGGGAACTAAAAGGCCACATTTGGTACGTGTGCATTTTTCTAATTGGAAATTAGATGTGTGGCCATCCTTCCCCCCGCGTTATTTGGGACAATGTTGAACCTGGCCCATTCAATTTACCCCATCAAATCATACATTTTTTAAAAGTAGACACCCCATGGGTATTTAATATGCCAGTATTTTAACTCTTTCCATGCGAGAATTGTTTTAAGCTAATGTGCTAATTTTAGGACTTGCTCACAAAAATATATTTTTTATATATATATTAAATTTTTTTTGCCTTTTTTAAAAAAAAAATTAAAATTTTTTTTCAACTTGAAGGTTCCCCTGATAGTGACATCAGTGGGAAATTATTTTTACATTTTACTGGTTTTTTTACTATTTTTTTCTAATTATTATTAATTTTATTTTATTTTTTAACTTATTTTTACTAATCACACTGTGATTAGAAAGCTGGGCTCCATTGACTTGCATGGTTGAATGCAGTACCTGTATTCAACCTGCAAGTGGAGCCAGAGTTCTCTAGAGGGTCAGGAGACCGTCTAGCGAACTTTTTCAGCTTTATTGTTTTTTTTCCCGGGCCGCCGCCATCTTGCAGATGGCGAAGATCACCAGCAGCTGCGGCTGTGACCGCTCTCCGGAGCGGTCACAGTCCATCCAAAGGTAAGTGTTTGGTGTCGCTGGATGCCTCCTGATCGAGGCATTCCAGCGACACCATTTAAGTTTAGGAGGTGATCGTTGATCGCCTCCTAAACGCTTTTAAAACGGGCGCCCCGGGGAGGGGCCAGACATGGCCCCTGGTGCCGATCATGGCGTTGCTGAATGCCTCGAGGTCGAGGCATTACAGCAACGCCGTTTGGGTGCAGAAAGCGAACGTAGATCGCTTTCTGCACCCGTTTAAAGGCGTGCCGGTTCTGGCACGTCATTTGTCATAATCGACTTGTTTTTCCGTGCCGTGCCAGAACCGGCAATTGTCATTAAGGGGTTAAGTAGAAAGTCATTGTCATATCAAGGGACATTTTACACAGTTCTCCTGTCCTAGCTTTTTCTTAACATCTCTGTGAGATGACCCATGGCTTCCTCACTTTCCTTAAAGAACCTAGGTTTAAGCATACAGCTTACTGAATTTGTTTGTATTGGGGGGGGTGAGATATTTAAGAAGAGGGTCCCATTATCTTTATGTCATTCATAGGTCTACAGAACCATCTCATGATCTTGTTGAGCATTGGTTCCACATCGTGAACTTCATGTTTGGGATATCAGAGAAGAGGACTCCTACTTTGCCTACATAACCAGCTTGGAGTTTTATTATCCTGCTGACAAAGTTTGGCATTAAAGTATTATGTAATAAAATGCTAGATAAAACATCCTTGACTTATTGAAAGCTGGGAACTCCACATGTTCATCCTGGAGTCTCCGGGTCACGGGGGTGTTGTTTAGTCATCTTCGCTTTCCACCCAATTCCCTTTCCACTCCCAACCTGTGTCATGCTGTCTGGCACTAGCCCTGCCTGAACCAGTCTAATTTTTGTGGGCCATTCCTACGTGAAATACCATTTGTCATTATATTAAGGACAATGGGTGGTCGTGTCTTGTCCTGTTAAAAACTCAGTGTTCCGAAGTACCTTTGCCATTGACAGAACAATATTTTTTTAATTCTCTTTCAGATGTTCCGTGCAACATAACTGTAAGTCTTAAAATCTAACTTCCGTTATTGCGGATCAAAATAGTTTTGATAGGAACACATATGTGGATACAGTGACGAAATTCAATCAATTTCGTATAGACTGTTTCTAAAATCCATTGTTTGCCTTTTGGATACCGACCGCTCTTGATGAAATATTGACGTACTTAATCTTTCTCCTATGTTAGATGTAAGGACTAACGTTTAACATCAATATATGTTTTTTTCTATATTAACTAGGTCCTTTGATTGTGTCCTGTGGTCCGTCATGGCTGTTGTGTCTGTAGAACTCTGGACAGTGAGAATCATCAATCGCGCTTTCGACGAAAGTTAATTAACCGTGTCGCAAACAGAGAGGTATCGATTGGAAGGACAAACAAAATGACCAGTTAGTTTGTTGTCAATAAGTAATTAACATGTAATTCATTAGAAGGTGTTGATTGGTAATGAGGACGATTGCTTAGCTTAAGAAGCCACCGGGTCTACATTAACCCTTTCTTCTCAGTTAAGATTCACAAGGATAAAACTTGTAGATTTTGTTATAATAATATGAGTGACCCAAAAACCCGCATTAGAACTAAGATTATATTATTCAAAATAAGAGACAATATTAAAATTCAGGCAAGTCTAAAAAAAACGTGGTGGTTTTCCAAAAAGACAATAATAAGCAAACAGTTCCAAACATCATGTGATGCCTTCTGTAGCTTATACAAAGGTATTCTAAAATTTTGCTAATAAAATAGTCTCTGAAACAGCCACATTCATATCAATCACAAACACTCTTCTTTGAGCACATATAGTCCTTGGGTTGACTTGGATGTAGGAGAAAAGTGTTATATAACTTGGAATAGGATGAGGGATGTTTATTACAGCAAAAGGCCAGTTACTGTTGTTGGATAACTGTATCAGATGCTGTCATCACAGCCAGGGATAGACCACACCAGTCTCCATGGCAAGGTTTGTGATGGTCCATAGAACATCATTAAATTGTCCACCTTAGACCCCAGTTAATGTCCACCATGAGCAATGTTGGTGCCTACTCCTAATCATAGCTGGGGATGTAAGAGTCCTGAGATGGGGACAATCCAAATGTAAGTAATTTATGAAAGATAAATGAATCATGCTTTTTTATAACCCACAGCAGTACCTTCCTACAATATATGTAAAACCTAGCTAGAAGCATAAGATGGTTAAGATAGTTAATGTGGAACAAGGAGCACAGGAGATGGGGCGCAGGAAAGATATAGGAAGAAAAGCTAAACATGGTATATTAAACTGCTCGTTCTGGTTTTGACAAAATGATTCTGTGTTAGAATGATCTTAACACGGAGCTTCTCTTTAGACAGATGCCTCTCTTCTCCAGATACAAGACACGGTAAACAGATAATACCAATTCCCCATCTTTATGGCCTTTCACTCCCTACAGAGGTGCATTAAGAGGCTGCCGCCTTTCTGTTTAATTGCTCCATGTTATCACTTTGTTCAAAGATAATGACCTCATATCATCAGTGACTGCAGTCCTTTTGTTTGCCCGATTGGAGAAAAGACTTTTGATGGTGCCACCCCACTCTTCCTTCCTGAATCGTCGGATAGCTTGCATTTTAAGGAAACCACTAACGTTCTACTATCAGGAGCACTCATCTACTCATTGTTCAAACAATATCATGTGAGACCTACCTCGTTGTTAACCAACAGAAAAAATAGACAGTGAGTGGTTCACTTAATCTTTTGTGACTATAAACCCAATCATCCTTGATGAGTCAGGGCAGTTGTTATAGTTTAGATCTACTTGTTGACCAAGTCAGCCATATTGAATTTTTTCTTGATACCACTTTTTATGGTAGTTTATCGTACTCGTCGTTACTGTTTGTAACTTTGTATCATAGAAACCTATCTCCTTTATGTTCTTACACCCATACATGAATTCTCAATGACTTCATCTGAATTCTCAATGACTTCATCTGAATTCTCAATGACTTAATTCAGCTTCTTCCTCTGTATCCTGAATTGTATGACCATAACCATTATCCTACCATCCTCCACACTTACACCAAGATCAGTAACATAACATGTACATTCATTTGAGGAAAACGTTCTATTATTTGCAATTTACTTAAATTCCCAATCATTAAGCATAGTCAGTTTCTAACTAGAGGAAACCCCTACCGTGCAATGATGCCACTCCATAAGCTACTGTACATCATCATTGTGTCACCAAACTTGAAACTCATTAGTTTGTAATACAAGTGACATCTTCAAACAAATAAATCTTACTTCCTATTCATCTCTTTTTTTTTTTTAGTATGCATCATATTTCTCAAAATTAGAAGGCATCTGCCTAGGGGCTCCTAGATAACCTTTGTTTAAAAAAACATGTACAATTAGTGGAAATTACATAAATTAGGATCCCTATTATTCCGTCTCATACATTATGTGAGGTACTACAAAAGACTCATTGCGTTTGATCTTAGACTGGTAGGAAACATTTCCTCCATCAATAAAAAGTGACAGCCTGTCAAGCTACCCTCGCCGTCTTAGACTAGTGACTTTCTTCTTCCTATGATACGTCTTCCAGAAGGTTTATGGGTGCCAGGCTTAATTGTGTTCAGACGAGAAGACTATAAAAAAAAAGATAAATCCATCTTGCTCTGTTCTCTTTGATGTATTTGATTCTACAGGTTTAAATTCCTACGAGGCTTGAGGGGATCTGTGATGTGTGGCTGGGTGTCCTATGCTAGTTTAAGGGTTCAGAATGAGTCTTTGGTGCCAATCGATAAAACCGTGGCTGACGTGGCAGAGAACGGAATTGGACTCTACAATTATACCCTTAGGGCATCTCTGTGTCCATGAATCCTTCCACCTACCTCTCTATTTACTTGTGGTGCCGTCTCTTACTAATGTCTGTTACTCTTTCAACAGTAAAGTGCTCTGTAGAGCTGTTAAAGGGTTACTCCGCAGGTACTAGATTGCTCTTCACGTTGACAGCCCCAGTGGGCACATTAATTCTTTATTGGAGCTGTGCGGGGTGTATGTATCTCTTGTCTGCTAAATGGTGCAGAAACTCTCGCTGTGCCAAGGGAGACAGAAACGAGCTTCCGGAATGAACCAGTCAACACCATCTGCCAACGGGGCCTTCTCCACCCTCATCCAAAAACATCGCTCTCCTTCCTTTCTTCTTCTGTCCAATGCTGCAGGAGGTATGGTCTGTCCAGGTATCCTGAAGAGCCACACACCCTATACTAAGAAAAATGTTGTAATTTTAGTTTTATTCCTTAAGTTTACATATGCGCATAGACATACGGAGATAGAAGTGGATGATTTCATCACCGATCACTGATAATTCTCTTATTGTGAACTTACATTGTGAAAAAAGAAACACCCGAACATAAACCATATACTTTAAGTTGAAGCCCATCCGAGAATAAAAGTTCCAAGTGTAGAAACACATTAGATAACGTCTGACTTCCTTTAGGACCAGCTCACATACGTGGGTTTTAATGTTTGGTAAGCTTGTAGGTCTTAATATCATTGACCATTCTGACTGTATCTCCCAATGTAAGGACTGGTTCATCTATTCATAACAATGTCCTTGCTCTAGCTTCACCGTAATGGGTTACCAGTTTCCGAATCAAATTGGTTTCCACTGCAAAATCTCCCATTTCTCAATCTCAATGTTTCGGGTTGAAAACATCTACTCTATTGGTGCACCACCAACCAAAGGTGCTCTGACCAGAGGAAGAGAAGGAAGGAACCCCAAATTAATGGCATAACCCATTGAGTGTACATCTAGGAACCTGGGTTCTCAGTACCCCTTATAGAGTTTTTTTTTGAGGGTTTTACTATGATAGAGCTGCAGCTCATTTATGTTCTGTTGACTTTGCCTTATCTTCTCAGACCACTGTATTCCTATACCATAGTTATTTCGGTTGAAAGGACACTTCTACTTCTTACAGGTCTAAAAATATAAAATAGAAATAGTTCTAAAAATTATATTCCCATTCAATATTCACATTTTTATATTTAAAACATGCTATTTTTGGTATTCTTGAAATGACTATTAAAATTGACCGGCCCCTTCTTTCCCTCGACCCTGAGGTCTGCTGAAAAAGTGGAATGTATGAAGAGAATGAGAGCGGAACGTTTGAAACAAGCGAATTCTTTGCATCAACCTAGAATATAAAATAAAGAATACAAAAATAATAAATAAAAAGTGACCGATCCCTGTAAATACAGATAATACACCTAAGGTTGCCATAGAGACAGTACCTTATTGAGGTTTTCTTTAAGAAAAATGCACCGGCTGACATCATAGTCTTTAGAAAATGGTTCTACTTTCTTCCTCTATTGGCTACTCCACCTTGTTGCCCTCTACTTTGACTTTTTGGTCTACATTTGCCTTAATATTAAAGCCAACCATCAGAACACGGGCATATAACCCAACTTCCAAGCTGCGACATTCTACTTATTACGTCCGCTTAATTTGCTCCGTGAAACGACAGAGACCTTTAAATACTGTCGGCACCTCACCTCTCTCTCCCTCGCCTGAATTAGCATTTTTCAAAGATTCAGATAAGATAATAAACCTCAGCGCATGTTAATGCAAACGAACATCCGTTGGAATCAATTTAATCGGTGTTAGGCTTGTTCCGGAACTTTCTAAAACATCGATCAGGGTCCCGCAGTTTGTTTAAACAAGATAAGGAGGAAAACCAAGGTGAATTTTCACCTGATCTCTGTGTACACAGCACCAAATTCACATCAGATACCACTTAGCACGTTAAATGTCTCTTACGCTCAGAGCTCTCATGCATCATCAGTGAAAATGAGATGTCGAAATGAACGACTAAAACATGGATGTTGACAGAGGCGTATGGCTTCATTCACCCGTTTACTCTAAATGCCAAGGGGGGAAAAAAGGGCATTTGGCCTTTTTTACATTTTTGGGATAAAAATGAAATATTTTTATAAAAACTATATCAAACTGAATCAAAGATTGTAAAAATAGATTGTAAGCTCATAAGAGCAGGACAACCTTCTCTCTCTGAACAAGGATGCCTTAACATATTTGTCAGCTCTATATTTTGTCTGATTTAAAATATATTTTTTACTGTCCTCTATTGTAACTGCGCCACAGAATCTATTGGCTTTGTATAAATAAATGTAATGTTGTGTAAAGATCTGAATAATACATATTGCTTTTTTTATGGGTTTCTTCAGTAATTTTTGCTAAAACGGTTTTTCTGCTGGAGTTGGAGGGACAATTGCTCCAGGAGATGTGAGGGACCTCTCATATACCCCACCAAGCGGAGATCTGATCAGGTCCCGCCATGTGGTCTCCAGCGGCACTGGCAGTGATCCTTCTTCACTCCTTTGTACCTGGAAACGACGTCATTCGTACAGAAAAGGGCCATGAGGAATGTCCAGGAGGCAACACAAGGTGGACGTGGTAAGCAGATGGGAGGGCAAGAGGAGCCCTTGTTCAGGGTGTCAAGCAACTTAATCTGGCATGAGAAATCCAAGTGCAAATTCCATTTCAGAATCCACAATACTCAAACATATTTAACACAGGCCTTACAAATCAGTATAAACTCAGTTGTGACACCTGAGGAGCTGCAGACATGCACAGGTGATGTCCATGCGTGATGTCAGACTAGCGACGTTCTCTCACCGCTTCTGCATTGAGTGTCGAGGAACGGTCGCTCCGGCGTAGGCCATTTTGTTAAAAATGGAACCATAGATTTTATTGGAGAATTTTAACCAACCTTTTGGTCTAGATGCTGTTGCTTGGTCATTTTTTCTAGAATGATGTGAAGATTCCCCGGGGAACATCTTTTTCACGTTTGCGAGGGTGATGTTAATGAGTTATTGAGAAAGAATTCTCCAAAGTGAAATCCTTTCACGTCCCCCTCATAAAGGACAGCCGCGGGAAACCAACTCAACACGTATGTATTTTCAGTCTAATTAAATAGGTAATAGGCCACTGGTCCTTGGGGGTCCTAGTCACGTTAAAACCACCTGGACCCAGCGCACTATGGATCTTCATGCAAATTCTCATTAGTACAGGGTCTGTAAGCCTGACATTGATCATCATTAAGATCTACACCATAATGCCAGCCCGCTATAGGACTTTGGATGTCGCTCTCAATGGTGTTTCTGGAGTCTACCCAAACTTAAAATCACAGGTTTTATTGTATAACAGGATTATTATAATTACCAAGTCTGCTTTACATGACATGGTCAAAAAAGAAGTGGAAGAGTGAAAATAATTGTACCGCAGAACAAATATCACACTTTCAGTGTAATTAGACATCAGCAATTTGTTTACTGTTTAGTTGTTGTTAAGTGAGAGGAAAGAGTTTATGCCTTTCACCTGCCGATTTCTTTTGCTCTAGTGCCTGTCCGTGCAATAGGAGAGATTCACTTTGATGTCTATCCGGTTAGTGGTTTAATGGCGTCTGCATCTGGCTCCTCGGACCGTGTGTGTAATACACATATGTGTTGGTGACGTCGCATACACCTGTGTGTCAGGAGCATGGCCTAGTCTGATCTACAACCAAGGCTTGCTTGTTCTGGTCCCATGCTTGAGATCTGCGTTCGACCCTGGTGTGTCCTTTGATTCTGCTTGTGCTGCTTGCTTATTGGTCTGTGCTTGTTGATTGCCCCCTGCCCTGACCTGTTGGAACTGTCTGGCGATTCGCTTACCTCTGGCAAATTGATACTTCGGTTCGACCCATTTTTTGTCTATATATCCAAACGCCAAATGACCAAAAGTATGCGGATTCCCCTCTTATTTACTCACTTTAGGTGTTTCAACCGCACCCATTGCTAACAGGTGTATAAAATCCAGCCCATAGGCAGCCATCTCCATAGACAAACATTGGCAGTAGAATGGGTCATACCGAAGAGCTCAGCGACTTTAAACATGGCTGTGTCATAGGATGCCATCTGTGTCATAGGAAGTCAGTTCATGAAATATCTGCACTGCTAGATCTGCCCCAGGTCAATGTAAGTGCTGTTATTGTGAAGTGGAAACATCTAGAATGCATAATGCCTGCTTTAAAGTTTGGTGGAGGAGGGATAATGGTCTGGGGGCATCAAATTACCATGCCCCCCCACCCCAAAGCAGGCTGCCAGATATAGCAACCCCTGTGCAATCTGAAGAACAGAGGGGAGGACTGGAGGACAAGCAACGGCATGAATTTCTCAGGGTCCACCTCAATGCCAGATTTTCTTGAGTTAACATTAATACATAACTCTAATCCATGCCGTCATGACCATAGCTGGGAACTCTCGGGGGTTTGACCCGGAGAACTCGCGGAGAATTAATTAATACTTGAATGTTTTTCGTTGTTTGTTCTCGTATTTATAAACCAGACTGTAGCTCATGGCTTTTGGGAGATGGATGAATTATGAGTTAGTTAAGCACACAGCAGAGGGCAGACCAATCCCGCGAATGATTACTTTCCCCACTCCATGAATACCTTTTAATGACGGCCTCACGGTGCCACTTACTAACAAGCTGTTTCTTAACCCATTCATGACATGTATATATATGTTTTTTTTTACATTTTAACTATATATTTGTAAAAGCACAATCCCCCTTTTTCGAGTGGTAGGCGTACAGGATATTGGAGCACATTTTTACAGATTTTACTATTTTTAAAATAATCTTACATTGTTTCCTCTGTTTTTTCTAATTTTTTTCTTTCTTTCGTTCTTTCATTCTTTTTTTTCTTTTTTTTGCGCTATAGCGAATAGAAACCCCAGGGATCTCTTTCAAATCTCGTGGACCTCAGTGATGTCACAGCCTAGTATTATTTTTTTTACTTTTCTTGCTTTTTTATTACTTTATTTATTTTTCTTACTTTTTGGAAAAGAGACAATCTTTTTTGGGGGGCTTCTACTCCTCTGCGTAGTCCTGACGGCGGGTTTCAGCAGTGACACCTAAGCGAAGGGAATGCTGGATGATGGTGCGGTTGGGCAATTAAAGAGTGAACTAACACTTTTACGTCAAGGCTGTCAGCACAGAGACTGCGATGTTATCTCCTGATCGCTTTCGAGAGTCTTCAGACAGCCTGGTATCCCATTTAGCGATAGGAGGACCTCCCTGCTGCTGTGAGATAGATAGATAGTTTTCTTTGTAAGGAAAAGCTGCGTCGTGTTGGTTGTCACTTCTAATAAAACAATTCGGGGCAAAGTTGTGAGAAAAGGAGGATTAATAAGGTGATGCTGAGTGCTGGTGTTACCATGTTAAATAACCTTCGGACGTTGACTCTCCGCACCTAATCACATAACAGTTATTCATTGGGAAAGGTAATCGCACAGTAAATAATTTAGTTGGCTTTAAAATTGGTCAAGCAAAGATAAAACAAGAAGACAATTTACCTACGAGACATTTTTATCACAATATTTTAATGATTTATCAGAGGTGGAATTATTTTGTTATTGTCCAGCCATTGGGTTTCTCCAAACAGAAGGACCGAGCTGGTCGTCTTTCTTCAATGGTTCTGCTATTGTCCCAAATTATTTGTTCCCTCTGATCCGATAACAGCGGCAAGTTTAAAGAGTTAATAGTTGAGTTGTTTAGGATAAGGATATTTTCCATCTACACTATTTTATCCCATGAGAAGACACCACGCTCGATAACACTTTCTACTATCTTAAACAATCAATTCAATCCCGCGTATTTTCCTCTGGGGGGCTTTCCATGGCTCTGCTGGAGGGGTGCGCCGAGAGAGAAAAAGTTATTGATACAGACGAACGGGATTGGGAATACGAAACGGCAGGAAGGGAGACAAAGCATGTATCGTGGCAAAAATAACCATTAATATGACTTATTGGTGAAAAGCCAAAATACTCCGCATCTCTGTACTATGTGGGAAACCAATCAGCCTCCTCTCGATAACCCCGCACCATACTTACTATTTCCAGATCTCCTAGAAATGGAGAAAGTAAGACTTTGTGGCCGACGATGGTTATCATTGTAGTCTGTTCCTTAGTTTGGTTAGAAATACTGGTCGAGGGTTACCCTTCCAAACCAGAGAACCCTAGAGAAGATGCTCCTCCAGAGGAGATGATCAAATATCTGACCGCCCTGAGGCATTATGTCAACCTGGTGATATGGCAGAAGTAGGAACAATCACCGTCACAAGGTCCTAACAATACTTCGTGATACCACTATCTATACATATCTACTTTAGATAAAATTCCAAAGTTTCTGAGACTGTCGAAGATGGGATTCCGACAGAGGCCACCCTGCAGGCGACAGAAGGCAGTATTCCAGTGACTGCTGTACCTTTTATTGATTTGTGTGCTTTTCCATGCGCATGAAGAGCTAGTCTGCAGAATAAATAATACTCAGTTATTACCAGGGAGTCCCCATCCCTCTGTGTTTGCGGAGTTTCCCTTCTATTGTAACCAGAGCACTGTGCACAAATAATAGCCTCAAAGAGAGAGGATTTTACATCTCAGGTAGGATAAAATTAAGTAAAAGGGATGGTTTAGTGTCCCAGAAAGCTGTTCCAATGTGTATTTCAATACTTTCTGACTATTTTAAGACGCATTGATGAAAACGTTTTTAAAAAATAGAATTCTCTTTGGGAGAAGCTGCAGCCTCCTTCGTGGTCCAACGATTCTCACCACCAATCAGTGGACTAGATTAAGGTTTGAGTCAAACGGGCAGGCTAGATGGGGCTGAATGGGTCTTATCTGGCACAAAGTTCTATGTCTCTATCTAATTAGTAAATTACACCCATCAAAATAAGAGTAGAGGTGGGCGACCCTACTGGTATGCATCACAAGACCCTTATGAGGACCAAAAGCCAACACGATGGGGGGAACTTTGAGCCAGCTCGGTTCTAGGTCCTACTACTTCACGGTTCCTTATAGCCCTCTCATAGAACTTTACAAAGATAATCTGGGTTTACGTAGACGGTTCTAAAACTTGGATTCCCAACATTGTTAAGTTGTTACTAGTTATTACGACTTACCCTTTAAGTGGGGCAACTAAGCAATCTCCTGCTTGAATGGTAGGTGCTAGAATACGACAGGGCAATGAGGCATTCATTTGTTCTGCGTGACAAACTGTCTGATTCTTTGTAAGAGGCACTGATTGTATTTTCTTTACCATCTGTATAAATCTCCGAGCTGGCAGCGGAGACGTTAAGGATCCAAGACCCATTTCTAAATCCCATTTTTGACATAGAAGCTCTAAGCCCTCAGGGTTAGTGACAAATCTTATCAAATAAGTCAATTACTTTGCCTTTTCTTGCGCAGATACATCATTAAAACTGAATAAACTGAGACATATCTCAGCTCCAGATATCCTGACATCCTATTATCCGTAATGGAAGAGGGACTGTGTTAACTCTTTAAAGTCCAGACACTACAGCGAAATATAGAAAATCGCATTTGCTGGAGTTACTGGGAATATCTGGGGGTTTTTTTTATTTAGCCCACGTCTGTATTAACTCCCATAGAAACCACCCCAAGCATTAAAGTGGGGCATTATGGAAAAAAAACGAGCCTTCAAATGATGGAAGTGTTATGGTGCTTGTGATGGATCCACTGGTGGAAGCTCCGGTGCGGGGCGGTTTTGGTTTTTCCTATGGAAGTTTTCTGAGATAGGACGTTTTTATTTACCATGCACCTTATAAGTGTCGTTTGTAACAAATAACCAAACTACAGAAAGAGACTTTCCTGCTTTATGATTTTTAATCAGCTCATTTCCACTGAAGAACAAAGTAATTCCAATGAAAAATATATGATTAATAGGTTGGAGGGTCAACGGTGGGTAGCAGCAAAGTGAATGGGCTAAATGTTGAATGGGTTAAGGAGAAAGACAACGTGATCTAATGACAGTGGCGTGTTTAAAATATCATGGACCCTGCGCAATTTGCCATTTCCATAGGTTTTACCTCTCAGTGGGTTTCCACCATAAGAATAAGGCTAGTTATAAAAAAAACAAAAAAACAAAAAAAATTGCTGAAAGTTTCAAAAATATTAATCAATTAATGGATCTAGATGCAATAAATGCTACACGAGACCCCCATTCCAAATAACTATATGCATAGATTGGAGTATATATAGCTCTATTCAGGCAAACTTAAAGGTAAGTGATGTCTCTACGCCCTCTCCCAATTAATCGTATATGTATAACTAACAAAGAGGTCCCATTATTCTGTTAACGAGAACACAACGGTTCCCTGGTACGAGTGGACCTAAAGAAATCGCCACCCTGGTCACACCAGTCCGTGTCATGCTACCTATACACGCAACGTTGGAGTGTTAACTATTACTGCATGAATAAGTCATTCGTTTCTGTTAATTACCCTGCAGCCCCCGCATCCAAATCAGTATTATTACCCCCAATCCCTCATACCGGTCCGATTCCCGACTATTACATTTCCAGCAAAGCAAATACAGGGCTGGTTGGAGATAATTCTCCTATAAGTTAGATACACAGGGACACGCTATCTATTTGCTCAGTGTGTTTGCTCTCTTATTACAATGTCCAGGAAACCTCTTTCTGATATTCTATACATATTCCGCTTACTGTTTTTTTAATAAGGATCTAGTAACCCTTCTTTGCCCTTGAGGAGCTTTTCATAGAATAACGAAAAAGCTGAAATCTAGCAAAAATGACACGTTTTCTCCCTCGGAAAGTCATTCCACGTTCCTCTATACTTTTACATTAAATAAATCGCTTGCAGCTCCTCCAGTGACTTGTCATTACTTCCTGCGATCCCCATTGATAGATCAAAATCGTCGATGAAAATGAACCAATAAGGGCCAAGAAGAAGAAGAAGAATAGTATTGATATGGAATACCCATTAATGGCATGTCCAGTGTCAGCCTGTTTACGGTTCAAAATAAGCAATTTATATGTATTAGAAAGCCACCTAATGTATACCATAGGAGCAGCCACCATACCCATACTGTTCTCAGGGTCTGCATAATTATTCCACACCTTTGGGTTATTTCTCCCCTACGGTTAAGTTGCCCGTTAGTGTTGATTCAGGCAACCGTTTCTAATAAAGGGATGAGGAGGAAGAAGATAACGACAACAGTGTATTGATTACATTACTTCCCGGTTATCTCAGTCCTTCCGAGTTAAAGTAGTCCTTACCGTCAAACTAAGTATCTCCAGAGTGACTGTAAAATGGACAAGCTACAATATAAGAAGTTGCAACAAATGGTGACATCTCCTCTTCAGATACAGCGGCTGAGGTGACGCGGCATTGACCGTTGAAATAGACACCATAGTCCTATCGGCAGACGGCAGCCTGGACCCTTTATTCAAGTCGAGCCATATATTTAATGGCATCTCTAAAGATGCACATTGAGTAAAGTTGGGTGGCGGTCTTATACAAGAGAGTGTTAATTGCATTATTTTGCCATTGGGTACCCATGCTTGGAAGCTCTCCAGATTTGACCTGGAGCCTCCTGGTATAGTGATGCTTTCCTGGGTCACTTTGATCTTTCTCCTGGTAGCGGAGCAGCCTGCGGCCAAACAAAATCAGGATTCATTAACATTTTGGTTGTATGTCTTGAGCATCAATCCTTTCAACTACTTTTTAGCACTCAGGCTTGCTTTTCTCTCCTTCAAGGATTTTTAGCCCACCACCGGCTTTCTGAGCTTCCTTCCCCGAGCAACAACTTCTCACAAGACATTATCCCTGTAGAGACCGTTCATTATGTGTGATATAACTAGTGAAAAAGCTAAATTCTAAGGCAAAACGTAGCAAATTTCTCAATGCTGTTTACTGATCATATTTGGACAAGCCAAAAAAAAAAAAACAGAGGTTTTGATAATTTATTCATATGATACCCATAGGAGTGCTCTGGGACCTGAACCAAATGGAAAAGGGTCCTGCCACATGTTTTTCAAAACCATTTAAAGGTTTTCAAAATATCTTCAAATTCCCAATTTAAAATAGTAAATCTAAATCCTGATTTTGCTTTTTTTTCTTAGGTCATTTAAATAAACAAACATGAAAAAAAGAATTACGCTTAGCACACATGAGAAAAAACAAAAAATACTGAAAAAAATCTAGAAAAAAAATATACTTTACCAAATGATTTGTTTCATTTCTTCGAAAAATAAATATTTTATATATATATATCTTATCAATGGAAATAAATGCCCTGCGAAATAGCCTTTATCTGCCTGGAGTGCCCGAGGGTTGACACAGTGGTGATACAGGGAGGTCTAAATGGAGACATATCTTCCGATTAAATGCTCATGGGTATCCTATCACGCTATCCTATCAGCCAATAAAGATTACATGAGAGCTCGGGGCTGGCGCAAAACGTTTGCTTAATTTGACAAATCAGTCTGTATTTTCTTCTCTGCCGCTGGAGTATGAAGTCTTGAAACGAATGCTTATTTTTTATGTCTAAATACATTTTTATGCAAGACGTTGGTGTTCAGAAAACATGTGTCTGTGTGAGCTGCGCATGCACTTTATTCAATGTCACAGTAATACACGTCTCATTTCTACCCGCTCCATACGTCATATATGGTATACACAGATGAACACGTATAAAGTCGGATGACTGTTGTAGCCTTGATTTCCGGGCTAGGCTTAACCCCCCATTAACCCCAATAATGACACCACACCCCATTGAATATGGATAAGAAAAGGCCATTTATTAGAGTCATTGTCACGCCAGGTACCACAACCAGGTAAGATAACCACAAGAATGGTACCTAAGCCAGGGAAAGCAGCCACTTAAATAATCTACCCTCAGCTCCACCCCCTAATTTCCCGCCAAAAATCCTACCCCTCCTCTGCACAACAGTCAGGGCCTATTATAGCCCATGCTGACCCCTCGTGGGCATCGCTATGTAAGTTCTCAACATACTTTGCAGTGGGAAAAACCCCCCACCTTAGATGGAGTTATGAATATATCTCATAAATATCTTTGTACAATTGTTTTGACATTGTCTAAATAAAATATGTATTTTTTTTTTTGTCCAAAAATTTGCACATCGTGAGGTACATCATCAAAATTGTATTGATTGACACAAAAGAAGCTTATCTGATTCCCTTTTCTACAGGACTAAACAGTAATTTTCTGTAATTTCATTTTTTATTATATACTTTAGGTGTAAAGTACCTCATTTTATGATATACACATACTACAGTGAGGATATTCGTTAATGTCCATACAGAGTCTTGTGCATATTCTTGGGCATCAGGCATTTCTTGACATCTACGACCTTTCAATGACAACCTGCATAGGACTCAAATAATTTTGACAACCCAGTTTCAAATATTTTATTATCTGTAAATTAAACAATTACGCTAAGATGAACTTTGTTGGAGACACCGAACGGCCTTCCATGATTTCAAATGTTCAAACGTGCACTTCTTGGTAACTTCATGGGTTGTTTACGTAACTGTATTTAGATTAAATTAATACACTGAAAATAGGGGTATCAAGGTGGGTGTGAGCCACAGGTAAACTTGCATCCGAAAAAGAAACACTATTCCTTTAAAAGAAAATATTTTAGGCACTATGCTCCAAAGCGTTCTCTACAGGGCCCGGCTGGCGATGACGAGGTGGCACTGGCACTTTAAGACCAGAGGGCACCCGATAACGTCCGGCCACACGCTACAGCACCTGGTGAGTGTGTGTGGTGCGTTTTTTTGCATTTGCCCGTGGTGCCAGATGGCCAGTCCGGGCCTGATTCTCTGTCCCAAAAAAGCTTAAAAAAAGGAGGAAGAATTGAATGAGGTAGTAGGGAAGTTTTTGTATAACGCAGCACTTTGTTACAGAGTAAGAAAAGGGAGAGAAAGAAAAAAGAAATAAGGAAAGAAAGAGAAAAGGAAGGAAATTGCCATTTATGGACGTATGACAACAAGCCCCTTTGAAAGTTGTAAAACACAACATTTGAATGTCATTCCAAGACTAAATGTATTTATTTTTCTGGCAAAAACATATATTTTCTTTAAATCACCTGTCATTTCTGGCATTCATCTCTGAGCTAAGCGGAGCGCTAACAAATTCATGGCCTGTTTGGGAGATGTTCTCTAGTAGACCCAAAGTTGTGAGGAACTCTTCAAGTGTCCTAAAGAAAATGGTCGTATTACAGTACAACAGAATATTTTACCATGCATTTTTATTCAGCTTTTGCAAATACATAAACATAAAATCATGAGATCTGCAGGGAAGTGGAGGTGACTTCATTTTAATTGCTGGTAGAAGAATTACTCTCCATTGTCCAGTCTTGGACAATGACAAGAACTAAAGCCTGGACCACATCGTTTGAAAGGTAAGGAGATAATAATGTTCTTATGACCTATTGATCTTTGTTAACATGCATAGGGTGATGACCACATCCTGACTACTTCACTCAGCTACTGATGATGACATCAAATATCACTTAATAGGAAACTTCACTAAAATGATTTGCCTATGTTCTACTCTGGGGTTATTTAATCACATCCTCCACATATCCATACCCTTCACGTACTTGAAGGCATCTGCTAAAAGCCCATATTCTGTTGGAAGATTCTGAGTGATGACGATCCACAGAAACTAGGATAACAGATGGATTGT
Organism: Spea hammondii; assembly: GCA_029215755.1. Lineage (NCBI taxonomy): Eukaryota > Metazoa > Chordata > Amphibia > Anura > Pelobatidae > Spea > Spea hammondii. The sequence goes on from JARDYJ010000013.1 coordinate 26,396,421, forward strand.
CTCCAACGCCTAAGGAGACGTTTTGTGGATGAGATACTTACTGTCAGATAGATCAATGATGAACAGATAGTATAGCTGTAATTTAACACATTGACTGCCATGGCATCTCAAGCATTTGCTAGTGGACATCTTTGTTTTGCAGCTTATTGATAGGTAAGTGAGTGATTACTTAGATCCTAGGGAGGGAGTGAGAAATCTTCAGTTCCCAAGTCCTACAAAAACACACGGTACGATGTTTTTTTCTTCCTCTTCCAATTTGCATGCCTTGGTTATATAAAGGGTTAAAAACAGGGATACATTAGGTCCGCATGCATAAAGCCTATCCTCTTACTAGAACCGTAATTGGGGCTCTCGGCACCAAGGACAAGATCAGTGGTCCAGAGACAACCCAACCACTTTTAGAAGTGGAAGGGGTGCCCGGGTACTGCTGCTGGATGGCCCAAGCGTGGTCCACACATTGCAGCAAATATTTACCTCTCGCCCCAATCCTGCCACTTTCTTATTCCAGATACTTGATTTGGAAGCCCAACTACTTTGCCTTAGTTTGGTAACACTGTATTTCGGGATTCAGGATTCTCCTCTCATGGGGTAACTTTTTAGAAGTTATGAGTATGTTGTACGCGGGCTATAGAAAAGAACGTTGGTTCTACATGAGACTGATCAACAAATTGTGTAAAAGAAATAAGTACAGTACAGTGGCTCTAGAAGGGCAAACCACCATGGGGTATATGGGGTGATAGGAGGGGTTATAGAGAAGGGATATATGGAGTAATTAGAAATGTTATAGAGAGGAGTTATAAAAAGTAAGTGTTATAGACTGGGGTTATATGGAGGAATATGAGGCGTTCAAGGTATGCAGTTATATGGAGTAATAGGAAGAGTTATAGGAGTAGTTATATTGGGTAATATGAAAATGAGATGATATGCAGCAGTAGATGTTGTTATAGGGAGGATTGTATGCAGTTATAGGGAAGATTATTTGTAGTAATAGGTGAAGTAATAGGTGGTGTTACCGTGGTTGTATGGTGTAATAGGAAGAGTTATAGGGAGAGGTAATACGGAGTAGTGGTGGGGATTGCATAGGGTAATACAGTTATATAAAGTAATTAAATATAGTGGGTTTTATGAAACCCATTATAATTATTGTTCTTGATGTACAGGCAAGGTTTCAAAATAATCAAAATCCCTTTAACAATCTGAAAAAAAAATTAAGAATGTACATTAGTGGAATTAACGACCCGGCGATCATATAATGTAAACACAATTGAGTTGTAAAAGCTGATAATTCTGTAACTCCTGAAGGTTAATAGACAGTCTTCTACCCAACCCACGCACACCTTTCCCCCCCCCTTAATTCCTTTTACCACCCCAACAATCACGCACGTTGGATGCTCAAAATAACTGATTGATCAATCAGAGATGAGTGAGTGTCTGGTCATAGAAGATGAGGCTGGGAAGTTTCAGGAGGAGGTGGAGCTGTCCTTCTTCTGGAGTAATCAAAAGAGATATAAATTCACAAAGGAAACAACACAAAGCAGATTGTTCTGAGCAGCGAGAGCTTGAGGAACCAGAGAGCATCCTTACCTGTCTGATCCTTCTGTACTCCTCAGCACACAGTGAGTATCCAAGACTTTCCGCACTATGATGACCATCGATGTATCTACCCGTTCCCTGATCCATTATGTTCCAATGTGCTTTGTTGGTAATTTCTATTGTCTGTTAATCTCTGTAATTTGTCACTTGGATTTGCCAGTCATTGACTGTGTTAATGTGTTAGTCCCCCGTTTAAAAGGCTAAAGCGAACTCTTGCATTTTGGCAGAAAGGATGGAGTTCACACCACAACTCCTTCTCCTGGTTTTATTTTTTAAAGGCTAGCAATATGTCTGTGATGTTAATATCATCTAATCCGTGAAGTGTTTAATCCCGAATTCCCCTTGTCTTTAGTGATTAAACAAACAAATGGTAATTGCAGGATATTTGTGGCATTATACTGAATGACCAAGTTTGACACTTTTTATTTTGTTCATGCTTGTTCCAATCACCTCAGCCTAATTGTTTCAAAATGTTTACATATAACCCTTCTTTATAATTTATTATTATATTGTCATTTTATTAATTACCTATAGGTTTATTTATTAGCATATTATATAGAGCAATGCAATTTCTGTTTTTTGCTTGAGACTATACATATTCATCGGTTATATTACGTCATAGGGGAGTTATTGGGATGGGTCATATGGAGCAATAGGAGGCGTTATAGGAAGGGGTTATATGGAGTAATAGGAGGAGTTATAGGGAGTGGTTTTATGGAGTAATGGGAGGAGTTATAGGAAGGGGATACATGGAGTAATAGGGGGAGTTATAGGGAGGGGTTATATGGAGTAATAGGATGAGTTAGAGGGAGGGGTAATATGGATTAATGTGAGGGGTTAAAAGGAGGGGTTATATGGAGTAATAGGAGGAGTTATAGGGAGGGTTATATGGAGCAATAGGGAGGGGTTATATGAGTAATAGGAGGAGTTATAGGGAGGGGTTTTATGGAGTAATAGGAGGAGTTATAGGGTGAGGTTATATGGACTTTTAGGAGAAGTTGTGATGCAGGGTTATATGCAGGGATGGGCAAAGTGTCTGTACACAGATTCTGGTCCCACTTCAAGGCTTGTGGAGGTCATTAGTATCTGTGCCAAATAGTCCATCGCAAAGCCTGCAGGAGTTGGTATATAGCATAACAGAGGACGATAAAGGTAGGGGAAAGCAGTGTGGGGAAGATGAGTGCTGCTGTCTATATGAAGTACTATCACAAGAATAAGAAAGCCAGTGTTCCCAGCATAAAGACATAGAAGACATCATTAGTGCTTCGTATTCTGTATTGAGACAGAAAAACATATATTGCATGGTTACATAATAGCATTAAAAAGGACATATCCATCACAGGATCAAATGTTATTGTTAAAAACTTTATTTCATCTCACAGCCGAGGCAGCCTGTTTTTCTTCCACTATGGCGAATGTATCTGCTATAGTCTTGTAATTTCTCTATGGAATGTATCACACTATAGTATAAAATATATATACACAATAATTATTAGAAACATATAAACGCTTAAATAATTTCACCAAAACCTTCTCAAAATTATATATAGCAAATTTCGTATCAGCAGTTGCAGAGCTCAAAATTATAGCTATATCCGGGCGAAGGATCACAGGGACCTATTATATATTTTATTTCTGGGAAAAACACTTATGGGGTATCATCCTTCAGGCAGAGGAATTAGGCAAAGGCACATGAATAAACACTGCGAATGCATGAATTGCAATTCCTTTTTTCCATTGGAAGTAAAAAGAAAGACTTACCCAATGACTCTTCCTTAAAGAACTTTTAGCAAGTGCTAAATAATACTGCTGTCCCTGGTCATGTTAAAATAATTTTAGGATGAGACACACATATGTCAAGAACCAAAACGTTGTAGTCGTAGAGACAGCCTTTCATCTTATATGTGATACCATTATATATTGTGATGTGTGGTAGGCACTGAGATTCATTTTCTACAATTTTTAGACATTACCACTTGCCGAAATATATATAATTTCTGCCTTTTTTAAGTGTAATTCACTGATGGGTCTGTCTTAATATTCTAGAAGCATTCTAGTACCTTACAGTAACATGTTTGCAGTGTGTTGGAGCAGGGTGTTGACGGAGCTATCTTACCTGCCACTCTAATTATTATGTTTATTTGCCGGTTAATAATCTCAATGACTCCTGTTTCCTGTTCTCCTAGATGGTGACCGCTTTGAAGTTGTGGCCAATGATGGCTGCCATCGCAGTTTGCGTCTTGGTTTGTCTAGGAACACTAGTCGAGGGCTACCCTCCAAAACCAGAGAACCCTGGAGAAGATGCCTCTCCAGAGGAGATGACCAAATATCTGACCGCTCTGCGGCATTACATTAATCTGGTGACCCGACAGAGGTGAGAACAACGGCTTCCACAAGGTCCTAATATTACTTTATATTAGGCCTTATCTATAGCTCTCCTTGTTGCTTTATACACGTTTCCCCCATAACTCCATTCTCTTATCCTATATGGCCATATCCTGTAGTCCATTAGGTTTTATACCTTTGTGTGTCCCTTTAAGGTACGGGAAGAGGGAGAGCCCAGCCGACAATCTTCTCTCCGAGCTCCTGTATGGAGACAGCGGGAACCACAACAGCAGATCAAGGTGAGAAACAAACTAAAAAGACACAGAGGTTTCGCTGGAGGAGAAAGAACTGAGAAAGGAAAAATAATGAGGGAAATGGAAGCGAGGATAGGGAAACATCTAATTATGAAACCCTTTAGTTCTATCCTGAGATCAAAACATGAGATAACGGACAAGAACAGGTAGCAAAGTAGCACCTCATAATAACGTTACACATCTAAGTTTCCACAAACGTTTACATCATGAGTTTTGCGGCAAATGGCACGCGACCCCACTTCACGTCATAAAGCAATGTTTCCGGACGCTTTTCCCATGGGCAACATCAGTGGACAGAGGTTGGTGTTTTTCACTGTAGCTCCTGTAGCGCCTGTAGATGCAATATTTTGCCTACCTTTAGTGAAGATATTTAGGATAAGATATATATTTATAGAGTAGAGGCCCCACCTTTGGTCACTCACAACTATTAGTTCTTAGTGAATAATAGCACAGACACAAAAGACAGAAAAATAATTGGAACGTAAGTCCTACTGCAGGAACTCTCCAGCAGCCCAAAGGCCAAACCATACTCAATGGTCAACAGCTTTACTAAATCCATATTTGAAGAAAAAAGAAATATATATATATATATATATATATATATATATATATATATATATATATATATATAAAGAATACATTTCCTTAAAGTTTTACAAATAAATCTGGTATTTAATGGTTAAAATAAAATATCAACATATAAGTTAAATATATATACTTGAAGGGCCATGCAAGTCCATAATATATGTACGGCTGGGCATCAATGCAGGTTGACAAAGACACTAAGTGTCAGAGGTCTCAGGTCACAGGATGTTTTTGGACTAATCTATTGAACCACTTGGAACGGACCCAATACGTTTCGTCTTCAGGTTTAGCCGAGCTGGCTCAGTAAACTTGATAGTCAATACCACCAACTAGACCAACTTCATAGTCAAAGGTTTAGTTGTAGGAGGCCACACTGCTTGACCAAGAGTTACCCAGTCAAGGAGGGAAAAGAAACCGGAGAAATAGGGAATAGGCATGTTTTTGAAAGTGACATCATTATTACATTTCCTTCTCTTTATATCTGCAGGTTTGATGATTCTTCCTATAACTGGTGACCCTTGGACCTGTCTCTCTTGCCTTCCTCACCTGGATGACCTCTCCCCCACCCCTTTGCCTTCTTTTTAACTTATCAATTATTTTTATGCCATTTTGCATTGTGACTGGGTCCTGCGTCATCGCTCTCTTCTAAGTGTGGAGATTAAAGAGTGAATGCCGGTGCCTTGGAGGGTTCAGTGGGCACGCGTGTGCTTGTGTGTCCGTGTAAGTGTGGTACACCATCCCACCAGAGATGCCTCTCCCATGACACGCTGTGATGTCTGACAGAGAAATCCACTGTGTCCAGAAATAAAAGCAAGTTTAACGGAAAATATACTGAATCGTATTTCTTTGAAAAAAGAAAAACAATTGAAAAATGATAAAATGTGGAAGCAAGAGAATCAGAGGGGATAAGAGAAGAAAAGAGAATGTAAAAAGGGACAGAGGAAAGCAGAGGAAAGGAGAGGTAGGGAAAGAAAGCAAGAAAAAGTAAGAGGGCAGAAGGGAGAATCAGAGATGGAAAGGAACAAAAAAGGAAACAAATTGGTTACAAACACACAAACAATAACAAGGAAAACAACACTATACTGTCTACTATTAAACAAGGAGATAATACAATCCACATTCCTCAGCATTTTACACATTCGCAAACTTTTTATATGAATTAATATAAAATATTAATTCCCATAACAGGAACAAGCAAAATGAACATATAAGAGTACGTTTATAATATATAAAAATGTATAAATATATCATTTATTGCATAATTATATATAATTATATGAAAATATAAGCAACATCCACAACCTTTGCCTTATCAGCAACAAGGTAACCAAGGGTCCCCTGTTTTGTGTAAAATATCACACAAAAAAAAAGGAAAAAAACCTGATTTGGCAGCAAGCTGAAAAAACAACATACGCACTCACAACAAATTCACAGTGGGGTAACTCAAATACATTACACACCATGACCACACTGATATAGTACACACGATGATGTTATCACGCGATCAGACAATTATCTTAATATAGTTGATAAAGGTACACCGCCATATGGCACAATAAATATACAGTTCTGAAAATACCTGCTATTACTATTAGATTTATTTCTGAGGATCCTACGGTATAAACTAATACTCGCTAAGCATGTAGAGCTTCAAGGAAGGAGGGACGTTGGCAGAGAAAAAAAGAGGGATGGGGGGATATTAATAATATTTAAACTGTCACCCATTCAAAGTCCGCTGCCTGAATGTAACCCCGGATCAGATGCCATTTACTACCAGAAATCAACGTGAAAATAAAACCATCGGTAAACTTAATTTGCCAGGGAAGCGCTAACTAGTGCACGAGTAAAACTAACTAGACTTTACATTTAATCCACATTGTAATGCTCAGCGGCTGCAGCCCCCACTGGGAAATAGAGGTTAGAACGTGACAAACCCCTTCCCCATTTAATGTAGCTCCCAAGTGTTGGGTAGAAGTGGGTATCCCCATAAGGAGTTATGAATCAGCGTTTGTGTTATTTTTGCAGTTAAACCCATGCCCTGAGTACCCGAGGAGCCACACAGTGCAGCGCCATTTAACACAATCTTCTATAGAAAAAAGCATAAAGCTCTAGACTGTAAGCTCGTTTGAGCCGGGCCCTCCTCACCTGTTGTCTCTGTAAGTCAATTTGTCATGTTACATACTACTTGTTATGTCCTAATGGCGCTATATAAAACAATAAATAAAAATAATAATAATAATAATAGTAATAGCTGCATTCATATTCACTAGTCTGGCCATTATCAGTTGGTTTTCTTTTGGTCTATGACCGCCACCTGGTGGACAAAGATAGGGAGCACACCTGACCAAATATCCTTGTAATACACACACTATATGACCAAAAGTATGTGGACACCATCACACCTATATGAACTTGTTGAACATGCCATTGCAGCTTTAACAGCTTCTGCTCTTCTGGAAAGGCCTTCCACAAGATTTGAGGGAGTTTCTGTGGAAATTTCGGACCATTCATAGAGTAGAGCATTTGTGAGGTCAGGCAGCGATGTTGGACGTTAAGGCCTAGTTCACAATCAGCGTTCCAATTCATCCCAAGGGTGTTCAATAGGGTGGAGGTCAAGGCTCTGTGCGGCCACTTGAGTTCATCCACAACAAACCCATCCAACCATGTCTTTATGGACCTTGCTTTGGGCACTGGGGCGCAGTCATGCTGGAATAGAAAAGGGCCTTCCGGAAATGGGACCACAAAGTAGGAAGCATATAATTGCTTAAAATGTCTTTGTAACATTAACATTATACTTCACTGGAACTGAGGGTCCCAAACCCTGAAAAACAGCCTCAAACCATTATCCCTCCTCCACCAAACCTTACAGTGGGCACAGTGCATTATGCTAGTTCCCACGCTATGTTTTTGTACTCAGCACATGGCCCGGCATATGCAAACGTTGGCTACAAGCTGCAGCACCCAATCCTCCACTAGAGCGGCGCTGTCGGCCAGTGGCCCACTAGGCATTAGTCTGGTGTGCCAGATGTCCAGTCCGGGCCTACATATATATACTTACTGGCCACTTTATTAAGTACACCTGTTCAATTGCTTGTTAACACAAATGGCTAATCAGCCAATCACATGGCAGCAACTCAATGCATTTAGGCATGTAGACATGGTCAAGACAACTTGCTGTTCAAACCGAGCATCAGAATGGGAAGAAAGGGGATTTAAGTGACTTTGAACGTGGCATGGTGGTTGTTGGTGCCAGACAGGCTGTTCTGAATATTTTAGAAACTGCTGATCTACTTGGATTTTCACCCAAACCATCTCTAGGGTTTACAGCGGGTGCCGCTCCTGTCAGCTAAGAACAGAAAACTGAGCCTACAAATTGCACAGAATCACCAAAATTGGACAATGGAGGACTGGAAGAACGTTGCCTGGTCTAATGAGTCTCGATTGCAGCTGCGACATTCAGATGGCCGGGTCAGACTTTGGCGTTAACAACATGAAAGCATGGATCCATCATGCCATGTATCAACGGTTCAGGCTGCTGGTAGTGATGTAATGGTGTGGGGGACATTTTCTGTAATTCATCTTTTTACTATCAAATATTGCTAATCTGAAAACGAATAGGTGTGGACATAGCATATCTACTGAAATTGATATAGAAATGTAAGAAATAATATTATGAAATAATATGAATATCAATAGCAACATATGAGTAATTGGAAGTATTTGTGGCTTAACAGTAGAGTTGTAGATAATTAACTTAAGCAATCTTTTTCTTTAATAATTGCAAAGAGCAAAACCGCTTCGCTGTTTCCATCCACATAATGGATCCATGAACCATGAACGTCTAACTTGTGTCAAAGTGGCGGAGGTGATGGTGAATTATTGCGTTGGAAAGGTGACATGTTAAGAGAGCATAATCTGCGGTGGGGGGGATGACAGGTTTTGGGTGAAATGGCTAAAGTGAGATGACGAAACCATGGGAGGGGTCTAGAGCTAAGATAAAATCTACATGTTTTTCCCAGGGTCAATGAGTCGCCACCAGTCGAACCCTGCCAAGGTAAGAGCCTTGTCCATTTATCAAGCGGAGGGACATTCACCTGCTTTTCTGGTAGCCGAATAATTACAACCTTGAAAAAAATCATGATAGAATTGTCAAGATAACATTTTTCTTTCAAAACTGGCAGGAGGGGAAAGCTTCTCTGAAAAAATGGTATTCTGGCCCAAGAAAAATAGTTAATTGTTAACATCGCTGATGTTGTCCAAATAGAAGGGATACACAATCCAAAACTGAAAGAAATAATTTCAATGCCAGTTCTTACTGACCTACTATAGGTTTATTCTTACAATTTCTAGTTTCTAATGTTCTAATCAGAATTTCTGCCTTAAATTTCTGGTGATAATGCTCATCTTTAGCAGGGGGAGCTTGGCAATTTTCAGAAGGAAGAAAGGTAGCCGAATACTCCTGGACTATCGAGGTCCAAAACAAGATCTAGCCTTGGGTTGCTTCATCTCCTAGATAATAACGCAGGCTGTATAATTTCTTCTATACGGTTATTATCAGCATTAAGCTAATATTTTATTGGTTTGCCAGCAGCTATCAGCATGAGATAACCCTGTCTGGCTAACAAGCTCCCTATAGAGCTTCTGGCAAGACACACAAAATGCAAGTGTCCATCACCACAGAGGGTGTTGGTAGATCTTGACAGATAACAGAAGAACCCAGAACTAATCCAGAGCTTACAAATACAAAAGGCCCTTTTTTTTGCAGAAAAGGCTACTGGTATGATAACACCATGAACCTGATAACTGCATTAGTAAGCTAGCGGCATTGCGTAATGGCCCTCTTGTACATCAAGAAGACTTGAAGGACCCCCTATGATCAAGGTTTCTCTCCTGCGGCGTAGGGCCTACAAGTCCTATGTTATACCTGACATTATAGACATAGTCTGAAATGTTGGCAAATGATTGCCCAGTGGCATAAGTACCTACGGAGGTTACTATGTTGCAGTAGTACGTATAGCAGTGGAGTCAGAGGCACTGGACTACAGGTGGATGCCATGGTCATAGAGTATGTACTATCAGTAATACTCCAGTTTGATGATCCGGCTTAACTCTTTCTTGTCGTGGTGCAGATGACCTTACGGTTCAGCCACATCACCTCCGTCCTCTTCATCTTCCTGGCTCTAAGCTACGTGTGCTTAGCTGCCCCCAGTGAGCCCCAGCACCCTGGAGACCAAGCCTCACCGGAGCAGCTTACCAAGTATTATTCAGACCTCTGGCAGTACATCACCTTCATCACCCGTCCCAGGTAAGGGTGATCTTTAACTATTGGAATAGTAGATTGTGGTATATGTAAGATGAAGTATGCACGGTTGGTATAGTGGAGCTGACAGCATGGCCATTGACCTAGTGAGAGCTGGTTGTGTTGGGCATTGCTTCGATATCAAATTTAGTATGTTAATGTGTGAGAACTTGGTTCTCCATATGCTGGAAACTCCAAGGAGAAGAGAGGGACTGAACTTTCTGACCTTTTCTCTTGCAGATTTGGAAAAAGATTGGATGATTTTTGGGTTGAGTACAACCCGAACTAGTAAACCTGGAAGGTGAGTAACCACTACGTTTTACTATGGTGAATATCTGTTCATGATGTTGTCATCAGCCTGTTATCAACTTACCCTTGATCCCTCTATGTCTGCGATAATGTCTCTGTCTGCCATCCATTTCTCCGTTATCTTATCTCACGTTGCAATTCCTAGATTCATTAAGCATTTTCTCAAAGTCATCTCACCTGTGTTCATGCATTATACTACATGTTAGGCAGCAGGAGAAACTGGGTTCTTCACAATGTGAAACTGCAACCATGTATCATTTGAGGTATAATAAGGACCAAGTTAAAAATTACAACTGGTAGGAACAAAAGCACAATAGTAGAAGCGCTGAATGGTTCTTATCGGCACTCAAATACTCTTCTTGTTTAATTTTTGCCCCAATTCAATACTTGCCCTAGTTGACCATCACAAGCCAGTAACATTCAATTCTTTTTTAAATCCTAGTAAAATTGCTAATGTTAATGCTCTTGGGTAGAGAATGGATATTTTTATACATTTTCCTTGGGACACATCAATGCTTTCCAGCATCATTTCCATGGAAGCAAAGATTTGTAGCCGGCAACGGTCTCCAGACGCTAATGGATGGGAGTATAGAGATGGCGGGGGGGGGGTAACTTATCTTGGGGCAGCTTGGTGCTGAAAAGTTAATTTTTAACGGTCTACGGGGAACTTTTTCACTGCGTTACTTGGAAATCCAGCCTTGACAATGATTTAGCCACAAGGTAACTCTCTTTTTTTTCTCAATAGGGAGATCCACATGGAGTTCTTCAAAAAGAGAGGGGATCCTCAAACCGACCCTGGACCCTTGTACTATTGTGCAGTTCTTTGTGTTATATAAAAATCCGCATAACCTGATGAATAAACGAGATGAGATTCCGTAATTAGCGCATTTTATGTTGTATATTACTGTGTATTGGATGTGTGCTTGGTGTGCTTGGGTTACATATAAACTCTGCAGTGATTATGTTGTTTTTCTTAATATTGAAATATCCTAAATTCCGCGGAGCAAATTTAAAAGTGTCAACGCAAGTCAAGTCAATGATTTATTAAAACATAAGGGTACCAGGTCTCCAGATTTTGGGGCTGATGCATCAAAAAGTAAGAGTGATGTCCAAACTACATAAAATACAATTAAAAGAGAAATAAAACAAGGGAAGTATTTGTCGGGTTTATGGAACCAGTAATCCAGGCTTTGCTGCGTACCGCGTCAGTGGAGCATCCGCGCTGATGTGCGGCTAGTAGTCACATATAAAACAGTAAAGCCAAAGATAAGAGAGGACAGCCTCGATGGGACATGTTAAACATTTATCAGAAATAGTTATTTCGGTACAATTTAAAATGCTAGATAAGAAAAACATCATTGCCAGAAAACACACTAATTGGCATAAGAACATAAGGGTTCAGGTCCTCGGAGGTCTCTTTTTTCCGATTCTATCTTCAAAGGACACTCCTGACATCATAAGCAGGTTAATGCATATGATAGGTAGGATGTCCATTGTCACTTTGTCCGAATTTCAAACGGAACCGAAAGGTCAGGAAACAAAATTTGTTGTACGAATATGAAAAAAGAAACGGAAACATTTGTCCAAAATGATTTTTATTGCGGTAAACAGATTTACGGCACAGAAACAAAATGCAGATTCAATCTACTGCTCCCTCTCGTGTAAAAAGGTGGCAATGACATTGATAAGCGTTTTAAGAGCAACCGTTTAACTACAGATACATGAATAAGTGCAGTAAATAAATAAAGAGGAAGCATAAACAGTATATCTAAAGTACTAAATACATCAGTTTCAGACTACATGAAATAAACTTGCTTCCACATTACTATTGTCTACAAGACAAGCGCTGCAAGCCAGTAAAACGAACACATTAAAAGGTCCAATAAACCAGTCGCGGGGCAGGGGAGCTCCACATCTCCGGACCCTCTCTGGACCCTCACTCATAATATCAAATGTATCGGTTGCCAAGAAAGTCTTCTTCTTCCCCCCATGTCGGATACGGCTTCCAATACCCATAACATCACAGACTACATTTTCAAACTAGCTCTGGCGGTTTTTTCAGTTAGTTCTGGTTTTAATCGTTTTAACCCTTGATGGAATGCGATTTATTCTCATAACCTTAGCCTTTTTAACTCATATTTTTAAATATCTTATCACCCACATATACTATGGAGCTTCTATTCATATACCCGCGACCTGTATAACAATATCTTAACATCTCTTGCCTTCCCTTTAGCGCCCCCTGCTGACACCAAACAAACCCAGCAAGAAAGGGTCCTGTCTGATTTAAAATGTTGTGTTATTTCCCTTTATTATGCATGATATATTAAACATATGAGATAATATTTAGTTTGTTCTGTTTATGTGTTCTTTATTTGTTATACTTGCTGTGTTGTATGAATCAATGTATTCAAACTCACATTGTTGTTAATATTGTAATGAATGTTCATCTTCTCACTATGAAAAACTGTAAACAATTTTTTTTAAAAAAGGCTGGGCTATCTGCCTATGTCATAAAGAGGCACTGATCAGCAACAGTGATGTTAGAACAGTGATGTCATAGTGGTACCTCCATTGTGACATCCTAACAGTGAAGTCACAATGGAGATGCTGTTTACATAGAGCAGAAATGCTTAAACCAGTCTTTCCTTGTGCGAACTGGCCAAGACTTCAGACGAATAACTTGGATCAGAGATTTTAGAGGAAAAATTCACTAACCCGACGTTAGACGGGTTGAAGAACTAGAACTTCGGTTCTATCCTACGGTTCACTTGACAATCGGCGGTAGGTGCTGCCTTTAATATGTTAATCTCTTATTTGAATGATAAACTAGATCTCTATGGCAATCATTTTGTTTTTTAAGTATTTCTAGTAAGCATATGAACTAAGAGTTATTAGATGTTTCCATTGACTGTTACATGTGGCAGATATAAAATATCTAGCGTTTAGGTATTGTTATGTTTATGTTACTGGCACAGAAAACGTTGTTGACTTCATAAAACAAATGTTTTACTCTAATGTCCTGAATTCTCTTTTTTAAATTGAAACTATTAGTATGGTGACCCTACAAACCTTTTATAGATTTTTATTTCACATATTAGAATAGGTTTTATTTGCTATTTATTAGATACAATATAGCTAATTTTTGTTCCCTTTGTTTTTATTCAGGTTCACCAATCATGGGGAACGCGTTGTCACTCCGTTCATCCTGCTTCTCCAGCAAAGCCTCCAAGAAGGTCAAGGATGGAAAATCTAAGGAGAGGAGATCATGCTTCTCATATGATTCTAAGAAGCAGTATCAAGACGCCTCAACCATGACGGAGCAGGAACCAATAGCTGCGCCCCCCAAACCTGTGGTGCTTTGCGCTACCACCAGCGAGCTGCTGAGATGTTTGGGGGAATTCATCTGTCGCAGGTGCTCAAAGCTGGAGGATCTCTCGCCTAAGGAGCCTGGGATATGGCTAAGAAATTTAGACCGAGCCCTACGAGAACGGAAGTACGATCGCTTCCTAACCCCGGCCAGTGTTATATTCCTCTACATGATTTGTAGAGATGTCATTTCATCAGAGCTGGCCAAGGAGGGCGAATTAGTGGCACAATTGCTCACCTGTGCCTACATCACCTGTTCCTACATGGGCAATAAGACTACTTACCCAGCAGCACCATTCATGGCTGACAACTCCAAGACAGCATTTTGGGACAGATGTCTTTCCATCACCAATGCTACGAGTGCCAAAATGCTCCGGATCAATGAAGATCAACAGTATTTTTTCCAGCTATTTGTTGATCTTAAGGCAGAAACGGAGCCCTACTACTGATGTGGTTAAATCCTAGAATTCGAATTGAAATTGTTAATAAACATCTTAATACATATATATCATATATGTATATAAATATATATGGTTTTGTGTGTATCTTTTCTTAAATATAATACTAAGCAATATCAAGGACAGGAAATATGGGCGACCAGTCATGTTATAAATTATAAGCTATACATCAACAAAGATGGTCCCCAAGGAAAGCTTAACCTGACTGATAAGACTTGCTATTCCATATACCGCAATATATTCATAAAAAAGTTTTAATTATATGCAAATAAATGATAAAACTGATGGGACGGCCGCCCCACATGCAATAGAAAAAGCTACGTCCTAAAGATTTTCAGAATTTAAAAATTTTAAGAGACCATGTAGCTATCGTATAAACTAACCTACATGTGATGGCTAAAGTTTACCTTTAAAGTCGAATCAGGGAAATACAATCAACAAGAAGGTCAAGTGAGCAAATTATTTTAGCATAAAAGAATAAAAGTAGAGACTCATTGAAGTAAGAATCCAATGGGGCAATGGGCAGCCAGGAACTGCATCTGAAGGAAACATATGGCGCAGATATGGACAGAGCCAATCAGAATCTAATCCTACTATATAATAGACAATTTAATGTCTATGAAATTATGGCAACATTTGGCAGCCTAAAGATTCCCCATCCAGCCTCATTCAAATAGCAAAGGCCTTCCCAGAGTATTATGGACCCCTATCAATCCTACATTTGAACTCAGACACCCCTAGCCTGATATCCCAAACAACAGACCCCTTTCTGACGTGGGTAGAGCCAAGCAACAGCAGACTTCGACAGCAGAGGAAGTTAAGCGAGACATCAAACAAGAGAAACCACTCAAAGGCTGCAGGGACATTGAGCAGATTTGATCCAGCCGTGCCAATGCTCCGCACATATCATTGAGCACTTATTCTCAGAGGATCGCTCCTAGCGACAAAAAATATCTTTTGATTACAGTTGGTTAATTTGGATTAATTATGAAACACAAACATATTCAATGACTGTGTATGAAACGGTGGAAAGAGGACTTGGAGAGGTCCTGGAAGACAGGGCATGACAGGTTCAACTTCACTACACTAGAAATCCAGACACGTTTCTACTACTGGCGTTTGGGTCCTGAAGAAGGTGTTCGACCTAGAAGACTCAGTCTAGTCTGCTGGAGAGCAGGGACATCCAGTTACATTACGATGGCTTCACTGGTCTCAAAACCCGAACTCAGATTTATAGATCTTAATTTATGAACCATTTTGCTTTCCTGGTATTGTTACTTTTATTATATTTAGTATTCTATGGCATTATAATAAAACAAATGATTTGGCAAGATTATGGTTCATGGTCTGCATTATTTTGAGAGGAGCCAATCAGTGTCAGGAACCCATTGAAACTCATGGTAGTGCCTTCTGCATGCGTACTGGTGGTCTAGACAGACCCCTGCCTGCAGCCTTGGCTTGTGCATAGGATGGCCTAGACCATGTCACACTAACCTCTACAATAACGGGAAAGAAATGCCTGCCTACCCTGCTTATTGTTTAATTATTGTTACATGACCTCTAATGTTACCAGATACTCTCTGTTGGGAGGTGCAATGACATAAAGCGAGTCACTTCCTGATGACCGCACGTATACAATGTTATAATTAAATTTAAAATGCATCATTAGCCACAAATTATCGTGCCACGCCACTTATCAAATGCTACGCGGCTACAGTTGCAAGGTATATATCTATCGTCTGTATGACATAGACTACAGATACATACATTGAATAAAAATGAAAAATGTCCAATATAAGAACCACATATGGATGTTTTCCGTTATACGGATGGGTGTAAGAACTTCCATTGTTTGGTGGACACGTCCAATCCTGGCATATCTTGTATCACCCAGCTCACCCCCACCAGGACTATTCCACACTCTTCTTGCCCACCAAGTTCTGAATTCCAGGTATTTATCTTTGCTATTAATATTGTTTTTGAGGTAGGGCTGTGCCTAAGGCCACCTGAAGTAGAAATTAATCAGATCAGCCACGTTGTCAAGGACACCGATATTTTTTTTTTTAGTCAATCATTGCTCTGCTATGTGCGAAATACACTACTGATCAAAGGTTTGGGGTCATTTAGCTGTTTTCATTGAAGATAAGGATATTTCTAGCTGTAACATAATTGCAAAAGGGTTTTCTAAACTTAAACTTGGATCAGCGAACACAACATGTCACTGGGAGATAGGAGTGATGGGAGTGATAAAGGGCACTCATTGTGGTCAGCGGTATATGGAAGTTATATGTGTCTATGTGGTCGCCCAAGTCCTATCGTTGCCCACTGCATCACTCCCCATTGATCCCTTTGTTATTATATCCCAATAACTGGCCCTATAAGGAGGCCACTCGCCCAACGGTATGATTGGCCGCTAATTAATTACCCCTCTGAATCTGCCACCCAACGTCTAGCCAACCTAGGCCAGAACCAGACATGATGGCTTTTTCAGCGGTTTCTGTATTTACATCAAAATGATTCTTTAAAAGGGAATATGATTCTTATTTACGATATATTCCCTTGACCTCCATTATAGCAAATATAATGACATAGCTCAGGTATTTATGAATTAATATGTCCCGTTCTGGCATTGCCGTTACTCGGTTACTCCAGGAAGTGACATCACATCCTTGTGGTCAGTGCAGTGAGGGCAGAGTGAGAGCCCCGGCACGACCCGGTTATGGGCATCTCACAGACCAGTACCGGGTCCTGGCACCAAGAAAAACTCTGGAGTCCGACATCAGGACACAGACCTCCCACCCCTCCTAATACACAGACCTCCCACCCCTCCTAATACACAGACCTCCCACCCCTCCTAATACACAGACGCCTCAACCCTCCTAGTACACAGACCTCCCACCCCTCCTAATACAAAGACATTAGGACACAGACCTCCCACCCCTTCTAATACACAGACATCAGGACCCAGACCTCTCACCCCTCCTAATACACAGACATCAGGACACAGACCTCTCACCCCTCCTAATACACAGACATCAGGATACAGACCTCTCACCCCTTCTAATACACAGACCTCCCACCCCTCCTAATACACAGATGCCTCAACCCTCCTAGTACACAGACCTCCCACCCCTCCTAATACAAAGACATTAGGACACAGACCTCCCACCCCTTCTAATACACAGACATCAGGACCCAGACCTCCCACCCCTTCTAATACACAGACATCAGGACCCAGACCTCCCACCCCTCCTAATACACAGACATCAGGACACAGACCCCTCACCCCTCCTTATACACAGACATTAAAACTCCTATCATTCACAGTTGTACTAATAATAGCTAAACCTTCCTTTAATGTTTCCAATCAGAGTATTCACCTATTACCAAAAGTAAAATGCCAAAATAAAACATCATTTCCAAAATACATAAAACAGGATCAATAAAATATAACCCGCTAATAATAGATATTAGTATAATAATATATTCATGAAAACATGTTTTGAAGTATAAACTAATTGGTTTAATGTCATATATATATATCTATACAAAGTCAGATAACGGAAATTAAAAAAAATAGATAAATTGTCTGTTGGAGGTTGCCCCTCACTGTACCCCTAAAGCCCCCCTAGCACTAGAATGACCTATTTCTGATGCTACCCCTTTAAGAGCCAGCAGCATCTAAGCTCTGGCACAGCTGGGCGATAGGAGGTATATCACGACATTGATACCCAGATACCCCATATCCTGACATCTAGACCAAGGGTAGGTGTGTAGAGCAAATATGCAGATCCACCGTGTCTTCGCTTTGCGTGCTTACGATATATGGGTATAGGCATAATATTGATGGAGAAAAACAACAACATTTACAGAAGTGTGTCTATGTATATGTTTTTTTGTATAATATTTATATGTTATCGCTGTGAGAATGTTTATTATTTACGCATATGGGTGGTATGTGTATTGATTGCGCGTTATAAATGAAGGATTAGTGTATGAAGCTACCCCACTCATCAGCTATTACTAGTTCATTGATAGAGCACCAACCTATTCCGCGGCGCTGTACAAAGATTTCAATTATTTCAATCTGTGGTTCACCTATAGCTATTCTAAAATGTGGTATTTTAAACCCCGATTCTGCTGGAAGGCTATTCCCTGTATGTATCACCCTTTCTGTAAAATACTACTTTCTTCTACCCTAAAGTACAAAATCATAGCTTCCAGTTCTATTAATCATCCCGATAACAAAAAATTTAATTTTTTTATGTTTCTTGAGTTTTTTGAATTGACCCTTAAATAAATTCTTTGTATATTGTTCAAGTAAAGTAAAAATATTATTATTCGGCAGATCCCATTGTACAGCGCTACGGAATAGGGTGGCGCTATTTAAAGCAATAAATAATAATAATTTGTTTCACAATTAGGGGGGATTCCGTCTATTATTGTCATCAGTATGAGATATAGTGGCACACGTGGTCCCAAGGGGCCCTTCTTATGTTGGACAATGATCATTCGATTGTCGGGAAGGTCACATGGAGAAATAGGCTACGCACTCTCGCTGCGGTCCACGCACTCGCTGGAAAACATTAGAAAGCTGTTTTAATGACAGTTTATTGGAAGGTGGGTTGTTTTGTTATATAGAAATCAACGTTATCATACTGTTTTTTATTTGTGTTCTAGGACACAGAAGCTTCATCGCTATATCTATCTGACACTAAACATACTTGGTGACCTAATGCCTGTCGCTGTACCCTCCCTCGGCTCTGAGTTTGGTGAGTATCTTCTGAAGGATCTCATATATACTTGTATACAGCACATATAATACATCCTAAGTGATCTCTAATTAATCCATATAACCTGCTTCTTATTAATTACGTCGTCCTTATAACTTTCTGATTGCTTTATATGACTTTACTATATAACCCCTCCTATTACACCATATAATCCCTCCATATAATCCCTATTATTCCATATTACCCCACCCTGTAACACATACTACTCATATAACCCCTCCCTATAACACCTATTACTCCATATAACCATAGCTGGGAATTTCCAGGCTCCCGCTCTTCAGGGGAGGGGCTTCACAATATGTGGGGTGAACAGCAACAGAAGGAGGGGCTAGCTGAATATGGGTAGGGAGTGGCCATACCTAAATTGCATTACAATTGCCATGACCCATAGAACCGGAGAAGGACTCATCGTGGGCAGAGCTATGGAGGGTCCTCAGTGGGTTGTCCTCAGGCTATAGTAATTTTTTGTGAATATCCCAAAATGGCAATTTACATATATGAACAATTCTCGGACCCCTATAAAGATACATGTTATTTCTCTGTGATTGACGAGCGCACTGCACATACTGACTGATACCAGTCATTCCTTGACTGTGTCCATGACTCTCAATGATCTCTTCCCACCTGTCTTTCTTCTTCCGCCTGCCTTTCCTCCTTATTCCCCTGTGATGTCATCTTTATTATTTCCTCTTTCATTCCTTCACAGTTCCTTTACTTAGTCCCCCCATTTATCTCTTTCATTTACTCCTGTATCTCGCTCTGCCTGTCTCTTTTTCGCATTATATTCTCCCGTTCCTCCTCCCCCTCGCCGTTGCTCTCTGCCTTTTCCCCTCTCTATGCTCATGTCATATTGTGCAGTGATTTCTATTTTGCAGACGCCTGTGAGTCCAAGGGGAGGACAAATACCCAGATAAACATTAATACATACACCTCAATTAACCTATATACTGTATACGTGCATCCATTCAAGGATACATTTGTATGTATTTATTTAGTCGATCTGTCTATCTATCCAGTTATCTATATATTTATCTAAGTATTTGTGTTTTTATAATAATAACAATAATATTAAAATAACAATAACTTTTGCAATCAATATTTCTATAAGTATCTGGGAACCCAATGGTTAAAACTCCTTGGATCCAGCCTGGTACCCATCCTGTATAATCCCATGGTTACCATGGAAACTAGGGCTGATGCTCAAAGCACAGGAGCTTTAAAGGGGCCCCCACAAGGGGGGTGGAATAGTAAGCAGCAAAGCCATAAAGAGACAAGAATACCTATGTGTTCCCCACCCACCTCCTAAATTCTGCACCTTTTGGCCTTAGCCAATCAGCATTCAGCGGTCTGTCGTCCCTACCAGTAAAAAAAACTCTGCTCTTAACTCCTTGGAGGATCTCAGGAGTCCCCTAAACAGGTGGAATGGCCACTATAAATACACACTATGTGGGAGCTGTCCCCATAGCCGAGTCTTATTATCCTGCATCCTCTTTCCAGCTCTCAGCAGCCATAGCATCTGGTTAGGAAGCAGGTTGGTCGGGTGACCTTCGGGGAGGAGTAAGAGCAGGGAGAAGATGCACAGATAAGGCAAGACGAGAGTGATTCTCGGGAGCAGAAGACTTGGACAGCAAGAGGAACGAGAGTTAGAGGACTAGAGGGACCAAATACACAGAGAGGGGTAAAAGTAGGGAGGAGAGACAGGTCTGCCGACAGGTATGCATAGTCCTGTGAGTGGGGTATCAGAAGGGGTATCTCTGGAATCCTTTGAAGAATCTGACTTGCACAGAGAAGGTAACGTGCGGCTAACCTCCCCATCTCTCCTTATGTAACCAATATGCTTCCTAAAGAACCTTTGCCTCTTATCTCTGCACCCACCTGCATCACAAATACAGCTTACGACATCCATGTACCCCCCACCCGCCTCGCAATGCACCGCTTACCTTTCCTTAAACCTCATACAACCCCGGTTATCCCACCCAGGTTTTATCCCACCTTGTGTTTGTCTTGCATTTCTCCTTTATCCTTGCCAACTACTTTGGAGGCAGATGCCTCCTACGCTCCCGCTACCTGACCATTGGCTTCCACAGGTATAATGCACAGCAGTAATGTATATTTGTCCCTCCCCAACCCAAAACAAAGCTCAAGGTGTGGTTTTATTATACTATTTACTGTTCTTTATCCTGTGTTGCAAACATTTTTCTTCTGCAATAATATTAATCTTACCCTACCAAACCCAACCTCATAACCCCAGTCTGCCTTCAGCTCTTCACCATCGCTCCTCTAAAAAGCCACGTCTAGTTAGTAAATCATCTTTGATACTCTTTAGCACAAATGCAGTACTTTTAGTGGCCTTTGCTCTCCCACCTAATATACCAATTTCTACCCCCCTAGTAGGTATTCCTTCCATCTTCACACCGTTTACTGTTAACTCATCTGTCTGTGTTACATGTTTTAACTGTTTCCCTATCATCCATGTTTTTGGATCTCCAGTGATACAGTAGCAGGTTGCACAGACGGAGTGTGGAGTCTTGTGATGTGCCTTGGTCTCCATTCCCATTTAGCTTGTCATTTGGTATATTTCTGTAAATGCTTCTAATGCTGTCTCTTGGGTATATTCGAGTGCTTGACTCATTGTTACGTCTGTCATACTATCAGATCACATACCCTGGCTCTGTGTTGAATCCATTTATGGACCTAATTCAGAAACATTAATATTTTGAAGGCCACATATCTAGTCTTGCAGATACTCTTGGGCTTTAATCTGTGTTGGCGAGACTTTTATAGTCGACAGCAGATCCTGTAGAATATTTCAGAGCTCTCTGTCTGTTTTACAGCCATGCAGGGAGTCTTGGAGACACCCACCGATATCCCTCCTTCTTCTGACCTGGATTTGATCTTCCTCAAAGGCATTATGGAGAGCCCAATGGTAAGACGCTGGGATGGAGCCGAAGTACAAATAAGGGAGATAGCATGGAGGAGGAAATACATTTTGGTAGGAGATATTGCAGATTGAAGAATGCAAAGATATGTCAACCGAATGGTAAAGTGTAAGAATGAATGTGAGTAGGAAAGCGTGATCAACGAGAATGTAAAGATGCTAATCCAACCAGGTCACAAGATTATGGATTATTAGGAGTTTTCTTTATGGATAAAGTGACATTATAGTTCCAGATTACACATGTTTTAGAAGCAATCCCATTGATTATGGTCATTCAGCTTTGCATCCTAATATTACCTGGGAACTCTTAGGGTTTGTCCCGGAGTTTCAGGCGTTTTACTTCAATCTTAGAGTTTCAGGGTGAAGGCGCAAACCCTGAAGGGCCACACAGCCTGGAGCTGACATATTTATACTCTACATCGATCTGATGATATCAGGCAAAGAGCACAAGCCTAATAAACTTTGGAGGGTGCTGACACAAACTGTTTGATCTTTGCAATTGTAGAGAGTAAATTGTATCCTCATTAACTGAATGGAGGGCTGCTCTCCCCATCATCTCTTCGTCATATTATAACATCTATATAATCTTTTCATTCTTCTCGTCCACCTTTGTATCATCCAGGACTTCTCTTTACATGCCTTTCTGCCCTTTTCTGTCCAGGCTCATGAGCGGATGGAAGAGACGCGTCTGGAAGCTGTTCGGGAAAATAACCTGCAGCTGGTGCAGGAGATTCTGCAGGATATGGCTGGAGTGAGAGATCCTAGCAGGGCAGCAACTGAGTTGCAGGCAATCCTTCAAGAACCTCACTTCCAGGTGAAAGTCAAGGTCACCTCCTTGTCTTCTTTCCCCACAGACTATAACAAATCCAGTTTTCATTGCCTCCTTTTATGTATTTTCATTAAAAGATTCTATCATTGTTACAAGTTGTTACATTTTCATTTCATGTCTGTAACATTATTTCTTCCAGTATTCCATTGTCTTGTTGGTCCTCTAAACACCTTCTAGACAGAGTAGCCCATATTTTCTGGCTATAATTGACTTATATGTTGACACCAAAAGCAGAATGCCTCTTGTTTTAGTTAATTTATCAAATTGGGTTGACTTGACATCTGTCTTTTTCCACCTTCTTCCATTTTTCTCACCTTTCTTTCAACTTCAGTCCCTTTTACAGACCCATGATTCTGTGGCATCCAAAAATTATGAGACTCCTCCACCCAGTCCATTGTTGGATCCCACACTGAATAACCAGCCGGTTCCACCCGATGCAGTGCGCATGGTGGGAGTCAGAAAGAATGCTGGAGAGCACTTGGTAAATTGGGGCAGATGGGCCATGGCAGATTGGCTGTGTCATAGGACTGTGTCTCAGGGTAGCAATATTTCTGTTTGTACATTTGTAAATCCTTCCAACAGGGTGTCACCTTCCGTGTGGAGGGGGGAGAGTTGGTTATTGCCCGGATTCTGCATGGAGGAGTGATTGACCAGCAAGGTCTGCTGCATGTTGGAGATGTGATTCGAGAGGTGAATGGCAAGGAGGTGGGGAGCGACCCCCAAGCCCTACAGGAGATGCTACGGGAGGCCAGTGGGAGTGTGGTGTTAAAAATACTACCAAGCTACCAGGAGCAGCACCCCCTGCGGCAGGTACCCTTTCTGTACAAATGACCGCCATTCTTTTGAAAGAGGAAACTGGCTATTTTGGTCACAAAATATAATTAATGCTTCTGTTCTAGGTGTTTGTAAAATGCCACTTCAGTTATGATCCATCAAATGACAGCCTGATCCCTTGTAAGGAGGCCGGGTTGGCTTTCCGAGCTGGAGACCTCCTCCAGATCGTCAACCAAGAGGACCCCAACTGGTGGCAAGTACGTGTCAAATTGGTAATCCTAATTTTAACCCTTGCATTTTAGAATCCATAATATACTTGCGCATATCCCTTCTATGGATATAGTCCCAAAAAACAGTATCCATAATGCACACTTGATTTATAACGTGTACAGAGTTCATTCTTTCACCTTGTTTATTCTTTTCTCATTCTCCTTTGCACACTGTTGATTAGTGATTGTTATATACAATTGCTTTGTTTGCTTTGAACTAGCCCCCTATTCCCTGAATGATCTTATTTATTTTTATTTTTTTATTGCGCATGTTCCCTTCACCTCCACACAGTCTTGCTTTTTACATTCTCTTTTCTCTACTACCTCTGCACACAATTGACTATTGACCATTAGTGTCCATCTTGTCTCCTCTTCCCTGTCTACTCCTGCCTCCCAAACCTGGCGCATGCTTGAAAGCTTATCCACATACAGTCTACTAATCTTCTCCCTCGTACTCTTGAATCTGCTTTCTCTTGAATGCTCTTGACTAGTCTTTCTTCTCGTGTCCTATCCATCTTATCTTTCTGTTCCCTATTGCTATTCGTCCCTTGAAGGCATGCCTGGTAAAGGGTGGCACAGCGGGTCTGATACCCAGCCAGTTACTGGAGGAGAAGAGGAAGGCATTTGTAAAGCGTGATGGAGAGCTGACCCCAAATTCCAGTTAGTACTTTATTTGTCTGTGTTTTATATTTATTGAGTGTTACTTGGATCATATATCTGCCCAAATACATATTTAAATGCATAAAGGGTTTATTAAAGGTAGCCAACTAAGTTTAGGTTTACACAGCAGCTCTATAAAGCCATCAGCAGGGTCCAAACGTTGAAGGACCCTGGATGGGTCGCTGACAGCGGCCGACCCACTTGGTTTTTGCCCAGTTTGCTAGATGGTCAACTTGGCCTGATCATAGTAACACATGTATTGTGTATGTATTTCTGCAGGTGCGCTCTGCGGAAGTATCGGTGGAAAGAAAAAGAAAAGGATTATGTATGTTACCACAAAAAATGCAGGTAAAATAAACTCACATCCATTTGAATATTTCATTTTATATGGGGGGGACATAAGGAACTAGTCGTTTATACAATAGTAAAAATATAGTTACAAAAAAATCAACTAGGTAGAAGCTGCAGCCTTACAGCTGCCCGTCCTTATGCAATGTTTCTTGCCTTTGACTGGCAAATCAAAGAACTGTCTATCTTACGGGTGGGGGTGGTGATTCAGGAGGGGGGTATACATCTTAAAAAAATGATTTTTGTTTTCTTTTGTTGATTTAAAGTCTTATTCCATAAGCACTGGTTAATAAGCGGTAACTATTGGAGTTAATAAATAATCGTTCACAAACTATAACATAGAAGTAGAATAAGCATGTGTCCTGCTGACCAATCACGTGTAACGGCGCTTGCTGTAAGCGCCGATACACCGTTATAAAAGGAATGCCTGATCACGCAAATCGGGGATTCCCTTCCAGTAGGTTGACAGCCACCAGACAGAGGACAGGAGAGACCCACCATGGTCTTTCTAAACAAAGTCCAAAAAAAACAACTCTTTTGCTTAAGGGCATAACAAAATCCCGTCCTGAATGGGTTAATTAATGGAAGACGCATGGGCCTTGCTTGCATCCTGAAAAGTTTTGCTCTGATTTTGCTGAAGTCTGGGTTATATCACCGTTAGCTGAGCATTAATTAGCTGTCTTGAGTGTAAGGTTTATTTTTATGTGCATACACGGGAAGGTCCCAGAAAACCTGGAGATCTTCCCCGTCTCTTCATGCTAGCGCAGAGAGGAATGAAAAATACAAAGGTGTATATGGAACTAAGAAATGGAAGCAACCAAGGAAGGAACGAGAGCTTAAAACATCAGGTTTTAAATAATTGAACGAAATGTATAAATTAACACAAATTCAATGGTCATCTCGCTTTGACTACTTGTCTCTTGCAGAGTTTGACCGCCATGAGCTTTTGATATACGAGGAGGTGGCACGGATGCCACCCTTTCGTAGGAAGACACTCATCCTCATAGGTGCCCAAGGAGTAGGCAGGAGGAGTCTGAAGAACAAACTGCTGACCTTTGACCCATCAAGATATGGCACCACTACTCCATGTGAGTTATTAAGATGGTGTAATACACAAGGGATGCGCACTTCTAACAAAGAAATCTAAGGGCAGCAAAGAGGTAAAACCACAGAATTAGGCCAGATTCAAAAAACAATACAGAGTAACACAAAACGTTAAGCACCGGGAGCTTGGGTTTTACACAATAATTAAGTGGAATTGGCTTAATTGCGTTTAGTTCCCTCAGTCAGCAGAAAATAATATTATCTTGTCTGGATCATTTTTGTTGTGGACATCCTGACGAGTCTTCTTGACTCTTGCTCTCGTTCTGAGTGTGTCTATACCTGTGTATCTCCTCACAGATACCTCTCGGAAGAGAAAGGAAGGAGAATGGGATGGACAGTCGTACTCCTTTGTGTCGCGGGCAGAGATGGAGCAGGATATCAAAGCCGCCCGCTATTTGGAGCATGGAGAGTATGAGGGCAACCTGTACGGTACAAAGATCAGCTCCATCCGGGAAGTGGTGGCATCGGGCAAAATGTGCGTTCTGGATGTCAACCCCCAGGTGAGAGACCAGGCAAATGCGCCATTAAAAAATCAGATGGGTTAAAGGTGGACCTTTCACCTCCCAAAAAGCCAGCCTTAACGGGGGACATCAATCTACACCTAATTTACCCAGTTTGTATGACCACTGTCCAGAGTCCAAAATATCTGTAATTAAAGATCTAAGGTCCCAAATATAAATGTGATAAACCAAAAATGTCGAAGATGACGCATCCTCTTTATTTTATCACTCCCATCAAAAATTGTCATTTCGCGTGGTATATTTGGGGTTTTGTAAGATGACGGCCTCCACATACACATTTTTTTTAAATGTCCCTAATTCATCAGCATTGTAAATAAACAACACACGTGTACCCACCGTAACATGCCTTTTACATGTACATCTATATCATGTACTTAATAATAAATTAATAATAACTAGGGATCCCAGTATAAACAGTGTGTGCTATCTTCTCACCCTATGTGTGGGGGAGCTCTGGCACCTCAGTGCCGCCATCTTTTTTCTAGATGTCAGGGTTGGCTTCTCCTTTGGGACTGATGAGAAGTAAAGAAAGTGAAAGGAGCCAAGAGCGGGTTCCTAAAGTGCTTGAGATGAAAATCTGCCTCGACACATGAGTGACAGTCAGATGATTAAACAGCAAAGTTAACAAGCACGAGCAGCTCTGCAAATAATATAACTGACGGTGATGGATCCTACAGAAGGCTGAGCAAAGGAATACAACCACCCTACTGCAGGCAGAATATTATTATTATGTTCATAATAATTACTGGCCACAAATTCAGTTGTCATACGCCTAACAGTGACTTGGTTTAGAGGTAGCTCCAAACTCCAAATTGTAATCTTGTGACTTTATGCCACCGCTGCCTGTGAGTGGAGCACAGTTAGAGACAATCTCAGATTGTCAAATGCCAAATAGACCATTGTCATTGAAATGGAATAAGTCCATGGGTATAGCGTAAATGGGATTTGGTTTTACATGTGGAGGGGCATCCTGGTGCCCCCCGTGATACTGTCACTGTGATCACATCTGCATCTTAACCCCTTGTGTTATTGTCCCGTAGGCAGTAAAAGTCCTCAGGACAGCAGAGTTTGTACCATACGTTGTGTTTATTGGTGCCCCAGATCTGGATACCTTAAAGTCAAACAACCTTTCTGCCGTGGAAGCTGGTCTGACAGCCAAGCAGCTGTCGGTGAGTATGGAAAGGTTCACCGCTGTCTCGTACTTCTCCCTCCTTTCTTTCTTCTCCCCATCTCTTTCATCTAATCATCTCCCCCTTAACTCCCACCACATATCCTCCATTCTTTCACCATAATTTCCCCTGGTTCTTCCATGCCCACATTCTCGATTTACTCCCTTTTTTTCAGGATGCTGAACTCCTGCGCATTATTGAGGAAAGCGAACGTCTCCAACAGGCGTACGGCCATTTCTTCGACCTCAGTCTGGTCAACTCTGACCTAGACCAGACCTTCCAGGATCTGCAGGTGGCTTTGGAGAAACTTCGCACCGAGCCCCAGTGGGTTCCTGTCAGCTGGGTCTATTAGAGCTCTCCAATTTCCACAAAAAACCCTATATATTTTTAGAGCCATGGTGAACTTAATAACTAGACCCTCCTGCACACTTCATCCAAGTTGTCCTTCTTTCAACCTATCTCCTTGCTCATAACTCACCTAGGTTTAGTTACAGATACATAGCTAGTTACAGCAGAAAAGATCCAATTTGCCCCAATTTGTCTCCCTTTTTTGAAACACGTATTACTTAATTCTTAAGCTCTACGCACACCCCAAGCTTTTGTGAATCCCTTTACTATGTTTGCCTGGTTCCACGGGAAATCAATTCAACTACTGAACGTCTACTACCATCTTCCATCTTTATGGTTCCTTAGATGACCATCGACATTTTGGTATTAGGTTCCTGCAGAACCATCTGATAGCACCTCATTTTAATTTAGCGCATACAAAGAACCCCAAACATTATATCTTCCCAAGATATTTAGGTCTAACCCTCCATTTATGAACCCAAAACAGTTTAATGTACAAGTCGTGATGTAGCCTACATGAAGGACACTTCTGTTGAGGTGATCCTCATTGGAATCAGTATCGGTGCCGTGTTTAGGTCCAAAAAGGAACTAAAAGCAGAATAAAAACGTGTAACACACTTCAACTTAGGATCTCCACAGCGTAACACTGCCAAAAAAAAATGAGCAATGTATATATTTATGAACCCAGCGTGTAATTAATGTGTATGCCTCGTGTATGTGTCCTGTGCTGTATATTTTGGGCTTCAATAAAGAGTAAAATATATATATATATTAAGCAAACCATTTGTTTTCGTATATAAATTTATATATATATATATGTAATAAACTGTACAATATCCCTAACATTTCTGGAAAACATACAAAGGGTTAATTAGATCATTATGAAAGCCTGGCTCGATTATTGGAAACTCCTAAAGGTTCTTTATCTAAAACGATAAAGAAAATAATCAGGATGAGATAGAACAGAGGTAGAATTAGCCCTATCTAGAGGTCATTATAATAAGCGACGGCCAACTTTATATATATATATATACCGATATTATGATGAAAAGCATATTTTTGTGTGCCTCACATAGGCGTTTTATGTGTAGTCATTGGAGGATTTTGTATATTGATGACATGATATGAGATTCTGGAGTTTGGTGAATATGAATAAAGACTCCCGCCGGACAGGAGGGATTTAGCTTTGGAATTTAAATCTAGGCATAAAGGCTCAGATTAAACCAATTCATGTGATCCTAACGGCTTGAAAAGCAAACTTTACACACATTGGGAGTCTTACGTGTATCAAGCGTGTTCCCGGATCAAGCTTTTAGGAAGGTAGTTTGAATAATGAAATTGGGACAATATGGGGATATAAAATGGGAAGACAGAGTAATGAACGGTAGGAGGGAGCAATTAGCGTACACAGAGCAATAACAAAAATTGGGTATAACCCCCCCCCAGGGGAAGAGAAGAAGAGGAGAAGGAGGCTGATGAAAAATAGAAAAAGAGATGAAAACAAAATAAACGATGGTGATAGCGCTAATAGAAAATAGGACTAAAAACAATGGGTTTGTTCAACAATATAAACTAAACATTTTATATAAATAGTACATATAAAAAAATAATCCAATGGAATAAAAGTGATCAGCAAAGCATAAAACAAGATCCAATGCTTGGTAATGACACAATGTGATGAAGACCTGACGCGTTTTGCAATGTGATGAAGACCTGACGCGTTTTGCAATGTGATGAAGACCTGACGGGTTTTGCTGTAAGGCTTCTTCAGAGGTAATGGTCGACTAACGTAAGCCCTACATAAGGAGGAAAAGTTGGAATAAGAATAAAGTAGGGAGAAGGGGAATATTGAGGCTACTATGCAATATATTTTACAATAGGCCGGAGCTGTTTACAGTGAATATGTGAGAGTGTCTTTCTTCACCCCCCCCCCCTCATGATTATACTGGGGAGCTCCCCGAGTCAATCATTCCTTCTCGGGGTCATGGCGCTGAATCTTCGGGGTCGGAATATTTGCTGGGTATCAGAGGATTCTACAGCCCTAGATGTTGCAATAATACGTTTATAAAATGTGTGTAAATAGATGACACCATTGTTCTTAAAAAATAGGTTACCCAAAAGCATACCTAAGCGCACCCTTACGGGTTATATGGAGTAATAGGAGGAATTATATGCGGGTTATATGGAGTAATAGGAGGAATTATATGCGGGTTATATGGAGTAATAGGAGGAATTATATGCGGGTTATATGGAGTAATAGGAGTTGTTATTCATAGTATACAGAATAATCGGAGGCTATATAGGGAGGGTTTACAGCGGGTGTTGCAATTCCAGTTCCAGGAGAGTGTTGTGAAAGCTTTAAATCTCTGCGATTAGTTCTGATGAGGAGGGACCTTTGTCCTTTGTAGCCCAGACACATTCCAGAAGTCTGTGTGAGTCCGTCTGTTAGTGTGGATCTGTTGTGTTAGTGTGGATCTCTTGTGTTAGCGTGAATCTGTTGTGTTAGCGTGAATCTGTTGTGTTAGTGAGGATCTGTTGTGTTAGTGAGGATCTGTTGTGTTAGTGTGAATCTGTTGTGTTAGTGTGGATCTGTTGTGTTAGCGTGAATCTGTTGTGTTAGCGTGGATCTGTTATGTTAGTGAGGATCCGTTGTGTTAGTGTGAATCTGTTGTGTTAGTGTGGATCTGTTGTGTTAACGTGAATCTGTTGTGTTAGCGTGAATCTGTTGTGTTAGTGAGGATCTGTTGTGTTAGTGAGGATCCGTTGTATTAGTGTGAATCTGTTGTGTTAGTGTGGATCTGTTGTGTTAACGTGAATCTGTTGTGTTAGCGTGAATCTGTTGTGTTAGTGAGGATCTGTTGTGTGTGTTAACTTATTCAGGTAGGACTTGGTGCTTTATCTTTCTATTAGAGTCACGTCATTGTGTTGTTTGTGTGTGTATGGGTTGCACTTGTGTATAGCATGAGCTGCATGTTAATGTAACCACATTGTGTGTCAGTCCTACACGATGCTGCCCCTGGCATTTTGGCTGCTGCTCCCCTTCTTGCCCCTTATGGGGCTATATTTCTACCTGCGGTTCTATCTTGGATGGGGGAGTCTGTTCCAAGAGGGTTGTGTACATCCTGCGCAGCCTCTGGTCACTGACAAGAGGAGCAGAGACAAAATCTTAAGACAAGGTACGTGCTAAAGCCTAACACCGAGCTTAATATGGTTTCAAGGAGAAAGAGGTATCGCGGGGCAAAAAGGGCAATTGTCAAGGCTACAGAGTTATACATTTGTTTCATTCATAGGTTCGTTTTATGAATGAGGGATAGCGTTACATCATTCATATAAATCGACAGAAGCGAACCTATGAATCAAACAAATGTATGTCAGCTTTGACATAACTTCATTGATTTCACACTAAAGAATGAATTGGAAACGAGCCCCCTGCCAGCGACCAATAGAGTCTCTCTTACGGATCTTTAAATCCTGGCACCAAAGACGGGTTTTCGGCTTAGTGATTCCCCATCCTGGTGAAGCCAAGGTGCATCTCAGCGAAACGAGCGAATATTCATAGAATATGAAGATTTTTTTCCCCAAAAAACAAACACGCCGACGCCCAAGTCTACTTTCTATTGTATACTGCTGTGATCATATATGATGCTTTTGCTACCAGTATGTTATGGTTTATATCTCTGCTTGACTCTTCACAATGGGCTTCAAGGGTTAATAAGTCTCAGGGCCACCTCATTTAGAAAGTTCCAAGGTATGGTTGTAAGGCAATATATACATTCTGAAATTTATTTATGTATCTCTACGGGTATTTTGGTGTCCTGCTCACAAGTCTGTAATCTCATGTCTTTGATGAAACATCTGCATTGCACTTATTATTTTTTCTGTTGCTATTTGTTAATGCCTTTTCCTCCCCTATTTTGTAAAAGATACACACTGAAGTCTTCTTGTTTCTCCTTCTTACACTTTAGGGTTTTCGCAGAACACAATCCCCTCTAACCCGGATGTGTTGGTTATCGGTAGTGGGGTGGGAGGGTTGACAGTAGCTGCCGTGTTGGCCAAAGCTGGAAAAAAGGTCCTGGTTCTGGAGCAGCACGATCATGCGGGCGGGAGCAGCCACACATTTCAACAGCATGGATACGAGTTCGATGTGGGTAAGGATCCTGATCAGAAACTTCTCACCTATCAAAAAAATAACTCATGATGTTTTACTCTAAACCAATATGGACAATTTGGACATGCATTCCATATAACCCCTTTTTCCAGGTTTACATTATGTGGGTCAGATGCATGAAGGAGGTATGTTACGTGTTATCATGGACCAGCTGACAGATGGACAACTTCAATGGAACCGTTTGGATGATCAATATGACTCCGTAGTCATTGGAAACCGGGTGTACCAGCTTTATGCGGGCAAAAAAGAATTTCCAGATGCCCTTAAAAAGCAGTTTCCTGGGGAAGAAGAAGCCATTGATAAGTTCATGGCTTTAATGAAGGTAAGGGTTGGCTTTTTTTCATGAGTAGGAAGAGTTACCTCCACCTGCCCTGATACCTTTATTATGCTGTGCCAGGAGCCTTCAGATGAACAATTAGCTGAAATGTCAGGAAAGACAGCAGTTTCAATGAGGATATAGAGGAATGTTGGTGACATAGAAGAAGAGTCAATATATTTTTGCGGTCTGTTCCCCACAGAAGGTGGCCCGTCACGTTCCATTGCTTGGTGCCCTCAAGATCCTTCCTTATTTTTTAACGGTTCTGCTTCTGCGTTCCCGTCTTCTGCACTGCGTTTCTCCCATCTTCTGGTTGGCAGAGTCCAGTCACCAGGATGTGTTGAATAGCCTGACCAGCAACAAAGACCTCCAGACCGTCTTCAGCTACCTCTTCTACGGTGGGTAAGACAGGTTTTCAAGATGGAGAATACTTTAAGTGAGTGATGGTTCCACCTGTAACGGATCTCGATAACCCGAATGGGTGTATTCATTAAAGTCAGCTTCCTCCACTTCTACAGTTAAACCTCACCCTTATTATCGGCCACGCTACCCTCTTCCCCTCAAGAAACATCAGCCGATACTAGATGCTTGAGGGTAAAATCATGAACTCAGTTTAAATTACATTCAGGGTAATTTACATACAATAGACACAGCAAAACACACATAGTTCTCCATCAGGCCCTTCTTTGCACATGGCTCGGTATTTGAACTCGGCCCACTTCAGCCCAGTAGGGGGTCGCTATTGTAGTTTGTGGAGAAGATGGTAAACACAGCCAGTTCCCTGACTTCTGGCCGAAACCAGCTGGATATCAGATCTTGGCGCAAATACTGGCCATAGAGGTCTCTGTTCTGTAAGTCCTGACCTGATGGAGTGTAACACCACACACACATAAACCCCCTCCCAAAATGCTCCGCAGTCTTTAGAGTCTCTGGGAAACGGGGCACTCTGTATCAGGGGGAGGAAATTGTCCAAATAAACCCCCTGTACCCAGCTCCCCAAAACAGAACACAAAAATGGACAAGATATAGTCGTTTTGGCACAGAGAGGTAGGAAGGGAGTGAGGACACAAAAAATTATGAACCCAGATTGGTACCCAGATTGTGGTTTGTTTAAGCAGGGGTAGCCAATAGGTAGCTCTCCAGCTGGCCTGGAACAAAACCACCCATAAGGCTTAGCAGGCACTCTAAAATAAAAGTGCCACGTTTACTGCTACGTGGACATGAGTCCACCCCGATTCCAAAGAAATAGTCTCTATAATGATACCTGGGAACTTCCCAAGCAGGCTACCCGAAGCTCACCCTCTTCCGGGTGAGTGGCTTCGAAAGGGGACAAGGCTAGCCCCAGACAATCCTAGATAGGAGGAAAAGTGGGCACAGAGTGGGGAGGAAAAGAGAAAGAGAGAAGTAAGAAAAAGAAAGAAGGAAAGAGAGAAGTGGCTCAGAGACTCCTGGTCAAACCTGGAGACTTCCCAGGTTTGATAATCATATACGCAAACAGAACAGAAAATACCGTAGAATTTTTTGGCAGAGATTCCAGAACCTTCTCAACTTTTTTCCTCTTACCTTTAATTGTTATTTTGTTCACAATCCTACCTGTACTTAATATAAATTCCCAGAAAGGTGATTAACTGTCCGTGTGAGAGAAACGTGGCATTCCCTTGATTACTTGATTAAAGTCTGGATGTAATAACAAAGTTCCAGCTAGTTACTCCGAATCAGATAATGTTCTCCCAAAGGAAGGATAGTTTGATCTGTCGTACCCTACAGACTCCAGCCTGACACTGTCCCCTTAGCAGTAATTCATTAACTTTCTTTAATGAGTTTACCACTATTTAGATTACAAGTCTGATAAACAAATTAAGTCATCTGTTTTATTATCTGTAATCCAAGTAAGTGCAGAGCCGCGGCAATAATGTGGTACGCATTGTTCTATCTGCATGTCCTAGGCTGATGGAAGGAAAGAAAAAACAACAAAAACCTGCCGTTTCAGAATATTTTTTCATATTATTTATATTTTATGTTTGTTCATGAATATATAAGAACCCTAATCTGTGACTTGTAACTAATCAACTTTGAAGAATGGTCTTTTGTTCTTTTTGTTCAAAATCTTTGTGGACCATCACAGTTATCATGATCAATAATTACGCCGTGGCTTACGATGTATTGTATGCATTCGATAGCTAAAGGTCAAAGAGACATCCATAACGTCTATGTTCTACTCTTCTGACAAGGTGTCCCTCCTAGTGATTCCAGCTTCATGATCAATGCTCTCCTCATTCATCACTACAAAAGAGGGGCTTGGTATCCCCGCGGCGGGAGCAGCGAAATTGCCTTTCATATGATCCCCATCATTCAGCGAGCTGGTGGGAAGGTGGTGGTCAGGGCTCCTGTGTCACGGATCTTGATGAAAAATGGCAGGGCCATAGGTAAGTAGGGGGTAGACAAAGGGGAAAAAAGGCTTGCTGTATGTGTGATGAGAATAGTCTGATGCCGATGTCCTTTGCGTAATACCTCGCCATTATGTTATATGTTAATTAAGTCACTCCTATGTCAAGTCCCAAGAAAAAGTGTTCTCTTGCATGGTGTTGTGACTGGTATGTGGTGGTGTGACTGGTGGTACAGTTCTTTGGAAGACCTTTTTGAAGCACATTTTCTCAGAGAACCGGAACGGCTACTCAGCTGTGTAGCCACCTTCACTACAAGGAAGACGGCAGCGATGGCCATGGATGTCCCGTTAGACCTCCTGGTCCCCTTTACAAGAAACAAGAGGGAAAAGTGAAGCCGTATTAACAGAGATAAAATCTGTGCCCAAGTTTGCCTTTTCTCTTCTCCGTAGGGGTGGCCGTGCAGAGATCAGAAGGTGAGGTTTGCGTTTATGCTCCAGTAATCATATCAGATGCTGGGATCTTCAATACCTACGAGCGTCTTCTGCCACCGGAGGTTAAAACATTACCCGGTAAGGAGGGATTCAAATATGGGATCGTGAAATCTGTGGAAAAGGGGGGATATCAGCCTTTCTGAGGTG
The DNA here is from genome assembly GCA_029215755.1 of Spea hammondii. Classification (NCBI taxonomy): domain Eukaryota; kingdom Metazoa; phylum Chordata; class Amphibia; order Anura; family Pelobatidae; genus Spea; species Spea hammondii. The sequence goes on from JARDYJ010000013.1 coordinate 26,431,935, forward strand.
AATTAAGAATAAGGGAGATAACTTCAGGACTGGAAATTGATGAGATAATACTGGCTCTGCCACAGACTGCCGTCAGTCTCAGCTTCCATGAGTTGAACCTTTTATACCAATACAGCAATTAACAAACTAATTACACTAATTGATAAAAAGCACACACTGTTTTAATGAATGATTTACATTATGGTTCATTATACGGGTAAATATTATTACAGCAGTGATGTTCAGCATTGTCTATTAATTAGGACATAGACATGGTATTAGTGCATTTGTCAGCTTCAGGGGGTCATCAGGAACTAACAATAGGGAGTCTTAATTAATGAGAAGTATACTGATATGGAGTATTTTGTGATAATAAACATGTTAAAGCCTTATGCACCACCACACGTTACTGATTTTTTCCTAACTTCAAAATGGACAATTGACTTGAATTTAGTCCCAGCTCAGTTTCCATTCTTTTGACTTTAATCATCATAAATTCTCTTTTTACCCTTTTTTCCTCCTCCAAACGTGATATTCTTCTAAATATTTCATGTCTGTCTCCTGCATTCTCCTGCATGTATCTCTCGTTCTCCGTGTTCTTTGGTCCACTCCAGAGGTCCACTCTCTCCTGTCCAGGCTACAGTACGGGATGGGATGCTTCTTGGTGTTTGTTGGACTTCGCGGAACAAGTGACGAGTTGGGGTTAAAATCCACCAACCGTTGGTTGTACAACGACAGCGACCTCAACAGTTTGTGAGTCTTGAGAAAATTACTCCTTCACTATTAATAATCTCATAATCCCTGTCCGGATTTCGAGGGTAAAATCATGAAATCAGTGGCCGTAACTAAAGACTATAGGGTGGAAGTCATTGGACAGAAGAGATCTACAACTGCTAATCAGCGCTTGTTCCAAATGTGAAATGACGCGTTCTCCCTCTTGCAGGATGGGGCAATTCTTGTCTTTGGAGTGGAATGAAGTATTTGAGCAGCTGCCTCTGATGTTCATCACTTTCCCATCTGCCAAAGATCCCACATATAGTCAGAGGCACCCAGGTGATCACGGAGTGAATATTGAATCTTGATAAAATCTACAGGCATCAACGAAACACTTACCATATCCCTTATATGGCTTATCCAATCAGAAAATCCCAAGGGCAACTTCCCTTCTATAATTGGGTATTTTGTAGCCATCATCCTATATGAGGTTCACACATCTACGTCATATTGGGAAGAAGTGTCAAACATATTAATCAATAAAGGGAAATTGCGTAATCATCAAATTAGAGTTAGAGGGTATGATATGAAGAACAGAAATGGGTACCGTTGGGTCAACATATGAGGACATGGGTTTTATTTACTGCCGTCTGAATGATAGGAACCAGCTATCCAACATTATTTGTTTGGAGCGATGTATGTTGGGATATCTTACTTTCCATAATTTGAGTTAACGAGAAATAGAAATCATCTCCAGTCCAGTAATGATCTTTGGGGATCTCATAGTTTCTGTACATTTTCTTTTATGTCCATTTCATGTATCCCTCCACAACTCGCTCCTCCCTGCAGGTCGCTCCTGTATGACTCTCCTTACCATGGCTCCATTTGAATGGTTCTCTGAGTGGAAGGGGCAGAAACCCCGGCGTCGCGGTGAAGACTACCATTCCATGAAGATGAAGCTGGCCCAGAGGATGCTAGAGAGAGCTATGAAAGAATTCCCACAGATTAAGGATAAGGTGCTTGGAACAAAGAGACCATGGAACACATGACATGCATTCTACGTACAAACTTTGTGACATACCTAGAGGAGCATATCTTCTAAATGGTTACCAGAAAAAGCGCTAGTGATTCTAAATGACAAAGATAACAATTCAACCAAACAATATAATAAGATATTTTCGTGTTTTGCCGTTTCTATCATCACCCATTGTGTTCCTAAAATCTTTTATGAAACAGGTTGATTACATGGAAGCTGCTACTCCGGTGAGTAATGAGTATTATCTACGGGCTCCAGAAGGATCAATGTATGGAGCAGAACAGAACTGCAGCCGATACCAGTGTGACATAATCACCCGGACGCGGGCAGAGACCGCCGTTCCTGGCCTGTACCTGACAGGTATGCCTAATGGGACCGGTCCATGATATGACTTCACACGGAGATACGCCAAATACAATAATGCATCCAAAAGATCTGCATATAAAGCTTCACGATTAGATTAATAGGGGCAGCATCACTCCTTTCAGATGGGAGAGTGAAGCAGATTATTTTTGCTTCACCGTCCGTGGTAACGAGGCTTTATCTGCCATAACAAGACGGCACATGAGGGCAGCGGCAGAACTGGATCTGTCAAGATACCGGCACCACTCGTCTTACGTGCCACTTCCTACAATATATATATTTGTATCCGCACATCTATACGTAATCCTTACGGATCTACGTGTATAGCGGTCTCATCGTGTAATGCATTTCGTGTTTCTCTTGTGCAGGACAAGACGTGTTCAGCAGCGGCATCGCGGGGGCCGTGCATGGAGGACTCATCTGTGCCTGCGCCGTTCTCAATCAGATCCTCTATCTGGATATACTGATGCTTAAGAAGAGAATGAAACTTGGCAAGAGGCAGGAGAGATGGAATTGACGTAAACACATCACGAGCCATATCATGGACGTTTATTTCTGATCAGACGCAAACATTTGGACAGAAACACATTTTCACAAATGGAACCACGCATGCAGAAATATCGTAAGCCTCGTTTCTGTGTATTTGACAAAATTATTTAAATATATAGCTAAAAATTTCAAGTTAAGATTGTTCCCTATATACCTGGCACACACACCTTCTTCTCATCTGCTCCTCATCGTTATCTCTCCAGACAACTTCATTTCTTTCTTAGCTGACCTGGTCATTGCATCTCCTCTGTTTGCTCCTCTCCTATTACTCCCTGTAATCCATGCCTATAGCATCTCCTATTCTTCCCTATAACCTCATATACAGTCTCTGTAATTCCCGATATCTCCTTCTATATAACCTTCTAACGCTTGATGCAATCTCTACTGGTGCCGCGTATGGTCCATCCGCCAGATCCACGCATCTTCTGCCACAGTATGGCTGTCCTCCTACACCCTGCACACCTCCAGTGCGTGAGCACAAAGCAGTTCAGATAAAGTCCAATGTCCTTCTCTCAGCTCTGATCCCCCCATAACGATGACGATGGGGAGACGGGTATAACACTGCTGTAGGGTGGTGGACACGATGTACTTGGGGGATACAGAAAAGGTTTGGCTGTGACCTGGAGGTACAAAGAGATGAGAAAAAATGAGTCAACCTAAATCCAACTGATATTGGACTACAACTCCCACCATCGCAGAGTTTCTGATGCCTGTTATGGAAGCATACCTCCCAAGTGCCCCGAAAGGAGAGTCACTCTTTTGGGAACTAATATCCGTCTTACCTCCTCTGATGCCCCTCTTGTCAAGGAGCTCGGAACGTTCGCTGGGTATGAGGGTATCACAGGGTATTCCGGTGGCGAATACCAGCTGAGAGTCCTACACAATTATTTGCAGCGGTCTATCAAGTGATCAGTAAGCCTAGAGGATTCTGGGACTTGTAGTTTATATGGTGCTGTAATGCTATGCGGGGAGGGATACATGCCCCACAAACATTTTGACCCAATTTTGGCCATTTTGATCCATACCACACCCTGACTCACCTGCCTGCACCATCAATTAATATAAGTATATATGTGTGTTTATAAACACATCCAATAATAATAATAATATTACATAAACACAAAATGTGTTCATTTATGTTATGTAATAACACACAATGTTCCAACACCCTTTCAGGGCTGGGTAAAAGTTTGAGTCTTGGATTACCCCATTATTATATCCCCCCTTATGGATATTTTTGAATATCTGCTGAATATTAATGAATTATTGTATTAATTGTTTAATTATTTCATGGTAAATGATACATATGTTAATTGCCAATCAATAAACCTTGATATAGGTCTACAAGATGAAAATGAAATTAAATTTCAGGTAAATATTTTAAATACCACGGCATTTGGGCCAATGGTACCTATATATTTAAAAATAATATCATTTACCAGCTAATTAGGTTTTACCGCAGAGAGGATCAATATACATACCTCACTATATGGAGGGGGTGGTCCCATGTCTGTCAGGGGGGTCTCTCTTGGTGATGGGGGGCTAGATTGAGACCGCGAACAGCAGCCTTTATTGCAAATCCCACATAGGCAAAGCACAGAGAATATTATCAGCATGCAGATAAAGAGGGGCCTGGAGAGAGAACGTGTGCAGAGACGGGTAGGTATACAACGTGTTCTGATAAATAATATATACAGTAAACTCATTATTTTTTAAAGGGTCGGTCGTGCCTCGGTTTTCTCTTTTTTTCTGTTCCATGTACTATTTTCTGGCAAACGTAGCGACATCTTGCACAGCGTTTTATTATATATATATATATATGTGTGTGTTATTATATATACATTTATTTATATATACTGGTGTATATATATATGCTTATACACCAGTGTTAAAGGGGATGTCCCAAGAAAAAATTGTTCTACTTGAACATAAACCCCACCGCTGTATATGGAAATAACCCCCAGTGCTGTTTGCAATAATCCCCCCCAGTAATGTCCGTCGGCATGGACAAAAACGTGGTCTTATTTCATTTTGTTCCAATAAACGCCCTCTATCCGCAGACCTGGAGGCCGCCATTGATGTCATGTGATATTTTTGGTGACTTTCCCACACCAAGCTGATGCTTTATGGCAATGCTAATGAAGTCTGGTCCTCCATATAATGAAGCTAGAATACATCCCAATGGGGAACATGCAGCTGCCAGAATGCAATACAGGGCGAAAACCAACAGCACAATACTTTTGAAACCGTATAATAATACTAGTGATATATTTGGGGTGGGAGTTCATCCTAATGCTTGAGAAGGGGTTTAGTAAATACTTTGTGCTACGTACCCATACCAGCTGTAATCTAGGTAGATCTTCGTTTGTGGTTCACAGCAAGCAGAGCCATTTAGACACCTGAAAATGTAGAGATATTACACAGAGCCGTAGGAGGAGTTATATGGAGTAATAGGAGGAGTTATAGGGGCGGTTATATGAGTAATGGGAGGAGTTATAGGGAGGGGTTATATGGAGTAATAGGAGGAGTTATAGGGGCGGTTATATGAGTAATGGGAGGGGTTATAGGGAGGGGTTATATGGAGTAATAGGAGGAGTTATAGGGAGGAGTTATATGGAGTAATTGGAGGAGTTATATGGAGTAATAGGAGGAGTTATATGGAGTGTTATATGGAGTAATAGGAGGAGTTGTAGGGAGGGGTTATATGAGTAATGGGAGGAGTTATGGGGAGGGGTTATAGGGAGGGGTTATTTGGAGTAATAGAAGGAGTTATAGGGAGAGGTTATATGGAGTTATAGGGAGGGGTTATATGAGTAATAGGAGGAGTTATAGGGAGAAATGGGAGGAGTAAAAAGGAGAGGATACATGTAGACTTACTCTGTGACACTGCAGCGCGATACCTGAAAATGAAAAAAATTGCAGCATATATGAATTCCGTAATGTGTACGATGGTCGGTCACACACGCTATTACCGTATTAAACCCTCCTCTAGCGGAGTCATTGAGTATCTCTGGTATCTGCACCCCTGCCATGGGTAGCAGTCATTGCCTCTGTAACCCGTAATTTGTGCCGGATTGGCAGGGTCAGCACGTTCTGTTCTCGCTAATTAAATGTTGTGACTTGGGGAAAATATATATATTATTAGGGATGGGCAGCAGCCCGTGTGTCACGCGTGTATATTACATGGGCCTGTGCGTACTCACGTGAGTATACAGTATAACTGACTGTATTTGAAGAGAAGTGTGCGTACAGGGCATATATAATGTAGTACTGTACTATTATTATTATTGTTTTATATAGCGCCATCATGCTCTGTAGCGCTGTACAGTATTCAGTTACTCCAATGCCCCAGGAGCTGACAAAGAAACAAAGCCTCCCTTGTATACATTGTATGCACCGCGTCTGTTTTGTAAACATTGCTGTGTGGACAATAATTACCGACTTCCATTGTTGGCCTAAAACCAATGAAGCCGTACTCCACCATACCTACCAAGTGCCCAAGTTTAGCAGGGACAGTCCCTGTTTGGAGCCCTACAGCCCTAAAAATCCTCATAATGTCTATAGAACAATATGTCCAATTCTTCTTATCTGCCATTAAATTCTCTGATAAAAGCACATTTGACGTGCTTATAAATATTCTGCTCGGTTATTACTTATCGATGTATATAGCACCATCATATTCCACAGCGCTGTACAATGGGTTCATAATAATATAAAAGAAGTTAACCCCTTAAGGACAATGGGCGGTCCCTAAACCCATTGAAAACAATGCATTTTGAGCCCGTACATGTACGGCTTTGTCATTAAGGGGTTAACATTGTATAACAATTTACGTGTGGTCATTGCTTCGATGATTACCCTGTTAATTACCGTATGTTGGGAATGATTGCGTCATCACATGATACCATGTAGGTTAAATGATTAGAAGGCGGCCCGTGTGCCAGCGCCGTGTATGAATAAGTAGGGTGAGACGCCAAAATTCAGTTTACTAAGCCAACTTCCGTGTCCATTAAGTACAGCCATGACCCTGAGTACACCATTGGCATTAAACACGTTCCCATGTTAACCGGACACAGATTTATGGAGGATATTGGGAAACCTTTGGGTTTTTATTATCTTTTTTTTTTTTTACGTAATCAAGTCCAAGAAAATCCCAGGAACTGGAAATCAAAGCATTACGTATTTCCTGTGCCGGACGCCTCGTCGTAAACCTTCACTTTATGATTTTTTAAAAATTATTTTTCTTGATTTTTTTTTTTTTCTAAAAAGTAAAAAAAAAGTGAAAAATCAAAAACTGTTTTTTTTAAATTATTATTATTATTTTGGACCTTTCTGTTTCTTTGTCGGCCAAAAGCACCTCCGTACAGTCCGGCGGCAACAGAAATGTTACTTATTTTAGTGCCTGAGAGACTGGGAGATAAATGAACGCGTCCAAGGGCACCGGAAAGCGTAACGGGGGGGATTAGAACAAAGCCTTCCTCTTATACATAATGCACGTGCGGGTGGTGCGCCTATATAATCCCTGTATGTATATACAAAGCCCAATAGAGAGACGCAGACTTCCAGACTGATGATCAGTAGCCAGCGCTTGCCGATATCTTGTGGCATTGAATTATCAAGAGTGATGGGAGTTAACACTTAAAGTTGGACTGCTGCCTGAAACGGTTTGCTTTGTATAAAAGTCGGGGGCCTCGAGTATTTTCTTCTGTATCGCTTTGTATGACACTTTAGGCGCGTGCCCGTGTTACACACCTTTGTGTACTTTTTCGTTTGTGTGCGAGGAGCGTCACTTACCGCCGCGCTGAGAGGTAGAAGACAGCCAGACAGGAGGTTTGTGTAGATCGTCCTGTGTACAAAACCCACCACCATCTCTATTCTTCTGTCTTTGTTTTTCTTCTCTCTTTTCTCCTTCAATCTTTGACTCTCCTTTTTTCTTCTTCTGTCTCTCAGACACGTCAGTCTCTCTTTCTCTGGATTTGAAGTCTGTCTCTCTGGTTCTTACGGTCTCTTTCTCTCTCTCCCTGGCTTTTTTTTTTTTACAGCTCTTTCTTCCTTGGTCACACTTTCTCTTTACCTCTCTTACTTCCGTCTCATTCTCTCTCCTCCCTCTTTCCTCATGTCTCCACCCTCCCCTTGTCTCCACACTCCTTTAAGTCTCATTCTGTTACTTGCCCTCCTTCACCTTCGGTCGCTCACTCCTCTCTTCTCCCACTCCATATGTTTCTCTTTACTTCTAACGAGATGCGTCGCTCGCTCTCCTGGTCTTTTTATGCATTCTCCAGTCTCTTTCTCATCTTTGTCCTTTAAACCATAAATCCTTGTTTTCTCCCCCTCCACCCCCCCCCATGTCTTACGATTGTCTATGAATTATTCTAGAATTTACTGTACAACTACCGTTCAAAAGTTTGGGGTCACTTAGAAAGTCCTTGTTTTTGAAAGAAAAGCAAATTCTGTCTATTAAAATAACATGAAATGGATCAGAAATCCAGCGCAGACGGGGTTAATGTTGTAAATGGCTATTGTAGCTGGAAACGGCTGATTTTTAATGGAATCTCTTCGTAGGCGTACAGAGGCCATAGTGAATATTCACAATAGTATGGAGTGTTGCTTTTTTCCTTTGTATGGATTTATAAATAGTGGCTTAGCAGCACTGGACAGTATACACGGCATCCGATACAGAAGTCAAGCCAAGTCCGAGCCCCACATAAAGAACGGACATGGAAAAGGGACTTTAGCTGCATTAGCTCCAGGTCACAGTCTTCCCTTTCTGATTATCTAGGCTAAGCTGTAGGTGTAGGTATTCCTTTGCAAATCTGTTATTTTGTTTCATTGTTTTCACTGAATGTTTAATCAAACATAAACAACACAGAAAATATTATCTTTTCTCAATGGCTACAACCTATCAGTGCCTGCTATTGTGTCACATGACTATTCAGAACGCCCTGTAAAATAATGAATGAGTCAATAGTAGGAGTGATGTTACCAATGCTGCATTTGCTTCATACACGGGCACAACTTCTGTTCTTGGGATTAAGGCGCGCCAAGAAGCTTCATGTTGTAATTCATGACCTCAACATTTTTTTGATTGATTGATAGAGGGATATTCCTCTTTCTACCACCAGATGTCACTGCTGCACTGGATTCTGATTTTCCTTACAAACCCAGAAGCCAGTTACAAAGTTGCAAGAAAGAAAGTACCTTTTGCTAAAGTTTGTATTTGGGGAAGTCATAGGGCCATAGGACATAATTAGAAACCACAGGTTCCTGGTGCGAAAATTGCTCCGGGGACCCCCAACTTCACCAAGCAACATGTGCCACCTTTGCCCCTAAACAGTTTGCGAGTGCTGCCTTTGACCCCAAACAACTTATGAGTGCCACATTTGCCACAAACAGCTCATCTGTGCCATCATTGCGTCTTCTTCCTCCAACATATACACATGCATATGTAAACACACACTAATTTACACATGCTAACATGTACACTTACTCATATTTACTAACAGACATTGCCTCTCACACCACTCATGCTAACACACACAATCCATCTCACACCACTTACACATACATGCTCACACAAACACATCTATGCTCATGCACACACATACACATCCATGCTCACACACTTATACATAGTCATCCATGCCCATATACACTTAAACATAGTCATCCATGCCCATATACACTTATACACAGACAGCCATGCCCGCATAAACATTCATGCTCACACACACATTTATACATAGACATTCATGCCCACATAAACCTATACATAGACATTCATGCTCACACATACTTATACACAGACATCCGTGCTCACAAACATACATACACCCTCCCTCCTGTTTGCCTGTACCTACTGCCCGCAGCGCCTTACCTTTCCTGCATTTTCTGGTTTTGGACACTGGGTTCTTATTCCCTGCAACCGTAATGCACCTGCTCTCCCAATTTCATAACTATAATTGCCTTGCAGACAAGTTATTAAAGGGGAACTGCCTATGTGACAGCTTCTTGTGTTTATATTTGATAAAACATGTGAGTGCATCTCTGTGTTACAGCAAGTGTGCATTTGGGGGTACTTTTCTTACATGCCCCCCACAGCCCAGAAGGTGACAACTCTCTCCGGGTCCTGATGTTATTGTCCATCTGCTCATCTCACAATTACATCCAGCCAGAGCATCGGCCTCCTTTGAAGAGGGATGGTAATTTAACAAATATGGGAATAATAATATTGATTATATATTATTGTAATCTATAAACATCACTTCATACACTGAACAGTTAATGTAATATTTGGGAGACATGACAGAAGTCAATCCCATTGTGCAGCGCTACAGAATATGATGGCGCTATATATATATAACAATTAATAATAATGAGTGATGCAGCAACTACTGATTTCTTGCAATACTGCCTATGTACCCTAGAGGGCAGCACATACCAAGTTGTGGACAAAAAAAAGGGACTTCTGAAAATCAATTACTTTAAGGGTTAAGCAATGCTATTCATCACCATAACATGCTAGGTCATAGTTACCAAGCTGCTATTAAATAATGGTTTGGCACAAATGACCCTTTGGGGCTTCATAAAGGACGACAGCTTTACAGCACTGCATTTGGACAACAACGATTTGACAGGGGAGGAAAATGACCCAACGGAACTGAGAGCATAGGTTACAAGACAGGCTTTTAAATACTCTTAATACCAAGAGTGCCGAAATGGAACCAATGTAACTCTACCCCAGTTTGTCTAATATTCTCCTTTCTTCTCCCAAATAGAAGCTAGGTCGAAGACTAAGTGTGCCCGTGCTTGTATCTAAAGTGAAATAGCAGCATGGGTCCTTCCCAATTTGTATATAATTAGCGAGGTTGGCCTTATAGCTTATATATAAACCCACATATGAGCCTGGGTTTCCATGGATTTGTTTATCTTTTTAATAAAAAACATTTGTTTTTCAATCAAAAATATGAGTTATTTATTTACACTAATAATTGAGTATTTAGCGAGTGTTTTCCTACTCCCTCTGTTGCTGTTTTGATCTTCAAGACAAAACAATAGTTACATTACAAGGTGATAACTGAAATAAGCACCGACAAGAAAAAAAAACCAAGTAGAAACGAGGTCATAATAGAAAATTTACTATAAAATGTATTAAAAAAATAAATAAAAATACATATTATTTTCTTAAAAGGAGACCAAGTTCCCATTGTTTCCAAATACAGATTGTTTCATTAAATTGAAGTTTATTTAGGTGACTTGATGACTTGATTTGTGGAACTGGCTAATTCATTTAGAGGGAAAAACCATGTTTTTTGGGCCAGCATAGAAAAAGATGTAACATTAGTTGAGCTTTTGGGACCTCAGAGGTCTCTTTACTCAGATGTCACCAGGAGTAGAGATGTTTAAAGCCTCCTACGTACATCACGCTGCCGGACTATGGCTTTGTATAAAGTCCCGATTAGTTATAAATGAACTGTCATCCGCGGTGTGTAAGGCTCCACGTGGATGCTGGAGAAATTCTGGGAATTACGGATTGAATTTGGTAGAAGAAGGAGATAAAAAGGATTTATATGTTGTCAGTTGTACCGTAATCTTACCCAGTAAGTGTGTAGGTAACTATTCAGTGACGGGGGGTACTTACACGTAATGTATCTGTTACGCACATTATATATATGAACCTTCCAGCTGCCCCAGGACTACATCTCCCATAATTCTTTTTCAGCCAAGAGGCTGGCAGAGGAGTATGGGAGATGTAGTCCTGCAACAGCTGGAGGGCCACAGTTTGGAGACCCCTGTCGTAACGTTAAAAAACATGCAAGAACCGGTATATAACCCCATACGCTGCTTATATAATAAAGACATGAACTAGCTACCTTCCACTTCAAACATATATTTATGTGCATAACCCTTTGTCCTGCAAGGGTTAAATATAATAAGGGTAAGTAGCGGCATCATTAAAGTGACGAATACAACAACACAACAGCACAGACCAACATTCAGGCTGGAAACAAACGTTTATATTGTATTTATCACAATGTTTCCTTTTTTGTTTATTATTATTGTTTATTGTTTTATATAGCACCAGCATAGTTCGCAGCGCTGTACAACCTTTGTAACCTTTTGTTTTATGTTGAAGTAACGGGGTCCCAGTCTGTAGTAAGTATAATGTATTATTGATACAATCAAATGCTGAATTTTGAGTTCCCAGGGGCCCCCACGGACAGCCCAGCCAGAGGCAGCTATTAGAAACTTAGAATTTGCCAGCAGATCTGTTTTCCCTCCTTTAAAAACTCAAACCTTAATCAGTTGTTGGTCTCGTCTTAGATTCGGGAGCCGTATGTCTATCCCATGCATGTTTAATCCCCTCACTGTATTACCCTCTACCACTTCTGCTGGGAGGCTGTTCCACTTATCTACCACGCTCTCAGTAGGGAATAGCACCAACACATTAGTGCACTAGGGTATTATCCCATGCCTGTATGGGATCACTAAAAGATCATGCACCATGCAGGGGGTATCTGGGCGAACCTCGAGCCGGTTAATCTGCATCGTGCTCGCTGCCTCCACCTAGTGATTAATCAGGGGTAGGTCACCCTGTTGCTTTGATTGCCCAAAAGGAAAGGGGGGGAATAAATCAGCGGTGACAGGTAGAGAGGCAATAATAGGAGTAGAAAGCGGTGTGGCCCATGCATGCCACCTCATTACATCAAGCAATTCTTGCCACTGGCCAGGGCACAAATAGCAATAGCCTTTCTCAGGCTGCAGAATATTGCTCTGTTAACCCTTTCCCCACTGCAGGTCTACTGAGAACTGCTCTGTGACCTCTTCCAAGTATTTTCCTCCCATCTGCTCTCCATCTGAGTGAGTCGTCAGTGCGGTGCTGATGTGGCAGATACAATGAGTTTAGGATACACTCCAAACCCCCTTTCCTCCCCCCTTTCTTCTCTTTGCATTGTTACCCCCCCCCCCTTCCTTTGGCTCAATACACCCCCTTCCCTCCCGCTTGGTGTAGGGAGTGGCGGACAGAATACTTCGCAACGTATAGTCTGGAGCAGCAGAAGAAAGGAGAATGAGAGAGTGGGGCGAGGGTGATGAGCGGGAGAGAACGGGTAGAGTTTAGGGGGCTGAGATTCAACGATGCGTAGACAGAAAAAGATTTATGTAAAGGGGAAGTAATAAGAGTGTCAGAAAGAAAGCGCAGTAGTAAGTGGTTGTCAGGACTTGAGAGGGTTAATGCAATAAGGCACCGGTCGGGGGGGGTCTCTGTCTAGCTCTCAGCTGGTAATGGGTGTTTGATCATAGGACATTCCCACGTTGGACGTCTGCCAGTATAAACCATTAGAGTGAAGCACATCTGTCTGCACTCTCGTTATATACTCTAACACTGCCCTGTGCACTCTGCATATTCTGCCCCCTCTGCTGTCTTCTGCCCCCTCTGCTGTCTTCTGCCCCCCTCTGCTTCTTTCTCTTACATGTCATACCCCCTCCCAGCTTCCCACAGTTAGCCTTTATCTTTATTTTATTGTTTTAAATAGCGCCATCCTATTCCGCAGCGCTGCACATAGAGCAGTCTTCTCCCTCCTCTTTCTGCAGGATCCGTAGCAGCGCTCCGCAGAAAGGGTAATACCGCAGAGCATCTCCCTACATGGGGGTGATTGACGTGGATTCTGTCCAACAATCCCGCACGAAAGGAAGAGCAGGTTAATCCGGAGGGCGTGGCCTGATGGCCTTCAGCCAATCATAACCCAGCATTAAAGGTAGCCGGCCGGGGGAGTCTCTCCCAGATGTTGGACTTCATTCCGAAGCTCCTCAGCTGCCATTTTGAGTTGAATGTAGAGGTGGCAGCATCACCTACCGCAGAGGGGATAAGAAAACGCATTGGGGGGGTTATTCCAAAAATGTGCCAAAGTGTGCAAAGTGGTCTTATCACCATAGCAACCAGTGGAATTATTTATTTATTTATTGGACCATCGATTGGATGGTTGCTATAGTGATACGATCGCTGTTTAAACGTTGCCCTTGAAGTCTTCCTGTCCATCAAGTCATAAAGGGCACCTGACCCGTGGCATCAGTGGGCCAGTCATGGGCTACTACTCCCATAGCTCCCAGGTTTTTAATTTATTCATATAATGCTCCGTGTGGCCGCAGGCATTTTCCAGGATCCTTTCTGTGCTTCCTCTAGACAGCCGTGGACACGGGGTGGATTGCGTGACCCGTAGCCTCTGCCCCTTTAACGTCATGCAGCCCCCCCCCCTCGTTCCGCAGGGAGTCGTGTAGATGTGGCCGTGGCTGGTTTACACATTATACGTTTGCACACCCGATCCGCTCGCTCCTAATCAGACCCACATGTCTTCCGAGCCTCCTGGCCGCTCGCTCCACATGGAAGGATCCAGTCAGCAGTTTCGGGAGTTGGACGGAGTTTCTCTCGCCTGCTTTAGTGGTTTTCTGTGTCTGTAGGAGAAAATTATACGGACTGGGAGCAGCCTATATAGTTATGGGGGTATTAAAAGGAGAGGCCCTTGGGGTAATACAAGTCAACAGGCTACGGTATAAGATAGAGTTATACCATGAGGTGAATTGGAGCAACGGGGGTGTTATAGGGAGGGGTTATATGGAGTAATAGGAGGAGTTATAGGGAGGGGTTATACAGAGTATTAGGAGTTTTAGGGAGGAGTTATGTGGAGTAATAGGAGGAATTTTAGGGAGGGGTTGTATGGAGTAATAGGAGGAGTTATATGGAGGGGTTTTATGTGAGTAATAGGAGGAGTTATAGGAGGGTTATATGGAGTAATAGGAGGAGCTATAGGGAGGGTTATATGGAGTAATAGGAGGAGTTATAATGAGGGGTTATATGGCGTAATAGGAGTTTTAGGGAGGGGTTATATGCAGTAATAGGAGGAGTTATATGGAGGGGTTTTATGTGAGTAATAGGAGGAGTTATAGGAGGGTTATATGGAGTAATAGGAGGAGCTATAGGGAGGGTTATATGGAGTAATAGGAGGAGTTATAGGGAGGGGTTATATGGCGTAATAGGAGTTTTAAGGAGGGGTTATATGGAGTAATAGGAGGAGTTATAGGGAGTGTTATATGGAATAATAGGAGGAGTTATTAGAAAGAGTTATGGGGTGGGGATATATGGGGTAATAGAAGTAGTTATAGAGAGAGGTTGTGTGGGGCTCATGTATTTATTATATATGTTAATAGTAAAATATACATGAATTTGTTCTGCTCTTAGTACCCGTATGTTAATACTTCACTTCCCATCAGCGCTCATATACGTCCTGTGTGTTTTATATTAATTCATTTCTTTCAAACAAAATTTTTGTTCATTTCTTTTTGTAAAGAATGCGCTGCTTATGTAACCTGTCTTGTAAAGTTCTGTATGAACAGTTTCCGTAGTGGAACCAATAACATCCCATTTTACAAGCACCGTTCCCTGGCGAATGCCGAGCGCAGGGATGTCTGTTAAAATAGTAACCCGTCTGCTAAACGCAGCCAGCTCTGGATACACCTTATGGAGCTTCCCTGGAGTTCTAACCAAAAGCCGCTGGCGATATAATGCATATTATTATATATACGCGGAATGAAGAATATACTACCTTCCATATGAAAGAATAATGTATATTTTACTGCCTTCCATACACAGACTCCTCATATGGTTAATTGCTTCTACTGTTTTACCAGCCATTTTTAAAGCAATCTGGAATATATTAAATAGCCTTAACTGGGATAAAAAACGTGCCATGAAGAGGAATCTGGCGAATACTGAATGCTGATTGGTTAAATATTTGACTCTGGTTGCTAAACCTCTCTCCTACTTTTTGCTTTGTAATGGCCAATTCTCAATGGATTCTCGCTTACTCCCTTACGTTGATTTCTCT
Source organism: Spea hammondii (assembly GCA_029215755.1). Lineage (NCBI taxonomy): Eukaryota > Metazoa > Chordata > Amphibia > Anura > Pelobatidae > Spea > Spea hammondii. The sequence continues at coordinate 26,447,454 of JARDYJ010000013.1, forward strand.
GTTTAATCTTCTTTATTCTTAATGTACTTCTTTCTTCCATCATCTATAGGATTTTTGGGCCTTTCTGTTAGGTTTCCCCGCATTCATATATTCTTTGGTTCAGTCGTTTCTATTTGCACCGCTGTGTATTCCACCTCATCTGCCCTTATCCCCCAACTCTTCTTTCTCTGTTTCATTATTTCTCCAGATCGGACATTTCTGCTATTTTCTTTATGTTTTCCACAAGCCCTGCCAGAGAAACCCCCATCCCCCTATTGGAGGTTCTATATATATATCATACATATTTACACGTCTTTCCTACCATGATTCCACCAACACCTATGCCATGCTGGCTTGCTGTACGCATATCTGTGTGTGTGTATATATATATATATATATATATATATATATATATATAAATACACATGTGTGTATATTGTGTATATATATATATATTTTTTTTTTATATATATATATATATTTATATAGGTGTGTATATATGTGTATGTAGGCATGTGTGTGTGTGTATATATATTTGTGTGTTTATAATTGTGTGCACGTATATGTTACTGATCTACAATCACACACAGACACATAAAGATACACATTCACCCACTGTCTTACTGATCTACACTCACACTCAGACACAATGGTATGCGAAACACAATTAGGAAAAAATATCATAGCGTCCGCTAGGCTGGGAAATCACAGATGATGACAACCCAAAGATTTAGAAGGCCAATGTATTTTGTTTACGTAATTTTATTTACAAACACGTGTTCTGTTATTTATAAACACATTATTGTGACATTTAGGGCTGTAGAACCCTGCGATACCCTCATACCCAGCAAACATTCAGAGCTCCTAGAAAAGAGGGACTGCCCCCCATAAACAGGGACACATGGTAGGTTTGCCATTAGAATGTTATATGATGAATCCAGCTTCGAAGCACATTTATTTTATGAATGAGCAGATCGGCCCCATTCGGCCCTGCGTCTAATCTGCCCGTTTCTCCTGCTGTAAAGACTCAAACCTTAATCAGTCGTTGGTCTCGTCTTGGATTCAGGAGCCGTATGTCTATCCCTAACTGTATTAACCTCTACAATATCTGCTGGGAAGCAGTTCCACTTATCTACTACACTCTCAGTAAAATATAGTGTCATTATCTTACAGCTAAGCCTCTGAGCATCTAGTTGTAGAATATGATCTTTTGTTGTAACTTTTTTCCTCCCCTCCTGAACGTTGTTAAATCCCTTTTATGTATTTAAATGTTTCTCTCATACCTCCTCAGTTGTGACGGTATAGATACAAACATATAAATTGTAAACGCCTGTGTTGGAATAAACAGTCATGCATACCCAGAGTGAAACAAACATACAAAGTAACGCACAGGCATCTGAGCCTTGGCGCCCGCTCAGTAACATTCCTGTGACCGTTACTCATCGGGGCAGCCGTAAAAGGAGCGGACGGAGAAAGGACCAGCAGTGGGATCCATGGGAATTCCTCGGCCTCCATGGAGCGTACACTCAGTGGTACACATTCACGCGCTGGCTTACAGATGCACATTCACACACAGACACATATTATTATTATTATTTATTGTTTTATATAGCGCCATCAAATTCCGTAGAGCTGCATAAAGATGCACATTCACACACAGTCACCCGTTGGCTTACTGATCTACATTCACACTCAGACACAACGATACACATTCACGTGCTGGCTTCATGATTGATGCACATTCACACGCAGGCACATTCATCTACATCAACAGATTTTGCAATGCAGGAATAATTATGTTCCGATAAAGCAGCGCAGCCAAAAACACTTCCTCTAATGGCCAGGAAGATGATTGATAACAGGCACAGAAATGAATGCAGTAGATTTCCCTGGATGTTTAGATGACTATGTATTTTACAGCATCATGTGGTGCCAATGGAAACCACATATTACTGCTGTGCCAAACCACAGAGGGCAATACACCGGGTAAAACTCTCCTCCGTGGCATCTCATCCAAAGGCAGCTGCAGAGCTAGAGCTTCTAGGTGTCGTTCTGTTGGTATACACCTTGCTGTAACATTATCCTAGTAGGTCAGGTATGGGCCAAGAGGAATATATAGAAATATGCACCATCAGCATGCCCGGACACAGACGCTGCCTGTAGGGGGAATGATGATGGATTCATGACATTCACATACATTACCTTTAGCCCACAGCAGCAATGACTTCTAAGAAGGTGTTGGAGGATGAACTGAGACACGTACGACAGAGAGAAGAGAGGCTTGTAAGGGAGCGGGGGTTGGACGGGAAGAATAATAATCTGCAGAGAGTGTGTGAAGTTTAAGGTCTGCAGAGAAAGGATGGAGGGTTAAGGTGAGAAAGGTAAAGGGCTGTAGGAGGCTATTGGGGCAGTTGTTTGCAGTGTCCATTCACAAAGATCTGAGTAAGCCTGGATAAGATAGCACTTCCGTAGGAACATGGAATTCGACAGCAGATCAGACCCGTTCAGCCATGCCTGCCTAAATTATCTTATATTATTATTATTATTTATTTATTTTATTATTATTATTATTATTATTGGTCCTTCTTAGTGAGACTCCCTCACAATCTTTGGCTGTAGACATTTCATTTGAATCTCCATTCATAGCTTATGTGTGCAGTTGCAGTAATTCAGGGGCCACAGATTTTTTTGCACCCCTGTAAAGGTTGACATGCACGGGGACTTGGCTCAGGGCAACTCACAGAAGTTCACGAAATTAACCACCACTGATACAAAGTCTAACCATGGCTTTTAGTGAATAGGCGTGCTGGAACATATTTGCTAGAGGTACAGGGTATCACATTTACGTTGTATTAAAATGCTCTACTTCAATAGTGAACCCAAGCTAGACCTTTCAACCCACATCCCTATACGTTATGGTGGACCACCTTACCGTTCTTTGCATGAGAAGGCCATCTCCTCATAATGCATAATGAAGTCGGCTAACCCATCAACGTATGGTTTAGTAAATACGTCATGTGGCGTCTGTGTTGCCATGGTATGTTTATCGTATATAAAAGATTGATGCTGTATTCCAGTGTTTGATGGGGCATATATAATGTGCTATCGTACCCCATGATTTTTGTCCTAATAATTCAATATCTTGGTACAGAAGAACAGTAATCATTTACAGCTGCTTCCCACCCATACAAAACTGCACCTTAGTTGTTTATATGTGATTGTGGTCCAATTGTATTTGCCTCATTGTTACATATCATATGGGTAGGTTCTATCCTCATCTAGTTGCCAGGACTATTATCATACGGGGAGCGGGGTGGCCAGATTGCGTAGAGCCGTATGAAGGTCTATCAGTTTATTCTGCAAATGTAGCTGAAGGTATTGAAGGTATTGGTGAAGAAGGCTCCCTGCTGAGAAACAATGTTGTGTTTTTGAAGGTCTTGCTGAGTATCCATATATCTTGGGATCCAGGTGAAGGTGTCGTTTTAGAAAAGAATCACCACGTGCCATGGTACTCGTGCTGGCATTTAAACATTTACAGAAGGTCAAGGAGGACACCCCTCAAGCTTCTCTTTGTTGTCTTCTAATTGGGTCTCACTCCTTCCCATCCACCAGTTCTCAAGCACGGCCAGATTCCTCAACAGAAGTTTTTGATCCAACTGATTTGCGTGTATCTTGTGATCCTATTAAATTATTAAATTATTGTTCACGTAGAGGTTCCTTTTTGAAGAGCTATCTCCCTTAGCACCCAGCACGATCCCAGTAAAGGTAACCATCTGCTGCACCTACAATACGTGTTGTCTTTTAACTCCATGTCTTGGACCTCCAAGAACGATCTCCATCCCTTAAATGAATTAAATCATCTGGCTTTTTTTTATATGACAATATCCTTTGACAGTCCATCAAGAATACTGCCAACGATGGACCGAAGACTTCTTCTGCCTGTTTTTTAGCTAATTTATACTAGTTTTTTCCCCCAATGCATTGTTTTATTACATGACCGCCATTATTTTTACAGTTTTCTTGTGTTTCCACAATTATCCTTCTGTACATTCTATAATGTGTGATTTATAGCTGATAATAGCCCCGTGGTAACGAATCTAATTGGAAGGAACCGTACCGATTACATTTAAAGAAACATTAGGTTAAACAAAAACAAACAGGAGTCTCATACATTAGAGGAGAATCGGGCTTAGTGCAAAAAGAAAAATAAAAAAAAAGTCCAATAAATACATTTGTATTCAGCCGCACGTGATGTCATTTATTATCTAAATTCTAGCCTTAATTCAGAGGCTAGGGAATTTAATCACGCATGGGAAAGGCATAAGGTTATCCTGAATATAAAACGAAACCAAGGACCGAATAACGTTCAGGATGGGTCTTACAGAATAGTATTTGGAGTTTTAAGGTTAAATCCCGCGTTGATGTCTTAGGGGGCAAAGAGGGATATTGTTGCATAAAAACACTCTCTTCTAGTTTTCACTTAAATCAGTTTTTTCAGATTTTCACGATAAACGTATAGGAATGAGGGCCAAAAACGGGTTCTTACTTGTTCTAAACACCCCCCGCCACCCGTCCCACGTGGCCCTCCTCTCCCTGTGTGCATGCCTGCAATATTAAATATGACCTGTCACTTATACAATTGACCTCTAACCTCTGGAAGTGAATTCTCTATTAGCGATGGTCCTGCAGCAGCTGAAGGGCCACAGGTTGGACACCCCTGATCTAGGCTTTGCCCGTGGCATCACCCTCAGCTGCTTTCCCAAGGCCTTGTCAGGCGCATGCTCGGGGGAGAAGATACTATGGAAGCTGAGGTGGTTAGGCACAGACCGCTGTAGTTAGAAGGCAGATTTCTGCTCTCCCCATGCGACTCATTGAGTGATGGCCCACCGAGGGCCAATCACGTGGTCTAGGATAGTATTCACTGCTGGGTGTCTAGTAGCGTCTCCTCTAATAACGCCAGCCAAGTTGACCAATGGCTTCCAAAACTCATATCTTGAAACCAGGTGCCCAATGCGGTATCTAACCAGGCAACGTCATCGTGAGAACCAGCGTAAACAATGCCAGGCATGTGCATGATACATACATGTGTGTCCAGCGTAGACGCTGTAGCTTTAACCTTGGTCTGTGCAGCGCTGCAGCCGGTGAGCGTATCCAGGCAAGCCTCGGCAAGGACTCTGAATATTTCCCAAGATTCAAAGATTAGTTTTAGTGCAAACAGCGGCTTTCAACAAGAGAGAACCCAGCAGTTTCTTCCGAATATTGCAGGCTTTCCAATTGCTATATATAATGGTGTAAATATCTGGACCAAAGTGCCTTTATCACTCCCATCACTCCTGTGTTTCAATGGCCCTTTATCCCTCCCATCACTCCTTTATCACTCCCATCACTCCTGTGTTCCAATGGCCCTTTATCACTCCCATCACTCCTGTGTTCCAATGGCCCTTTATCACTCCCATCACTCCTGTGTTCCAATGGCCCTTTATCCCTCCCATCACTCCTTCATCACTCCTGTGTTCCAATGGCCCTTTATCACTCCCATCACTCCTGTGTTCCAATGGCCCTTGATCACTCCCATCACTCCTGTGTTCCAATGGCCCTAGTTCACTCCCATCACTCCTGTGTTCCAATGGCACCTTGTGTTCGCTGATCCAAGTTTAAGTTTAAAAGGCAATTTTTGCAATTATGTTACAGCTATGCAATTAAGGCTTATCAGATCTGTCATTTTATTCTTTCCATTCAACTAAAGCAACACTAAAACTTTTGTTGGCTTCTATGGCAACAACCTGTCAGTGCCTGCTGTTATGTCACATGACATTTTAGAGTCGTCGTCCCCCCCAAAAAAAATCAAGGAGGTTTTACAATTAAATTAATGTTTTGGGGAAAACCGATCGACGGTGGGTAGGAGAAGCTTTTTATGCAAGCTCTAAATGTGAAGATTCTGCAAACCTTCATTTTTCTGTAAATAAGGCTTGGTTAACCATTTTCTTAAGTGTTAAAAATAAAGTTTATTGGCTCTCGAAAGGGAGTCTTTCCTTCTGCACTTTCGGGATGCATTTTCCGTGCCAGTTGGAGACAGAGGATTTGCGTATTCCTTCAGACCGTGCAGCCAACAGTTTATTTATGTACAAAAAATCCACTTTTTTGATAAGAAAAAATCATCTGTGAGCTGGAGCTGTGTAATTTTTTAGTTATATAAACTCTGTATAGAGCAGAAACTAATTCCTGTCGGGAACTTCATGTAGATGTGTGTGTTGGGACAGTCAATGCATAACTTGCTCCGTGTACAGAAATGTCCTTGTTTGTGAAATAACATGAAATGGATCCGAAATCCAGCGCAGACGGGGTTAATGTTGTAAATGACTATTGTAGCTGGAAACGGCTGATTTCTTATGGAATCTCTTCATAGGCGTACAGTGGCCCTTTATCACTCCCATCACTCCCGTGTTCCAATGGCCCTTTATCACTCCCATCACTCCCGTGTTCCAATGGCCCTTTATCACTCCCATCACTCCCGTGTTCCAATGGCCTTTTATCACTCCCATCACTCCCGTGTTCCAATTGCCCTTTGTCATTCCTATCACTCCCGTGTTCCAATGGCCCTTTATCACTCCCGTGTTCCAATGGCCCTTTATCACTCCCATCTGTCCCGTGTTCCAATGGCCCTTTATCACTCCCATCACTCCTGTGTTCCAATGGCACGTTGTGTTCGCCGACCCGATTATTAGTTTAAAAGGCTAATTGATCGTTAGAAACCATATTTCAATGATGTTGCAACATATACGGGGCAGGCATATGGCTATCCTAAGACTAGATGGGGCCGAATGAGTCTGATCTGCTGGCAAATTCTATGTTTCTACGTTTATGGGAGCAGCTGACATCAGAATTCTGATCTCTCAGTAGCATAAGAGTAGCGTTCATACTGCGTGCCTTTCACATAGCCATAGCTGCCTGCATGGAGGAGAAGACAGGTTCCGACGTGTATAAGCCTGGAGTCCTATTCCGAAGAGTCCTCGTGGCTTCAAGAAGTTAAAGCTTAGGGATGGGAGTAGGGGGTGGGGAGCGTTAACATCGGGCAAATATTAAACATACTTTCACGGCTTGGCCTCGGGATGGAGAGGAGAGAATTTCGAAGAGCTGAAAGCTGTACCAAGGCACTGACGCTCGATAGCCACGTATTAACTCTTAGCACCGGAAAACATTACATAAAGTGCTTTATTGATATTTACATTATTATTGTACACTTGTGGGGGGGGGGAGACATATTGGATAGTAATGTGCATCTCCGTCCTATGGTGAAGAGAATGTCTGACTATATTATTTTAGAATATATTGAAGTCTTTGGAGATATTTTATTTATTTGTGTTTCGATCCCATAGGTGCCGATGTGTTCAAGACACTAAACACGCATTTGATTGGTCTGCCCCTATGTGGTCAGCAGCATGATGTCATGACACATTCCATCCATGTCACACGGCCAGCTGCACATAAAGCTGGTAGCGGTCCTGATCATTTCTGTTTCAATTTATCATAAAAATCATTGGATTTGTTGCAAGGAAGAGTTTGCGGCGGTTCCGGCTCTCTAATTTGTACGTTAACGCTCTCTGGTCCCTTTAAGAGAGTTTATATGATGTGGAAGCTCTCTCTAAAGTTCTGCGCAGGTTCCAGCGAACCAATCCCTCCCCCCACATATTCTGCCCCAGCTGTAATCTATAAAGCAGGAGTTTGTAGCCAGAATTCCTGGATGTGGGATACGCGGATCCCCCCCCCCCCCCGCCTCCTAAAGCCTGCTGCTGGCAGCTGGTGCAGAGATATGGAAATCATTACATCTGTATACGCATAAAAAGGGTCTAACCATAAGAAGAAGGGTTTCTTATAGAGTATAAGCTTCTGTGGGGGAGCACAACAATGCGTAAGGGGTTAATCGGTCATTCCAACGTTAAAACGTGGCCGGGATTAGAATGGCATATCAACCTCGTTAGCAAAGGGCTGGGATTTCCATGACGAGTCCTGGGCTGGAGGTTCTTTCCCCCAAAGCCCGATCGGGATTTAGCGTTGCGTCCGTCAGCCTCGCCGATCCATTGGCTTTATCATCTTTAGCCTGGAACCGGGGTACTTTAAGGTTGCCTCCCTCCCTTGCAGTCAGCTAGGGAGTTTTTAAGGCTGAAAACATCAGTTTTAGCCAAACGGATGCCCTGTAATCCAGGTTTGGATTATATGCTGACACTTGACCGCAAACGTTTTGGTTAACTCTGGTCCGCAGGGATATTGCTATGTTGGAGCAACGTGACCTTCTGACAATAGTATGTTTAGTGAAGTGCATGGAAAGAGAGGAAAGAGTTAAGTGGCAGAGTATCAGATTCTTCTTTGCACTCTTTCAAATCCCCTCTGCTTCCCCCATCACACTCCAAGAACCTACCCTACTCTTATCTATAATATTTGGTGTCCTGCCCAATCCTCCCTCCCATTCTGTCTGTTCTCCTCCATCATTTTGCTCCCTATTTTCTCTCCTTTCCTCTCCCCGTCTTTCTACCCCCTTCTCTTGCTTTCCTCCCTTTTCCTTTCTTCTTTTCTTGCACTCTTGTATTCCTTTCTCCCTTGTCCTCCACCCCCCCCCCCTTGTCTTGCATTCTCCTCTGCCTATAAGTCATTTCTGGGTTTTTTTATGTCTGCTCTCCCCTCCTCCTTCTCCTCGGCTCCTGGAGTATCTGGAAAGTGAGACACAGTGGAAAATGTGATGCTAGATCCTTAGAACTCAAATATGTCCACATTTTTGGTCTTTGAACCCCTCTAGCTTCTAGCACCAGCACCTAACTTTTTCCAGCAGTCTACAGCTACTCCCTGTCGCGTATAACTACCTTGTACTATAAAAACTCTCTGCAAAATATTTTTAAGTCTTAGCGATGGAACTGTCCTTATAGTTTAAATCATTGCCAATTACAGCGCTCTTTCCCGTCATAACTACTACCTTGCTGTAGTAATTTAATTGCCCCGAGCTGAAAAAATCCTAGTAGATAAGCTGTTTGATTATTATTGCTGGAAACCCATTATTTCCTGCTGTTTGTATATCAGCTGTCATCCCAGTGTAGGTAAGACGGTCCGGAGAATGGGACTCCTGCCTCAATGACCAGCTGGTCAGATCATTGTCATTCCCGCAACTGCGCCTGTACAAGGAATATTGAGGTGAAATAGGGACTGTGTGAGTGCAAAGTCAGCAGGAATCTTCATAAGGAGGACAGAGTGGGGTAAAACTCCCATCTCTAGTATAATTTGTTATGGTGAAGTGGAACAGTTTTGGCAAGTATTGCTATATTTTTTTCCTTTGGCGTCCTAAACGTATCTGAGATGTGGCGCCATCACTGTCCTGTTGTGGAGAAGGGTAAAAACAAGAGCCTATCACCATTAGAATTACTTTTCAGAGCATTCTTTCTAGAGAGCTAAGCTCTCTCTTTTATCGGGAACCCGTAGTTCCTTTGTCCATCATTCTAAGGTTCTAAGCTGAATCAGGAACTGTTTTATTGTTTGCAGCTATAGCTCCTAGAGTGGATCTTTCGTCGTGTCCTCTCCAGATGTCCATCAGCAACAGCTCTGCCATCCTTGTGTTCTCTCCAGTAGGGTTTCACAGCTTCATTCACACACACAGGGATCTCTCCTATTTTCATGACTATATGCATATGATAAGAGGCTTCAGCACGTGAACAAGAATGGATGTATGGACCGTACCTTGTTCCTGATGCTGTAGCATCTAATTTTCTTTCGTCCAACAATCCGTGAGCTTGTTTCTGATATGCTGGCAGATGAGCCTAAAATGGTCACTTTAAAAACATAACACTGTGAATAAGATCAATAAAGGATTAAGAGAATCCCAATTCAAGGACAGGGGTTCTACCTGGATCATCAATACTTGAAGTCCAGGGAGTTTAATGGTGTTGAAGGACAAAGGTATCTGTACTACTGTGGCTTCATCACTAAAGCAGAACATTAATGCGTTAATGAATAAAGATTTGGGAAATATATTCTTTGTGGTGCAAATCTCTGAAGTTATGACAACTACAAAGCAACACCCTTTTCATTTCTTAATTTCATTGCAAACGATTGTTCATAGTGGTCCACCACCGGCTGTTCTTACGGTCCAAATCGTGACCTTCTGATCAAATCAAAGCTCCTATTTGCATAATCGTCCCAAAATTAAATAAATGGTAACGTTAATTAAGAATTGTATGTAATCAAGTCTAAAGTTTGTTCTCTTGCCTGTCTTTGACCTTCTTGAGGAAGTCTCTGAGATTGACTCTGAGTATATGAGATAGACCCGTCGTTGGCTTTAGCTAGAAGAATCGATGCGTTACAGGCAGTCTTTTTGTTATATTATAAGAGATGAAGATCGTCCAGCTTCCTTCAGATTTCTTCCCCTTACCCTAAGCACAAACAAGAGAGGGAGTTTCATACATTTCATCCGTGGAGATTAAGATCTTCTTGAACAGAACCAGATCACCATGTGGTTCATCATGACGGGTTCAGGTCTCTAAACTTGAATCATGACTTTTTGTAGTGGCGGCAGTAGCAGCAGCACCTTTAGATATCATTCGGGCGATAAGAAGAGATGATTAACTCCGTCCCTGGTCTCTGGGGGTAGTAGAGATCTGACTGATCCTGTGCAGGGGCAGTTCTAACTTTTTAGGGGCCCAAGCCAAAATATTTAGGGGGATCCATCTGTAATGCATGGGATGATAGCAATAATAATCATTATTATAATTACACATAAAGGAATCAATGCGATCATTATATAATTACTTAATTATGACTTAATGATGACATCACATAAAAAGGGATACATCTTCATGAGCATTTTGCGTCATTCCTCATATACAGTATCATCTGATGGTGCCCCTTAGACCATTGGGGGCACCTAATCAGCTGCTTAATCTTCTTACATGGGCGCACCACCTCACCATATTTCAAAACATCCCCGTTGATACATACAATTCTATACACTATGCACAATATTGTATTAAATACACAATACAATATGATACACTGAATGATACATATGGATAAACACTTATACATTCAGTTCTCGGTTGTAACATTGATCCGTGCACGCTCATACTTTGATATAGATACAAGCTGCACCCTACGGATAATGCACACGCTTTTACGCAAATACACACGCTAACACACGCAGGCACACGGGTGCACACGGGTTTACACGGAGGTAATTTATGTAGACACACAAACACAGGAATTCACACATTTGAACAGAATATACTGATGTGTATTCAGTGAAAGTGAGTGTGGAATTAGTTATTTGTACGTTTAATTCTCCGTATCCCTGGAGTCGGTGAACAAGTCCTTTGCTTTCCTTCGCTCCTCTGTGTAAATAAACACCTCGTGGCGCAGCTGGATCTGGTTAACATAACATCTGGTAGAACACAGAGCAGGTGTGATGTGCCAGCTAGACACCCCACCAACTTACTGTGATGTGCCTCTGTATTAGGACGTTGGAGATATGACCATAGTATCCATGTATTAGGAGGGGTGAGAGGTCTGTGTCCTGATGTCTGTGTATTAGGAGGGATGAGAGGTCTGCGTCCTGATGTCTGTGTATTAGGAGGGGTGAGGGGTCTGTGTCCTGATGTCTGTGTATTAGGAGGGGTGAGAGGTCTGGGTCCTGATGTCTGTGTATTAGGAGGGGTGAGAGGTCTGTGTCCTGATGTCTGTGTATTAGGAGGGATGAGAGGTCTGCGTCCTGATGTCTGTGTATTAGGAGGGGTGAGGGGTCTGTGTCCTGATGTCTGTGTATTAGGAGGGGTGAGAGGTCTGGGTCCTGATGTCTGTGTATTAGGAGGGGTGAGGGGTCTGTGTCCTGATGTCTGTGTATTAGGAGGGGTGAGAGGTCTGCGTCCTGATGTCTGTGTTTTAGGAGGGGTGAGAGGTCTGGGTCCTGATGTCTGTGTATTAGGAGGTGCGTTCCACTTTTGGACATTTCTTATTATGGTTACACTTGGACCATTTTTGGACCAATAAAATGGCCAAGTCAGTAAGAACATTCCATTGGTTGCTATGGCAACAAGAACACTTTAAAAAAAAAAAAAACATTACAACAAATAACTTTTAACAAATAACCCTCTCGTCAAAATATAAACCCTCAGAGATATCATTAATAAGGTAATATGCAGGGCAAACGTCTGCCTGGCAGCAAGTTTCATAGAACTAAATATTTTAGTCAGGGTCTCCTCAGTCTCCCCCGAATGGCTCAGTAGGATAGCGCCCCAAAATCAGGAGTGTCGGAGGTATGCTTCTGCTCCTCAATACTGGTTATAATGGATTCGTGTGCCTTGCTATGACATCATACCCCAGGTCAGAAAGTCCTAGCAATACAGCAGAAGAGGGACCTGTAGTTGGTTCCAGTGAGTCCACCAGTGGTTGAGGCTGAGACCCAGGACCCACTCACATCTGCACTCCTACGTGACCCCACTTGTCGCACCACTGGCGTGGCTCGTAGAATAGACAATATGTAATGTAATTCCTTTCCATGTCCTACAGCGCTCATCCGATCTCCACCACAATCACTGCGTGGATGAGCCGCTCCTGGAGCCCAAGGCTCGCTCTGTGCATTGGTGATTCTAAAACATTCCACATTTTTATTCAAGCCACACGGCCGCTGCTCGCTCTCCGGCGTACAGAAGATGACATTATGCGCTCCTAGGGTTTTCTGGCACTCACTCATATGGTCTACACCTGCTGATCCATTGGCGTCCAGCGTGTCTCATCCCATGGGTAACGAGATCAAAGCAAATCTGGTCTAAATGAAACAACGCATATAGTTTTCAGCTACATTGTCCTTGTGTGTGAAACGTCAAGAAAGGAGCACGCTGTATGTGTTACACATGTCTCTGGCTGTATCAATCGTATTCGATTTTTTCTTGTAATTGCACCCCAAAATGCAATCAACAGCGTACTAGAGGTTTTATACACATTGCTGCCACCATAACAGCTAAAAACTCAACCGGGTATACATATCCATTTACCAGCCATTTATTTCACCAGAGAAGTACTCAGGACACGGACTTCAATGGAGTTGTGTTCAATGGAACGTGTCTCCGAAGTTTTGGTAGGGTTGACTCTCCCATTGACCCAGCTTCATAAAACCCTTCAGTTTTTAAAAGAATATTTAAATGAATGGAACACTGAAATGTTGATGAATATTCACATATATATAATCCAGGAAATGATTAGAAACATAGAAAAATGGCGATCGAGAGCAGATAAGAACCATTCGGTCCATGTAGACTCAATCTTTACCTGGTCTTTGGTCTTGTCTTCGATTCAGGAGCCATATTCCTATCTCTTTCATGTAACCTCTACCACTTCTGCTAGAAGTCTATAAGTAAAGCTTCCTTATATTCCATCTAAGTCCATGGTCCTCTAGTTTTAGATTATGGCCTCTTCTTGGTGACCATATCTCAATCTGAAGACCCTGTTGGACAATAGTAGACCTACCGATTGTACAGGACTTCTGCTAAGCTTGGGTAGACCTTTAGACTATAAGGGGGGTTTATTGACATCAAGGCGACTTTGGAGGGTGTATCTCTTTATAGATCAGAATTGTCTTTCCTTGTATGATAGAGCAATGAGTTACTGACCACAGTCTTTGCCTCAGCAGAGTCTTTAAGTAATGTAACAACTGAGGTCAAAAAATTATGCATTTCTCGATTTCAGCCTTGTTCAGGGAATAAATAAAACACTTTGAAGCTCTTTCCAACTTTTCCGTGGAAAAAAAATTCCATGTTGGCTATTGCATTTCTCCGTAGATCTGCTTGCCCTACGTCGCTAGAAAGTTGCAGCATGAAGGGCCAGCTCTGCCCTACTGAGAGGAGAAGTTGTCTGTCACCCTTACTTCCAGCCGCCTGCTCATTCTCATTGAGCAGAATAACTAATAAAATAATTTTTACGCGCATAAACATATATCGGGCTCCATGCAAAGTGAGCTGCAGTATAACTTTAAGAAGAGATAACATTTTGGGGCAGAAGTGTCCTGTCATTAGAGCGTGAGTGTTCCCCTGTAATAACAGCGTTGCTTGTGTCTCGTCTCATCTTGTGTCCCGTCCGTGTGAGGTTACCGGGTACTCTGCTGTGCGGGATTTTCACTTCCATCCAATTTCCTTAATGTGCCCCCCCCCCTTCCTTGTGGTTTTCCTAATTTATTCCAAAACCGCAGGGGCAGCGGAGCGTATCGCTTGCATATTCAGAAACCTGTGTAATTTCCTTCCATTGGAGGCTGTTCTTTCTCAAATGACGGAGAAAGAATTTCTGAGCCCTAGGTTGGTTAGGCTTTGTGGGAGTTGTAGTTCACACAAATCGAAGCACCAGTAATTACCTGTTTTTTTAACTTTTACCCTTAAAAAGTGTGTTTTCTACTAAGACCTCTGTATTTTATATTCTTCTTGACATAAAACTTGTCTTTCTTGATCCCCTCATCCATACGTTCATGTTATGTTACGGGAACATCAAAATTATTTTTTATTTTTTGTATTTCCTCTGAAGGTGTAATTAAAGACATTTAAAAAAATAAAAAAAAATAAGTGTTTTCAGTGTCTATGGCAATAACCTATTAGTGCCTGTCTGTGTGTCACATGACAATTTTGTTTTCAGAGCACAAACTGTGAATAGAGCTAAATTTTACCAGAATTAATTTTTAGGAAGGGTTTGGGCATTCATCGGTACAAGGAATGATATTTCACCTGGAACCGGAATTAGATGTCCTTTAAAAAATAAGTCTAGGGCAGTGCCAAAGTTTGAGGAACTTTAAAATTTACTTTTATTGTGTTATTGAGTAAGTAATTTTAAAGCAGAATTATTGTATTCACAGAAATGTTTAAATTCTTTTTCTTTATAATTTTTTTTAAATATATATATGTATATATATAAATATATATATATATATATATATACATATCATTTGTTACAGCTTACAGAAATTAGGGGAAGCGGGTGGTACAGAGATGGACAGAGGGTCTTGGAGAGGGACTGTCCTATAATAAGGGGTAAGGTAGAATGTTAGAAATGGGACGTTTCGAGTGACATATATAAAGGAGGAGGCGAGAAGTTAATGCTTGGGTTTCTCAGCCGTTCTAGAAATAGGGTCCCGTAATGAGCAGTGGTTTCGCAGATTACATAGGGTGCTGGCCCAGAATAGCTTGGGTGTGGAAATCTGCGGCTTCAGACACACAGAACGGCTGGAGACCGAGGGTTTATGGAGTTTGCAATGAGAACGTATCAAAGAAAACAGCAGATTAACCCTTGATACATTTACAACCAGAATGTCCCCCAAGGGTGCCTTCAGCTGCTCCTCATATCTCTGTACTACCTATAAACATATAACCCCTCCCTATAACTCCTCCTATTACTCCATATATCCCCTCCTACAACTCCTCCTATCACTCCATATAACCCCTCCCTATAACTCCTCCTATTACTTCATATATCCCCTCCTATAACTCCTCCTATTACTCCATATATCCCCTCCTATAACTCCTCCTATTACTCCATATATCCCCTCCTACAACTCCTCCTATCACTCCATATAACCCCTCCCTATAACTCCTCCTATTACTTCATATATCCCCTCCTATAACTCCTCCTATTACTCCATATATCCCCTCCTATAACTCCTCCTATTACTCCATATACTTTTTTATTTCTTTGGACTGTTTTTCTTGATATTGGTAAATTAACTTAATATTTTTACACCATTTTAATAAACTTAAATATCAAAGTCCAAACCAAATGTTTCGAATTATTTGTCCCACGGGAGCCGTGACTTGTCTGGAAGTAAAGATATTCTGAATAAAGTCTCCGGTATTCGCGCAGGGATGTGATATAGCTGGAGAAAAACACCAAGTGCGGTGCTTAGATATGACTAAATCAGAGGAGAATATGAAGGACTCGTAGACCCCAAGAATGGAAAATTGGGGTGAAAACCCTCATTTGCTCTCAACTTTAATTTGGAAATTTATTTTATTTGTTATTAATAAATAAATATAAATTCTAGAGTCTCCTTGGGACGTGAGGTGGAACTTAGCACGCAACTTTTGGTACTTCTACACGATTAGAGTTTTAGGGATAATTAATCGGTATTTGTTTCTTTCGTTTTTCAGGCAGTTATCCAGAAACAACACAATTAAAACGAGACACTCCAGAGACCCACAACTGGCAGCTGTGAAGTTCTAACCCAACGCACTTTCCTAAATATTACTAATATCACAGTTATTAGAACACGATGGGCAATAGACCTCTCTTTGACGGCGTCTTCTTGCGTTTAATGAAATTTTATGACAGCCGCTGTAAAATAGGTTGAACAAAAAATTCTCTCTTAAATATTTCATTGATTTATTTCAGGTTTTAAATGTAGTTTTCAGTTGAATTTATTTATGGAGGTTATTTATTTTACAGTTGATTAATATACCCCCCTGTGTTGGAGGCCAGTGTCAGATGCCATAGAGAACCCCAGGTAGATCTACTGCTTCCTTGGTCATACATGGGATTTGAGAGCAATCTTAGGTCCTTGCGTTATATTGTATTCTCTCCGCCAGCTCTACCAGAAGGCTGTTTCATTCATCTACTACCCTCTTTGTTTGCTGTTTCTGAATCTTCTATTGAATGTATCTAGTTGCCAGAATCATACCTGTTTGCTAGTTTCCAGTAAATACTGATTAGGTGATTGACCAAGCTGATCATCATCATTAATTCATTCTGGATATTTTACAAATTAAAAAACACGTCACAAAGTTTGCAATCTATTAACTTCATCATCATCTTTACCAAATTTGCCCTTTACGGCTGACACGGTGCAGCAAGGTTCCATGGTGTGATGGTTACCACATTTGGGTCCCGCTGATTCAGCGATATACCAATAAATATATACAATCCTATCGACTTCTATATAGCACTAAATAACTCTCCACGTATATTTCTTAAATTGCCATAAACTTTAAAACTTTAAGTTTTAAAAAGGAACTTTGGATCCTTTTGAGAATTTTGAGATGGCAGCTTATACTTTTAAGTCTGGTTTGACAACGATCAGGTCGCCACCGGGAGGAGTTATAGGGAGGGGTTATATGGAGTCAT